>OX465290.1:55378193-56618193 GCA_949987695.1 Merzomyia westermanni
TTTATTTTATTTCGTTTTATTTCACTCAATTTTATTTTGTTTTATTTTATTTTACTTTATTTTATTTTATTTTTTTAATTTAATTTAATTTAATTTTATTTTATTTTATTTTATTCCATTTTATTTCAATCAATTTTATTTTATTTTCTTTTATATTACTTTATTTTATGTTATTTTATTCTATTTTATTTTATTTTATTTTATTTCATTTTATTTTATTCTATTTTAGTTTATTTTCTTTTATTCTATTCTATTTTATTTTATTTTATTTTATTTTATTTTATTTTATTTTATTTCATTTTGTTTTATTTATTTTTTTTTTATTTTTTTTTATTTTAGTTTATTTTATTTTATTTTACTTTATTTTATTTAGTTTAATTTTATTTTATTTAGCTTAATTTTATTTAGTTAAATTTTATTTAATTTAGCTTTATTTATTTTATTTTATTTCATTTTTATTAACAGAGTGAAGTCTGAAGAAATAAAACACAACCGTCTGATTAAAGCGAGTTTAATGTAATAATCAGAAGTAATAATAAGGTATACAAAGCAAGTGGACCTTAACTAAAAAGTGGCGTGATACACAGTGGCACACGTCCAGTGAGAGTATTGGAATTAGAACATGTATGTATTTGAGTTGTAACACAGGGTCTTTAATAGGTTTGCTCTAACAATTTTATTTTATATTATTTTATTTCATTTTATTTTATTTTGTTTTATTTTATCTAGTTTTATTTTATTTCGTTTTACTTAACTTTTTTTTTATTGTATTTTAATTTATTTTGTTTTATTCTATTTCATTTTATTTAAATTTATTTTATTTTAACCTATTTTATTTTATTTTTTATTTTATTTTAGTTAATTAAAATTTTTTTTTAATTTTATTTTATTTTATCTTATCTTACACTAACCGCAAGTCTTTGTTTCCGTTAACACTGTGTATATTTATCATAAACGCTGTTTCGAGTTTTTGCCCGTCTGTTTGCCGATTGAGAGCATTCATCGAATAATAAAAGGCAAACAGCAAACCAACAATGTAAGGACAAGAGGCGCCAGCAAAGCATTCGTATACACACACACATAAGCAGAGCGTCACATACCGCCTACTAAGCCAAATCCCACTTGCAATTCAGTTATGCATAGAACCAATATCAACAACAACAAAAACACATTCAGGCATATGTTGCAGTGGTTACAAATGAAAAGCTTTTTCTAAGCGGTTTTAATATTACCTGGCCTGCCACTTGAGACTGAGACCTTTGGCGCATAAGACTATCAAGCAAAAAGAAAACAGCCGCCTAAAGCAGGCGACTGAAAGCTTAAGATGCTGTTCTATAGGAATAATGCAGGAATAGTGCGAGTTTTCTTGACGACTGAAAGCATGCTCTCTAAAACCCTTATTATTCCAATAATATGTACTACCATCTGGAAAGATTTTATAAAAGAAAGCCGAAGAAATAGGGCAGCTGAAATGTTAGTAAATACCCTGGCTAGGTCCACGGACAGTGGAGACCGACCATTAAGGAATCTAAAACGCATTACAGCGTAATTACGGTACTCGCTGTCAAGTTGATGAATAATTTTTCACATGCCCATGCTGCCAAATCTATTTGCATAATCTCCCTTGAAGTTGATTTAAATTTACAATTCATTAAACCAGATAGTGGCTACCCCTCATGATATTTGTGTGAGTAAATACACATAAATTTGATTTGTAGACTGTTCCTTTAGACTGTTGCCCGCAAGGTGTTGACAAGTCGGCATTGACAAGTAGGAAATAGTCTTACAGATCGACTATCTTTCACACAGCTGCTAATACCCCAGAACCCAGACATTATTATCATGATGCCTTTGACGCCTGTAATTATGATAGGTTTTGAAGTGGCAAATCACCCACCCACTTTGCCATGCATGCATATACGCACTTACATATTTAATATGTACTATTAATTACTTTGTCAAGTACATGTAAAATATGAGTAGAAATAGTTGTATTGCAAAACCACATCAAATTTTCATTGGTTGATATTATTTGTATTCATATATTTGCGGTTTTGATTGGTAGCCTTAGCGACAGGTACTTTGTTTGACATATTGCCAAAACAAATGTTTATTATTATTATATCATAGTTAATAATAATGAATACAAAATGAAGCTGATATGTGGGAAACATGGGAACCATTTTACTGTTAGGTACAGAAACAGACACTAGAGCACAAGTGAATAAGCTCAACATTCCTTGTATCTAAAGAGATTTTATCCAAAAACACATTTTCTCTGAAAATTTTAAAGTTGTCTTACGGCAGACTTTCCTGTTGGTTCCGATTCCCTGGGTAAAAGCGGCTAAACTATTTTTCAAAAACGCCATGTTTAAAAATTTGGTTCCCGGATGCCATATCTCGGGATGACTTTAAAAATGCTCGTGGACATTTTCTTATAAAAATCATTATATAGCCCAGGGCAAGCAACATAGTATCAAAAAAAACTGAAAGGATACAGCAGGTAGCCTGCGCAGGGGTAACAGAAACTTGTTCAATATATGCGCTTAATGCAATCTTGGAACAATTAGTACTTGATATACAAATTATTGCAATTATAATTAGTCCAGCCATAAGTCTAGAGAGTGTGGATACTAAAACCAAAAGCCGTACGGCGTCAGTAATCCTCTATTAGATTTCACAAGAACTTTAAGGTGAGAGCAGACTTTGTCAGATGGGTTGTCTCATTCTTTACCGATAGGTATGAGATAAACTGTGGTGTGGGGGTCAAGAGCCTTCTCCAAAAAGCTATCATCTATTTCTTCCAAGCGAAGGTACGCCATCGTCTTTCAGCAATCAAAAGAGTCTTATGTAGAAGGTGCAAGGCAATCGCCATAAAATCTCTTCAGATAGCAGTAAGTTAACGGAAAATAGCTGACCTACCTACAGGGTTAAACATTTTTACCTAATTTTAAACTTTTTTGCGCTACATATATGTCAAAACCAAATTTGGTTTAGAATTTAAATTATGCCAGTTTTCGAGAAATTGAGTTTGAAGAAAAGAGTTTAAATTTTAAACCAGAAATGTCTTAACAATTAAAAAACATAAAAAACATTTGTATCAGTTGGCAGGATTCGAACCGATGCTCCCGCATCAGAGTCGTCTGCTCTACCCACTGAGCTACTGCGCACACAAAACTGTAATGAAAAAAATGCAATGACTTGAAAAATCTTTCAGAAATAAATGAAAATAAATTTAAAAAATTTTAGACGTGTTTTTCAGTTCAGTTTTAAATCTAATTCAATATTCAATTTTGGTGCAGGTTATTTGGAATTTATTACTAGTTACCTGCCTAGTACAAATTAGAACTTATTAGCAAGAGTGGTTTCACTTTGAATTCCTTGACCAACATTACTTTCGGTGTCAATGATGGTTCCCTAATAGACAAAGTTCCTAAGAGTTTTAAATTTGCAAATACAAACACTGAAGTGGCTGACAAGGCGCAGTTTCTATCATTCCTTATTTGATGACAGAAAATATTCATCTTGACCTCGTTCACCACAGGACCCACTTTCTTCGTTTCTTCAGCCATGCCAGATAAGCAGAACTTGCCTTGTAATAGATTGTGACAGTCCGGTTAAGAACTGCTGCTCGACTTTCTTCTTCAAGGAAATAAAGTGGCTTGAAAACTAGGCAGAGATCGAGTACTCGACTTTCTTCTTCAAGGAAATAAAGTGGTTTGAAAACTAGGCAGAGATCGAGTACAGCCTATAAAATATCGCCTCACGTCGTAATAGAGTCCAGTTTTTTAACTGAGGCTGACAGCACCTAAGAAACTATTGGTGATGTAACCGGATGGTTCCCGGCTAACTTAATACTGTGATCCCAAAATACGTCCACTGAGGAATAGCCTAAATTTTTTTGTAATCAATAAGATCGGACCAATACAACACATAGCTCCCATACAATCGGTTGTTCCGATCAACGGGTTTTGACCTATAAATCTTGCAACTAAAGCGCTAGGAACTTTAAATTTTGCAGGCTTCATAGATTTTATATACGTAATGTCACTAGTGAAAATCAACCAGATCGGACCAACATAACATATACCTCCCATATATAGTTCCGATAAAAGGGTTTTGGGCTATAACTCTTGCAATTTAATAGCGAGGAACACAAAATTTGGCAGCTACAGTACTTATAACATATGTAATGTGTGTAGTGAAAATTATCGAGATTGGACCAATTTATTGTATAGCTCACATAAAACACTTTTGCCGGGGTTTGAGTTATGTTTCTTTAAATTAGCAGGGTAAGACCATCAAATTTTGCAGAGTTTGTACCTTTTATAACTAAGGATCGGACACCTAAAAATGTGATGCGTATTCATGAAAGGTATAAAGCCTTCGGCACAGTCGAAAAAAGCGCTTTCCTTACTTGTTTTACTTGTTTTCGTATCGCCACAAGAAAACATAATAATATTAGTAAAATTGGAAAACTTGGTCTGCAACAGTAAAGTTGTGAAACTCTTATCACTCCACTTTGTGCTTGGTTGTAAGATCAATCTGGGAGTGCTTTAAATTTTATGTCGTTGACGACTTACCCAAATTCGAAGTCAGCTTAATGCGATCTTCATTGCTGCAACACAAATATTCGAAACTGTGCAACTATTCTTGCGATCAGCAGTGTATTATCTACGCATACAATTAAACATTTAAGTATTGCGGTTTTCATAGGCGGCTTAAATTTTGTAGCTCCAAGCAAAGACAAAGTAACAGACACAACCCACATAAAGGGTGTTTTTTTAGGGGTATAGAACTTCGAATTGAAATAAAACACAAGAAAATCGTTTTAAGGTCCATCAATTTGGCTTTATTGGAAGGATAATTTTACGCCATTAATGTTTAAATATGATTTCGGGCATGTGGCCGCCGCGGCTGGCTCGAATAAAGCCAATTCTACAGGTCCAATTTTCAACCACTTTTTCGAGCATATGGGGCCGTATGTCGGCAATAACGCCACGAATGTTGGCTTCCAATTCCCCTAACGTTTCTGGTTTGTTGGTGTAGACGAGCGACTTCACATATCCCCAAAGAAAATAATCCAATGGTGTCAAATCAAACGACCTTGGTGGCCAATTGACAGGTCCATTCCGCGAAATTATGCGCTCATCGAATGTTTCCTTCAATAAATCGATTGTGACGTGCGCTGTGTGGCATGTAGCGCCGTCTTGTTGGAACCACACCTCATCCACATTCATGCCATCCAATTCGGGAACAAAATAGTCGGTTATCATATCTCTATACCGGTCTCCATTAACGGTAGCTGCCTCTCCAGCATTATTGCGGAAGAAGTATGGCCCAATGACTCCACCAGCCCATAGAGCACACCAAACAGTCAGTTTTTGTGGATGTAATGGCGTTTCAAGGGTCTCATGTGGATTCTCTTCACTCCAAATGCGGCAATTTTGCTTGTTGACGTAGCCATTCAACCAAAAATGAGCCTCATCACTGAACAAAATTTTGCGATGAAAATCAGCATCGAAATCAATCTCATTTTCGGCCCATACACCAAAATCACGACGCATTGCATGGTCTCGCGGCTTTAATTCTTGCACAAGCTGGATCTTGTAAGGTCGCAAGCCAAGATCTTTGCGCAAAATCTTCCATAAAGTTGATGGACAAAGCTCCAATTGCTGTGCACGGTGGCGAATCGATTCATTCGGGTCCTCTTCAACACTTTGCTCTACAGCGGCAATTGTTTCTTCCGTGCGCACTGTTCGACGTCTCTGCGGATGCGTATTATCACATAGAGTAAACGTAGTGCGAAAACGATCCATGGTTAACCGAATTAATTGCTCTGATGGACGATTATGTCGACCATAAAATGGACGGAGCTCACGGTAAACTTCGCGAGCTGAACCATTATTTTCGAAATAAATTTGCACGATTTGCAAGCGTTGTTCTTTTGTCAACCTGTTCATGATGAAATGGCAAACCAAACTGAACATAAATGACATTAGAGTTGCTAGATTTGACCACAAAATGCCAGTTTTATCTCTATTCGAAAAACAAACCTGTAAAAAAAACACCCTATACTTGCACCACAACACGCAGGCGTGTCAGCCAGCCTCTGAGCAGCTCATTGCCATTGCGTAAATTATCAGGTGTGAAATGCTAGACTCAAACTCAATATCGGTGCGAATAAATCAGTTTACTTAATAAATAAATAATGCAGGCATTTTGTTTTTGTAAAAGTTTTTTTTGTCAAATCCATGCACGCAAAATGCAAGCGGCTGATCGGTGCGCCAGCCCGCAACGTCTAAGATTTCTTATGCTGATGTCGTGGTATGCAAATCTACTCGCGCATGGTAAACGTTCTTTTAAATTTTTTTTTTCATCTGACAAGTTTTTGTTGTTGTTAGTGCGTGTTTCTTAATAGCCTATAATTTACTATTTTTATGTTCTAAATGTCTCGACAATAGCTTAAATACTCGTAGCAATCCTGTTACAATAGCTAGGTATTTACAGCTCTTATCGTCGTCTTGATGTCGTATCTTGACAATTAAAATGTGGAAAAAAATTGTAATAGATTGGCTGTTAAAATCGCTCGTAAATCTGCCCACTTTGTGCGCCTACAAAAATATAATGGAATTTCTATGTTTTATGACTATGCGATTTATGAGCACGTTTGTGAAAGTATTTTATGGTTATTTGTTTCGTTTCGTTTAGAACGTGTTCCAACACTGGTTATTTACTTGTTAGAACGCGGAAGCGATAGTTACTGTTTTTAATGCTAATTCTTGTAGAAGGAAAATTTGTTCTCAAGCTCTATTCTCATTTTCTCTTTGTACGTTTAAAACAATTAGCAACGAGTTATTGATGATTGTTATAAGCTCTTGAATGAGCAGAAATTGGTTTGTGTAAGGCGGTATAGCTTAGCATTCTTATTCTTTTTTAAGGCATCTCTTTATTATTTTAACCTGCTATATGCCATCTTTCTCTTTGCCTTTCATTTCCAATTTAATGGCTTTCGTCTTCTTCATCATCGAGAAGATTTATACAGAGAAATCAATAAAGCCAGTGTCCTATCCATTATTTGGCTCATGATGGAGCAGAACTTTATTTAGAATTTTAATCCATTGGTTGGCTGTAAGGTGAATGAGAACTTCTCTAGATGTTTGGTGCACTCAGTAAATCTTTTTGCTGGCTTTGGCAAATCGAATTTTGTTATTGATGATGATGGTAATAATTCTGGACTTTTGTATAATTGCAGTAACTGAAATTTATCAATGGCATTGTTGCTGTGCAGACGTCTTTCGAAAGAGATTTAGGTGTGTTGTATTCTTTCCTTCTTACAAAATGGCGTTGGTCTTTCTTTGTGCCTTTAACATCTATTTTCAATTTTTCTTTTTCCACCAGTGTTTTTATTGATAGATGGAAAGTTGCTTCTATTACACCAATTTTGAAATTCGGAAATAAAAATGATAAAAAACATTTTATAGGCAAAATTTAAGTTTAAACACCTGCTTATAATTGCTTGAAAAAGTAGTCAAAGAAAAATTTTGCTTCTCTATTAAAAGAACTTTGAGTCCACGCAAAAATTATTTTGTTTCTGGTGGTTCAACTGTGACTAATTTGACAAAATTTTTGGAGTACTGTGTCTAAGAGTTTAAAAATGACTATCAAGTTTGATGCCATCTATACGGATTTTGTAAAGGCATTTGATACCGTTTCACACAATATTTTACTACAAAAACTTCAAGGCTTAGGTTTCCATTCAACATTTCTAATTTGGTTAAAGCCATACTTAACTAATAGCATTTCTTTTGTAGAAATTGAAAATACTAGGTCATATACATTTTTGTACAGCTCTAGTGTGCCTCACGGTAGTATTCTTGGTCCTTTTTATGGTTTTTTTTTTCAAAATTTCTTCTATATGCTGATGCTCTGAAGCTTTTTACTAAAATTTCGTGTTCATCAGATGTTCTGGCGCTTCAGTGCGACATAAATAATTTTGTTGAGTGGAGTATAAGAAACGAATTGGCTCTGAACATCAATAAATTCTTTGATATGAATTTGCCAAAGTCAGTTATTCGATTTAACTAGAAATACTCTGTTTTAAATATTGAGCTAATACAGTTACTGATTTCATTTATCAGGGCATGCTTTGACTCTGTTATACTCTTGTTGCCCATGTCAATCACATTATTCCGAGAGTTTATTCTAACTTGGCCTCCTTGAAGGGTTATGCTTACGATTTCGATCCATCCAGTCGAAAGCTGCTCTATAATGCCTATTTAATATCAAACAGTATTGTAGTAGGACTCCATAATACGGAATCCAATATATTTATCACATTATTTAAGAGTGGAAAGAATACAGAGGTGTTTCATGAGGTTTGATCTGCAGTCACTTCATTTTAGTGGGACTGCTCCGACAACCCTGATGCTCATTAATGTTAAGTCACTTGCTAGTATAAGGTCTAGTAAAATGTAGAATATTAAAGTATAACTTACCATTTCATCTAAATATTACCAGATGTAATTATTATATTTGTCACCTTTAAATATGGCTTTAACTGAATTCAGTAGAATATATAGTAATGTAGATATTGGATTTGGGATGGCTAAATCCTTGCTTTTGTCGAGGATTATGACTGGTTATCATTAGTTTTATTTTATATTAGATATTTAGTTTTAGTATTAATTTAATATTTTAACTAGTCGGTAAGGCTTTTGTAACCATAAACTCAAATAAATGAAATGAAATGGAGCTCAGTCTTAACTCTCACTTCTTCAATGGCAAACTGCTAACCCTACAAGAAAACTTACCAAAACCTGAAGTAGGTGATTTTATGCATTTGTTTTGGTGGTGCGATGCAATAACGCGCAGGGAAATAATGCCCGCGAGCTTTATTTTCATTTCCAACAGGATTCAAAAGAGATATAAATCCTGCGCCTGGTTTTTAAGTTTTTATTTCATACTGAACAAACCGCCGCAAAGGAATATTTGCGATAAAAATCGCCCGAGTTTTAATCACATATTTTTAATTTTACGTTGTGATTTGAATTAAGTTCAACAAATTTGAAATTACTTTAAAAAAAACGCCAACGTCGAAAATTTGGACTGTTCTAAAATGTTATGCGATTTTAGGTAAATTGTTTAATACCTCCAAACAAAATCAAAACTGTAGAAAATTGAGTCCATGGGCTTTATAAAATCTTTTCAGTAGTTTTTATTACTTTTTTGCCATGAATTAATCCTAATTGGGTTTATAACACTTTTGATTCTAAAAAAATCAGATTAAACAAATTCCTATCCCACTCAGAAGGCCGCCCACACGGAAAAGGATGCCGTGCACAAAAACTCTGGCTCGCAAAATTGGCCTTTTATGTAATTTGTAAGGGTTATTGTTACGTCTTTTGGCTGGGGATTATGTTTAATTTTTAATTGGGATTATGACATCCGGCCTGCAGTGCCATAATCCTCCTGCAGATGTATATTTAAAATTGAGATTATGCCACTTGGAAGTATGTCTGTCATTGGTTATCAAATATTTTTAAATGAGATATGCTTAGTCACAGCAGGAATGGGCAGTTTGAAAAATTTGAGTGACGAGAAAATAACAAATAAAATTTTATTTATTATTCAAAAAAATTCGAGTGATGAGTGAAATGTTATTCGTTATTAAAAATTTTTTTAAATGAAGAACAAAATTTCTATTATTATTCAAGCTCTTGAAAATAAAAAATAAGCACATCGAGATAGAGCAAAATTATACCCTTATGTCATAAAGACATAAAGTATGTTTATGAAGGTTCTATTTGGTTATTTCTGTTTTCTGGACTATATTCTTAAATAGTCCCAAAAAAGTCCAATATAATCACTAAAATAATTCCGAAATGGTCCTAAAGGATTCCAAAACTATCGCGAAATTACCCCCAAAAGAAGTGAATAATCCCACTAAAAGCCCTATTTTGTCCAGCAACGATCCCGAACTTGAATGAAATCAACTCAGTGAATCTAAATTTATACAGAAATAACAAAAAAAATAAACACACTATTGTCTATATGGGTTTAATTCTCCTGTAACTCTAGGTGCTTATTTTATATTTCCAAAAGCTTGAATAATAATTGAAATTTATTCTTAATTAAAAGTTTTTTGAATAATAAATAAAATTTTATTTTTTATTTGAGCAGTTTTTTATTAAAAGTAACCCAACCCTGATTCACAGACCTCGATATTGAAGACTACCCCACAAGGTACGTACTCTCAGCTTCTGACTGAAAGAGAAACCTTATTTGCTCTTATTTTTGTGCTGTCAGTAGTCAGAGAACCGAATAGAGGATGTTTTTTCACTAACCTCTGACTACTTCTGGCTCGTACGCTATTAGAAAAAATATCAGTAGTACTTAATATTTGTTTCAGATTTTAACCGATATGAACGTTACGATGGTATCATCATTTTGATTTGTTTGAAAAGGAAATTAAAATTAACTGGTGATTTAGAGTTAGCTTAACCACTATTGCCCTCCCAACGTGTCCATGATAAACGTAAATGTAGCCAAGTATTTAGTACACAAAATTTCGAACTCACCTTTTGGTTCTTTATATCACAGAATTGTTGAATGAATTAAGTGAATTTATTTTATTGGTTAAATAGCAATTAGTTTTGTGCAATTAATGCGATGCGTCTCCAATTTGTTGTTAAATGCGCTTCCCGTTATATATTTCTGTTTGCAACTCTTTCCACCTTTTACCGTTCATTTGATTTGCAAATTTATTTTGATTAAAATTTATTAAATTTGTTATTTACTTGAAAATGGTATTTCCTTAATAAATTGTTATCTATGTATGTTTGTATGTATTTATTGAACAATCGCAAGTGATTTACTTTTTATTGAAATCAATTTAATTTAATATGAGTTGGTAGTACTTTTGTTATTTGCGTTGGAAAATTAAACTTTCGATTATTCGATTAAAATTTTATTATTTGAGGGAAAACAATCAACAAAAGCGGTTGTTAAGTGGCAAACATTTTGTATTTAATGGCGCATTGCAGCCAATGTTGATTGAATGGGAGTTTTGGAAATGTGAAGTAATAAATAAGCGAAAAATGAGCCACATAAATGTTTACATGGTGAATGGTGAAGAGCGTCGATAAGCAGGCGGTAGTAGTAAGGTTTGTTGCTTCTCTCGCTGTTGTTGTTGTAATTTCGTTGCTTCAATTTTTGTTTGTTTTTCTCGAAATTATCAGACAAGCTGATGCGGTTGTTGTTGTTGTAGGCGTAGTTAATTGCTCGATAATGCTTCTGTGCTGGTTGTTTGTAGATTTCGTTGGGTAATTGCTGAAAAATAATAATAAACAAGAAAATTTCTTTAAAAAGTAACAAAGTATTTACAGTTGTTATCAATATAATAGTAATAAGATTAAAATGGATATCGTTCGAAGAAATAGGAAAAAATCAAAGTTTACACAAAGTTCAGGAAAGTTGTTTAAACCTTAAGGAATGGTCATCACAGTCAACAAGTTTTTTTTTCAGAATTTCTAGAAAATTTTTGAATACCCAGTTTTGTAGACCAATGAATTTTAAGTTAGAACTCGCTCAAAAATTTCTCTGCATTTTTAGAATTTGTTTTCGTCAAGTGTTGAGTGATTTCTTACATACAACGAATGAAGAAAACTAAATTTGTATGGAAAAAAATGCCCAACATCCTTGACAAAAAAAAAAAAATTCAGGGGAACTTTTGAGGTATTAGTAACTTGCATATTATTATTGAATGAGTTATAAAACTGCGCACTCAAAATTGTTTTTAAGTATTCTGCCCAAAAATGTTGAAATTTGGAGCTTGTCCTCTTAATACAATATAGCTAAAACACGAGGTGAACTGCCTGCCATGCCTAAAAAGTTAGTCATGACTTCAACCTTTGGGCGCCGAAGAAAGGCAAAAAAGAAGAACTTAAGTCAGAACTCCATGAGTAGGCACTCTGAAGTTTGAGATATTGTGAAATTTTACCTCTTTTACCTATTTCCACAGATAAAGATCTAAGTAAAATACTACAATGCTTGATAATTTCTAAATAGTAAAAGAAGAATTATCTAGTATTTCCCAACTAATGCTATTTCAGACTGAGTAAGTAATTGCGAAGTAAAGTCCGTTGTTACTCTTTGTTAGACGTCCAACCCGTTTTAAATGGCTAATCGCTAATTAAGTAACTAGCTCACCAATATAGGCTCTGGTTACGTTTAAACGTAAGATGAGAAGGACATGACTAAATCGACTTATTGATTGGCGGAAGATCCGCGCCTCACTACTCTCTTTATAGAGATTTATATTATCCAGGTTAAGCATCGTTGATCCAAGTAGATACATGATGGTTTGTGCCGGTTTGCTACATATTCACCAAAAGAGTTTAACGTACTTTAACTCGAATGGAGAATTAACACGTCTTGCCAGCTAATCTAGGATTAGTCTCCTTACATAATGATTGTTTTATCAGCCTCTATGTTTGCACATTGAGGTCGTGGCTGCCACTGTGATTCTTAGTAAGTTTATTAGTCCATACAAAATTTGTTAAAATTCTTAGTTGCAGCAGTGCTGGGCAGTTTTTTTTTGAGTCCGAAGACCCTTAAGGTAGGAGCTAGGTGGAGTTTGACAGAATTCTCTTGGTCTATAGCTGCACAGTAAAGCAGCATTTTATAACATATAACTACATTAGCGTGGTTTTTAAGGTAGTTATTTTTTATAGCTTAGCTCTTACTTAGCGCTTCGTAAAAAATATAAAAAAGCAATGCATGTAACCAATTAAAATAAAGTTCCGGTCTCGGTTTTGTAACATATTTCGGTTTTGGTTCCGGTTTCGTTCTTCAACATTTATTTCGCTTTTGTTCCGGTTTCGGTTTCAGAATAAAAAAACGAATACAAGTTTGTAAACAAAAAATGTATTAAGTTGAAGGCTTAGCTACAAAATTCAAGTGGTTTAAAATAGGTCTGATTTTTTAGAATTTTTTCCTGCGAACATCATGGTCTTTCTCCAATATAGTAATAAATATTGTTCATACATATAAATTAAGCCAAAATAAATTCTAAAAATTTACAATTTTTTTCTTATTGAAAAAGTATTAGATTTTTTTTGGATACCTGTATTCAGTCGATTATTTAGATATTCATCGAATTTAATCATATGCTCCTTGAGAAATCAGAATTTGAAAAACTTGTTTTTAATTAACCTAAATAAATAAATAACCTAATCTATGCTAGTCAAAATATTTTGCCCGAATATTAAATCTGTTTGAAACCGGTTCCGCATTTTAAAACGGTCTCGTTCTCGATCCTTTTCAGATCAAAATAACGGTTATGGTTCCGCTTTCGATTTTAGCCGTTGAAAAAATGCTTCTTTCAAAGATACACTTCCATTACAAAAAATACGAAACATTGTTTTTTTAACTTCTGACTTTCATTCGGCGTTCGATGGGACCCTTTCCAGATTCTAGGACACATTTAAATTTTTCTTCCGTTGAAACTATTAATTAGTTATTTAAAAATCGAGGGGGTCACCGCAAAAGGTTAAGTAAAAATCTTTTTAATTTATTTTTATTAAGGGTGTGTATCAATCGAAAATATTTTACTCAAATATAAGATTAGGGTGGCTAATATTCTAAGTGGAAAAATACTTTTAATTTTGCTTTGCCAAATGAAAAGGAAACTTTGACAATTGACATTTTTGACATATGGGAAACACACGTGCGAAAGTAAATATTTTGTGAATAAATTTTAAATTTACCTTTATATTCCGTTTTTTATGTATTTTATATATTTATATTTTTCAATGATTTTGCTCAGGGCAAAAGTACAAATAGGCAGCTGAGTGCAATACACGATGCTCCTCCACTCAACCGTCCAAATATTAAACCTCGTTAAGCAAAAACAATCCTCATCCCTCCCTAATATACAAATGTTAAATGAAGATTCGAAAATGTATTCCGTAGTTTGTGTTAAGCTAGCGTTCAAAATATGGATGGCAATGGACAATTCAATTAAGATGGTATTATAAGTGCCTTGCCACCTTTTGGATGTTCTAAGATAAGAACAGACCTTGATATAAGACCAACCTTTGCACGTTGTAAAAAGAAGTAAAAAAAAATTTTTTGGGAAGCTCTCTCTGATATAACACATATGTATTTATATAATCAGTGTCACTACTTTTCCTTTTAATTTTGATTCGAATTGGTCAATGCTTTTAACCAACAGGACTTCTAGTTTATCGCTGCCTACAAAGAAATAAAATGGGTTTGTGATAATAAACTTCCTCAACTCAAATACTTCAGCTGCAATTGCACAGCGAGTCCCTTCGCCTATTGTATTCACACGGTTTAATATCGAGAGGAATTTCTATAACGCCTTGAACGGCTGTGAGGCTCCTCGTAGAGTTATGTCGTCACACATAAGGTAGACCGGCAAATGAAGAAGGGTACCCACTGACCGATAGCCGGATCTATGTACCAAGAGATTTTAATTCAGTTTAACCATGTTTAATTCTATTCCTTTATTGTCTTGTTGCAATCAAGAAATCTACTAACTCGATAGAAAAGGCGTTAAAGAACACTGCTAATTCCTAACACTTCTGTAGGGCAAATAAGCAGAGGGAGATGACGGAGAAGGTTTGGCGTGGTGAAATTAAATTGATCACTCAACAAGCAGGCTATTAGACGAAATTACTAGTATTTGAGCTAAAGAATTATCAACATCGGTTACACTCTTATGAACTGTCGGTCAAGTATATGACGGTGAATGAGTGTTATTACTTTTGCTTTTGAAAATTTTAGCTCGAACCGGACATTCTGCTTTCACACAACATTTATTACTAGTATGTGTGTAAGAATGTATAGAAAGTTGATGGCCTTTTATCATAGAACAACTACTGTTTAACATTACAAAATACTAGATAACAATTTTTCAATATTTTTTGTTATTTAATTTTCAAACCAGCCAATTGACGTTTGCCCAGCAACTGTTATACTCGTACAGTACTGATGTACAAAAGAATAAAAATAAAAAAACTTTTTGAATCATATTTACTATTTACAAAATAGCAGAACTAGTTTTTTGTTTCTTTACAGGCAGTTCTTTTTCTTTATATTTTCTCATGGTTGCCCAGTTCATTACACACCCATTATTTGAACTACTTTTTCTGCGCACTAACGTATCTACATACATACTTGCCTAATGAACTTTTTCATTAATCTTTTTTTTCTTCTTTGGGTGGTAGTTAGTAACTGTATTTACAGGAAATAAAACATAAAAAGTAATTGTAAATTACAGCTGTTATTTGCTGGCCAACAGCATCGTAACAGTCTTTAAGGAACCTCAGTCTGTCTCGCACCAGGTAGTTAAGTATGAAATTACAGCCATAAATGCCCGCGAGGCAATACAAAGTTGGCTTATATTTTAATTAAACAAAATTAGGCGAGTATGTCATACTAGCATATGCGCAAATATGCATATATTAGGGTAGTTTTATTGTCATACATAGAGGTAATTATGATCTTGTTATAATTTAAGTTATTATATGATTTAGTTGTCAAGTGTAACATTAGTGTGCTTAAATGTTGTTAAAGTGGTTCGTACTTAACCCGAGATAGACCTAAAGCTAACCGGGGAAGTAAAACAAAAAACTTTTGCTGAATTTGGACTTTAAATGTGATTAACGAGTCAAATCTTAAATGTTTTCAAAGCATTTAATTCAAAAAATTTTACTTTTACGCCGTACTATATTTAGTACATTGGGCACAAATGCGTTGTAAACTTCCTCTTTAAATGGTCATCTAACCGCCTGGGCGATTTTGACCGTCCAACATAGCTCGCCAGTCGTTTCTTCGTTGCGCTAACTGGCGCCAATTGGAAACACCGCGCGATCGCAAATCGGTATCCACTTGGTCCTTTCATCGGAGTGGTGGTCTCCCTCTTCCTCTGCTTCCACCGGCGGGTGCCGATAAGAATACCTTCTGGGCTGAAGCATCTTCGCTCATTCGCACTACGTGGCCTAGCCAGCGAAGCCGCTGTGTTTTAATTCGCTGAACTATGTCGGCGTCTGCGTAAAGTTCATACAGCTCATCATTAAATCTTCTTCGGTACTGGGCGTCGCCAACGCGTAGAGGTCCACAAATCTTTCGAAGAACCTTTCTGTCGAATACTCCCAGCGTTGTAAACGTACAATATTAATTTCTAGTATGAATTGAAATAAAACACTTTACGTGAACTCCAACATTACATCTTGAGCATCTGGTCGTAGTCCTTTCATGGCAAAATCCACAACGACTTTGCTTATCCTAATGCATAACTAAATGGATTCAAGCCACCGTATCGTGATCCATCCAAGCATTCTGTGAATTCTCTTTGATAAGTCTGCTTGTTCTGATTTTGCTGCGGTATTGTGCTGGCCATGACTCGACCAAACTTTAGCTGGTCCATATTCCTATTTTGTTTGCTATGTAATTGCCAGGTCAATGTAGTGAGTACCATTTTTTACTCTGACGGAAATTCCATATAGGCTGCTATTTTGATCGGAACGACCTACTCCTACCATATTGACACTTTAATATCTATCTTTATTTTATCCTTTTTCAGATACAATTTTTCAAAACCAACAAAGTTTTTCGTAATAAACTAAAATTTTGGATATATTTTTTAAACTTAACGATGAAATTCCATTTTCTATTCTATTTTCTTATAGAAGCCAAGTACTCTTAGATAGATTAGGTGATCCACTCGCGGGCGTCGCCATTTAAATTAGACCACCTTTTTTATATGAATGAGGATAAGTTTTGGAGTACTCTGATACTCCATCGGAATAAAGAATATTTAGCATTTATATTAAATTACTAGTAAACCCAGACCGCTTCGCTGCGTCTCAGAACTAATAATAGACTGAGTCCGATTTTCATTTTTACATCCCATACCAGATAAGATATGGAACTTAATTACATCTCTAATTGCAGCACTCATTGTCCCCTTTCGTTTGATACCCTTATTGCACTAACACGTTTTGGGTTACCTTGGTCCACATATCGGTCGATATATCCAAAACTGATCGAGCTATCGGTACAAATGACATCTGAAATTTTAAGTTAAACGTCTAGTAATCCACTCAATTCCATTCAGCAGTTTTTGAGTGATGTGCGACCAAGCATACAAACTTCTCGGTTATTCTATATATACATACGAGTATATATGCTTTAAGCGGAGAGGAGTTCTTCCAACTTAAATGGGAAGAGGTTTTGTCCTATGATGACTGGGATATTGTTATCATCAGCATTTATTAGCGCTTAACAGCCAAGGCTATTTTGGCGGTTGCGTATCCAAGAATGCACGCCATTATTCACCTTCTTCTCGATAATCCAAAAACAGAATTTCTTCGTTCCTCTATGCAGGCCAGCGAATGCGAGTATGCTCTTTTAGTAGATTATACCACTTAGTAGATTATATACTCGCTTGATTTCGAAAGGCTTGGAGAGGTCCTACCATATTCTATTTGTATTGCTTAACGTCATTTGGCATAACCGTAAAAGTTTTTCGGTATACAGGAAACATCTTGTCACGCTCTTATCCTGGGGTTTCCCAAGGACTTAGGGAATCGTGAAAACTGGAGCCACACCGATAAAGTCGAATCAACTTTTCTATGATAGACTTCAGCCTTCCTCACAATGTATTAGATAAAACCTTTTAAGAGAATTAAGTAGACTGAAACCTTAGAAGTTTTTGCGATTTTCGCGATCGCTTTTCTTGTGGAGTTTAAATCTTGAGCCATGCACTCCCCTGACCATATTATGTAGAATAGTAGATACAGGGTTTTCAAGAGCTCTTCGCATCTGTGCTTGAACAGCTCGGATTGTAGTCCATCTTTTCCAGGCGCCTTTTTATTTTTATGGTGGGATATTGGCATTCTCACTTTATCAAATTTGATCCTTTCCATCTTCAGTGATTGGTTTCATCATCTCATTGGTAAATTAGCAATAAGGAGTAGTTTTCCCTCCATATCTTAAGCACGATCTCAACATCGGTGGATAGGTCGCCATTATTGGCAGTGCAAGAGCTTACACCTTCCGTCATCCTCCGGAACTTTTTCTAGAGTTTTCGGCATTGTTATTCTCAGCGAGCATCACAAGTTCCTCATACTCACAAGCTTCTATTTCTAACAAGGCGCCTCTCCTTCTACCTCACCTCACGAATGGTCTAAGCCTCTGCTAAAAAAGAACAAAATCGGAGTTTATGCAAATGAGAAAATCTAAGAAAGAATCAAGAACATATATTCATGGAAGAAGTTTTTTGAGATAAATAATTGCAAACACCCACCCAGAATCGAAATATTCATGCCTATTTACTTATACATAAGCTTCGAGAAAGTCTTTTGTACAATCTTGATTTGAAAAAGGTTATTAGATTTTTATAACAACTTCATTCCATTCTTAATATATATTTTTACGATAGATGGCACTATTAGCATGTATGCTTCTGATGTAACTAACCCGCTAAATAGCGCTGGAATCGAGATATTTAAATAACCCAACATTCTCATGCTCTTCCTGGATTTTTCCCGCATTTAATAATTTTCTCTCGTCCAATTACTTTGTAAACCATTTCTGGGGAAATTTGAAAAATCTATGAGTATGATAAAACTTTATTACTAATATAAGAATGGATCGCCTCTGCTTTCAAGTGTATTTTTCCTAACAAAAGAGTGTAACCTCCATGTCACCGTTTCTTTGTACTCTCATAGAAAACACGACCTATAGACCCTTCTCATTGCTAGCATAGAATGTTGAGCTGCTCAGCAAAACTTTGTAGTTTTTTTATCATTTCGGCAATAATATTCAACACCTCCAGCTTCGTCTCCAATAAAAACTCTTCAATCATAACAATTCCATAGCCACCTAAACCAACATTCGTACAACCTTCTGCTTATTGGACTTAATAAATAAACAATTGCGAAATTTCTCCCATTCATACACGTACACGTATGTACAGACAACAACAAATAAAAACAACACACAGAAGAGCAAACATTGCATTATTAAGCTGGGAATCAGTTCAACTCAACTCAAAACAAGACAAGATTATCAAAAGGTGTAATTTCTTTAGTATCTACCGACAAACAACAACAACTAGACAACAGTCATGTGGCTATGAAAATATATAAAAAACAACAGTGCGAATGAACGAGAACCAAAACAAACACTCGAAATGCAGTAAAAACAGAAAAAGTGGTAAAAAAAATTTAAAAGAATACAATTGTTTAGGTCGACACTTGAGATTTTTCTGTTGATGCTGTTGCTGCTACTGACTGCCATCATAATGACTGAGGTGTTGCTACTGTAAATATCATAAATGATTTCACGTATGGGATTGTTGGTGTTGATGTTGTTGCAAGTAACATACAATTTTTTAAATGTCATAAATTGTTGCAAGTACACTAAAAACAAAGCTAAAAAGGTAGCAGCGCTTAACACATAGGTAAAGAATAGAATCCTTTTACTACATACACACCTTCATACGATTGTTCATATACAGTTGTGTTCAATATAATAGTGGCGAAATTTAAATAAATATCGTTCGACGAAATAAAATACAGCTGTTTTTTAAAAATTGTTGTTTACAATATAGCGAATTCCATAACAGAAACCACATTAAAAGAAATTTCAAAGCTTACAAAAAGTTTATTAAAGTTAATTAAACTTTTAAAAATTTATATCAAAATTTTAATATGTTTGGGAATAATTTGCAGAACATTTTTGAGTACGCAGTTTTATAGCTCATTCAATTTTAATTCCATAATGTGCAAGTTAGAGGTACCTCAAAATTTCTCTTGAATTTTTAGAATTATTTTTGTAGAAGATGTTGGGTATTTTTATCCATACAACATTTATTTTTCTTCATGTGTTGTATGGAAGAAATCACCCAACACCTTTGACGAAAAAAATTCTAAAAATTCAAGGAAATTTTTGATCGAGTTCTAATTTGCACAAAATTTTCTAGAAATTCTGTGAAAAAATTTTAAGATTTTGTTGGCCATTTTATAAAGTTTAATTAACTTTCTCTATATTTTGAAAGAAAATTATTGAAAAAACAGCAATAAAATCAAACAAACATATCGGAATAAACCATATAGATATCCATTTTAATTTCACTACTATTATATTGAACACAGCTGTAGTTAAAACTCTTAAGGTGTGTGTCACTTCACTTAAAGTGTGCATTGGTTTTTTGTTATGTTATGTTAATGCATACCCGGTAGGACTGAAAATCTATAACTGGTTGAATAAAATAATTTTAGAATTTCTTCGGCATTAAAAACAAACAGCTTTTCGAATTGAAATTTTTGGTTTCTCAGACTTCAAAACGAACCAACACAGGAATAATGAACTAAACTTTTACTAAACGTTCCTAAAAGTTTTAATAATGGAAAGCGATAATAGTGACCAGTCAGCCGACTTACAGTGGGGAAACTTCTGCTCGCTGTCAAATAGCTATGGAGATGATGAGCCCGATACCTAAATCATTGATTATGAAAAAAGCGTCCAAGCGGCTAATAAAGAGCCGAAGAAAAACTGACTACCAGCCAAGCTATTCAAACACTTAGACGCATAGTTTGCTGTAAAGCATGCATCTACGCTTTCGCAGTATATTGTCGGGCGTACTCATACCTCCGCATTGAAGACTATAGATTGAAATCAGCTGGACCAAATGGGTTTGCTCTAATCAGCGAAATTCTTCAGTAGAAAAGGGCGGCGGCATCGAATAAGATGACTAAAAAGGAATGACTGGCATACTTGATTAAATTTTGATGCTAACAGTGACTCATTAGGTAGATCAAAAAAAAAGTTTTCTTTTGAACTACTTACTTATTTATTAAAAAATCGAGTAGGTCACCTCAAAATGTTGAGGAAAAAGCTTTTAAAATTAAATTAAAGCTTTTTTTTTTAATTTTTTTTTTATTCTGGGATATTTTATTTATTAGTTTCTGTTAAATTTTTATTATAATTTGAAAGCAATGCCTAATCAATTGATTATCTAATTCAAATGGAAATTTACCAGTTTAATTCATTTGGTATCCACTGCAGTAGCTCACATTAAAAATCATACAGTTGGTTCTTTTAAAGTATTACGAAAACTTGTTCATGTATCTTCTATTGAAATCCTTTGAATCAATGCTGACACGCCAACTCAAAAATTCCAAAAATTTCTAGGATTTTCACAAAACGGCGTTAAAGTTTTTAGGTCAGTTTTGAGGTCAGAATTTCAAAATGATTTTTGAGCACGCAACTTTGTAACTTATTCAATACTGGTTCTAGTGCAAATCCTAAGCCTGATAAAAATTGCGTTGATTTTTATCAAATTTTTTTTTTGATATTTCCTTCCATATGTTATTCAATTTTTAATTATTTTCCTAGTTATTCGATTAGTATAAGAGATAATACCACCCTATAGAAAAAAGCCAAAAATCAATAAAACTCTATCTTTTGATAGGTTGATATGCATAAAGGATGGATGCCCTAGATCGAAGTCTAAACAATATTGGAAAGTTGGACAGTGTGATATATCCCACTGTGCGCACTAAGAGTAGAAGTTTTATTTGTCAAACCACAAACAATTAACGATGAACTTCTAAACAAAAATTTTATTTTTTAATCAAGCAAAATTTTAGTTTTCACATTCTATGTGCGTAAAGGCTAGTTTATCATGAAAATCACCAAAAGCTTAATAAAAATTTAAAATTAAAATTGGATATCGTCGAAAGAAGAAGCTGTGATTTTAAAAACTTTCATTTAAAATATCGCTAATTCCATAACGGAATCCACATATAAAGAAATTTCAAGTTAATTAAACTTTAAAAAATGTACATTAAAGTACGCAGTTTTATAGCTCATTCAATTTAAGCATAATAATATGCAAGTTACAAGTATCCCAAAATTTCTGCTGAATTTTTAGAATTTGTTTTGTCAAGGATGTTGGGTATCTTTTTCCAAACAAAATTAATTTTTCTTTATGGCTTGTATGGAAGAAATCACTCAACAGCCTTGACGAAAAAAATTCTGAAAACTCAGAAAAGTTTTTGAGCGAGTTCTCACTTGCACAAAAATTTTCTAGAAATTCTGCCAAAAAATTTGAAGATTTTGATGGACATTTCTTAAAAATTTAATTGTTTTTCGTGAACTTTGTGTAAGCTTTGAAATTTTTTTTATGTGGTTTTTGTTATGGAATTCGCTATATTTTAAATTAAAATTATTAAAATCACAGCTTCTCTTTTTTCGTCGAACGATATTCATTTTAATTTCACTACTATTATATTGAACACAGCTGTATCTAAAGTTTTATTAATTTAAAAATTGTATAAAGTTTAGTTTTAAAATATTTCTATTTTGAAGTGTCACCCTGTGTTTTATTTTCATTTTGAAACGTGAAGAATCAAAATGAAATTTTTTACTCCCGCCTAAAATATTCATTACTTTAACTGCTTTGATTGCTTTAAACTGATAGACGACATCGGCTGGAAGGTTAAAATCTCAAGAAGCTTTTGTTTTTACATTATAATGTAAAGTTATTTGATATAACCTTTTTTTTTTATTTTATTACCATAGGCATGTTTTTGTCATGAACTGAAATGAATACGATTTAAGCCAATCTACTTTTTTTTATAAAAATAACATAATAAAAGTATACAATTTTTAAAAATTGTTTTATTATGTTTTAAAGTCTAAGCAATATTGAAAAGCAATATTCATTTCGGCTTTTAACATCTATTTTCGTCAATTCTCTAATAAAAATAATCAAGTTGTTAAATCGTTCAAGTTCAAGTACAATTTGCATCTTTGTTTAACAACAAATTGTTCACAGGACTTCTTTAAGTAATAACAAACACTACATGCTTCACTGGGATTTTTGCTAATAACTCATTTCTTGAATAAGTCAGCTCAGCATTGTTTTCTTATTTAATTTTCAGTGTCATATTATTTTGTTAAAAATTTTCCTGCTCGGTCGTTTTTTGATTGGCACATACGACAAAGAACAACGAATCTTGATTGCAGTATCGCAACATTAACACATGTTTTGTAATTGTTATTTATTATTTGTGTAACAATAATCGAGCTGACGCGATGGCTTACTGTTGTCAATTGAATGCTTTGACGTTTTTGAAGTCGCATGAGCACTTCTTCTTTTGTACCTAGGTGGTTGTTTACTCAAGTTCGTGGTTCTCAAAGGGCTCATATTTTATGGAAAACAAATTTTTTCCAAAAAAATATTGATCTGAGTTTTGAATAGAGCCAAGTGATAAACTGCTGAAGGCACAAAAAATTGTATATTCCTATCATTGAAATGAAATATTATTTGATCGAAGTTAATATATTTGTTACTATTAACCGGTACAAATAGTTATGCCCAACCGTCCACTGAGACATAGAAATTTCCGCAGCTTTTGCCGCCTTTGCACACATTTTTCTTGTTCATTACACGCACTCATTCAGTCATTCGAACTGCCGTCTTACGGTCAGTTGCACCGCTAACTACTCAAATTGTATTGAATGCGCATCGCTACGGATGCAGGAAACTCAAAATGACATTTTACTGCTATCAACAACAACCGAAGTGAATGTAATTTGCACACAAACAAATGTATGTACATAACTGTGTGTGCTGTTTGTTTTTAACTATTTATGGCGTTTGAAATGTCTGGCGCATTAGTTAGTTTACATCAGCTTTTATTACCACACATTGTTGATTTCGCACATTTTTGAAAATTAATGTTTTTGTTGTTGCAGTTGCAATTGCTGTCACTGGCTATTACAACAAAGTTGTTTTTGTACGTTATGCTTTTCAACGTCAACAAACATTTTCGTCTGCCAAGCTGATTTTATTGCAAAAGTAAATAAGCTTTAACAATTACATGAATGCATATAGAAATGCTGTGTGCTACGATAATTTGTGAATTCAGTTTTGCAATTACATACGCGCATTAGTACGTTCATATGAATATGTTTAGGTGCATAGGTGAGTTTGCACATATTTAATCTTGTTTTTTGGTGTCTGCGATATTTACTGTGTAATCACTCATCAACGAATTATGAACGCAGTGAAGGCTTATAATTTTTAAAAGTTTTGAATTGCATTAGCGACACCTCGTTCTGTGTTATCTATGTGTTTACTCTTGTTTGGGTTGTTTTCTTTTATGAAATTATAAACGGTAAGCATATGGGATATCTTCATAGAGATGTTGTCTCATATTGTTCAATGGTGAAAACGTTAGTACCACGCTTTATTCCTTTATTTGTCGTAGCATTTTCTGGCAAATACTTTCCATTCCTCTGTCTTCAATTTTTCTCTTTCGCTATTAGGTTCCATATACGAGCTACATTACAAGTTTTTTATTTATATATATATATATTATATATGTATGTATATATAGATTGCCTGTAAGAGTGAATCGCCCATGCAGGTTAGGGGCTTAGAATATGCCCGAGGTAGGCATACCGGTCGTACGAGGCGACTAATATGCACAATGGTAATGACGTGCAACTCGATAGTTGATCTACGGATATGATGCCTCTCAACTCTCATTACCTATCTTATCCTTCCTTACGGAAGAAGGGGTGACATGACCAAGAAGGTTCCACTGGTCATAAATGGCTACCACGACAGTCGGGCAGTACGGCAAGGGAGTACCGGAGCGTACCGGGTTCAAATCCGGCCAAGGACTGTTAATTCGACAACACTCCCTCAAACCTTCGGGGAGTGTTTTTTTCGTTACCACAACAACAACAACAACAGTGATTCGATATTCTAGCCATCTCTATTAATTGCTAAGTTTAAGAAATAAGAAATTTTGACCACCAAGTTCGTTTCTTAAGTCTTTCGTTAGAATTTTAACGACTCGGTGTGTCACCTTATTTCAGGACAATTTTGACTTGAAATCAAGCACTGAAGATGGCGGTTCGCCGAAACCGGTTTGTTACAAAACCAAAATTGACAAGGGATGACGAAAATTCGTTCCAATATAAATCCACAATTTTGACGACTGAGTGGAATATCACCTTATTTCAATATACATTTCAAAAACGCGACATCTCAGATTATTTTTTTATAAAAACGCACTATTAATGAGTTTTTTCAGTAACGCTCGAATTCAGAATTTGTAGAAAACGCTTTATTCCATCATAATTTCAAAAAAACCCCTTATTTGAACGCAAACTCAATATAGTTTCAGCGTTCTTCAAAAGTAATTTGAAACTGTATGATCCACACAGCCTTCGATATTTTAACGAAAGACTTAAGAAACGAACTTGTTTGTAAAAATTTCTTATTTCTTAATTTGAGCAAACCTTGGAGCTGAATAGAGCGTTTTTACTTAAGTATCATTTAAATAAACTTTTTGATTTGGCTTTATTCATTTTTCATGATCAACACAGCCTTCGATATTCTAACGAAAGACTTAAGAAACGAATTTTGTTGTAAAAAGGTTTTATTTCTTAATTTGAGCAAATCTTGCAGCTGGATAGAGCGTTTTTACTAAAGTGTCATTTAAATTAACTTTTTGATTTGATTAGATAATTTTTTACAAACACAACTTAAAGGGAGTTTTACAAAGCGCATTTAAATATAATTTCACTACAGTGGTGACACCTTTGTCTTGGTGCCTAACTTTCGACTTACCGGAGATGCACACTTAGGCTGCCTGGATTATTTTCTTTATCCTTAAGAGCTTACTTTTTTTTTGTAGCTGAAACTATATCTATATTAATGCGAACGCCAAGAGCATTTATTTACGCTAACTATCAAACTCTGAGATATTTAGCACAATCGAAATTGATTTAGTCTTGACAACAAATACCGTTCATTAGCCAAGGAAATAAATAATACATTATCAAGGTTTTCTTATTTCACTATCCCTTTTTCATTGCCTTAGCTGTAAAATAAAAATTACAACTCTAATTTTAAAGTCTTAGTAATGAACAACTTAATTTTTAGTAGCTGACACTACCTGTGCGGAATTGAACATTTAAACGTTTGGTTAAAAAAGTTTGGTCAATTAGAGCAACGTTGTAGATCAAGTTACGCCTATTCAACTCAATATCGAAGCCATGGTCAAGAATATTCTGTTTCATTGGAAGCATAAAAATTATTTGAAAGCAATAACAAAATCCATAATAAGTACAAACTTAAGATCCCTCACTTGCATGTTTTTCTTATCAATGAAGTAAATATTTCATCTCACTAGAGTCCGGATACTTGCAAACAATTACTATCTTTAATCGGCAATATCACTACCACCCAGCTACTTGCTGGCGGTCCAATACAACAATGTCACAAGCGGCACAATAAATGACACTCACACCACCAATCAATCAATGCACGCACTCCGTACACTAAAAAGCACATACGTACTCACTTTTAACATCGCTGCAACAACAAGAACAATAACACCAGCAAGCTATAAACATACATATATCTGTCTCAATTGTAATCACGTTTTCCAAAAATATTTTATAGAGCAATTTATTGCAGATCAGCCCAAGCAATGAGTGCATACGTGTGCCGCCTTTTGAATAGTTCCTTAAAGGGATTGAGAATTGCTGCTTGTGTCTAGGTAATTGCATAAAGTGCACACGTTCCAAGCTCGCTCAGTTGTCTTACAATGGTTTTCAATTAAAATTGCAAATGTAACAGGCAGCCAGTCAACGCCTTCTTGGACTTTCCGCTTGCACTCAGTAGCTGCGTTCATCAATTTGTACGAAAGTATATTGAAATATGTACTTAGGTAACCACACAAATATACTCAATGGTGTTTAGGGTGTAGCGATAGCTGACAGTAACGCTGGCGTTGCTATAACGCTTTGTTATACTCCATGTCAGACTGGCTTAAGCAATTAAAATAGTATTGATTACAATGCTGACGTTAGTTGGCGCAGCTGAACAAGCAAAGCGATGTGCTAGTAATTTTTAATTTGATGCATTATCTTGTTGTTGTAGAAATGGTTGAAATATCCGTCAGCTGCCGGACTGCCCACTTGAGTGACCTATGAGTTGCTAAATTTCAATATGTAATTTATTGGTTTTAACGATGTGGAGGTAGTCATTTCTATTTTCCCTTTAATATTTCTTGTATAATAGGATTGGGTCTAGTCCCTCTTAATAAATATTATATTCTGCAAATGTTACTTATTGAAATCTAATTTCATTCAAACAATCTTAGAAAAATACATAACGAATTGAAAATTCTTTCTACTTGTCTAGTTCTGTCTCATGAAACAGAGACGAAAGACTTAAGACGCAAACTTTTATAATGCACCAATTTTTAAATAGCACGTGATAAGTTTATGAAGTTAACTGCTTGCCGTCGTTGCAAAGCTTTTATTGAGAGAGAAAGTTGAAATTTTTTCGAAGTAGATCGGCATTTTTTTGGGATGCAACGGAAATAAAATATTGTAGCAGAATTTAGGAAATAGCCCAATTAGGCAGGGTTTAGATTATTTTTGGATAGTTTTCGAAACTTTTTCGGAATAATATCGGCTCCCTAATTTCGGGATTGTTATCGGGATAGTTTCTGGATCTTTTCGGAATTATTTTGGGACCGTTAAGAGATCATTTCGAGATTGTTTTCTCGATATTTGCGAAATTTTTGAGTATCATTTCGAAAGCATTTCAGGATCATTTCGGGATTGTTTTCGGGATCATTTCAAAATATTTTGGAGATCATTTCGAGTTTTCTCGCAATAATTTCGGAACCCTTGCATCATCACTGCTTAACTTTTTCGTTATTTTTCGGGATAGTTTAGGCTAATTTCGGGACTTTCGGGATCATTTTTGTGGTCTTTGATTAGCCACTCGGGACTGTTGCCGTGAAACCACGTTTGTAGCAGTACACGTCATAGAAGTTAAGTTATTACTTTTCTGGTTCATTTAAAGATCATTTCGAAATTGTTTTCGTGACCATTTTGCGATAATGTTTTCATTGTTTATAAGACTTTTTTGGGATAATTTTCGGAACTTTTCCGGGACCACCAATAAAAACAACTTACCATTCCTCTGCTGTTAAAAACGGATTGGGGCATATTTATTCGTCTAAGCCTTTTCGGGTAACTTTTGTGTAGACAGTTAAATTTATTTCACAATTAAAGAAAAGCTCCACCACATCTAAATATAAACAGCATGTTCAGAAGTACAAGAAAAATGTGTTTTTTATTTCAAAGTTGAGCGCCTTCAATGTATTGGTGAAAAAACCATTCAATTTCATGTAGTAACTATTTACTTAAACGCGTACATACATATACATATGCATACAGGCAGAAATAAAAAGAATTCTTCCTTTGGTTTCTATTGTTTTAATTGAGCATTATCTTTTTTTAAATAGAAAAAAAATGTTTGAGCCAACTGTGTACAGCTGGGGCAAGAAAATATTTTGGTGAAGTAAAATGTATCCTAAATGTTGATTTGGACATCTGCCAATATATAGGTGGATATAACATTCAAACCTATTTAGGAATTTTTGAGTGATACGCGAACAAACATATAGACAAACATATACAAATTTTAATAACATCCATGGAGTTAAAGACATTAATTTAATAAAGAGCTTAAAGCACATTTGTTTAAGCCAATTAAATTATTATAATTGGAATGCGCCTGAAACTATACGATCGTGAAAAAATTGTTCCAGAGTGGTTTTGGTGCTGATGACCAACCAATCCTTTCCGCCATGAGGTTGAAGCAATTTTAAGAAAGGAAGGTACCTTTTCTCAATCCGCGAGGCTCATATCCAAGCCGGACATCTATTGGTATTACTTGATGGCATTTGGAATAGCTTGTAAGCTTTGCAGGGAAGTCCCTATGGCCTAAAGCGTTAAAAAAGTAGCTCCCAAACAAATATATGTACATACATGCTTATATTACATATGCATGACCATATCAACAATGCGCCAGCTGCAGACCCTCCAACGGAAATTGTAAATGTTGCAATTTCCTCGCCGCTGCCTTACACTGGGCATAACTGCAGAATGTTGCATGCCATATTCCCACAATAAACTCAATACTTGGTAAAGATTAACAGCACTAGCGAAATGAACATTAGACTAAGCCAAAAAAATAATTTTTTCTCAAAAATATGTTGATATTATTTTTATTGACCTTTTTTTTCGCAAGCATTTAGCGACTTATGAATAAAATAACATAATTAAATTTTCTTTCAAAATTTTAAATTTCCTTTGAAAATTTAATGTGTGAACTTGTCATTTGCAGGATAACAACAAAAAATGCTTGCTCATTATTTTATTGCTTTCGATTCAAATTGTTTTAATCTAGCACCCAAATATCCAATAAAAAACCGTTTTAATTCAAAAACCTCTAAGAATCTGTTTTTTAGTTTTTTCTATACTAAGTTTGCGTTTTTGAAAAATATCTAAAGTGAAAACGCGTAATCAAAACCCTGAAAAATGTTTGAAGCTTGATTGCTATGGAACGGCCCACCTGACGAACATTTTTATTAAGAGCTTTTTTGTGTGGCATCCCTTTTCCTACTAAACTATATGCAACTAAAGTTATTTTGTCCAATAGTTTGGCAATTTTAGTGCAAAAATTAAGTCAATCTTAAAAAATTTAAGAACAACAATGATAGAGCACTAAAAACTAGCATTAGGGCCCGAAAATTTAGCTGTATTCCTTTTTTGCAATTCAGAAAAACAATATCAGTATAATTATCTAATATAATTTTTTTCTTGCTCAGTCTAATAAACATAAATACATTCATATGCACAAACACTTCAAGTTGCTCCAATGCATAACATCCATTTCGAACTCGCGCCCAAAAGAGAAAAACGTAACGTCAAACCGGTGTGAAAATCGATCGATCAGCTACAAAGGCCAAACTTTAACTAAAACTAACCGGAAAAAATGGCCCAATAGCCAAAAGAACAATGTTTAGAAATAAAGATATACTCGTACACACACATATATTTATGACACGAACGAATGAACAATTGTAACAATTCATAACAGTAAATACATTTGAATATGAATTTGCAAATATTGCATGTCAATACGCCGATTGAAAATCAAAGCCAAAATAATTCCACTTCAGTAGTTGGACTAGTCGAGCGTGTTAGAAGAAAAAAACAACAAGTTGTCAATATATAAAAAAAAAATGTCAGACACAAAAATGCTATAACAACAATATGTAATAGCTATAGATGTAAATCCCGTGCTTTTTAGGTGCCGGAAATTCTGGGATTTCTTTTTTCGGGATTGAAAAAATTTTACGAAAAACTACTATCGAAAGTTTTTCCTTTCTTCATTTAACAATGAAGATTTTTTTATTTTTAAGTGTAACATTTGCTATAACAAAAAAATAGTCAACATGGTTTCGAACTTTAAAAGAGTGGCATTTTTTCAGGAAAATTAAAATATTACAGCGCTAAAAAAAATATCCTCAAAAATTGCATACAGTAGCATGATCCATTTTTAAAATTGCATAAAAACTTCCTTATCCCTAGCAGTACAAACAATTTTCTTTAAAGATTCCAAACTTAAAAATAAAATTGTTCATTTAATTTTTCTATTTCAATTCTATTGTTATTTTTTTTTAATTTTGTTTGAATGCTGATTTATAAAGTAAACAACTCCACGTTAAACAGGACAGACGTGTAATAATTTGACCCTGATGACGATTACCGTTGGTAGTCGAAATATATTGGTAAAATCAATCATCTTTTGGCTTACATTTTTTAAAGTTCACTTGAGGTCGAAGCCGGCAAGAAATAATAAATTGGAAACTTTAGTACAACTGCTTAGAAAAAAATAAAAAATTTGGATATCTACATATTTGGTTCGTTGCAAATAAAAAATAAAAAAAATGATTATAAATGAGCTCAAGGCCAAGAACAATCATTTTTTAATGCAAGTTATTGTTTTTTTTTTTTTTTTTAATAATTTTATTAATTATTAAAAGTTTTCAATTGAATAGAAAAGAAAATTTTAGAGACAACCGCCATTTTTTTCTTTTAGCTAGATTCTGGAAGCTGCTAGACGTCTTTAACAGATAATTTTTGGCACGCTCTGCTAACGCCCTGCTAACAGAACACTGGTTTTGTAGTCAGCTAAACTTCTACTTCTATTCACTTTACCATATCTAGGAGAAACCCCCGCCATCTGCCAGTCAGTATTTTATCATGATAGATCTTTGTTGGTGTGCCTGTTTTATCGACAACTACCTTACCGCGTGCTTCCGGTTTTGGTTATTACTTTTGTTTACCAACAACTCAATTATTAAAATATAAAATATGTCATCACTAATAAAAATCCACATATGTACCTAACTTGTGATACATAACAAGTGACTTGCAAAGATAAATGCCACCAAGCAGAATTGCGAATACAAGCAGGCATATGTGGGTTTCTTACAAAGAAAGTAATTGTAATGACTTAACACAACTCATATTAGTCAAGTGCAACATGATGTGTCCAAAGGAGTATATCAACAAAATCAACAACAAAGTTAACCACACAACTTGAAGCTTTGAAGTAATAAAAAAGAAATACGCAACCACCGTATAATCTCGTGCACATAATAATACTCATAGTAAACAAGATCCTCGTTAACATCTTTAGTGTTGTTGTCGGCGGTTGACAGACTTTGAGTGTATTCGTCATACGTCACTGGCTTACGTTAGCCATCAAACTTGTCAAAAATAAAAAATGAATATGTAGAAAGAATGATATTTCGGTTGTTGATTACTTTTTTTTGAAAACGTGGTCGGAAAATTTTAGATACTTTGCTGGTGAATGCATAAAAAATAACACAAAAAGTAATGTCTTAGCCTACACATTATTTCAAATTGTTATTGAGATCAATTAATAACGGTAGTTGTAAGAAGTGTACCGCTACAATATTGTTTTTGGTGTTAGGTACGCATATCACATAACTTAAAATAATTTTAAATACAAAAAGAATATCGTTTTGGTGGAAGAACAGGGAAAAGAACACGGTAACTGATTTATGTGTCCATATATTCAAATAGAAAGCAAAAAGAAAACTATCAATAGTTCAATAGAAATATTTAACAACTAGTCCGCTTTGCTGCGCCTCAGAAAAATTAATAGACTGATTCCGATTTTCATCATTATATCCCATACCACATAAGATCGCTTATTACATCACTTATTTTCACCTTCGTATGATACCCATATTGCACTAACACATTTTGGGTCACCTTGGTCCACATATCGGACAATACCTCCGAAACTCGTCGAGCTCGGTACAAGTGACATCTTAAATTTGAAGTTAAACGTCTAGTAATGAAATAGTAAAAGTTCTATTCAATTCCATTCAGCAGTTTTTGAGTGATGCGCCACCAAACATACAGACATACAGACACAAAATCTTAAAACTATTTATTTGGCTTCCATTGGCCTAATACTGGCCCCTCCTATCGATTTATCTAAAATGTCTGCAATGTACAGACATTGGCCTCTTACAATTTTATTATATGTAGAGATAGAGACAGAGCAGAAAGAAACTTAACGCTGAAGATGGCACATCGCCAAAACCATTTTGTCTTCAAACCTAATTTGACATAAGATGACGGAAAATCGTTCCAATCAACATCAACAACCATCATTCCCTTGGTGAATCGACTTTGAACTGTTAAATATGGGCATAGCAAATAGCTTATCAACTGTGCCTACACCAATTTGTATTTATTATAACAACCAACCGATTCATATGGCTGGCAGTTGCTCTGCCTACTGCCACCAACAGCATTAACACAACATACACTTTGGCTTGCATATTCAATGCACACTCCAGGCTGCCTTTGTCCATTCACAGAAAACACAAATATGCTCAGCTCATCTTCTACGGTTACCGGTAGCGCAGAGAAGTCGTAAAAGTTTATTGATGAGCAGTCATTTCTCGTGTTAAATAATTTGAGACTCCATTTACTATGCCACTTGCTATGCAACTTTTTTTTTTTTTTGAGTATAATTTTTCAGCCTTTCTTTTTTCGTAAATAAACTTGGTGCCGACTATCGCTTGCTGTGGTTCCCCATTTGCCCCTTCCTCTTAATTGATATTGGCCATTGTTATTAGCGCGTCTACTTTCAAAAACTATAAGCTCCTCAAAATTTTATTCATATATGATAGCAATTATTAAGGTTTTAGAAATTATTATCTCTGCTCGTAATGAAAGCTATATTTCTACGCTCTTCCGCAAAAAGCTTTTATTGTCAGCTCAATGTGTGATTAATGAAATATGTTTGTGGATATCTTATAAAACCTGAGTTGAATGAAATTGGGAGAAATGCTTTGAAGAAATGCAAAATGAGGACACTAGCTTCAAGTTCCGAACATCATTTGAGATTCGTATGCTATGGAATTAACGCTAAAGAGGATGTGATCTAAGCTTATGATGGACGTACTTAAATGGCGTTTTGACAACACAGCCAGTACATCTGGGTGTGTTAGTGACAAAGTTAGAAAAAGCGGGTTGCAGGAAGAATGTGGGAGCTAATAATACTAATTCTAACTATTACTAATGACAGAGCTATCAAATTTCCAAGCAGACACTTGCATGGATCTTAGAGACGTATTTTTGCGTGGAAGACTAGCTATTGTATATTTTTGGCACACCAAAACTGATATTCTGAAATTATCTAGTCTTGCACGGAAGAGATTGAGATGGTAGCCTTCCCGCAAATGATGAAATTTTTAAGCCTTCGACTCGATTTATGGGCCGTGCTTGTCTTACATGGTTCCGACATCGACAATCAGCACTAAGGACAAAGATCACTAACCAACTTATTATATTTATGGTCCAGCTTTATAAATATGAATAGTAGATACAGTGAGCATTTAACTTAAAAGTGACATAAAAAATTTAACGATTAACATAGCCTGTAAAGGAGTAATCGCTGATTCAAACAACACTGCATTAACAAACCCCATCAAAAAATGATGTGAGCGATTGTAACAAAGTAGAAGACAGCGCGTACGTTGCCGTGCCTAAAAGAGTGTACAATCTCTCCTTCTAATCTCTCACCCCTTATTCCTCTGCCCAATTGCTCTTTTCTAATTCTCTCTATGTGCCCCTTGTTGCTTCACATCTATCCGATAAAGAACGATAGACAAAGTGCTGCTGCTTCGATGGCTGATAAACCTTGTAATACTTAAGGATGTCGTGCTTTGTTAAATGGTTTATAATAAGGCCATACGCAATTCCTTCTTTAGAGAGTCTCGACCTACGTCTAATAGTAAAAACTTGTATATATCTTCAATAAGAGTAGTAGTTATTTGTAATTAAATTATGTATATTCAAAGAGTGGTTTTCTAAGCCATGTAAAATTTTACTAGTAAACCCGGCCCGCTTCGCTGCGTCTTAGAACTAATAATAGGCTGAGCTCGATTTTCATCATTATATCCCATACCAGATAAGATATTAAACTTAATTATATCGGCAGCACTCATTGTCATTTTTGATACCCATATTGTATAACCACATTTTGGGCCACCTTAATCCACATATCGGTCGATATTTTCGAAACTGGTAGAGCTATCGGTACAAATAACATCTTAAATTTTAAGTTAGATGACTAGTAATGCAATGGTAAAAGTTTCATTCAATTCCATTAAGCAGTTTTTGCGTGATGCGCGACCAAACATACAGGCAGACAGACCAAAATTCCTAAAACTGTTGTTTTGGCATCTATTGGCTTAATATTGGCCGCTCCTATCGATTTTTCTCAAATTTCTGTCAAATTGAGTATTTTTTTCTAATATTTATGGGGTTGCATACAATTGAAGCTCCCAAAAACTTTCAGCACTCATATGAAAATCTTTTTGTTGAAATGAAACAACTCTTATATAAGGTACACATTTTTTGGTGGGTACTTACATACATTCAACTCACAGTCACCAGATGCCTAAAAATTACGGAAAAGGGCTTGGCACTTTTCGATGACAGCTTCAACAAAATACAATGGCAAAAAATGAGCCGACAATGCGTTGGCGACATAAAACTAATTTAGGCCATTCAAGCACTATACATCACTTCAATCCGCAGACACAGATACATCTATGGACATTAATACCGTTTTTCTGAACTGCTAGCTTACGTCCATCAACTAAATTTATGCGTTACAGCGACAATATCAGATTTGTTTTTGTTGCTTTGACACTCGCATTTTTCTGCAATTTAATGTGCCAACTTTTTTTTTTTAAGAAGGAGTGGACGACAAAGTGCAATGCGACTTTTTGATACGAAAAGGGCTTATACCTTATAAAGACATATGCTTAATGTATTCGTATCTTGGCACATACCCAATGAATAATGGAAAAATAATTCCGAAACCTTTGAATCTCAATTTGGTTTTGAGCATGCTTGATAAACTGAAACTAAAAGTTTTCTCAAACATATATATTCGGAAAAATCGGAAGGTGAGAAACAATTGCAAAGGGCATTTCGATTCCATACCGTTCCTTTTATGTTTGAGAAGTACTTGAGCATATGCATTTTTCAATTTGAGAAGCAGCAAAAATAATAAATTAAAAATATTTCTCTTAGTTGAACACGCTCTCAATGGTAATTTGAAACGCTTTTCAGCGCTTAGTTTTGGGATCATAGCATTATAGTAGTTCTAAAATTTTGATTGAGCAAAAATGTTTGTTGGGTATTGAGTTTAGACTGGGTATGTGTTAATTCAAGCATGGAATCTGTCAAATGTCCAGTGTTGTCATCGTTTATTTATTTTAACATTATGGGATGTTTTTGAGTGATGATTGCGCTCAATCAGTAATGATTGTAAATCATTGTGGAAGGGACAGAAATAAGAAGAAATTGTAGTAATTTTAGTAATTTACGACTAGTATGATAAAAAAAGGTGCGTCAAAAGGGTGAATAAAATTTTTTGGTACTTTTTGATTGAATAAAGATTAATAAAAATATGAACCATACATTTATTTTTGTCTTTGATTGTGAGGCATAACTATAGCAAAAAAAAGACTTAAGTCATACTTTGACCTACAAGTTTGTATGAAATTTGAAAACTTTAAACTCGATTTTTTGACTTCCAAATTTTGCAAACATAGCTCGGCATAGTACCGTGCGGTAACGGTTGTCACCGTCTGTAAAAATCTCAAAACTTTGGAAGAGTGTTTTCATATTTTTCTTTATCATTTATTAGCCCTAAAGTGAACTTTGGTCAGTATCAAAACACGCAATCCATTCTTGCTAAGCCATAAAGAAAGCCCAAGTACTCCTCGCCTCTTCTTTCTGTTCTCAGTATGTAGCTGTATTCTTAAACTGTATAAGGTTACATAAACATTTTGAACTTAAGCTTTTGTTTTTTTGAAATGGTAATTTTTTTTTCAAAATAAGCTATCAGAAGACACAAGAGCGTTACTTCGACTTTGAGATTGATGAATGAGGCAACATACAGTTGTGTTCAATATAATAGGAGTGAAATTAAATGGGATATCGTTCGACGAAATAAAAAAAAGCTGTGTTTTTAAAAAATATCGAATAACATAACAGAAATCACGTAAAAAGAAATTTTAAAGTTTACACAAAGTTCAGGAAAGTTAAATAAACTTTTAAATATTTACATCAACATTTCAATATTTTTGGGCAGAACTTTTAGTAAACTTTTGATAGCTCATTCAATTTTAGTATAATAATGTGCAAGTTAGAAGTACCTCAAAATTTTCCCCTTTTTTTTGTATTTTTTTTATCAAGAATGTTGGGTATTTTTTCTATACAAAATTAATTTTACGTCTTGCGTTGTATCATCACTAAACACCCTTGACGAAAAAAAATCTGAAAATTCAGGAAAATTTTTGACCGAGTTCCAACTTGGATAATGATGTTCTAAAATTGATTGGTCTACAAAACTGCGTACTCCAAAATTTTCTAGAAATTCTGCCAAAAAATTTACGGATTTTGTTGACCATTTTTTAAAGTTTAATGCACTTTCCTGAACTTTCTGTAAACTTTGAAATTTCTTTTTATGTGGTTATGGAATTCGCTATATTTTAAATGAAAATTATTAAAATCACAACTTCTTCTTATTTCGTCGAACGATATCCATTTTAATTTCACTACTATAATATTGAACAGAGCTCTAGCTGCCGTAATAGTAAATTAACGTAAGTAACTCAATCCAGCACACGTAAGTAAATACTACATACAAAAAACCAAACCAAAGCATCAAGTAAATTGCTTGTTTTTTCCAGCTTTTTTTTTTGTTATTCGTTCTTTAAATCCACAAATGTGTATTTTACAAAACGTGTTCACATTCTTAAGTATTTCATGAAATCTTGGGATATTTTCGTTAACAATTGACAATGCATTTAATAATAGGCAATTAATTGTTAAATGGCACAGAGAACAAACAACAAAGTAAGAAGAAAACAAAATGTTGAGACAACAACAACTAGTCAACCAACTTGGCAAATGCAATCCACTGGTATTCGTGTCTGATGACCAGTGTGACCAGGTGATAGAAAAAAAAGAGGCTAAATCGGCAAAAAAAAGGTTAGCAAAGGCTAAAATAAAGAAAAAAGGAGCTAAAAAAAAGTCAGAAATTTTTTTACGAAATCCATTTCAAATTTTTTATTTTAGTTTAAACGATTTGTATATAAGGCTGTAGACATAACTTAAAGGAACTATTCTTGTTTCAACACATATCAGGCACATTTGCCTTGACTAGGAATTTTTTCAAAGAAATACACGCTATAGAAAAGTTACTACAAACTAATTAATTTTATAATAGTTTCTTCGTCTGATGAATCAGAAAAGCTTGAGTCTGCTTACAAAGTTTGTATATTTACCATAGAGATGAGATCATCGGTAATTTCCATCAGTGCAGAATTTGGATAAGCGTTTTAACGAACATCTAATATTAACCAGCGAGTTAAGCATTTTAATTTTTAATCTGTTCCTTAACTTAGTTTTTAAAATGTTCATGACACTAAAACTTCTTCCAACCTTCACATTACTGAAAGGTAATACCAAAATGTATATTGGAACGATTTTTTGTCATCCCTTGTCAAATTTGGTTTTAAGACAAACCGGTTTCGGCGTTGTGCCATCATCAGTGTCGATTTTCGTTCCAATCGAAATCAATTTTTACGAATAATTTTCTGTATTTCGTCCTCAATACTAAAGGGTGTTTTTTTTAGGGGTATAGAACTTCGAATTGAAATAAAACACAAGAAAATCGTTTTAAGCTCCATCAATTTGGCTTTATTGGAAGGATAATTTTATGCCATTAATGTTTAAATATGATTTCGGGCATGTGGCCGCAGCGGCTGGCTCGAATAAAGCCAATTCTACAGGTCCAATTTTCACCCACTTTTTCGAGCATATGGGGCCGTATGTCGGCAATAACGCCACGAATGTTGGCTTCCAATTCCCCTAACGTTTCTGGTTTGTTGGTGTAGACGAGCGACTTCACATATCCCCAAAGAAAATAATCCAATGGTGTCAAATCACACGACCTTGGTGGCCAATTGACAGGCCCATTCCGCGAAATTATGCGCTCATCGAATGTTTCCTTCAATAAATCGATTGTGACGTGCGCTGTGTGGCATGTAGCGCCGTCTTGTTGGAACCACAACTCATCCACATTCATGCCATCCAATTCGGGAACAAAATAGTCGGTTATCATGGCTCTATACCGGTCTCCATTAACGGTAGCTGCCTCTCCAGCATTATTGCGGAAGAAGTATGGCCCAATGACTCCACCAGCCCATAGAGCACACCAAACAGTCAGTTTTTGTGGATGTAATGGCGTTTCAAGGGTCTCATGTGGATTCTCTTCACTCCAAATGCGGCAATTTTGCTTGTTGACGTAGCCATTCAACCAAAAATGAGCCCATCACTGAACAAAATTTTGCGATGAAAATCAGCATCGAAATCAATCTCATTTTCGGCCCATACACCAAAATCACGACGCATTGCATGGTCTCGCGGCTTTAATTCTTGCACAAGCTGGATCTTGTAAGGTCGCAAGCCAAGATCTTTGCGCAAAATCTTCCATAAAGTTGATGGACAAATCTCCAATTGCTGTGCACGGTGGCGAATCGATTCATTCGGGTCCTCTTCAACACTTTGCTCTACAGCGGCAATTGTTTCTTCCGTGCGCACTGTTCGACGTCTCTGCGGATGCGTATTATCACATAGAGTAAACGTAGTGCGAAAACGATCCATGGTTAACCGAATTAATTGCTCTGATGGACGATTATGTCGACCATAAAATGGACGGAGCTCACGGTAAACTTCGCGAGCTGAACCATTATTTTCGAAATAAATTTGCACGATTTGCAAGCGTTGTTCTTTTGTCAACCTGTTCATGATGAAATGGCAAACCAAACTGAACATAAATGACATTAGAGTTGCTAGATTTGACCACAAAATGCCAGTTTTATCTCTATTCGAAAAACAAACCTGTAAAAAAACACCCTATACTTTTATTCAACTTTAATTTTATATATTCCTCGAAGTGGTATGAAAAATATGGTGTTGGGACCAGAAAAGGTTTGGAGTAAAAAAAGGCTAGAAAAAAGCCACGAAGCTAAAACAAAAATTATGAGGCTAAAGGACCAAAAAAAAGGCTAAATCTAGCCTCGAAAAGGCTAACCTGGTCACACTGCTGATGACCGTGCGTATGAGTCATTTTTTTTTATTTTTTACTGAGCGTCCGGATCTAAGTTTGCTGGCACGCAACTTGTTTTTTGTTGTTGTCCACATGCATGTCTCGTAAGCGGCATCCGCTGTGAGATAATTGTGTGCTTAGTTACATTTATATTAAATTGTAGTAATAAATTCTTTTGAATTGCGAACTCTTTGGGTTTTTTGTGGGGAGAAGAAAAACTAATGCGCGAGCTGCTGACATACACATCAATACGCTTAAGGGCATAGGCATAGCCCTAAGTTGTGACACAACTACTAGTTGACTCGTCAAACGTTGTGCTTGCAGAGTAACGTCCTACATGTAATATAAGCCATAGACAACAAAATTACAGGTTTAATAACCAGGAGATACATTTTGTAGATACCAATTGCAACGGAAACAGTCTCATTGATATCTATCTAGTGTATTGTTGGAAAGAGTGAAGCCCATCGATAAGCTGAAGGAATCTAGATAGGGCGGGATAAGACCAGGTAAAGATGTCATAGACCTTATCCTCATGATACGGAAAATCCGGAGAAGGGCCCAGGATAAGAAAATTGACCACCTCTTTATCGATTTCAAACCAGCTTTTGACAGCTCGTAAAAGAGTTGCCGGTATGCTGCTGAATTTTACTTTTCTGCAAGCTTGGGGGGGCTAGTAATAACATCAGCTCCGTCAGTATATGTAAGGACATCTCCAAGCCTATTTTAAACCTAACAAGACGGCAGAAACAACGAGTCCCTGTAGTGCGATATCTGTAGAATAAATCTGTAGAAGATAATTAGAGCAGCACATCTACATTGCAGTGGTACCACTTACTATTTTTTAAATGCTCAACTGAGCAAAATCTTCTTATAGAAATCCATGTGGAAACAGATAGTTGCTTAGAACTTCCCTAGGAAGAGTTCCTGCTCCCAAATATGTTGCCCAGGCGGGACTAATTGCTGCCACAGAAAAAACAAAAACAGCATCAACAACTATAGCGAACTTTTGCAAGAACGTGATATGATTGACAGTACCAAGTGCTTAGCAAGTTCGGCCTTCTCTGGTTTGGGTGCAAAAGGGAACAACGATGAAATATTAAAATAAATAAATCTATGGTACGATATACAACAGGTATATCAACATAAGCTTTCTAGGAGATTTTTGCGCCAAGCTTCTCTTCCAATTTGTAGTATGCCGATTTGAATTTTCACTACAAATTGGTGGGACCTTCAGTTTTTTGTCGACTTCGAACGGTATCTACAAAGGAGAAGCATTTTTGCTGAGGAGACTTCCATGACAGAATTACACTCGAAGAGTTTGCCAAGCCACCGCCGGAAAGCGACCCCGTTTTGAAACCACTTTGATGTTACCTGCACAAGGGCTCGAACCTTGGACCTTCGGTGTGGTAGGCCGGCAACACTACCGCCACACCACGGTGGCCGCTGTCTTAAAAAAAAAAATTAACTGCGCACTTGGTAGCCAAGTCACTGTTGAAAGTACAAATTTTGTGGAAAAAAGTTATCTAATCCGAACTTGTTGATGATTTTGATTGATTTGTATGTGTCAGATCCGAAATATTTACTCCTGCTTACGCTTACTATACATTAACTATTACACTCCTCAGGACTCTGAAGACTGAATTACCGCATCTTGAACATTGCTTTTTTAGTTTGACCAGGGTGCATCAATAAAGAAGCAATAGCCAAAACGCAATCGTATCTTACTAGCCGGCTAGAAAATGTGATAAATATTGCCTAAAACCTGAGTAGATTTTCCCTTTTAAAATCATGAGCCTGCCAAGGAAAGCATCCGCAAGTTCTAGCCAGTTTGTTAATGCTTTTCAATACAGGGCCTGGATAGTAATGCCTGTCTAGGTCCTCTCTAGTTTTTCCCAAGCAATGGTAATTTAAAAAAATCGTTGTCTCTGAGTCAGCATCAAACCAGAGCACCTCCACATCATAGTTGTCTTCTGTATCCATTGAGTTATTAAAATCAACGAAATATTTCCGGTTATTGAACAACTTGAAGTAAATGTAATAATAGCGGGGAAAACTAGGCAGGCGCCTTTACGTTACAAACAACAACAACAACAACGATAAATTGCCGGTAAATTGGAAAACATACTACTTCCATGCCAGAGCACTGGCAGCCCCTAGGTAGAGTTGTCTATTGCAGAGCAAATCTAGGTCCTAGGTTAAGTATAGATTTTTTTTAGATTATTTTCTAACCTGATATACTCACCAGTGCTGTTGCGAATATTCGCATTCGCATTCGCATTAGTATTCGCAGAATTTCTGCAAATGTTTTGCGAATATGAATATCAGAAAAAAAGTAATTTGAGGATAGTACCAGGTTAATAAAACTAAAATCAATTTGTTTCCAATGTTTTTAATGCATGAAAAAGTAATTCAATTAATAATATATGATCAAACTAAAAATATATTATTCAACGATAAACTATAAATATATGTAATCTAAATAATCAAACAAAAAATTGTAGACGCTTAAACAAAAATACTTCTCTCTTAGAAAATACAATGAATTAATAACTAAACTTCAGCGTCTGAAATATAACAATAAATAGCAGGACAGCTTCAAAGAAAATCCCGTGACTGACTGGCTTTGACAGAATTGCTCTGGTTCTCAATCACGATTGCAATAATTCCAATCACGTATTGGCTTCGTCAATATGAACCAATGAATCTGTGATTTGTATTATTTAGATGATAGAGGAATGCAGATGCGAATTTAAATTTATAACACAAACAAATACGTGCAGACTTAAAAAATTGATGCTTTTTCCCCAATGTTTTTTAATGTTTATTGCAACATGAATTACTTGCTTTAAGTTTCGAATGCTCAATTTTAATTAATGTAAATATTGTCTTTTGGTGTGTAAAAGAAAATTGGAAATGTCGTTTAAAACCAAAAACGTATAGTTATTTTTGTACTTTTTTGGAAAGGTGGGTAATTATTTTGCTATTGCTATTGTTTTAATTTGATTGAAAATTTCTTCAATTTTGCAATATTCGAAGACTGAAAATAAAGTTGTATAACCAAAACAAAGATAACAATACTCATTAGCTGTGTTCGGTGACAAAACTTGCAACATTCCCACAACAGCCGGTTTTATCGTACCGTAATGACCCGGGTTTATTACCTGGCCAAGTGCTGTTATTTCAGTGTAACCCTGTCCAATCTGTCCCGTCCCACCCTTAAATTGTCATCCTCGGAGCAAACTCTGGCAGCTGGATTGCTCCATTGTCTCTTGTTACGGACTGGGGTCCAACCCAACCCTGGAGCAAGAGATTGGATCTGCTGCGTTTGCTGGAAGAAATTTTATATTAAACGGTCGCATTCGGTTCAATGCGCCAAGTGTAAGAGATGGCTACATAAATCTGGATGCTCAGGGCTTAACCATGCCATCCACAGACCCCATACTTTCTTTACTACATTCGAGGCACTATGCTGTACACGCTTAAGGGCGTCCCACGGTACTCGTCGCTCTGGCGCTCCCCTTCCAGCCCCTACCAACTTCAAGTAGCCAAAACTCACCCACTCCCAACTGTCGCTCACGCTCACCAGCGTCTCCATCTCGCACGGTCGCTCAGGCCTCTCCTCTTTCTCTATCCCCAATGCCTCCCCCCTGCTTACAGCTTGCACGTGGGCCAGGACCACCACCTCCTCGTACCTAACAATTGCCTTGGCCTGTGTCACACCCTTATGTGCTCTGGGCTCGCAAACGGTAACCTCTGGACGGATGCGTTCATAGCTCCCTGTTGCAGTACACAGCCGCCTTCCACGCCAGACAAAAACTGCCATGGCGCTGTTAATTCTAGACTGCGACATAGTTTAGGCCTTAGCCTACCTCCACCTAGGCAAGCGCGTCCGTCCCTCACGCCCAGAATGTCCCCCCTCTCCCCTCCTACACGCTTAAAACTTTTAGAGCTAAACTGTAACGGATTAGCTGGAAAGATCGCTGAGATAACTGACTTTATGAAGTCGCACAAAATCAAAATCGCCGCGGTACAAGAGACAAAATTGAACACAAGATCGGACTTACGAACTTGTGATGGATATAATGTACATCGAAAAGACCGTCCCAGAGGTCATGAGGGTGGCCTTGCGTTCATTACACATTACTCTGTACAATATAATCTATTTTCCACTGATGTCGACCCCAGGGAATCTACCTTAGAATGCCAAGGCATAGTAGTCCGTTCAGGCGAGGTCGACCTGCAAATTATAAACATCTATATTCCCCCTGCCACGTGTTGTCCTAGAAATTATCATCCCGACATTAGTACGTTGCTAAGGGGCAATAACCGTCTAATCCTAGGCGACTTCAACCCACATCACGATCTCTGGCACTCCAGCTGTCAGCAGACAGCAGAGGACACGCAATTGCAGACCAAATAGACAACTCAGCATTCTGTACAGTCATTGGAGATGCTCCCACCAGGGGCAGGTAACTATCACAGTTCGCCAGACATCTCCATAATGAGCGCGGGCCTAATTAACTTTGTCATCTGGCGACCGACGCATACATTAGCTTCGGACAACCTGCCCATCCTACTCTCCGTGACCAAGTGAGACTCATCAATCCCGCAGATCCCAGAATCAAAGATCTCAATGCGGAAATTCGTAGGATAGTCAACGAACACAAACTGACCAAGTGGAAACAACACCTTGAGACATGCAACCTCTCCGGCGGAGTCGGCAAATTATGGTAGACTGTCAAGGCCCTATCCAATTCGACCAAATACAATGACAAGGTCGCCGTTGCATTCGACGACAGCGTCAAATCGGACGCCAGGAAATGCGCGAGCTTCTTTTGCCGGCTGTTTATAATGCATCCACCTGTGGATAGGACTAAGAGAAGAGTCTTCCGACGTATCCGAGTCTATTGCCGTCTCAGTCGCAGAGGTCAAGGAAGCCATAATGAAGGCCAAACCCTCAAAAACCATCGGACCCGATGGAATCGCCATGAAGATGATTAAACACCTAGGCCACGAGGGACAGAGTTATTTAGAGGCTCTTTTCAACCTCTCTCTAACAACTTTCGTCATACCTACCTGAGATATGGAACAGGCGATTGTAGTTCCCCTACTAAAACCAGGGAAGCCGGCGAACCAAGGAGATTATTATCGTCCGATACCCCTGCTTTCGCCGGTTGCGAAATTACTAGAGACCATTCTGCTCCCTTACTTTATTGCACGGTTTCCGCAAATCTCACAGCACTACATCCGCTTTGAATGCCATTACAACACAGATAAATTATGGTTTGAATCAACACCCACCAAACCATAGGACGGTTCTCGTGGCACTTAACCTATCAAATGCATTTGATACGATCAACCACGCCACACTCCTTCAAGACCTGGAAGAGACACCGCTCCCTGCCGGCCCTAAAAGGTGGGCCGCTAATTACCTCAATGGTCGGCTGGCATCAGTCAAATTCAGGAACAAGAAATCTAGGCCACGAACAATAAAACAAGGAGTGCCGCAAGGTGGTGTTCTCTCTCCCCTTTTGTTTAATTTCTATATTTCGAGACTTCTCCCCCCCCCACTAAAGGGAGTCCCCATGGTTACTACGCTGAGGACTGCACGATAATGCCTCGGGCAAAGGTCGCTCCATTGACGATTTCTGTACTAGAATCAACAGTTTCTGTGACCTTTCCAGGTTCTTCGCCGAGCGAAATCTATCTATATCTCCGACTAAATCGACGGCGACCCTGTTTACGACATGGAATGCGCAGATGGGGCAAGAGTTAAATGTCCACGTAGACGGAGTACCTATATCTACTATCAACCACCCGAAAATCTTGGGTGTGACGTTTGACCACGGCCGCACCTTCGCTGGTTATGCCACCGCAATAGGTTCAAAGGTACAATAAGATCCTCAAGTCACTGGCCGGCAGTACTTGGGGAAAAGACTTTCATTGCTTGCTACTCATAAAGCTATTGGCCTACCGGTCGCCCAACCTTGCTGACACCAATTGGAGGAAATTGCAAGTCTGCCAAAACACCGCCATCAGAACTGCTACGGGATGTCTGCTTATGTCTTCTGAGTCTCACCTCCATCAAGAGGCAAAAATGCTCAATGTTCAAGAGCACGCGGAACTCTTGAGTAGACAGCTCCTTCTGAACCCAGTCATCCAAATCGACATTTATTGGATGTAGCCCCGTCCCCCAGAGACATAAGGAGACATCTTCGTAAGCACTACGATGAGATCCCGGCACCACATCTCTTTGCCGTTTGATCTGCGGAACCATAGGCGAGCTCTAAATGACCTCCACACCGAGTCGGTAGACAGATCCCTCAGATCTCGGCCTGCGAATCCCGTTATCAGTACTCAGCCACCTGAATTGGCTGAAGAGGAGCGTGTACTTCCGAGGGAGACTAGAGTCATGCTAGCACAACTTCGCTCTGGATATTGTAATAGGTTAAACTCTTTCTTATCCAGACTGAACCCCAACATACCAAACACATGTCCTGCATGTGGTATGTCCCCTCATGATAACAAACATCTATTCTCCTGTTCAGTCGAACCTACTCTTCTAACAACTACATCACTCTGGTCCAACCCTATGGAAACTGCGCGTTTCCTCGGACTTCCGTTAGAAGAGCCTGATGACAATTTAGAGTGATCGAGCCCATTGGGCAGGGCGAAGCACTGTTAACAACAACAACAACAAAACTTGCAAAGAAGTGTTAGCAAAGTGAGAATGACGTTAAACTCTCTCGGAACGCCGAACAGGAGTCAGTAAAAACTCGCAGCAAAACATCTGTTCGCATTTTGATTGGTTAATAGCTCAAATTTAATTTTTGTTGTTGCTTTACCATGTCATGATAAGCTGTTATCACTTGCAAGTTTTACTGAGTGAAATTCCTTCACCAGAAACTTGCAACTCTCTCTCTCAATGAAATGTCAAAATGGGCTCTCTCACTGCAAATGTTCTGTGTCACCGAACACCAATAAAAATTTGACAAAATTTTTAAAAATTGTATTCTCACTGAACACAGCTACTGTGACCTGGTCTACGGAAAGGGGGCTTAGGTGTCAAAAAATCAATTTTCACTTTTTAGTTGATTCGGATGGAAGATGTGATGCTTTTTCACGTGGTAGAATCCAAAAAGTCAAAACTTGTTGGAAAGTTCCCTAAAAATGTAGAGAAAGAAGATTTCCCGTGGTATCAGTGTATGGTATTTATTATTTTTAACAGCTGTTTCCCAGAAAACTAGTTTTCGCACGTTAGCCCCCTTTTCGTAGACCAGGTCACATATGTCTATCACTGTGCAGTCACAGTCACGGATCAAAATAGCTGCGATTGACTGTTCATAAAAAAACTAACTCTAATTTCAACAGAGCGCTGTGAAGATACACATTTTTTATACCATTTTGGTGCCACTCTTCGGAAAATTAGCAAGCTAGAACTGCTTTGTTTTGAATTATTTGTGAATTTTATGGGTCAATATTATATTATTTAAATTTGTTTGTTTAAATATTGAATTCAAACCACCCTGTTTTGGTTTGTGTTGTGGGGCTTCGGAGTAAGTTGCGCTACTTGAAGACATATACTCTGGATATCCTGGCCAGAGACACTAGATTATTTATATATACAAAAACTCATCGTAGCCAACTTCGTAGACGGCGCCATAAAAAATGTCGAGGGAGGTACCTAGGAGCATAGTATATGGAGTACCTTCATCCACTGCCTTCCACTACGATTCGCAAAAGAAGATGCCAAACTAGTAGGAGTAAACAATGCCCAGCAGTATTCGCAACATGTCGATTCGCGAACAAAATGCAAACGAAATGCATGTCTATCGAACGAGATTGCATATCCCTACAGAATTGTCGACAAATTTGAACAAAAACTGAATATTCGTATTCGCATTCGCGAATATTCAAGAAGGGGCATTCGTTACATCCCTGATACCCACAGTATAACCAACCCCCTTATTCACAAAAACTAAAAAAGGCTTCAAATGATTTCTAAAAGTACATTTCCAGACAAAATTTTAAATACATATTTTCTTTATGAATTTGGGGTTAAGCATTTATTCATTTTAAATCCATTTTGGCTAAGAGCTCTGAAGCAAAATTTCTCTAATTTTTGTTGAGAACAACTTTGAACTTGATCTAATTCAAACTTGTATGTATAGATTGTAAAATTGATAATAATAATCATATCAGAACTAGATTAACCAAATCTAATGGGCAAGGGAAATTCTCTATCAACACTCATATATATTTCGCTTCATCCTAAGCCCATTTAAAAAGTGGGCATTTTCGGGAATGCAGCATGCGCAATACTGAAACAAAAACGCCTCTATTTTTCCTAAAATAAATAAGATTGAAAGCTCCCAATTCCATAACTAATTACTGTTTGAATAATTGTGTTCATTTGGTCAAGCCAAACATTTCCCCAATTAAAGTAAGAGATTTGGTGGCATTTGCAGCACTGCACACACTGCATTTTTTCATTTGTGGAAGTGTTTGACCATTTGACGTTTTAGGAAAAACTGTAACTAACTTTGAGTGTTAACACAAAATATTTATCTGCAATGTTAAATTACCTTTTGTCCAACTTATTTAAAATATTTTCAATTTAAATTTTGTCATGACAGATCATGTAAGATAAAAGTAAAAAATAATATGTTCGCTTATCCAAATAACCAAACCCTGAATGCGCGATTCTTAGAAAATTTTGAAAAATATCCCTGCAAAAAACGGAAATACTCCGTTTCATACTCCATAGAATACTCCTATAGGAGTATCAGAGTACTCCAACACATATCCTCATTCATATAAAAAAGGTGGTCCAATTTACATGGCAATGTCCGGTGATTGGATTACCTAATCCATCTCGGAGTACTCCGTTTCTTTGCTTTTGAATACTCTATAGACCACCTACGTGAGAGTACTCTCAAAATACTCCCATGGGATTACTCTATAGAGTATTCAACAGCAAAGCGAGAGCGGGAGTAGGTGGTCCTCAGAAGAACACATACTCCCATTCTCGCTTTTGTCTAGAGTACTCTATAGAGTAATCTTTTGGCAGCATTTTCAAAGTACTCCAACGTAGGTGCTCTATAGACTATTCAGAAGCAAAGTAAATGGTACTCCGAATAGGATTAGGTGATCCAATCACCGGACATCGCTATGTAAATTGGACCACCTTTTTTATATGAATGAGGATAAGTGTTGGAGTACTCTGATGCTCCAACGTTTTTTACAGGGATGTTCAGTGGTGAGCACGCAAATGAAGCAACTGACCACACTCACAAACATAACTGCATATATATACGAGTATATAGATTCTCCCCACTAAACAACGTTTACCTTATATTAGGTTTAAGTCTTTTCATTTGCACGCTTATAAAATGTGACCTGACATTTTCTAAATTTATCGAAACCATATATAAGAGTTATTTGGTTTAGATCAATAATAGCCAATTTTTTTTTACAAGCAATTAGGAAATTTGTAAATAAAATAACAATCTAAAATTTGTTTTCCCAATTTGAAACTTCCTTAGAAAAGAAATGTCGCATGTGAGATAGCAATTGAAATTGTGGACGCTTATAATCCTTACTACTTACTTAATTTTTTTTCTTTTCAATTAAAATTTTTTTGCAGAAAATCTCTTTCTAATAACGAATGAAACTGGCAACATTTGGATGTATGGTTTTTTTTATATATATTATGAGGGATTACTCTTTTAGAAAGGAATAAGAGGAAAGGGAAACTGAAGGACAAAGGAAAGAGAAAGACAAAAGACAAAAAGATTACCAAAGGTTGAGGGACATGGAAAGGCAAAGAGAAACTGAAAGAGCAAGGAATGAAAAGAGAGGTAAAGGTAAAGGGAAAATGATGGAAAGACGTGGAGAGAAAGTGAAACAAGTAAAAGTAAAAGGAAAGCGAAGGGGTAAAATAAAAGGGTGAAGGAGGAAGAGAGAGAAAGAGTCTTTAAGGAATGGTCCAAACAGATCGAAGCACTGCTACTACAACAACAAAATTACAACGCAACCAAATATTAGTAGTAGTTCCTTACCATTGCTTACAACATTTTGTCTCTTGTACAACCATACATATACATGAAAACTATTTCGATATAACTATCTACATATATACTAGTTAGTTTATAATAGCTTGATTTGTCCACTATTCGATTTGCCCCAAAACCTACACCAAGTCACGAAATCTGTAGCGGTAGCACATAAATTTTAACAAAAGAAAAAGTGCGATTTTACAACTTTTCGCGTTTGATCGCGAAATCCCAAAAAAAAAAATTAACAAAACAAACATAAATACATCCGCATATTAAGGGTCGCCCAAATTGTAACAAAGCGTATATATATATATATATAGATATAAATAAATATAGTTGCAATAACCACAAAAATTGATCTCTTTGTTTTTGGGCGATCACGTGAAATTGCAATTTTTGGCGATTTATTATTGGAAACAAAAGTTCGGCGAAAATATGTGTTACAATTGAAAACAGTAAAAATCATACAAAAACCAGACTGTATAAAAGTTATAAAAATGACAAATATTAGTCATTCAAAATATTTTATACAAAAATCATAAAGGATATGTTAAATGAATTGCTTAGAGCCAGGAAATTCGAATAGCTTTTATTGTGCGTCAAAGTAGAGAGAAAAATATCCTAAAGTACAAGGTGGCGCAAAAGTAATCCTCCTATCAGAAAATGCTATAAATTTTGCGATTGGCCCCTAAAGTCAGTTCTGTTTTGACATTTGTGTAGTAAACACATGCGAAATACACGTTAATAAACAATGTTACGCTACACTGCTCCAGAACGCGGAATATTGCTGACTATTTATTTGACCAATAATCGGTCGGGGCCAAACGGTTACTGTGAATGGTGAGCGCTACAGAGCAATGATCAACGAGTTCTTTTTGCCGCAACTTGATGAATTGGGATTGGAAAACATGTGGTTCCAACAAGACGGTGCAACAGCACACACTGCACGTGCCACAACCGATATGCTGAACATCGGAAGCTTACTTTTGCACCACCTTGTATTTGTATTTCACGGAACTATTTTTAAGCTTTGGCAATTCCCTACCAATATTTTGAACTAGTTTTTGTTACGTGATATTTATTAACAGCTGCGGTGGAATCGATTTTCTCAAAATGTTTGTTAACAAAAATTCATAAATAGAGTTTGACATTCTTCTACTTAATCTAAATATTACGATCTGCAAAGAATGATGAGACTTAATTTAACATTTTTTGGCTCTATCTGCAGAACAATAAAACTTTTCGCGTTAGTTCATAACTCTAAGCTGGAAAAAATTAAAAATAGGAGTAGTAGATAGAACGATTTGAAATGAAAAAATAGCTTAGGTTAGGTTAGGTTGAGCTGGCTGGTCTGTCAAGACCTCACATAGACTGAAATTGTCCGTAGAGCTACCAGAAGTTTCTTAGACCAGAAATGAAAACCCTATCAAAAACCAGGATCCACGTTGAAGAATAACTCCGTCCTCTTGGCAAATACTAGAAATTTTCTAGGCTCCATCCCACTTGCTGCTTCGAGATCTTATAGTTGTGGAGCTCCTAGTAGTCGGAGTCTTAATCTAGCGAGCGCAGGACAGGAGAACAAAACATGCGCAACCGTCTTCTCCTGTTATAAGCCTATAAGATTTTAAAATCTAAACCCAAAATGTAGCCGTGGAAATATTTCAAGTCACTTAAGATTTAATATTTAGCAGTTTCTAACAATATATGATATATACTTACTCACATATTTAGAGGTCAGCCTATGGCCCTTCGTACTTACCTATCAAGAGAAATGAGAGTGTTTTTTAAATATTATCTCGTGGCAAGCGAAATCATATACATATATTGAAAGTTGTTTTCTTTTCACTAATTTTATATAAATAGTTCCGCCATTTGACTTAAAAAATAAATGATTTTAGATAAACATCTGGCGGCCGCCGTGGTGTGAAGGTAGTGTTGCCGGCCTACCACACCGAAGGTCCATGGTTCGAGCCCTGGTACAGGTAACATCAAAAGTGATTTGAAAAAAGTTTTTCAAAACGGGGTCGCCCCTCGGCAGTGGTTTGGCAAACTCTCCGAGTGTATTTCTGCCATGACAGGCTTCTCAGCAAAAATTCGTCTACTTTGTAGATGCCGTTCGGAGTCGGCAAAAAACTGTAGGTCCCACCAATTTGTAGGGAAAATTCAAATCGGCACACCACAAATTGGAAGAGAAGCTTGGCGCAAAAATCTCTTAGGAGGTTTATGATGATATACCTGTTGTATATCGCGCCATAGAGATAGAGATAGATAAACATTTGAAAAAAAGGAAAATAATTACATTAAAAAGAAGAGAACTAAATTAGAAATTTGGGGCACTTTTATACCTAAGTTAAAGCATTTATCAGGGATCGTAACGGGTTTCACTATTATAATAAAAGTTATAATAATCTAATTACTTTTTACTTGTCTAATAATACATTTTATAAAAGACAAAAATAATATTTAAAAATACTTTATCCATAAAAATCATAAATAATAGCTCAAATTTGACTTTTAATATAAATAAATACAAATGAAAAAAGTTAATTGTTACAATTTGACTTATTATAATAGTTAAAAAGTAAAAATTGAAATTGATATTATTTATTAAAGTCGAAAAGAGTAGTAATAAATTACTCATATAATAATATAATATAGTCAATATTTTACATTCAATTTAAATAGTTACAAATGACTTAAAATTGATTTTTTATACGTGTGAATATATAGATAAAACATTACTTTTTTAAAAAATTCATAAATAATAATATTCATGAAACGAGCTCAAGGCCAAGAATAATAATTTGCCAAGAATAAACTTTTCCTACTCTATTTAATTAAGACACTTTTAATAATTAATAAAAAATGATTATTAAAAAATAAGAACAATAAAAATTTTCATAAAAATTCAAAAAGTGAAAAATTATTATTCTTGGCCTTGAGCTCGTTTCACGAATACTTGAAAATGTCGAACCGTTGTTGGTATAAAAAAGCAAATCATAAATAATAGGTAAAATTGTATATTTGTTATAAAAGTGAAACAAGAAATAGTAAAAATATGGCCCTCCTTAAAAAAGTCAAAAGTGAAATTAAAAACAATTTATTTTTTGGCATTACTCTGCTCTATTCAAATATCAATTCAAACAAATATCTCTATCTGAATTTTCAAATTCTAAAGGGGTTTTCTTATTATATAGCTACTTCTCTATGGTTTTACGTAACAACGTCTTAAGTTAACAAAGGTAACCCTTTGTATTTTATGTTCGTTCTAAACTAAACACTGAGGATGGCGGAACGCCGAAACCGGTTTTTTACAAAACCAAATTTGATAAAGGATGACGGAAAATCGTTACAATATACATCAACCAAATAAAATCAACAAAACAAAATAAACCTTATATTTTAATTAACTCCTTAAAAGTTGGTGGAGGTGCATCAGTGGTTCTTCTGCATAACTCGGCGTTTTGTTTGAAATCTTATGTTAGATCAATAAATAATAACAAATAGTAAATATTTGAAAATTAATAAGACAAAATATAATTTTTTGTATATATGGAATTAATTTATGCTGCAAACAGTTAAAAACTGTAGCTATGACCATGTTCTGATATTTCGCGACGGCTTCTGTTCACAAAATCGCAAGCCATACCATAAAACGTTCACTCTAATTCTAATCAATGGCAGAATTTTGACAACCAACAATTAAGTTATTAGAATAGTTTAGCTTTTGCATAAGTACAGTGTCGGACAAAACGAAGCAGCAAAACTGACTGTTAAATGTGACTTAAAAATGTCTAGGAACAAGTTCTAAATTATATATTTGTCTTGCTAGAATGAATGATTTGCTAATAAATTCATATTATTACAGTAGCCCCTTTCCACTCAAACCAATGCAGTATGTATGAAAAATGCTGGATCATAAATATTTGCGAGAAAATTGCACAGACAAGATTTATTTTTTTTTTTTTAACAAGGTGATGGAGCATTGGTGATGGAGAAATGTATCTTAAAAATTTTTTACAAATAAAAAAAGAAACTGCATGCTAAGCAAATGTGCAGCTATCATATAGACTAACAAATATGACACAAAATTCAGAATTAATTATTTTTTGGTTCTTTAGTTTTGTCATACAGTGTTAATATGCATATGTGGTGAGTTTAATTAGAATTTTAATTGTTACTTTGATAATAATTTCAAAAATGTGGCTAATGCAATGGACAAGGGGTGGTCTTTGTGGATAAATATCCTTGGAAATAAATTGAGTGTGAAAACTATTGCATGTTCTTCGGTTGTATAATGTATGTCAGTACAATTAACTAAGTTTAAATTGCGAGTTTTTAGCATAGAAATTGACACTTTGCGGTTGTTTGTCAATTATTTTCCATCTAAACAATTGACAATTTACTCCAAAGGAAGTGTTAACAAGAGCGGCTGCAATAGGGGTATGCCATAGCCTTACAGAAAGGCGATACCACGTTGATGTCGGGGGAAATGTAATATTGGAGTATCCAGAAGCCAGTTACCGGCAGTAGTTGCAATACTCCCGGTGTGGTTTATGCCATGAAAAGTTTTTCAGTAAAAAGTCATACTCAGCTCACTTTGTCAGATTTGTACATAGATATACAGGACACTACTTTGTAGCCACCAAATAAAATAATACTGAGCTATTGTTTGATTTCAGAAACCTCTTTTATTAATCCGATTTGCGAATGGCTTGACCTAAAATGAGAAATTTGAGAAATGGCCTCGTCATTTAATGAATGCTTCCAATGTTGACTGAATTATCATTGCAGAAGCAAAATAATGAACAAAGAAAGCACAAGTAAAAAAAAAAACATAGTACATATAATTCTGAAAATGCAGCGAATAAATCGAATGTCAAGAAGCTCGCAAAACTTCGATATACTAGACTCTGGCGAGAAGTCGATACTCGTCAGAAATTTTTTCTCGAACAGATTCGAGAAATGGAAAGTTCAAGAAAAAAATTGTAAAACTTTTTTCTGCATTTTTGAGATATTTAAAGTTTTCTTAAGTTTTGTTTGTTAGTTGAACACATTTTTACATTTTCCATTTTAAAAAGTTTTGGAAATTTTTTAGGGGAGTTTTGAAATAGTCGCATGTTTCGTTAAACATACTATGTACGAGCAAAAAACAGCATGCTTGATAAGTTTAAAGAATGCTTAAAAGGAAGCTTTGAAATGCTCTGTTTTGGGATTTTTGAAATATCTTAAATTTTTGCAATTTGCTCTAAGGAATAAATGTATGAAATGCATGTGTGCGGTTTAAAATTGCAAATTTGAAAAATATTTAAAAAAGGTGTTGAAATTTTTTCCTCGTGGATTTTTTAAATATTTGAAGATATTTGAATTTTGCTCTCAGTAAATTTTTTTTACATTTTCAGAGTCCCAAAAAGTCTAGCAGCTCAACCCACAAGCAAATATATGAGCAACCAAAATTAAAGTCTGTGCGTGGGTTTTCTAAGTCCAAAATGCTTTTTATAAATTATAACTAATGCACTTGATTTACGTTTAAAATACAATTATTGTGTAAAGCAATTTATTTAAATAGCATAAATATCCAAAGACAAATTTATAACAATGACATAATGTCAATAAAAAATGTCACGCAGAACAAATTTCAGATTTCGAGTTAGCTTTTAATACAAGGAATTCAATTTCGGTTACTCTTATACAAGTTATATCAACATGAACAAATTCTGACGAAAATTCATGCTGTAAGAAATGCGAGAAAATTGCACAGACAAGATTTATTTTTTTTTTTTTAACAAGGTGATGGAGCATTGGTGATGGAGAAATGTATCTTAAAAATTTTTTACAAATAAAAAAAGAAACTGCATGCTAAGCAAATGTGCAGCTATCATATAGACTAACAAATATGACACAAAATTCAGAATTAATTATTTTTTGGTTCTTTAGTTTTGTCATACAGTGTTAATATGCATATGTGGTGAGTTTAATTAGAATTTTAATTGTTACTTTGATAATAATTTCAAAAATGTGGCTAATGCAATGGACAAGGGGTGGTCTTTGTGGATAAATATCCTTGGAAATAAATTGAGTGTGAAAACTATTGCATGTTCTTCGGTTGTATAATGTATGTCAGTACAATTAACTAAGTTTAAATTGCGAGTTTTTAGCATAGAAATTGACACTTTGCGGTTGTTTGTCAATTATTTTCCATCTAAACAATTGACAATTTACTCCAAAGGAAGTGTTAACAAGAGCGGCTGCAATAGGGGTATGCCATAGCCTTACAGAAAGGCGATACCACGTTGATGTCGGGGGAAATGTAATATTGGAGTATCCAGAAGCCAGTTACCGGCAGTAGTTGCAATACTCCCGGTGTGGTTTATGCCATGAAAAGTTTTTCAGTAAAAAGTCATACTCAGCTCACTTTGTCAGATTTGTACATAGATATACAGGACACTACTTTGTAGCCACCAAATAAAATAATACTGAGCTATTGTTTGATTTCAGAAACCTCTTTTATTAATCCGATTTGCGAATGGCTTGACCTAAAATGAGAAATTTGAGAAATGGCCTCGTCATTTAATGAATGCTTCCAATGTTGACTGAATTATCATTGCAGAAGCAAAATAATGAACAAAGAAAGCACAAGTAAAAAAAAAAACATAGTACATATAATTCTGAAAATGCAGCGAATAAATCGAATGTCAAGAAGCTCGCAAAACTTCGATATACTAGACTCTGGCGAGAAGTCGATACTCGTCAGAAATTTTTTCTCGAACAGATTCGAGAAATGGAAAGTTCAAGAAAAAAATTGTAAAACTTTTTTCTGCATTTTTGAGATATTTAAAGTTTTCTTAAGTTTTGTTTGTTAGTTGAACACATTTTTACATTTTCCATTTTAAAAAGTTTTGGAAATTTTTTAGGGGAGTTTTGAAATAGTCGCATGTTTCGTTAAACATACTATGTACGAGCAAAAAACAGCATGCTTGATAAGTTTAAAGAATGCTTAAAAGGAAGCTTTGAAATGCTCTGTTTTGGGATTTTTGAAATATCTTAAATTTTTGCAATTTGCTCTAAGGAATAAATGTATGAAATGCATGTGTGCGGTTTAAAATTGCAAATTTGAAAAATATTTAAAAAAGGTGTTGAAATTTTTTCCTCGTGGATTTTTTAAATATTTGAAGATATTTGAATTTTGCTCTCAGTAAATTTTTTTTACATTTTCAGAGTCCCAAAAAGTCTAGCAGCTCAACCCACAAGCAAATATATGAGCAACCAAAATTAAAGTCTGTGCGTGGGTTTTCTAAGTCCAAAATGCTTTTTATAAATTATAACTAATGCACTTGATTTACGTTTAAAATACAATTATTGTGTAAAGCAATTTATTTAAATAGCATAAATATCCAAAGACAAATTTATAACAATGACATAATGTCAATAAAAAATGTCACGCAGAACAAATTTCAGATTTCGAGTTAGCTTTTAATACAAGGAATTCAATTTCGGTTACTCTTATACAAGTTATATCAACATGAACAAATTCTGACGAAAATTCATGCTGTAAGAAATGGAAGCATGAGCTATACAAGTTTTTGAAACAAGTTTAAAATTTTTTTTTTTTTAAATAAAAGAATTGAAAAATATTTTGAAAGAAGTGCTGAAGTCACCTTTTTTGAGAGTTTTTAAGGATTTTAAATTTTCCTTCATTTTGCTGTAAGAAAAAAATGTTTTTACCGTACTCGAACTCACCAATAAGGAAAAATGTCTGAAAAATTAATGCGTGAGCTTTATAACTGCGAATTTGAAATTACAATGAAAAATATTTGAAAAAAGTTTTGAAGTTTTTTTTTTGGGTGTCTGAAAATAGACTAAATCCAAAGCACTTTACTAGCCTTTGCGTAAACTCACTTGACTTCAAATTTTGTTCTAATGCAAATTTTTTGTTTTGAAATTATTCAACAAAAAAGATTGATTGCAAAATATGAAGTTTTACATACATTTAACATGTACAAATAACAATCATTACCAGTTTCAAGAAATGAAAAAAAAAAAAAATGTTTTACTCATTAATTGCCACCGTTTTTGCACTACATTGACATTTCGTTTTGTTGTTGAAAAAATTAACTCAATATTTGACTTAATAAATTGAATTTCATTAAAATGATTACCACTTCCGAATGATTAATTACCACAATTTAACTGATAACCGGTTGACTGACCGGTTCAAAACAAGATTGACGAATACGAAGGTAGAAAATTCTAAAGCACCAAGTGAACGTTGATTAAGTAGGTAATTCTTAACTGATTGCCAGCTGATGGTAGTTGGCAAGGGGTTAACGAGATAACGGTGCGTAGCTGTTGTCAACGAGACAAATTGCCGTTAAACTGATTCTTGAGGAGGCCCACGTGAGGTGTCTATGCGGCTGCTTGTATAATTTCTTTTTTTATTTTTTATTTATTTAATGACAACATATTTTATGCTTTGAAGCTTTTGCAGGTAATTAGTTTTGCTATGCTTTAATTCTTCTTTTAACTAGTATACGTTTTTGTAATGGTTTTTGTTTTTTTGTTGTTTTAAACAACATTATTGACAATATTTTAATCACAACATTAAACGGTCGCTTGAAAGTGTTAAGCAAATAAATCAGTCATTAACTGCCAGTTTAAATATTCATAGAATATTCGAGTTAAATAGCGTAAGAATTATGCAAATGTAATATTCCATTAAAATTTAATTAGAGAATTAATTTATTTAATAAACCAAATCGAACTATGCTTGTAAGACTGTGGAAATAGAAGTAGCGACAGAATTCTGTATGGTAGAGAACGGTGTGCAGGTACAACAAGACTAAAAAGTGCGTGTCATAACTATAGCAAAATGAAACGGTAACAAATGAATTTTTATTCATTGAACATTTTTTGAATAACGAATAAATCGGAAATAAACACACTTAACAATAGCAATAACAAATAGCAAAAATAATGCCTTCAGATGCCACTGTATGGAAAAAGTAGTTAAGCTGACTAAAAAGCTATCGTTCTGATAGCCCAATGGTTTAAAGGGCATGGTACAATTTCTCTGATGAAAAAGTCTAGTATCTAATTTGTACTTTTTTATTCAAATAAAAACTTTTTATAATTAATAAAAATTATTTAAGAGTAAAAATAATAAGTAAATAAAAGTAATAGTAACTTTCATTTGATAGTCATACAAAATGAGAAAAAAATTCAAATATTATGCAATTATTTAAGAATACAAAATAATTATCTCGAGATCGCGCAAAAGTTAGCACATATCTATAATGAATGTATATTTCTGTAGGTTTTTTGGTTTATCTCTATAAATAATAAAATGGTAACAAATATCGAGTACATTGCATATATATTTAAAAAAATTTTGTTGTTTGTTATCTTGCCAACGGTATACACAATATTTTTAGACATTCTGTCTATATGTAAATCATGTATGTTGGACTTTGTTTTTGTACATTCTTCTTTCTATTATTAGAAGAAAGTTATTGTACATAACCGCGTGTTCCGTTATAAATTTATTTTGTTGTTGGTTTTAACTAAGAATTATTATAAGGTGGTCCTGCGCTTGTTAAACTTACAAAAATATGTGAAAATGAACAGACCATAAAACCAACAACAACAAAAAAATCTGAGACGCAGCCAAGCGTGGCCGGGTTTTCTAGTTACGGAGTAAATTGAGATGATTTAACTAGAGTTAGAACTAGATCGGGATCATTGCTTTCCGAAATAGGGCTTTTACCGGGACTACTTTGTTTTATTACCGTCCATGTTTTGCGTCATTTCGAAATCAATTCAAGACTGTTTCAAGCTCATTCAGGGTTTTTTTTGAGAGAGTTTGGAGACGGCTTTCGGTGTTCGGGTTTGAGAATTGCTTTCAAGATAATAATATATATAATAATTTCTTGATTTAATGCTCATTTCGGGACCATTTTATTGAACTTCTGATAAGTAAATAGCTCTATAAGCACAAATCTTCAAAGCTGTAAAATTATTTATTTTGAACGGAAACAATATGTTCAACCTTTAATGATTTCATATTGATTTCTTTTAAATTTAATTATCCCCAAAACAATCACGAAATCGGATAGCCTCTTGATTTTTTTTATCATTAGGGACTTATCGGTACTGTTTTGGGATAATTTCAACATGTTTTCAGGATAATTTCAAGATGTTTTCTTGAATTTTTCAGGTTAACTTTTTTATTTATTTCGAAATCATCTTATTGAATTTCTTGCAAGTAAATAGCTCCATAAACTCAAATCTGTATACATGTGGAATGATTTTTTTGAATAAAAACAATGTGTCCACTCCTTGCTTGAATTCTTATACGTGAAATGATCGCGACAACAAACCCTATATTAACCTCACAGGATTCTTTACCAATTTTTAGTGGTCCAGCATGAGTACATCCAGAGGCATGCAGTATGACATATCCTATTTTCAAGATCTCCTTTTCCCTCATCCAACATTTTTATGATTTTTGGACCACAAAAATTTTAGACTAGAACGTCCCTGGTTTTGACCTGGTGATTTAAATGTGGTTTCTTTTCGATCAATCCGATGAGGACGTAACTGGTCACACCCGTACATATATAATTTAAATTTTTCAGACATATGTAAATTGAAGACGGACAATTCATTCATACTGTGGAAGCTGCCCAGACGACAAGAAAATTCCACGAGGCGCTTTACGATTTACGACTCTCTGCACGAAATACTCGTTCTACTAGAGAGGCTCTCAATGTAGTATATCCGACTTATAAAAACACATTTTAAAATGTATGCGAAAAGTGTTTCTATAAGACTTCTGAAAAATGATTTTACAGAGCTCCAATATTTAAAGCTATTCTCTATAATTTTGTCGTCGTCCATGATGATATTGGGATAGATATGATGTGGGACTTACAGAGTGTGATATTTGTTCGTCTGGACCAAAATTCACTTCGCGGTTGCTTCCTCACTGAACAGGAGCTGCTGTTAGTTAGATTTATTCTACGCTGTTTCACACAGTTTCGAATTTGTAATGTTCCCTGAAAACACAAATGAGCTGATTCTATCTTTTAGGTCAGCGGCACTTGTTGGCGACAATGATTTCAATATTATCAACATAAACCAGCAGTTACACGTTCTTGTAATGATCGATCTAGTACGACTTTGTTATGCTGCTTGAATTATTTTCTTCGACTTCGAACAAAAGAATCCTCTTTTGGGCCCGAAGCCTTGAAAAAATAACTTGGAGAGATTTTGTTAAATTGAAATTTGAAACATACATACCAAACCACTACTCACATACTTGTATTTCTTTGTTATTTCCGTCAATAAAACACCATTACAATGTTTCAAGATTGTATTTTACTCAAAACATTTTTACATAAATTCCATTTGTCACATTGTTATTACCATTTTCTGACGTTTATTATTGTACCATTGGAGGTATCGGCATTTGCAATTGAGCTTAATATGAATTCCATCTTTCGCACACACGCAAACATACAACCATGCAAATCTAAATCCAACAGCAAAAGCCATTATGCAATTGATAAATTTGAACTATATTTTTCTTTGTTGTTGCATGCGGCAGACTGTCAATATTTGTTTGTTTGTTTGTAGATTTATTACTTATGTTGCACTTCAATTATCAGTTTCAGTTGTTATTATGGTTGTTGTTGTAGTTATGATTGTTTTTACAGTTTATCTGCTCAATCGCGAAGCAATAATTGATGCCTGGCTATATGAATGGAAAATTATTGCGCTCGTAAATATGACCGTAAGTATGTTTGTATGTAATAAATAGATATCTACCCAGCTAACCAAAAGTAAGAGCTGCGAGCTCTACCCCCAGAAATGAGCTCTTTTCGGAGCCCAAAACGAACCAAAAATCCTTCTACGCGGGCACCCTAAAAGGAGTTATAAAAAAGAATCCATAATGACTACGAATCCGATGAATTTGGAGCGTTTTATGACTCTTTATACCTTTCATGAAAATGAAATGGTATTATAACTTTGGTCTGATGTTTGTAAGTATGAGAAGAAGAAGAGATAGACCCACCAATAAGTATACTTTTTTTGGAGAATTTTATTAATGCTTTTTAAAGCTTTTTTTTATTCTTTTTTGACACTTCTTAGGCACATTTTCTTCTCCATTTTGATGGTTTTTGGAACATTTTTGAAGTCATATTTGAGACTATTATTTATTCTTTTATGAAGCTTTATATACATTTTTAAGATTCATATCCGTTTCTTACTAAGCAAAGAGAAGTACACTTTCTAATGGTTTATACAATTTTATTTATATATTTAATTATAAGAATATAATGCTCTTAATTGAAAACAAATATTATTATGTAAAAATATTTATATAAGAAAACTAAGAGTATACACAACAAGCATTTCTGTAAATGTTTTTAAAAATAATTTAAAGTAAACTTTGTAAAATAAGTTTTAATTTATTTAAAAGTTTAAAGTAAACTTTTTTATAAACTGACTGATAAAAGACTGTTATAAATCATTTCACTTTAAAAGTGAAATGCAAATGTTTAAAAAAATTCAAAAAAAAAACTATCTGTCAGTTCTTTTCTTTTCAACTTAAAATTTTTCCAATTCTTTTAAGAAAATATTTTACATGGGAAACTACGAAAAAGCAAAAATCATGGCTGCATTTTAACCACTTCCGCGATATGCTAATAATTGGTTTAATTCAATGTATTATTATAACTTATTTATTTATTTTTTAGCTTACTAATATAAAATATATGGTTTGAATAAAGTTTCAGAAAAAACATTTATAAAAAGTTTTATTTGAAAAGTTTTTCTAGGCTTACATTAATAAGCTTTTAATGAATGTGCCGTTTTGATTATCAAACTCTTATTTTCAAACGTTTTGTTATCAAACAATCCGAATTTTGTAAGCTTAATATTCATTTCGGCAAGTTTTTTAAAGTTTACTTTGCTTGTTGGTTACATTTTACATTTAAAACTTCTCACAATATTTTATATACTATATATTATGTTATATTATTTTGTTTTATTTTAAATGCCGAAGACTTTATACCTTTCATGAATACGCATCACGGTTTTAAGTGTCCGATCCTTACTCACAATTAGTAAAAACTCTGCAAAACTGATCCTTTAAAGATACATAGCCCAAAACCCCATTTATCGGAACAATCGATTGTATGGGAGCTATATGTTATGTTGGTCAGATCTGGGTCATTTTCACTACACACATTACATATATAATAACTACTAAACCTGGAAAATTTTACGTTACGAGCTTTTTAATTGCAAAATTTATAGCCCAAAACCCATTTATCGAAACTATTGAGTGTATGTGAGCTATGCGTTGTATTGCTCCGATCTTGCTAATTCCGACAATTGATTATTCTCATGCAAAATGGCGGCTCTATACCAAATTTCATGAAGATATCTCAAAAACTGTGGGACTAGTTTGCGTACAAACAGACAGACGGACAGAGGGACATGGCTAAATCGAGTCAGCTCATCGCCCTGATCATTTCGGTCTACTTATTGGTGGGTCTATCTCTTCTTCTTCTCATACGTACAAACATCGGACCAAAGATATAATACCATTTCATGTTCATGAAAGGTATAAAAAGTTTACATTCTGTTAGGTAAAATAAAAAAATCGTCAGAAAATGCCCTAAAACATTTATATAAGGACGTTGCCGCTCATCCGCTCTTCACCGTTTATTTTTTCTCACAATTCTCTTTACGCGTACAACAAAAACGATCAGAAAATGCTCTTAATCATTTATATAATGGAGCCTTGCAGTTTATCCGCGAGTGAGGTTTTTGATGTTTACTCAATACGACTCTAAAAAAGCTCAAATTACGTACTCTTTTCGGATCGTTATTTCGAAGCGCTCCGACTTTGGTTAGCTGGGCAGTTATGCAGAGCAGATAACAGATGTAGCATAAATAACAAATCAATTACATATGCATTATTGCGCAATGTGTTATATCTTGCTAAGTTACAGATGTATATATTTACTTATTATGGGACGCCAGTGTGTAAATATGCGCATTAGAATTGACTTCCTAACTTGGCTGTTGCATTATTGCAGTTTCTTCATTTACTTTTTACTCTATCGACCCTCTGCCCTGGTCCGTCGAATATGCAGATACCTATATGGAGTCCATTCTTGGTATTTGTTCATGAGTTCAAGGTCAAATTTTATGATACGTGTTTGCTGTGAAAATGGGTGATATCTGTTGAGAACCCAGTAATATTTCTTTACAATCATAATCTGATACCATGACTTGGTGGTACTATCTCTAATGCCTTGAGGACGATTTCGTGGACGCCATAATCAGCACACGCCATAATTTGCCTTCTAACTTAAATAGTGATTAAGCGTCTAATCGGTGTTGGCCGTCCAACATAGCGCGCTAATCGTTTCTTCGCTCTGCCGACTGGCAGTAATTGAACACACCACGGGATCGTAAGTCGGCCTCCAGTTGGTCCTTTTATCGCAGTAGTGGGCTCCTTCTACCTCTTAGTTCATAGAGCTGTCTGCATGCAGTTCGTCATTAAATCTTCTGCGGCACTCGCCGTCAGCCATGCGTAGGGATCCACAAAGTAACTCTTTCTCGAATACTTGTATAGAGCAAGCTAAAGTTCCGATCTTTAATCATGCCCTTGCCCGATCATATGCTAAACCAGATTTGATTCATTATTTTCCACAGCGCTTCGTAGAAGGAGTGTTCCTCCATAATTAAAGTACGCTGTGTACGTTGGTTTTCAGTTCGACATTGTTTTTCCTAAAGGAATTCGTTCCGGCCTTGAAACCTTCCGTCATCCGCATTTTTTTTCAGTTTCGGCAGAGTTTACGACTTTCGGCCTCAGGTATATTTTCCCTTTCGCTAATGCTACTATTGGCGCTTAACCGCCTAGATGATTTTGGCTGTTGCGTATCAAAGCACGCCAGTCACACCTTTTCATCTATAACTGTCATCCTCCACCTGTTTTCTCCAACCAAGCCGAGTGAGCTCGATTTCTCTGCTGCCGAATTCGGGTGTACAAAGGAACAGACCTTCTTGGCTGGAGCTGTCCATTCGCATCACATAACCCAGACAGCGGAGTTTTTGGGCTTTCGTTCGCGATATTGGAGTTAGAAGAGTAGGTCACTGTGAATTTCATTGCCCCTCCACAGTGCCGGGTACTGTAACAAATTAATTCACCTCACTGGCTCAGTCACTGTCATAGTGACAGTGCTGGTCACTGCAAAATATTCATTTATAACACCGTTTTAGTCACACTTTTGATTGCAGTTCCAGGCCCGTTCATGGTGGCTGTTCTGGTCACTGCTTCGGTTACTGGCAGGGAGATGATTCCAATTAAGGTGATTCGAATTAAAACGACACATTCACCGTTTTCAAACAGATTCCGAGATAAGACGTTCTTCAATCATTAGCAGAGGAAGGGTGATCCTTCACTCAGTCAACGAAATGTTCTTATCTTCGATTTGAATTAAAAAAACCACAAATAACGTTATATCACTCGCCTATGAAATTTTTCAACACCGAAAGTAGTCAAAGATTGTCTAAATTAAAATCAAAAATATCTTTAATTGAAACTCCCTATAGCAAGCGGGCCCTTTGATTTGTTGTTATTTTTATCAGCAGCGCAATATAATATCACCCACAGCAATCGTTATCATAACGTGCCAATGAGCAAGCAAAATTTTTGAAGTTAAATGGTTAAATGAATTTATCACGATTTTTGTAATAATGATTAAATGAAATGAGGAAAACGTTAATAAAGTGGGTAATGTGCAATAAAAGTAGTAACTTGTTTGAACGCTACTCAAATATGTTCAAGTAATTTTTTGTACAACCATTTCTTATTTGAAAAACACTAACATATGGATTAACATGTACATATACAGTTGTGTTCAATATAATAGTAGTAAAATTAAATTAGATATTGGTGACGAAATATAAAGAAGCTGTGTTTTTAACAATTTTCATTTAAATATAGTGAATTCCATACCAGAACACACATTAAAAGAAATTTTAAAGTTTACATAAATTAGATATTGGTGACGAAATATAAAGAAGCTGTGTTTTTAACAATTTTCATTTAAATATAGTGAATTCCATACCAGAACACACATTAAAAGAAATTTTAAAGTTTACATAAAGTTCAGCAAAGTTAATTAAACTTTAAAAAATTTACAACAAAATTTCAATATTTTTGGGCAGAAGTTTTAGAAAATTTTTGCGTACGCAGTTTTATAGCTCATTCAATTTTAGCATAATAATCTGTAAGTTAGAAGCCCCGAAGTTTTACAACTTTTTTTCCATACAAAATTAAATTAACGCATGAAGTATGTAGGAAATACTCAACACCCTTGACAAAAAAAAAATTCAAAAATTCAGGGAAAATTTTTAGCGTTTCTAAACATTCCCAAATATTTAATTTTTCCTAAAATTTGTGTAAGCTTTGAAATTTCTGTTATGGAGTTCGCTATGTTTTAAATGAAAATTTTATAAAAATACAGCTTTTTTTTATTTCGTAGGAGGATATACAATTTAATTTCCCTACTATCATATTGAACAAAACTGTATATAAATTAAATAGTTTTGCTAGCGCATAGCGTAGCAACGGCTACTGTTTGTTGGAATTGTTATTCCAATTTATCAAATTCAAATTTGCCAGCAGCAATTTTCGTTGACATCAAATCAAATTTCACTAGTAAATTTAGCATGAACATGCATTGTGCTAAGCCACAGTGCATGTGTCTGTTTGTGGGCTAACAGTTGTTTCAACAAAATCATGTACTAATAAATAAAATTTTCGAACAAATGCAGTGCGCATATCAAACCACACACCCAGGCGTGCCCAAAAGTTGAATTCTGATTAATCTGCATTTCTCGATTAACAAGACTTGCAATGTCCCATTGCATTGTTTTTTCCTTTTTTTTTGGTAAGATAGTCTGAATTTCGCCCTACTAGACAATGCTAAGTACTTTAAACAAAAATCCTAACTCATTTATGCAAAAATACACTAAGAATAAGGCTGTAAGATATTTGTAAATACATATTTTATACAATTATCTGTATACCTCCAGTTGTTAGTTCATAAATGTAGTTAGTATATACACAGTCGGGACTTTTGTAGCCAGTCTAACAAAAAAAACAAGTAAGCAAGTCTAAGTTCGGGTGGAACCGAACATTAAATACCCAGCTGTGTGCAAGTGGTTGTGGTAAATTGGTAAATTGTTGTGGAGTTATTACCTATAGAGGTTTTAAACTTTTTCTACTACCATGTGGGCCATCTTATAAATCAAAGTGAATGTGTGTCTGTCTGTCTGGCGTCCAAAGTACTTAACCGATCTTAATGAAATTTTCACAGTATATTCCTGGGTTCACTGGTTACAGTATAAGTTATATAAAGTTGTCATCTTGTATAGGCGTTCAAGGTACTCAACCGATCTTTATAAAATTTTCACAGTAGATTTTTGAATTCACTGGTTCCAGCATAGGCTATATATAATTTTGAAAACCGTAGATAGTATACCTCGTTTCATGTTTCGCAATTTTATTTAACATGGTTCTGAAGTTTATGATAGCTGAAATTTGACATTTTCTTCATTTATATGTGGGCGGTACCACCCATTTTCCAAAATTAAAAAAAAATCATTAAATAGATCATCAAGTTATTGTAACTACGAAATTCTAGTATTCTATCTGCATCAGTGAATGAGATATGGCATGTTCCGTTTTCCTACCTCTCTTTTAGAAAACTTGAATCCAAAAGTGGGCGTGGTCGTTGTTGTGGTAACGTGGTCGTTCACCGATTTCGCTTATTTTCCGTGGGCGTACTCTACATGCCTATAGTATACCTCGTATTAAGTCTCGTAATTCTATCTTACACCGTTCTAAAGTTATAAACAGTCGAATTTGAAATTTTCTTGACTCATAAGTGGGTGGTGCCACGCCTGCTTTACAAAATTTTGCAAAAATCATATAAAGAATTAGAAAATTGATGTAAGTACTAAATTATATTATTATACCTGTATCAGTTAATTAGATATGTGCAGTTTAATATTTTTACCTATTTACCATATAATTTTTATGAAAAAGTAGGCGTGGTCTAAAAGCGATTTCGCTTATTTTCTACGGAAATCAACCTGTGTGCCAAATTTCATTCAAAAATCTCAATTTTCACTCAAGATATCGTGTCCACGGACGGACGGACGGACATGTCTTAATTAATTCCTGTGTTTATTCTAAGAACTTTGACATATGGAACTCCATACTTATTTCTATTATTTTGTACCGCTACAAACTACCGTTATATGACCAAAACTATTATACTAGTACACACTATTCAGCTTGTTTTATAGCTAGCCTCAAAGTTATGCAGAAAACGAATAGTTGAAAATAATTTATTTGACTTTGTTTCCATTTTTCTAAATTGACTTCTAGTTAACTATTAAGTCATGCAGAAACCAATCAATTGATTTTTATTTGACCCTTAAGTCATGCAGAAATCAACCAGTAGAGAACAAAATAATGAAATTTTTATAGACTTTTACCTCGCCATAAAGTAATGTAGAAAACAATCGACTTCACTTAATTTTGTTTGTTAGATTTCAAAACTTGAAACTTCGTTAACTTCTAAAAAAGTTTTTTCATAAAAGAAAATCTTCTTGAAGATCAAAACGTTTATTAAAAGCTAACTCTGTGTATCGACAATTTCGAACAAAGCGAATAATTAGAGATTATATATAATATAAAAGTAAACGATATAAATATATATATATAAAGTCTTGAGAATTTTACAAATAAAATAAAAATTTACTTTTTTAACAGAGTCGATTCTTGCAACATCCACAGAGGATCCCGGAACATCTTTACGCAGAGCAATTGAAGTAATTAAAAACCGGCATTTACATGCCCTTCATATTAAAAATAAAGCTTAAAATTTTGTTTTAAACATTACATAAGCTGGCCATTTCATTATATTAGTGTTGTTCTTGTTACAAAATACCTGAGTTGGATTATCTCAGTTTGTCAATATTAATACTCTCACATTTTTCAGGAATATTTTATACTTGTAACAAATAAAAGCGAAAAGTAAATATAAAATGTGTTAATACTTTTTTAATTTGCAATATTCCAAAAGCTGTTGAAAGAGGTTCGACCATAAGCTAACCCAAATTAATCGGCTTTAAGCCTTGGCAAAGTAGCCAACTAAAGCCGTCTTAAAAGAGTAAATCACAAACCTATTTTAAAGTATTAACAAAAAGGTATTACGAAATAATAGGCATAAAGTCAAGTCAAAGAAGTGAACTAAATAGTATCTCAATACAGTTGGCTTCCATCTGCCTTAAATAAGTCGCCTTGTAGTTAGCTTAAAGTCATCCAGAAGTTAACAGTACTGACTACCTCCTAGGCCATCGCCATGTAAAAATAGCTTATCTGTTCCATACAAAGTAGCTAACTTTTCAAACCGTATTGAGTGCGAAGTAGTCAACTTAAATGGCGTTTAGGGTTAGCCGAGTTCCCGACCGGATATATATAAATATTTTTGTGTGAAAAACAATTTTTTAAAAGGCTTTCGAAAAACCAAAAAATTTTTATCTTCGTCTTTTATATGAACATTAAGATGCTTGTAAGAGCAAATTTAAGTATTTCAAGCCTTAGCTCAAAGCAGTTTTGTAAGGAAAAATATAAGTACTTTGGCCCTGAGCATCAAGTAGGTTATAAGCACATACATAAAAACGTTGGCCCTAAGCCTACTTCTAACCTTATCCAAAAAATTATCTTGACCTAATACATGGTTTATGCCGACAGTGATGCCCATCTGCTGAGGCTAATGAGATTCCGCTGTTAGGTTTTTCATGTGAGTTTTCCACCACTGTCGAGGAGCTACCAAGTTTTGGAAAAACATTTTCTAAATCACTTTTTAGATGTTATCACTATTATTTTGGTATTTCGGGATTGTTTTCGGAATATTATTCATGAAATTTTGCCATTATACCAATAATATTTTGAAATTTCATTAATATTTGTAGTTATCTATCATCGAGAATTAGTTAACTGTCAAAGAATCTACTACAAAAAACGAAATGAATGAAAATTCCAAACCTATCCAAAATTGATCAAAAAAAATTCCTAATCATCACATTGTTGTTGCATTTACATGCAAAATGTTTACCCGTGTCTGGATCATTGACCATTGCAACACACTTATTATTTCGGATTTATCAAACTTATATCGGGATTTTTCGATTTTATTAAAATTATAACTTTATTTTCGAGATGTTTTTATTCAGACTTTTCGATATTTTCCTACCAACATCTTTATCAAGATTACACTTACATTTCTGGTTTTCAATAATAATATTTCGGATTTATCAAAATTATTAAGGGATTTCGGGAATTATTATAATATGTATCAACCTTCTATTAGGAAATATATCCAGATTATTTCGACATTTCCGAAACCTTTTAGGTATTTTATTAATATTATTTCGAATTGATTAAGATTATTTCGAAATTTTCCGATTTTATCAGGACTATTTCTTGACTTATGGCTTTACTTAGGGTGCTGTTTTTTCATCAGTTTTTAATACTTTACCCAGACTATTTCTTTATTACTGTATTTTACTAATGTTATTTCGGATATATCAAAATTTTTACGTGTTTTCCAGGGCCTTATGTATATTATGACCTTATTTTCAGGATTAAATTATATCTTTGGAACTCTTTTCGGGATTTTATCATACTGAGATCCAGATTATTCTGGAAATTTTCTGAGAATAATTTTTTTATTTTCGGGATTGTATCAACATTGCTTACATAACTGAATTCAAGTAGTACCCGAGATGACCTCAGCCAAAACTCATTAAGTCCTAAAGGAATTGCAAGAATAAATAAAAAAAAATAATTTCAACGATTTTTAGGCTACCAAAAAATAACGCTTCGGGGCTTGATAAAAATTGAAGAGCTGAAAGATTTGATTAATATTAAGGATAAAGATCATCAAGCTATACGAGAGTTCAGCAATTCCATGGCCAGAAATCAAGTATTATAATTTTTTTATGGGAAAAACAGGAATATTTATTTTCTCAAAAATTCAGATATTTCACAAGATGCAAAAACTGAAACTTACTTAATTCATTTAAATTAGAAATACGTTAAAATCTGTCTTTTTTTCGAGGTTCTGTGAAAACTAGAAAGAACAGCCAAAATATGAGTTAGAACATATTTAAATGTATTAGCACAAAAATGATCTAAGCGCTGCCTAATGTGGGGTAATGACCTTCCTTAAATTGAGGTAACAAAAAAATGCTGAAATAGTATCTATATTTTAATTAAGAAATTAACATTTTACCCCAAAGTTCAAAAATGCACAAACTGATAACTTTGTTTACAAGGACATTGTACTGCATCCGTACATCTGCCCCAACTCAACTGGAAGTATATCAAGTTTACAATGAGATAGAACTTTATTGAACAAAATTTCAATAATGTGTAAATAATGCATATTAGACTGGGGCAAAAAAAAAGTCGTTTATTTTGTAAAACTATGTTGATAAAATTTTAAGAGCTAGTTTAAATTTTTTAGGACTGATCTCATGTTTTGCTTGTAGTATAAACAGTTTTCAAGAAAAATAAATTTTCCACAAAAAAGTTTTCGACGTAAATTTTCGTCGTTTCGTTAAACATTGCTAGAGTTATATCGTTTCTACTTTTTACAATTTTCAAAAAAAAATTAAAAATTTGTTGCTCAGTCTTATGTACACTCGTTTATATATAAATTTATTAGCAATTCTAAACGCAGTATGCAAATATGTTTTTTTATATTGCTTTAGGCTGACATTTCATATGAATTGTATACGCAACAAACAAATCTTAATTTCTTTATATTAGCCCATTTACTGTCTATCAATTTACAGCCGATTTACAGCCGTCGTTTGGAATTTACGCTGTCTGACATCACCATGCGTATTTTTAAAACATTGAACGTAAGTGAATGTAAAAAATGCAATTTATAATTGGTTTGTCAATTGATAAGTTTATTAACTTCAACGCCCCGTTTTTATGTGGCAACCTGTGCTTGAAGCTTTGGGGCAATATGGTAGCGCATAAGAAAATCTTTACTTGTAATAAAATTGTCGTTTATATTAAGAAGCGAAAAAACAATTTTCGAATAAAATAAAATAAAATAAATTCAAATAAAATAAAATATAGTAAAGTAAAATAAAATTGAATAAAATTAAATTAAATTAAATTAACTAAAAAAAAAATAAAATAAGATATAATAAAATTTAAAAAAAACTGAAATAAAATATAGTAAAGTAAAATAAAATAGAATAAAATAAAATAAAATAAAATAAAAACTAAAATAAAATATATTAAAGTAAAAAAAAAATATAATAAAATAATATTAAATAAAGTACTATAAAATAAAATAAAATAAAATAATGCAAAATAACATGAAATGAGATTAAATTAAAAAAATAAAAATTTAAGAAAATAAAACAAAATAAAATAAATTAAAATCAAATAGAATTTAAAAAAAAAAAAGTAAAATGAAATAAAATAAAGTAAGATAGAATAAAATAGTATAAATTATAAAACGAAAATGTAACAGAAGTGAAAAACAATTTTCGAATAAAATAAAATATCATAAAATAAAGCAAAAGAAAATACAATAGAATAAAATAAAATATCATAAAGTAAAAGAAAATAAAATATCATAAAAATAAAACAAAATAAAATAAACTAAACTAAAATAAAATAAATTAAACTAAAATAAAATAAAAAATTTTCCTACTCTATTCAATTAAAACAGCTTTTAATAATTAATTAAAAAATGACTATTAAAAAATAAAAATATAATAAACAATAATAATAATTTTCATAAAAATTACTATTCTTGGCCTTGAGCTCGTTTCATGAATACTTGAAAATGTACAGGCCGCAATTCGACAAAAAGTGTTGGTATAAAAAAGCTATAACAAAAACCGAGAGCACGCGATAAGGCAGTTCTGCTGATGATGATAAAGCAGATCTGTCTAAAAATCCATCATGATCACACTACTAACTGCCAGATGGCGGGGGTTGTTCATGCATATGGTAAAGAAGAATAGAACTAGGAGTTTAGATGACATCCAAACCAGCGTATTGTTAGCTTAATGGTTAGTAATGCCTGCCAAAATTTCTCTGATGATGAAGCCTAGCAGCTTCCGAAATGGATCTATAAGAAAAGCTATGGCATTTGTCTCTAAACATTTTTCCTACTAAAAATAAAATTAAAATAAAATAAAGTTAAATTAAACTAAATAAAATAAATAAAATTAAATAAATTAGAATGAATAATTAGAATAAAAAAAAGGAGAAGAAGGGTAAAGAAAATGTGAAGAGAAATGGAATGTGTAAAGTGAAAGTGAAAAAGTAAAGTAGAAAAAACTGGGAAAGCGGAAGATCTATGGAAAGGATAAGAGAAAAGAAGGGAAAAGGAAAAAAATAAATAGACCGAGAAAGAAAGAGGTTTAGGATCAGCAGGCGATTTCATGAATGGGTGCGCCGACTAACCAAAGCAAACTTACAACACATGCAAACACTTCGGGGAAGGTAAAAAGTTGAGGAGAGGACACTGAAGATTTAGAGGGTGGCTGAGAGAGAGATTGCAGTATGTAAAGTCAGAATGAATACTCTAATGATCGGAAAGGAGGGTAGACAATTTTTCAAACGTCATTTTATGGGGGCAGGACAACGACTGCTTATTTTGTTAGGCCCGGTTTTTCAGTTAACTCAATTTGTCAGTTAAACTAAGCTTAAACTTGTTACGCAGTTTTCAGTAAACTTTAAACGAAGTTTAAACGGAGTTTAAGCGGTCAATTCGGCAGGGTTAAACTCTAGTTAACCTGTCAGCTGTTTTGCATATTTGATGGTTTTGGTTGTGAAACAATAAGCTGAACGCAATTAAGAAAGGACGATATTTTTATATTTAATTAAATACTGGATATATCATCTGACGAAAGTGATTATAGTGATGCAGAAATTGGTGAAATGCTAACTATTACAATACTGAGGAGAGGCAATGGCGTTGAATATGTATACAAATATTATCTGTTGCCGTATCTAGATACTAAAAGCGGCCTTAAACTCACACTGAAAAACCGCTCTGCAGTTTAACTGAAGTTTAAATTTATGCCGAGTTTAAACAAACTTAGTTTAAACTGAGCTTAACCAAGGACTGAAAAACCGGGCCTTAGTATGAGTATAGAGTAGTATATTTGCATATTCTCTCTGCTATTAAGACATCTTTAAATCACAAAGCCACTCTCGAAAGAAAGTAAAGCGACGTAAACACGTAAGCCAAAAAACAAAATTGCAAAATGTTTGATAACCAATCATGATGCTTCATGGTCACATAACATTCGCTACCTGCCAGCGACTGCAAAGCGTAAGCATTCGTAATGATGCAGAAGCAGTGCACGTACACACATAAATCGTTAGTTATGCCAAGCATGTGTGCATCATCGCAAAACTTATGTGTTCAATGTAACATAGCATAACAGAAGCATTGTGCCGGTGAAATGGATTCGAAAACAAAAACGAGAAACAAATTAACAGTAGAAAGAAAATGAAAAGAAGAGAAACATTTGTTGAAAATGCAAGTGCCAAAAGCAATACCTCACACAAATTAATTACTTGACTTACATTGTATATTACTAGTAACCATGCAACCAAAAAAATAACAACAACATAGCCGCCCAACATAGCATTCGTAATTAATTATTATGTAAAACTGGACACAAATGCATTACAAAACTACATGCTGTGAAAGTAAATAAAGAAATAAATATATGTAATACCAGGCATATGTGAACATCTACATACACTCGTGTAATAGGGTGGAGTTTTTCGCTTATCATGGGGGCAGAATTTGCTACTTATAAAATAAATAAAAATAAATAGACATTTTTTTCAAATCTGGCGGCTGCAAAGGAAAATCTTTTTTAAAATTTGTTTTACAATTTATAGGTTGCCCCTTGAAAGCCAATGCAAAGTTCTTAGCTGTACAAATTTAAAAACAAACGCATTCAACAATTTTAAGCTGTTTTTTACAAGTTTGAAAATAATTAAATTTTTTTATTTTATTTTATTTTATTTTATTTTAATTTATTCTAATTTATTTTATTTTATTTTATTTTATTTTATTTATTTTCATTTGATTTAATTTTATTTTATTTTATTTTATTTAATTAAAATTTTTTAAAATTTTTTTATATTATTTTATTTAATTGAATTCTATTTCATTTTATTTTATTTAGTATTATCTAACATTATATTATTTTGTTTTATATTATTTTACTTTATTTTATTTTATTTTAATTTATTCTAATTTATTTTATTTTATTTAGTTTAATTTATTTTCATTTGATTTAATTTACTACATTTTATTTTATTTTAATTTTTTTATGTTATTTTATTTAATTGAATTGAATTGAATTCTATTTCATTTTATTTTGTTTCATTTCATCTTACATTATTTTATTTTATTTTATTTTAATTTATTCTAGTTTATTTTATTTTATTTTATTTTCTTTTATTTAATTTATTTTTCTTTGATTTCACTTAATTTTATTTTATTTAATTTTTTTTATTTTTTATGTTATTTTATTTAATTGAATTAAATTGAATTCTCTTTCATTTTATTTTCTTTAATATTATTTTACACATTATATTATTTTATTTTATTTTGTTTTATTTTATTTTGTTAATTGATTAATATTATTTTACATTATATTATTTTATTTTATTTCATTTTAATTTATTTATTTTTCTTTGATTTAATTTAATTTTATTTTATTTTAATTTTTTCTGTTATTTTATTTAATTGGATTGAATTCTATTTCGTTTTATTTTGTTTAATATTATCTTATATTACATTATTTTATTTAATTTTGTTTTATTTTATTTTATTTTATTTTATTATATTTTAATTTATGCTACTTTATTTTATTTTATTTTATTTTATAATTATTGTTTGTTTATTTTTTTAAAGCTATCTCCATGCTAAGCAGACACATTTTCAACCCACCCTATTGCATAAACCGACTGTGGTAAATTGAAAACAGCTATATATGGACTTCATAATCAATAAACACGCAGTTTTACAACTCAACAAGCCTTTGGTGACTTAATAATCTCAAAAATGATGACCATTTCACCCACCGCTATTTGTTTCAATGAACTTTCTCATTATTGGTCACAAAGTCATATGCATTACTGCATGCGATGAATGCCAAATAAGTTTTATCAGTATTTGCTTTCGTTCACATATACATATAACTGGTCACAGCAAAAAAAAAAACACTTAACTCGGCTTGGGCTATAATGACTTGTAACCACAGATATGTAAGAAGATGGCCCTTATTTCTCAAATCTTTAATATAATATATATTTGGCACTACCTTGGTTATTTGGAACGCCGGTCCAAGGGAGGTAAAGCCATCCTACACCTGTAATTGTCCATTCGAAATAGATGAAGTCTCTCACTCTTTCAAAGTTGAAACGGTCAACAGCGTCTGGCTTTTTATGATTATAGCAAATCCTTCATCCTGTCTGTGATTGAGCAGCATGGCATCGTCCATCATTTCTAAGCATTTTATTATTTTTGAATCGGAATATTAGCACTTTGACTTGTCTTAGTTTATTTGTGGTAAATCTTTTTTATAATACTGATATTAGGTTCATGGACTCGTTTTGCGAAGCAAATGCCTGGAAAATGCCGATATTCTGCAAGCTGAGCCTCTTTCTTCTTTTTTTTTTAGATCGATACTAAAAAGTATTCACTATCGGTAATTTTTCATTCCACATTGTGACTTGATAAGTTCTTTCATCGACCCGAAGGCGTTCGTGTTAGCCCAAAATAGTACTTTTGGTATTCTTTTTCACTCATATATATAATTTGGGCGACAAGAAGACGCCTCGCCGTCGAAAGAACAGCTCTAATATTTTTTTAAAATAAAAGTATACGATGTCTTTACATTATAGATAATAATAAATAAATATGCTTAATAGAGGTCTTTATCAGAGTAATAGAAGCCAAAACAACAGCTATTAGAATTTTGGTCTGTCTGTCTATATGTTTGTTCCCGCATCACTAAAAAACCGCTTTATAAAATTAAACGCAATTTTCATTGATGTATTGCTAGCAGTCGACTTAATAGTTCGGGATCAACTTTACCTCGGGAAAATGTTTTATACCTGTTGTACACAGTGGTGGCAATAAAAGTTAGCTCAAAATATTTTTATACACATGTATAGTGAAATTGGAACAGACCTATGTGTGTACATAAATATAACGTGAAACTGTTCTTGAGTAGGCTTAATTGGAGCACCAAAGGCCAAATAAGAATTCTTAAAATTTTGCCTGAATGTGTGTATGTTGATGCACACATCAGTAAACAACTACCACAGGTACTTGAGTGGTTTCTTGTCCGAGGTATTGCTGGAAGTCTATCTTAAAATATAAAACAAATATTTGCCGTCCTACTGTAATATTATTTTATTTGGATGTGGGGTGAAGCTCTTAAAACCGCGGGCATGTAGTTTGCAATAAATGGATATGAAACGCAGTTCGTGTTCAAAACTAAAATCAAACTAAATTCTCTCAGTTTTCACCGGACAAGACCGCAAAGTAGTTTCATTCCAAAAATTTCAACTTGCTTAGTGCAAATAAATACATACATACAAATATAAGAATAAATTTTCGATAACATTTTTTGTGTTTGAAGACTAAAGAATTAGTGTTGTAACAAAGTTAATAACCTTGGCTTGCCGGCATGCGGTCAATCAACTTGCCTAGTATTTGTAGGTCTCGCTGCTTACTGCAAAAAGCTTAACGTAAAATGGTTGCAATAAAATAGTAAATTTTTTTTTTCAAATTAGCATACAAAAACAAAATTTTAAGTGCATGTTTTTGTTGCAAATTAATTAAGCAATAAAAATTTTAATTTTTGTGATTGTATAGCAAAAACAAATCCCATAGAAAATCGATATGTTGCTGTGCTAGAAAATTATCGCTACGAAAGGAAGTAAATAAAGATAATGTAAAACTGCAATAACAGTTAGTGGGCTGATTGTGTGATATACAGTTGTGATATCGTTCGAGGAAATAAGAAGAAGCTGTGATTTTAAGAATTTTAATTTAAAATATAGCGAATTTCATTATAGAAACCACATAAAAAGTAATTTCGAAGTTTAGAAAAAGTTCAGGAAATTTAATTAAAATAAAAAAGGGAAGATTTAAATTTTTTGACAGAATTTCTAGAAAATCGTGAGGTGTTGCAAGTTAGAACTTGCTCAAAAATTTTCCTGAATTTTTAGAATTTTTTTAGTCAAGGGTGTTGAGTGATTTCTTCCATACAAGAGGAAAAATTGATTTTGTATGGAAAAATATATCCAACATCCTTGACAAAAAAATGTTTAAGAATTCAGGCGAAATTTTGAGGTACTTCTAACTTTCACATTATTGTACTAAAATTGAAAAGTTTTCTAAAAACTCTGCCCAAAGATATTACAACTTTTATGCAAATTTTTAAAAGATTAATTAACTTTCCTGAACATTGTGTAAAGTTTTAAATTTCTTTTTACGTGGTTTCTGTTATGAAATTCGATATATTTTAAAAAAAAGTTATTAAAATCACAGCTTCTTTTTGTTTCGCGGAACGATATGCAATTTAATTGCACTGCTATTATATTGAACACAACTATATGGATACATGGGTACAAATGTTTATATAAATGTATATGCATATGTGGAGCAATTATGTGCAAATTTTTTTTATTACACGCTTGTGAGTATTCGAAGTAACGAGAATTAATTGTTGGTAAACTATTTACTAAACTTATGAATCAGTTGTTCAAAAAGTTTGTTATGCTAGCTCTTTCTTTCCAACTTGGATCCGGACTAGAGGGCCTGCATCGAATGTAGAACTAAAATGTCTAATCAAATGCTTTACAGCGACCTCTTAAATGACCATTACAAACTTAAGAATAACATGTGTAGGAGTACAAATACAATCCTACAGCATAGACAGACGAAGAGATTTGAGTCGAGCAAAATTTTCTATTCCGAGGCAGATTGCATCCTGAGCCTTTTTGGGAACTTTAATTTTTGGAATAAACGTATTTTTTTTAGCCTGGCTAAATAACAGCTTATGCTATTACGGTACCGCTCTCCTGTTCAGCTATTCCAGGTGGTCAATAACGGGGCTTACAGGCAAAGGTCTGAGTGATTTATCGACTTGGTGTTGGGGTCCTTCTGTGGTTACGCAAACGGCTGGGTAATGTGATGTCGTATCTCTTGGAGGGATGCATCCATATGTCCCTAAGCGGCGAATCTTCATTAAATGGATGACGTTTTGGGTGACTAGGTTTATGGCAGTTCGGTAGAAGTTGTCTGCTCAACAATTCCGCATGGTCTCAAATATTGAGCATTAACGTTGAGTAATTCGTTGTCTAATAAATATTAATATTTTCAAAGTCTCCTCGTTTCTTGCGAACAACGAACTTTAACATGGAGCCGCCAGATGTTGTTCTATAATAATAATTCGAATTTTGATTGCGTTAAAGTATTAGAAAACTGATGACTTTTTGATCTTATACAAAAAAAAACCTTCGATCTTCTGCTAATTGATGCAGAAGGCTTTTAGAAAAACTGCAAAGTAGTAATTTAGATGTGATGCCACTAAAATCGAGAAATAAAATTAACGATTAGGATGGATCCTTGCAAAAGGGACATTAGTTAAGGATAAGCCCTTAGACCACACTGCTGGCCTCATAAAGCTACGTTTAAAGGAGTCATCTTATGCGGAGGCCTTTCAAGTGAACAAGAAATTTTAGAATCATCTTTAGAAAATTTAACTTTATAAGCTTGTAAGGTAGGCAGGTGTATGCAGGAGAAGAGGAGAAGCTGGGTTAGCTCCCAAAGGCTTGAAGTATATTGGACCCAAATTGTCAGACCATAACTTGTTGCTGTTGTTGTTTTTAACTGCATTCTACCGATGAGGGAAACAATTTTGGTATTACTCCAACTGTGTTCGGCCTTTTCAACTTTCTAATCTGTTCACCAATCGATAGGGGCACGATATCGAATGCAAAGTAATGATTTTGTACTCATTTGAAGTATTGCTTTACAAGTATTGGGTATCCGATGGTATCGAAACAAAATTACTCGATAGTCAAAATATCGATGCATAATTTACATGATAAACAAGCAGTCAAATTACCCAATGAAGAAGTTGTACCTTAACATTTGCCTATGTAGGCATGTTATGTTTCAATTGGAAGTTGTTGCTTACTCTCGCATTCTACAGGGTGGCGCAAAAGTTATCCTCCTATCAGAAAATGCTATAAATTTTGCGATTGGCCCCTAAAGTCAGTTCTGTTTTGACATTTGTGTAGTAAACACATGCGAAATACACGTTAATAAACAATGTTACGCCACACTGCTCCAGAACGCGGAATATTGCTGACTATTTATTTGACCAATAATCGGTCGGGGCCAAACGGTTACTGTGAATGGTGAGCGCTACAGAGCAATGATCAACGAGTTCTTTTTGCCGCAACTTGATGAATTGGGATTGGAAAACATGTGGTTCCAACAAGACGGTGCAACAGCACACACTGCACGTGCCACAACCGATATGCTGAACATCGGAAGCTTACTTTTGCGCCACCTTGTAGATATCCTAACCATGAAAATAATTATTTATATGTACATACATATTTATTTATAACTTGTAATGTTTATTTATAATGAATAAGGTTAAACAAATTGATATGTCCATTACATTCAGTTTACAATTGCTTTCAATCTTAAAACGCTATGCACATCTAGTTTTTTGTATTGTTCACCAATTACGGCTTTCGTGAAACTATTTCAAATAATTTTCTCAAATATATACATAGGCCGAAATATTCACAATATTCTAAAAATATATGCAAATAGTATGCAGTTTTGTAGGCCATTTAATTTTAGTATAATAAGGTGTAATACATTTTGCTGATTTTTAGCAATTTTGTTGCTGCCGAGGATAAGTGCTTTCATTCCATTCATAAATTTGTATGAAAGAAAATGTATTACGGACTTCAGATTAATCTCAGATTATACTAAAGTTGAATGGGCAAAAAAACTGCATACTCCAAACAAAATCTAAAAATTCACATGTGTGAATATAGTTTTTTCACAAAATCATTACATTACAAGACAGTGAAAAATAATAATTTGTTAAAATTGAAAGAAAGGTTAAGCTTTTCAAGATTTTTAGACTCATATTAAAATTTACATACGTTATAAATAAACTTATTTCGTTTCAGACAAATTTATAAATTTTGTGAATTATTGACATAGGTCAAAGAAGGTACAAGCTTCAATAAAATAATTAATAACATAGAGTAATTTGATATGAGCAAATTTGATTTTTTTTAATTTGATAAATTTTGCTTCAACAAACGAAGATCAAAATCCCCACTCTTCCCAAGGCAATCTGCCATAAATAGTAATTAACCATCCTCTTCCTCTTCAACCTGTTGCGTGTTTTTTTCATAGTTAAACCTACCCTAGAAAATAGGCTCTCTGACAGGACAGAATTTGCTGGTACTCTTAGATATCGCAACGCAATTTTCGACAAAAAAGGATATTTATTCTTATTTTCCTTCCAAAAAAGCAAAGGATCGCCACTTAAAGGAAGTAGTTTGCAGCGAATATATTCATTGATGTGTTCGCTTTGTTGGTTTGCACTTTCACTTCCTCTACCAGATGCTAAGGTTTCTATGTGATTTCAAAAGTCATTATTGTCAGAATACTATACTGTAGCATTACTCAGAATGCATATACAAATATTGACCCAAATAAATTATGTTCTACCCAACGGGAGTTCAACAACATATATACACGCCACGTATCTGCTTACATTTGTCACCCAATTACTCAACCCGTCACCCTGACCAACTCACCTACCGATCAGCATGACTGATCGACAGTATCGGTTTGTCAATGTGAACTACCAACTTATTGCTGACTTTGCATAACATGTAAACACTTGTAGCTTGTAAGTATTAGTGTAAATTAGTGTAAGAAATTTTGTATAAAAAGAAAAGAATTTCCAATAAAGAATCAATTCTATTCATACGCTTAATTTCAGCGAACCTTTTATTTTTTCAATTCATTACAATACTACACTTAATTCGGAGTCTTGGATTGCATCAGCGGCTTCATCACGACGCAGCCAAGACATACATCGGGCATAAGCGCAGGGATCAGCAAATGAAACATTTTTGAAGCGTAGGTCTAAAACGCGCGACAAAGCAAGAAGGTGATCTTCAACACTTTTAAAAGGAGTAGCTATTTGTTAATAAATAATAGTTTTTACTTTGTTAACCAACTCGTTACTTGGATCCTTCTTTGAAATTTCGTTTAACATTTTTACACGAAGAGTTTGAACTATCGAAATAACTTTACTGACAGTCACAAATTGTTCACTTGAAATTTCTTTAGCAGATATTTCAAAATTTTTTAAAACTTGTAAAATATAATATCATCTCAACAGCTGATTAAAATTTTTCCATTTTAATTTTCTCTAAGCTGTCAAACTTGCCTGCAATCGGTTTAACATGTGCTCTGACATTTTAGAGAATCTATTTCCAATATGTCCGCCGTACTATTACCTGCTTTACTATGCCATGGTTACCTTCGAAGGCAAGCATACTACACACTTTACCTAACCTTCTTACATTTTCTTGGTCCATACATATTTGTTTATTTGTTCTCATTTTATTGCACGCATTAACCTATAAACGCATGTTACAAGCAATATCAACAACTACAATAAATTTTGATTGAACATGCATTTTCATGTAAGCACGTTTGACCTCACACACAATTTGGTCAAAACGAATGGAATTATCGACTGCGTTTGGCCCCATGTTCGTTGATTGTTGTCATTTACATATTAACTGCTACAACCCTGCAGACAAACCAGTTGAAAACTATCTGAAAACTAATATGAGTCACAAGCGAACTAGTCCGCCAACTCTGTTTTTCTTGTCCTGTAAACAACCGGATGTCACATGAGGTGGCAATTGTCAGATTTAGGACAGCAATATACCAAATTAAAATTATGTTAACTTAATAAAGTTTAAATGCTTCCGGTCCTAGTGGATAAGTAGCCCATTCAAGTGACCTCTAGGTTCCAGATCTGGTGCTGGATACGTACAAATTTGAGTGAAACTCCTGCTATGAATATTTTAATTCTTGGCACTCCATAACTTTGAATTTTATAACAGAACTTTTGGTGCATGTGTGGGAAGTAGAGAACTACCGAACTTCGGCTTCGGCAAAAAACCGAACCTATGTCGTACATATGTATGTAAATTTTTATTAACTTATAAATTTTATAAAGTTTAGTTTCAAAATATTTTTATTTTCATGTGTGACCCTGTGTTTCATTTTCATTTTGAAACTTGCAAAATAAGATCAAATATGGACTTTCTTACCCTTCAAGCCGTTGGACGAAATAGCATGCAAGGTGAAAACGCCAGTAAGCTAATGTTTTTGCATCATTTAATATAAAACTATTTGACTTCGAGTTTTAAAAATAAAAGTTTTTGTTTGTAATTTTATAAACACAAGAAGGCTCATGATATAAACTGAAATGAATGTGATTTGCACCAATGTAATTTTTTTTATAAAAATATAGAATTTTCAAAAAGTCATTGACTATTTATTGTTATGAACCTTGAAATTGTTCGGTTCGGCTTTGGCCTTGGTTTGTTTGGTTCGTTTCTTTAAAAATCTATGTTCGGTAGTTCTCTAGTGAGAAGCGTTGTACTGGGTACCTGGTACTTATTGTCTTCAAAGTCTACCATTTCTGTGTACAGATAAGATATTATAGAACCTATCCAAATGTATTTAGCAAAAAAATTTCCAAAAAATCCCGACTGAATTCAACACTTATGTTGTAAGGATAAAAAATGTTAATAAAATTTTTATGGGAACCCTGTTAAAATAACGAAATTAGGTCATTTACTATAACTTTTCTATTCAATCTAAAATTCTTATCCTATCCATTTATATTATTGCATATAGAGCTCGTATTTTGAATAGCAGTTAGTACAGGGTGTTAATTATAGGAAAGAATTGTTGTATTTGAGATAATATGTTAATCTTTCCCTGGTTCTACAGGGTGTTTTTTTTACAGGTTTGTTTTTCAAATAGAGATAAAACTGGCATTTTGTGGTCAAATCTGGCAACTCTAATGTCATTTATGTTCAGTTTGGTTTGCCATTTCATCATGAACAGGTTGACAAAAGAACAACGCTTGCAAATCGTGCAAATTTATTTCGAAAATAATGGTTCAGTTCGCGAAGTTTACCGTGAGCTCCGTCCATTTTATGGTCGACATAATCGTCCATCAGAGCAATTAATTAGGTTAACTATGGATCGTTTTCGCACTACGTTTACTCTATGTGATAATACGCATCCGCAGAGACGTCGAACAGTGCGCACCGAAGAAACAATTGCCGCTGTAGAGCAAAGTGTTGAAGAGGACCCGAATGAATCGATTCGCCACCGTGCACAGCAATTGGAGCTTTGTCCATCAACTTTATGGAAGATTTTGCGCAAAGATCTTGGCTTGCGACCTTACAAGATCCAGCTTGTGCAAGAATTAAAGCCGCGAGACCATGCAATGCGTCGTGATTTTGGTGTATGGGCCGAAAATGAGATTGATTTCGATGCTGATTTTCATCGCAAAATTTTGTTCAGTGATGAGGCTCATTTTTGGTTGAATGGCTACGTCAACAAGCAAAATTGCCGCATTTGGAGTGAAGAGAATCCACATGAGACCCTTGAAACGCCATTACATCCACAAAAACTGACTGTTTGGTGTGCTCTATGGGCTGGTGGAGTCATTGGGCCATACTTCTTCCGCAATAATGCTGGAGAGGCAGCTACCGTTAATGGAGACCGGTATAGAGCCATGATAACCGACTATTTTGTTCCCGAATTGGATGGCATGAATGTGGATGAGTTGTGGTTCCAACAAGACGGCGCTACATGCCACACAGCGTACGTCACAATCGATTTATTGAAGGAAACATTCGATGAGCGCATAATTTCGCGGAATGGACCTGTCAATTGGCCACCAAGGTCGTGTGATTTGACACCATTGGATTATTTTCTTTGGGGATATGTGAAGTCGCTCGTCTACACCAACAAACCAGAAACGTTAGGGGAATTGGAAGCCAACATTCGTGGCGTTATTGCCGACATACGGCCCCATATGCTCGAAAAAGTGGTTGAAAATTGGACCTGTAGAATTGGCTTTATTCGAGCCAGCCGCGGCGGCCACATGCCCGAAATCATATTTAAACATTAATGGCATAAAATTATCCTTCCAATAAAGCCAAATTGATGGACCTTAAAACGATTTTCTTGTGTTTTATTTCAATTCGAAGTTCTATACCCCTAAAAAAACACCCTTTACTTTTAAAGAAAATATATATACCCTCTGATTAATTTATTTTTCTTCGGAACAGAGAGCACCATTTGATCCAAAAATGTGAAGACAAATACACAAAGCTGGATGCTCATTACAATCTCCAAGTACATGCAAATCCTATCCATTTCTATCTGCCTCTTTCTAAGGGATCGCCCCTCGGCAGTGGTTTGGCAAACTCTCCGAGTATATTCCTGCCATGGAAGGCCTCCCAGCAAAAACTGATGTGCCTTGCAGATGCCGTTTAGAATTGACAAAAAACTGTAGGTGCGCCAATTTGAAGGAAAAATTAAAAACAGCACACCACAAATTGGAAGAGAAGCTCAGCCTTAATCTCCTCGGAGGTATATATCGCTCCAATTATTTTTTTCTTTGCTTAAAGCTCGCTGTAAACGGAAGGCATAAAGCGCCAGGCTGCTTTCTTTTTTGGTTTCAGTCGTACAATTGTTTGGAGGATAACAAACCATTTCATGAATTTTTTTTGGTAATTTACTGTCATGATAAATAAATGTAAAAATTTTGAAATACCAGTAATGGGAAATGCCATAAATATCTCTATTATTGCACTCAAAATTTACAAGTAGCGGATCAAAGTTAATATAATATGTTGGGAACTAGCCTTAATCTTCTCTGTTACTCTTCGGAAGTTCATTTTCAGAAGTTACAGCCAGACCTGTTAAATAATGATTACTAATCGTAATGATTGCAGGTTTGATCAATTATTTTCTTGAGAATTAAAAAATATCAAAAAAAATCATGATTTCTTACGATTATTTAAAAAAGTTTTAATTACTTTTGATTTTTTTTAATTTTTTGTGATTATTTTCAGTTTTCCTTAGTATTGTTGTAAAAGTATAAAAAAACAAAAATAATTTTAAAAAAATCACAAATAAACAAAATTATTATTAACTATTTTATTATTTTATTATTTTCTTTTTTTTTTTGATTTTTTTTTATCTTTTCTAATTGTAATCAATTAATAATTGCCTTATCTTGGAAAACAATTAAAATAATCATTACCAATAAAAAAATCCGTCTGATTAATTGATTACTAATTAGTAATTAAATTTAACAGGCCTGGTTACAGCATCAAAAATAGATCCTGGAAGTGTAGCTAGACTCCCAAAAGCGAGAAAAGTGTAAAAAAAATGATTGCCAAAAGACTTCAGCCTTCTTTGTTACCAAATAACCTAAGCTCTAATACTAAATTTCGCAAACTGAACACTGTCTTATATTACTTTTTCACAAAAACACTTCCTCTCCAAGCCAATCAACGAAAACAACACAATTATTCGATACTTTGAATTGCAATTTAGTTTTTGATTCCGAGAAAACAAAATACTATCAACGCCCCCCAAAAGAAAAATCTGTCAGAAAACTATGAAAAATGGAGTTTTGTCATTTTTCTGTCAGCAATTTGCACTCAAATTTACATAATCACAGTCGCAATTGCAGAAAAATGTATTGTTAATGAAGCCAATTGCGCAGCCTCAGAGCGTACGAACAAGCGCAAGCACCAACTGCGCCATCAACACCACTAACTACAACAATTTTGGTGTACGATTTCTTCGTGTTACCTACAACAAATTTACGAAAATGGCTAGACAAAATTGTCATATATCATCGCCAACAGCGACATCGTTTAACATCACATTTTAGCTGTCGCTGTAGCACTGCGCCACTCTGTCGGTTACTTATCCAAATATTTGCAATTGTGTCAAGCAGAAATTGTCATTTGTTCATATACCTCCCAGTACATACATACATACATACATACGTATCAGGTATATTGTTATGAAAAAATGTTTCAACTAATAACTAACTCAAAATTTGCCAAAGTTCGAACTGAATCACAATCGATGCATTCATTGGCGATATTGGGTGGGCGTAGATATTTCTACCTGGCCTGCATGGGTTAATTATACACATATACAAATAAAAATACTTGTGCATGCATGTGTGTGTAGTTTTATGTATTTTTTAATTCCATATAGCAAATGATGATTTTTTTTTTGTTTTACGCTAAGCAGCAAATATCAATGCAGACTTTTTTATTTGCAATGAGTAGAGCCGAAATTCCTTTCTACTAAACTGCTGCGCTTTGTTATTAAGAGGTTTGAAAATTTGTTTAATCTTTAAATAAAAAAAGATTTTCGGCACAAACTTATTTTATTTTTCAATATAATCTCATTTTGGCTCGATTTTACAAAGCTCTCGAAATACTGAAAACGAATAATTGGCTTCAGTGATGTCCTCTTCATTTGGCACAAACCGCTTACACTCCAATCATTTATAAAGGTTTGGAAACAAAAAACAATCGGTGGATGCTAAATCTAGGTAATTTGCTCTGTGAGCTGGCAGTTCATAACCCAGTTTATGAATTTTTGACACACGTCATAATGAAACAGAATTTTTCGCCCCACCAAATGACACGTCTTGCATTCCCAAAAAACTGTAGTCACAAAATTGTTAGCAGACAAACTGACTTTGCCCTTGTTTGGTGCACGCGCACACGGAGAGACCCACTATTTTAATTGTTCCTTGGTTGCTGATGTGGTGCGAAGAATCAACGTTCCATCCACGGCAACAAGACGATGCAAATATTATTCGGGTTGTGGCTAAATACCACCAAATAATCCCTTGTAGTTGCTACAAGGTTAAGATCGAGTGTGCACAACAGCGGCACCCATAGCGCGGGTAGCTTTTTCACTCAGTTTGTATGCTTGTGGTCTTAGCTATTTCGAGCACTTTCACTTTCCTGTCGCCCAATATCATTCCATAGATTTCGTTGACTACTGGAGACTGCACAGTGGATGAAATTCAAACACTCAATTTTAATTTATGTTAATTAATCGGTGCTCCTGTTCTTCACCTTTATTTACCTTCCTTTCTGTTCCTTTCCTTTACTTTGTTCTTATTTTACCGTTTCTTTCTCCTTTTTCATTTCCTCTAATATAGTTTCCTTTCCTTAACTTTCTCTTCTTCCGTATCTTTCTTTAATTACGTTTCTACACCATATAATAATACAGTTTATATCTTTCTTGATTTTTCTTTCTTTATTTTGTTCCATTTTATTCTGTTCTATTTTCATTTTTCCTCGCCTCTATGTTATTTTCGTCTACCTTCATTTCCGTGCCTTTCTTTGATGCTGCTTTTCTTTGCTTTTCTTTATTTTCGTATCATTTCCTTTCCTCACCTGTCTTTTTTTCAATTGCTTTCCTTTGATTTCCTTTTCTTAAATTTGTTTCGTTATCTTTTCTCTTATATCATTCCCTTTGATTTTATTTTCTTGCTTCTTTAATATCTTTTCCTTTCCTTCCCTTTCCTTCAGATCCCTTCTCTTTCTTTTAACTTTCTTTCCTTTTTTAAATTTGTTTTATTTCTTTCATTTTATTTAACCTTTTCCTTTCCTTGCTGTTTCTTTTCTTCACATTCATTTCATAAACTCTCTTTATGCTGGTCCTTGTTTTCCGTTGCTTTTTTATAATTTATTGTTCTCTTCTTTTTTTTTGGTTTTTGCATCCTTTTATTTCCTTTCCTGTTACTTTTCAAAAATGCGTTTTGTTTTTTATACATTTATTTAATTTAATTTTGTTTTATTCCACTCAAATCTAACCTAACAAACAAAACTAACTCCTGTGATGAATATTCTTAGCTCATATTATTCAACATGAATAATCACTTATTTGTTTTTGTAATCCACTCAAGTGGAACAGAACCGCCGTAGTAATTAGGAACCTTTTCTTTGTTTTGCTGATGGTTTTTTATGCGTCCTAGTATACTCAAACTTTAAGAGATTATATTCGGCGTGAAAGGTGTTGAATTTAAAATATATATTTATATTTATTTATTCAAAAAAGTCAGACTTGTCAAACAACCCTCGCAATTTTTTTATTACAGTTTCTACTTATATAACCATTTTTAACCGAATTTTTGCTTAATCACTTTTTATACCTTTTAGGAATATGGCATAGGTACTACTTTGGTCTGAATTGGTTGCCTGAATATTCTAAGCACACGAAGAACAAGTAGAGATCAGAGAGAGAGAGATAGAGACTCTCAAAATTTTAAATTTTTAGATTTAAAAGCGATCAGCTTCCCTAGTAATATGCGAAGCTTTTTTCAGGAAACAAGAACAAGTAAGGATTACATATCGAAACCTGTATTACTCCACCTGAAGTCTTGAAGTCATTTGCTGCGTACAATTGGCTGACAGTAGATGCGAGGAGCCTTGTCGGTTGTTTAATTATTGTCGTGACAGAGAGCTTATTAAATAAAAATAACCTCAGTTATTTCGTTGTTGCGAGTTTTTATCCTACCTCCTTACTCTAAGCCCATCTTGCTGCTCCCAGATAAATTCAGCGATTGATACCAAATTATGTCCTAAGCAAAACAACAGAACCCACCGTTCTTACATACAATTTTTTATTCCAATATATTTAAGTCGAAGAACTTGTGATGGTTGTCTATACAATTCTCTTTTCCACTTGACTGAAGTCCTAGCTTTTTGGTGTACATTTTCTTCTTACTTTGCATAGTGTTGTGTACTTAAATGCACAGACACAAACACACATTCCAACTTCAAATTTCCTAAGCGTTTGCTTAAAACACAAAAGGATCTTGTAAATCAATGACCCGGCAGTGGCTTGAAATTACCATTTTAACAACTGCATTTTCGGTAGCAAAACCGGTTATTTGCATGTTACTAGTACTTAATTTTTGGTTTTTTTTTTTAAATGATTATTATCGCAACATGCAAGTCAATTTAGATTTCATTCTTAAATCGAGAGCACATTGTAATACTCATTTTTGTGTGATTGCAGTAATAAAGAACGCAAATCTGGCTATTTTACCTACTGCATACATGCTATACCGGGGAAATATTTTTTAGTAATTATATTGATTTTATTTTCGAGAATGCAGAAAAAATTTTGTAAAAATTTTATGTATAAGCACATGAAATTCAGACTTCAATCTCAGGTTTAGATTTTTTTAAACTAATTTAATTTTGTCTTTAAAACTTACAAATCATGGAAGAAAGGTATTTACCTGCATATGGTTTTGTAGCAAATTAAATTCCCTACAAAAAAATTCTGAATTGCGAAATTTTTTATTTTAAATTTTCATTTAAAACTTTTGGTGGATAACTAAACTTTCTAGAAAGCTTTATCCTGACCAGTAGCATAAATGTGCTAAAATGAAAGTAGTTAGGAAATCAAGTTCAAAAGTGTATTGTTTTTGATGTATCAATATATATTGTAAAACATTGTGTTTTGCTTGTGCCAGGGATTTTTGTCAAATCTACAACATTCAATAGTTGATCCAGTGAACCTGTTAATTCAAAATCGAAAAATTGGTCGACGATATGCAGTTAAATTTTATTATAATAAATAAAAATAATAAAAAATTAAAACAGTGCTACAAAATTCAAAGTACCAAAAATGGACCACTGAAAATTATTATTAAGGTCAGAAACACTTCTAGTATTCCAGAAAATAATCAGGGTATTTGTTTATATGCCTCGTAAACTGTGTTTAGCTCGTATATATTTCATTTTTATACAAGTTTAGGAGGCATACAAGAAATATTAATCCCAGTCTAATACATACGTAATACATAAAATTATGAGAACCCCTAGCATGCACAACACTCGCAAGTACAGTTGTGTTCAATATATTAGTAGTGAAATTAAATTCGATATTAATTGACGAAATAAAAAGAAGCTGTGTTCTTAATAATTTTCATTTAAAATATAGCGAATTTCATAATAGAAACCACATAAAAAGAAATTTCAAAGTTTAGTCAGGAAAGTTAATTAAACTTTAAAAATGGATATCAAAATTTCAATATTTTCGGGCAGAATTTTTAGAAAATTTTTGTGTACGCAGTTACGCAATTTAAGCATAATAATGTGCAAGTTAGAAGTACCTCAAAAGAATTTTTTTGTCAAGGATGTTGAGTATTTTTTTTTATACAAAATTAATTTTTCTAAATGCATTGTATGGAAGAAATCACTCAACACCCTTGACGAAAAAAAAAATTCTGAAAATTCAGGTAAATTTTTGAGCAAGTCCTAACTTGCACAGTATTATACTAAAATTGATTTGTCTACAAAACTGCGTACTCGAAAATTTTTTAGAAATTCTGGCAAAAAGTTTGAAGGTTTTGATAACCATTTTTTAAAGTTTAATTAACTTTCCTGAACGTTTTGTAAACTTTGATATTTCTTTTTATGTGGTTTCTGTTATGAAATTCGCTATATTTTAAATGAAGATTAATAAAATCACAGCCTCTTCTTCATTTTAATTTCACTATTATTATATTAAACACAGCTGCACATATATATTTTAAATTAAAAATCTTTAAAATACAGTTTTATAGACTTTTTAATTTTATGCTAGAAAAATGCTTTTCTCCAAAATCGTGTTGGATTTCTTTTGTCCTTTTTTTTTGTACAGTCATTTTCTATTTTCTACCATACATATATATCGAGAGAATACGTTTTTAAAGTCACTTGAAATTTTTAAATTATTTGACTAGAAGTTAGTAGGCTACAAACTGTATTTTCGATTCTTTTATTTAAAATGTGCCAGTTTTTCTTTTATTTTTAAGGTGAAATTATATTATATAGCTTTTAAGCGGCACTTGTACTAGAAAATTTAAATAAAAATTGCATTATATGCATAAACGGCAAATCAATATATATTAATTATTCTTAGTCGATAGCGTTTGTATACTTACTTGATTTTAAAATTATCAAATACAGAATCGTAAAAGTCGAGGGAAGTATCTGGAATAAATAAAAATTTAGATAGTTTAAATAATAACATCAATACTTTTTCTATACGAATACAAATTATGTAAGAGTACATTCTAAATATTAAAACAAAACTATGATTCTTGAAAATTCTTTGCTTGTAACCAAAGAATATAGTTCAGTATATTTTATTAGTGAACTTAACTCGCGCATGGTGCACAATACTTTTTTAGCGCTCCCCTCCCCTTAATTTCGAAACCGAATAATGTATATAAATATGTAAAAGACAAGAACCATAAAGGTACAGACCCGCAAAAAGCTCCTCAAGTCACTCGAATACTGCAATTGGGGGAAAAATAATGAACTTTGCTGGATAAATATAAGCCTACTATATTATAATATACTGTGTCCGGTCGTATTCATTATTTCTCCGAAACCAATTGAGATATTGGATTTAATCATATCGCTTATTGCAGAACTCATAAGCACCTTTCGTTTGATACCCATATTGTACCAATACATTTTGGGTCACCTTGGTCCACATATTGGTCGATAACTCCGAAACCCGTGGAGATATCTAACTAAAGCATATCTTAGATTTTAAGATAGACATGACGTAATGCAAGTTTCATCCGGACAGAAAAAAATTCTAAAAGCTGTTCATTTAGTTTCTATTGGCCCAATAATGGTACCTCCTATACATTTTTCTTGAATATCTGCAATGTACAGACATCGACCTGTTACAATTTTATTATATGTAGAGATTAACACTCATTATATTAGTCTGGCGCTAAATTTAAAATGAAATTGAATCAATCAATTATAATATGAGTAGCGCCCGGGGCATGATGACACCCCTCGCTACGCCAATGTTGTAGGGCCATTTGTAATGGGCACTATCTTGATTGGTAACTAAGGTTTTTCATCGCAAATTTCGCTCGATAAAAATTTGTCGCATGCGATAAAAAAAACCATAAGTTTAATAGAGGGATGGCGCTGCTGTCAGCAATCCAATACGCTTTACCCTACTTCATACTTAATATACACTAAACTGCAACCAACTTCAGTAGAGATTTTCCCAAAAAAAACATTTACTGAGAGCGGATTTCCAAAGCTATATAAAGCCGCACAACCCTACAGTTAGCCTTTTTGGAGAACAGTACTACCACCCGATATAACCTGTTCAGGTTATATACAGGCTAACTTGGCGTCCAGACTTTTTGGACTTGCAAAGTCTACTTACCTATATATAAAGGTAGGTGTGAAAAATAATATTAAATCTATAGGAAAGTGTTAGGTTTTCGTATACTTAATTATTCCTTTTAATTCTGTTAGTGCCCTATACATTTCCGATACAACAAAAACAAAAACCACACCCGGCACCAAGTATCTACAAGCATTTGCGGAGTGCGGGTGTGGATATTATTTTAATGTGGGTCTAATTTATGTGGACATAATTTTGTGTTAATCTATTTTATGTGGATCGAAGTCATATGGGTCCATTTTGTCTCGGCGTATTACATTTGATTCTAGTACGTTTGGAGTCCCCTGCATGTTCGCCATTTAAAGTTGTGACAATCAGGGATACACCAGGAAGCACAAGTTCTCCAAACAACCACCCTAGTAATGAGAAACCAGAATTTATAGCAACATTCATCGTTACATATGTACACAGGTACATCAGCAAAAGCCGCAGAACACATGCCGACTAGTTCTCCGTTGCATATGGACGAGATAAGCAGCTAAAAATTAGGGAAAATAGTGTTACGGTGATATGGGGGAAAAACTCCCTAAAAGCAAAAATTTCGCAATTAACTATTTAGAAAAGAAATAGAAAAATTAAGTTAAAAAGATAAAAAAAAAATTTATAGATTAAAAAAAAAAAAAATTAAGTGCGAAAGGCAAACTGATACTACTCGTATTTAAAGTATATTTTGTAAACGAAACAAGTGCAAAGAAAAAGAAAATTTGCATACGCAATTACATATATATACGAGGTGTGTTCAAAAAGTATTGCGAATTTTGTGTTTTTTCAAAAATTATTTATTTATTCATGAATATCTATTTTGTCCCCTTCAAAGTAATCCCCATGAGATATTATACACTTGTGCCAACGGTTTTTCCAATCTTCGAAGCACTTCAAAAAATCATTTTTTTGTATCTTGTTCAGCTCCTCCTTCGATGCCGTTTTTATCTCGTCAAGAGAAGCGTAACGTCGTCCTTTCATGGGCCTCTTCAGTTTAGGGAACAAGAAAAAGTCACAGGGGGCCAGATCTGGGGAATACGGTGGCTGCGGCATCATTAGTGTGTTGTTTTTGGCCAAAAAGTCGCGCACAAGCAACGATGCGTGAGCAGGGGCGTTATCGTGGTGCAAAAGCCAATTTTTGTTCTTCTTTGCACATCTTCTCGGCCTTCTGAGAACATTTTGTACCACCGATAAACGTTGATTCGGTCCAAGGTAGCTTCTCCGTATGCCACAGTCAACATTCGGAATGCATCCGCGCACTTAATTTCGTTTTTCACACAAAATTTGATACAGGTTCTTTGATCCATTTTTTTGAATAGGTAAAAATCGAAGACGATCCAAAACACGTGCAAGCAAAGCAGCTGTCAACAACTAACTGAACATTCAAAATGGCCGAGCTTGTCGGCATAAGTGAGAGACATGAGTACCAACATAACGCCACAAAAAATTCGAAATTCGAATATACGTAACCAGCGAAAATTCAAAATTCGCGATACGTTTTGAACACACCTCGTATATGTACAAATTAGTACAGTTGTCATTATTAGGATTATCGCAAAACCCATGTTCTAGTTAAACTATAATCTTAAAGTTTAAACAATCTCAAACTGCGGAAATCGTCGAAAGAAGTCTTTGAAATTTAGTTTTTGGAGCCTAAATCTCAAACATCATACCCTTACATCAATAATATAACCACTGGGTAATTGCGAATCATCACATAATTAACAAGTATTCCACAGCTTTTCTCCGCAAAACAACTACAACTATGGAAGGCCTTTCAACGCTGGAGCTGATCGCGAATATAAAGATATGTAAGTAATAAATTTTATATTGTTTTAATCATTTTATATTTTATATGAACTCGCAATAATCAAATTCCTATCGACCTAATTAGTTTTTCTGTTCGTTTAAAAATTTCGGTTGCCTTAACCCTAAAACTTTAAATTTGTTCATTTAAGTTGCGAATGGGTATACGCATTTTTGTAGTCACATAAGCCTATCTAGCTCAAATTATCTCATTAAGAAGCATACGAGTACATACTGTCACCCAGACAGAATCAAGACAACCAAGTTTTATGAATTCACTTTAATGACTGTTTTAATTTGACACTTGTAAAAGAACAAGAATTATGAGAGAATAGGCCCGATCACATTCAAGACGGCGACTGCAAAGCGCCATCTGTCATAACCCTAAAACTTTAAATTTGTTCATTAAGTTGCGAATGGGTATACGCATTTTTGTAGTCACATAAGCCTATCTAGCTCAAATTATCTCATTAAGAAGCATACGAGTACATACTGTCACCCAGACAGAATCAAGACAACCAAGTTTTATGAATTCACTTTAATGACTGTTTTAATTTGACACTTGTAAAAGAACAAGAATTATGAGAGAATAGGCCCGATCACATTCAAGACGGCGACTGCAAAGCGCCATCTGTCATATTATTTGTACACACGTTCTTATGTAAAGCATTATTTTAAGCGCGTCATAGCTACATGGCTACAAACCACGAATGCCGCTGTCGCCAGATTAAATCTATTTCTATTTTTACAAGCGACAGATCGTGGCGTTGTTTTCTTTTGGTCAATAAAAACGAAAGGAAGAGTGAATAACTTGTAATATAAGTTTCATTTATTGAGGTATATGTATCTTTCACACAATTTGTACTTTTTCTATAATTCTTTGCTACTTTTTAAGATAATTCACACCTGTCGCTGCTGCTTTCATTGTAATCAAGTAGCCAATGCTTGACTACAGTTGTCGCATAAATTTGTTTTATTGTAGCTGTGGTTCGTGTATTCAATGTGTTCAGCCCTAATGAGTAAAAGAACAGAATGATACAAAGTAATAAAAATATTGTATGCAGATAAACAGTGATGCCAATTGATCTGAAACTAGCGATGACATATATAAATTTGCACGATTTGCAAGCGTTGTTCTTTTGTCAACCTGTTCACGATGAAATGGCAAACCAAACTGAACATAAATGACATTAGAGTTGCCAGATTTGACCACAAAATGCCAGTTTTATCTCTATTCGAAAAACAAACCTGTAAAAAAAACACCCTGTATGTACTTGCATAAGTTTGTCCCTTTGTGTTAAAAGCTCGCAGCTTGTAAATTTTTATACAAGATTTCCAGATCATCAATGATACAACAACAATACACATTGAATTTTTTTCTTTGTGTTTGATCCCATTGATCACTTTAACTTTGCATTTGCTGTTCATTCATAAGTCTCTCTGAGCGTGAAAGAAGAAAAACAGATAGTAAAATAGTATTTACGTATCTATCCTATAATTACAGGAAAATTTTTTTATGGCTTACCCTTTAAGAGCAATCGTGTTACGTGGGCTGCCTTTAATCATTTGAGTCTTAGCGTAAGTTTAAAAGAATACTGTTGAATAAATATATGGATTTATAAAGGATACGAAAATAATGTCTTGTTAAGTTTTTTTAATTCCTGGTAGGCATGGCAATATAAAGAAGTGAAATACCCTTAGGGTCGGTTTCACCAACGCCACTAAGACTAAAAATAAGTCGTGACTTAAGTTAGCACAGATTTGAGACTAACTTAATTTGGGGTTTCACCAACTGAGCGACTTAAATAATTGTGAACACAACAACCCGATCAGCTGTTTTATGCATAGTAGTATTTTTTCATACCAGACAACTCTGCGCATCCCAATACCCCAGTGCGAAATGGGCATGTATGGCCATACACGAAGGAATGTATTGATCTTACACCCATTTCTCTTTAGTTGGAAGGTACTAAGTACTAAGGTCGTAATGGTTGCATTCTAGAAAACAATGTTTGACGAATTTTCCGGCTGGGAGAACTTATTTAGTTTTGATTATAATTGTTGTTTTATGGTCATGGAGTTAATCTCCCTATTTAGTTTCTGTTAGGAGTTCTATAAATAAAGTTTATGTATTTGTGGTTAAGGATCGGCAACCACCCACCCCACGCCGAAAGAGCTACGGCACGAGAGAGCTCCATCTGCCGACCTCCTTCAACTGTTTGTAGGTGAAAAGGTTACTATACTTTCACCCCACATTAAACGATAGGAATAAGTTTTTATCCTGCACTGCGGATATGTTACTATTCTACCTAATATTACACATTAACTTGGCTACTCTCTCTGTATGTTCGTGCGTTGTCTGTCCTTCTCACTATCGTAAGGAGCTGGATGATCACATGACAATCTCCTTAAGTATATATCTCAGACGTGGGAAAGCTACCAAAAAATTTTAACCCATATAATTACCATTACCATAAGATTTTTTCAGTGGGTCTTAGTTTTCATTATCATTCAAGTTTTATTTTAGTGGTGATCATTGAACCTTGATTTATTTATTTATTTTTTTAAAAGTAAACAAACAGAGTTATTATTTTACAGTATTTAATATTGTTATTTGTAAACAAAGATTTACTTGTTGTTGCTATTTTTCGCTGCAAAAACACTCCCCGCATGTTTATATTCAAGTTATCGTGTGCATAGGCGGACAGACAGACATGGCACAATCAATTTCTTTATTCATTTTAAGAACTTTGATATGCGGGCCTCCATATCCATCTCTTTTCCCAAATTCCATTATAAATGCGTGTTATGTGGACAAAGTTCTAATTCCCTGTGTACTAGTGCAGCTGGGTATAACAAGCATTTTGACTTGTATTTATACATTATGGACGACAATTAAGTGCGCTGCGCCTAACTCCCAGCTGCATACATGTAGGACCGATATTATTGTAATCACACATTTTTCTGTAATTTTTTTTTTACTTTTTTTTTTATTCAAATCGAACATAATAAAACATGTTTGCAAGTTGTGAGTCAACTAGGTTAGACTCAAAATGTTTGTCATTTAAATTAGCTTTAATAATCGTATTTGCATAGTAGCTAAATATGTAAATACTCGAATATGTTGTTGTAAATTCACATACCCACAATCAAATTTTATTACAGAGCTGGTCATTACAACTCTATTTAGGCACAAACAAGCCATAACAACCAAAAATAAGTGCCTTTTCGCCTACTCACATAAACGCGCTTAACGCAGCAGCTGAAACGAATGTTTAGTCACACCTGATCCAAAGCGAAAAACAACGCAAATTAAGCGGTTCTAAAATATATTTTTTTTGTTTTTGGAAATTTCTTGCGCTAATGTTTTTCTGGCCAAGTTGTGATTTAATTTACTCAAATTTCGCACTTCTATTAACTGATTGAGGTAATTAAACTATTTTTATGTTTTATTTCCATTTTATTTCCACTAATATACCTTTCATGAACATCAAATGGTATTATAACTTTGGTCGGATGTTTGTAAGTATGAGAAGCAAAAGAGATAAGTATACCGAAATGATCAGGGCGATGAGCTGAATCGATTTAGCCATGTCCGCCTGTCTGTACGCAAAGTAGTCCCTCAGTTTTTGAGATATCTTAATGAAATTTGGTACGGAGCCGCCATTTTGCATGAGATTAATCCTTTGTCGGAATCGGCAAGATCGGAGCAATACAACGCATAGCTCCCATGCAATCGATAGTTTCGATAAATGGGTTTTGGGCTATAAATTTTGCAATTAAAAAGCTAGGAACGTAAAACTTTGCACGTTTGGTACTTATTATGCATGTAATGTACGTAGTGAAAATCAGCCAGATCGGACCCACAAACATATAGCTGCTATACAATCGATTGTTCCGATAAATGGGGTTTGCGCTATGTATCTTTAAATGATCAGTTTTAGCAGAGTTTTACTAATTGTGAGTAAGGATCGGACACTTAAAACCATGATGCCTATTCATGAAAGGTATAAAGTCGTCGGCACAGTCGAAGACAGCCCTTTCCTTACTTGTTTATTTATTTGTTTTTTGTTTGTTTTATTTCTTTGTAACTGTGCATTTGTAATGCGAGAGTTAAATGACTTGGATGCAAATTACCAGCTCATAAGTGGTTTCCGCCACATTGTTCGACTGACAGCTGGTCGACTGCCCTCTTTTTGTTCATGTCAAACCGTTGAAATTGTAATTTTTCTGGTAGCTACATATATAGTCAGTTATATATCTATGTCTGTTACACTTTTTCTTTTGTTTTGTTAGATATGCGAGTTTGGCTTTACATTTCATTATTGTTTGTCTCAGCACGACCTTGACATAATTTTTCTTCTCCTTCCTTTTCCAATGATTCTGATATTTTCGGCAGTTTGTTATAACTAGATGTTCGATTTTATCTCAGGTAGGACAGATTATTGTATGCGGATCATTGGCCCTGTCACTAGTTACAATATCGACATTCTCTCGGGATGAGGGACTCATTTGGGGAAGTAAACCGTCGAACTGATTTAAGAATGAATCTAAGATGAATTAAAGAGATAGGTTTCTGTCAGGAGCTTGATCTAAACCGCAATTTCAAGGTGCCTGATTATTGTAGTGTTTTTTAAACGAAAATGCATCTATCAAATATGCATTGCATGGGATACTCACCAGTGCTACTACGGTTGTTGAATTCATTAACCCCTCGAACAGACACTGTTTCGACGTCCTTTTGGGGCAGGGAGATTCTAGTTTCGCTTACAGCACGTATATGGAAGATTATAATTTGATGTAATAGGGTCTACTCGCTCATCAGCGTAGGTTTTTAGTCGATTACTTCTTTTATTGAGCGTCATAATAGCATCTAGCGATCATTCAATGTATCGGCTTTCTTGTTTTACAGGGATTCGGTTCTACTTGGAACATATTTAAAGTCAACTGATAGCTCAGTCGTCGCGTACTCAATATCTTTATTAACTCGTTATATCTTCCCCCATTCCCCTATTAAACATCTTACCATTAGTCTGATGTTCTTGTAAATAAAAGGATCCTTACCTGACCTTTGAAGACAACAACTAGGTGAACCTTCCATCGGGAAGGGACTAAAGGGGCAGTAACTGGTGAGTAGGACGATATTTTACTTTACACTGCTGGGTCCAGGGGGTTTCTAGAACCAAATAGGTGCCACTCTACATCCATCTTCCAGCCGCATACATTATCCAAGTATTATAAGCAGAAGTACTTGGTATTGACAAGGCCTGCGAAAACTCAGTAAGGAGCAAGAGCTATGAAAAGTGACAGACAGCCAAGCAGTGCTGTGACATCATCTAAGGCCGGCAGTTCTAAACCCCACTTATAAATATGGGTTGCTGGCCACATCAACATTGATGGCAACTCCAAAGCGGATGAAGAGACCTCTACAGGAGGTACAGAGAAGCCGCTATAAGAAGAAATTTATACTCTTAAGATACCTATCACCTTGTACAGCATTTTTTCTTATTGTTATTTCCTTGAAATTTCCTAGCAAAACTACAATTAACGAGATGTTGGAGAAGTTTTCGCAAAGGGTTGTGATGTGCAACTCGATGTCTGAAGAATACCAATGTCCTTCTTTCCTTTACATTCGCCAGCATTGTTACCTCCAACGATGTTTTAAAACAGGAGTTGCAATACTGTAGCTTTCCCGATCCATATCAGACCATAAATAGTGTAACATTCCTATAAACCTGCTAGGACTGTTTTACATTAGAAGCAAGAGCAATAGATGCTAGATGATCTCGATTTTGAACACCAGCAACCGCCGAAAAATTGTCTGCCTTCAGTCATCCGTCACCAAATCTTTCACTAACATAACTTAGTAGTATCCAGTAGCTTACCTAGTGGTCTCATGGTTTTCATGAAGCTATCAAGGGTCCAGGGATAGGTACCTTCTCACAATAAAAAATCCGAAAACTATACTGAATTAGATTACTAACTATTACTACTCAAAAATATAAAAACAAAAACAAAAAATATAAAAACAAAAACAAAAATAATTCCATTTGAAAAGTAATATCTTAACCCAAACTAATCCAACAACAGCAATAACAAATGAAAATTTTATTAAAATGCTACAGCCAATCATTTCGATACACTTAATCCCAACCGGACAAAGCCAAACAAAGTAGGAAAGAAAATAGATATAAAGGCCAGCGAAGCTAATTCGATCTAAGATATTATTTAAAAGCAACAATAAGAGTACGAGCCAACGAGGACAATCTTAACGAAGTTGAGTTGAAGGTGCATGCTACAAAGAGGCTGGCGAATAAATGTAGAGCAGTTCAGGAGGTCAAGCTAAGGCGTTGTTTGTTGGTGGTGGTGAGTCTGTGACGAGCGTAATGCTCGAGGCAGTGCCGGGGCAATGTGGTGTTGTGTTGCTCAATCAGGCAATCGATGGTAAAGTGTTCTACTTTGACCAAGCTTACAATGCGCAGTGTGACTTTTAAAAAGCGTACAACTTGACGCTGATTTAGTTGTTTTACTATTTCTAGGTGGTGTCTATAAGCACTTTACTATCAACTGTTTTATCTTTTGGTATGCGAATTGCACAATGTCCGATAGTAATAAATTTACTTTCAAATTTTGTTGTTTGTATGCATTAATAAATTTATTTCTATAATCACTTTAAATATCTTCAATTTCAAAGGTTTTGGCATTCGGTTTTTATAATTAAAATAAATAATTACAATTTTGTGTAAAACTGCGTTGGTCACACAGATACTTTTATAGTTTCAATATTTATTGATGAGAGGAGTTTCGTGATGTCTCTAGAAGAATAACAGAGGCAAAAACAACCCTTTTTAGAAAAAAGTCTGTCTGTCTACATGTTTGTACTCGCATCACTTAAAACCTAAAACATATTATTGAATGAAATTTCCCCCGAATTATTCCTATATGTTTAACTTAAGGTTTCGAAGCCTTTTAACCCATATGCTTTTAACCCTCTAACCCGCAATACCACCTTTAGGCTGGGCTAAGTTAAACAGATATAACAATTATACCTCTTATTTTCTTTTATAATTATTGAAAAATAATGTTCGCCAAACATTTGATCTACATCCCAACTTTGATTTTACAAAATTATACCCCACTTAAGGTGAGGTGGACTGTTAACAGATAAGTCCGGCTAAAGACGGGGTTAGGGTTTTTAGACCTGGGAGGAAAAATATGAACAATTTTGGGAATCTAACTTTAAATTCCAGCTCATCGCACTAAAATTACGAGCGATGAGTTTTTCCATTAAAAAAAAAATTGGCATGTTAGAGGTTTAAAACACCTTTTATTTATGATTTAAAAACATAGTAGTTTATTTTCGGAAACAAAGCCACAGCCGCAGCAACCTTTACACACGTTTCATTATAACTAGCAGTGTTACGCACAGAAGGTGTAATACCCAGCAAACCTTTGGAGTCCTTAATGAGTCAGAATGGAGTCCAAATGGGAGCGAATACGCTCTTTAAGAACTATTCATAAGTCCGAAATAAGGGTAATTCCCTAATTTCGTACATCTTATGAGCTTGAGTAAGAGTCAACTCTGACACCTTTTGGTCTCGTAATCAGCACTTCTTGGACTCCAAAAACACTCCTACACAAAGCTTTTCGGAGTGATTTATGAACTATGCCTTAGAATCTGCTCTTATGGGGCCCTAGAAAAGAACTTTTCGGAATTGAAATTGAGGCATGTGAATTAGAAAATAATATCTGAAACTTTGTTGAGCAAAATCTCTAACAAGCACCAATCCATTGAAAATGGGAATCAATACAGTTACATTGCAACAGAAACTTTACTTCCACTTTTATGAGGCAAAAGTCTTGAGATAGGGTCCACGAAAATGTGCTTGTGTCGGGAACAGCAGGACATGTGATTATAATTACAAAAAAAAATTATTGTTTCGAAAGCAAACGATATGTATTATTGCACCAAAATTGTTATTTTAAAGGAACGTTCTCGAAACGCGGCTGATAATTTGCATCAAATAGGAGTCTCAAAAGACTCGTATATGATCACATTTGTGACGCTCATATTTTTCACATATTTAAGACCCTTGTCCGACTCAAATATTATGAGCAGTCAATACATAGCAATGTGTTCAGGAGGAGAAGATATCCAATAAGCAAATACGTTTACTATAAGCCTACGATAAACCTACTTTGGCAAGCTTTTCGTTTGGAAAACGTTTACTATAATCATTGTTAAACGTTTGGAAAAAATTGTCGAATCAACGAAAGTGATCCCTTTTTAAACAACTGCAAATAAGGTTTGAAAAACAATTTTTAATTAACTCTTTATTCAACGTACAGTAAGGGTTTGTTTACAACTGATTGATAAAACTCCAATTTAGGCAACGACGGTGAAAACGGGCTCCGAGGGTTGCTGGTTTCAACCCTCCTCAACTTTTTTTATTAAGTAAATTATTATAATTATTTTAAAATATGTTTTATAGTCATTGCAGTTCCATTTATCGCTTTTTTTCAATCCAAGTATAATAAAAAAAAAAATATTTGGTGCGAGCTTTTTTACCAATTTTTGGCGTGCTGCTTCCAATTTTTTATAGGAAACTACTGTTTTTGTCGACTCCGGCATCAGCAAAGCATAGCAAATGAGTTTTTCCTAAGAAGCCTTCCATGACAGAAATTCCCTCGGGCTCGAACCTTAGGCCTTTCGGTGAGGTAGTACCCAACACTTCCGCTTCACCACGTCAGCCATATAATAAAGCTCATATAAATCAAGTAGGTAAATTATTTAGCATTATTTTTGAAAACTGTCAAACTGTTCAGCTCGCAGTAAGTTCACCTCATTCCCCAAAGCTACCATACAATTGTGAAAACATATCTAAGCCTTTGTGAAATTTTTTAGTTACAAGCTCGTTTGGGAAACATTGTTTAATAAACTAGCATACTTTATTGTTTATTGGGTAAGTTTAATAAGCCCTGTTCGTCCGTCCAAGTAACTTGAGCATGATATATTAAAAAAATTTGCAATACATATTCCTAGGTCCCTTAAATGGGTAATCATATATATAAGAACAAAATTTGCTCTGTATCTACTTTAAAATGAAAGCATGTAATAGATTTTTTGAAAATGGGCATGTCACCGCCCACTTTTTACTAAGTTTATTTGACAAAATATCACAAATCATGAATCAAAAATCCTTGAACATATAATTGCATTCTGCACACAGATTACCGTTATTAAAAGGAGTGCTCTGGCAAAAATGGACGCAATCGGCTAAGGACCACACCCACTTTTATATAAAATACTTTTAATTGGATCAGAAACAAATATAAAATAGATATTACCCCTGCGAAAAATAGCTTTATGTTAATTCTGTTTTACTGCCTAGGTGCCCGTGTTGAAATAAAAATTTAATGATTTTCGAAAATGGGAGGGGCCCTACCCCATTTATATAGGATAATTCTAAAAAACTGTGAGTGTCATAATTAGAACTATAATCAGACCTGTTAAGTAATGATTACCGGGTTGATTGATTATTTTTTAGATAAGCCTACTAATGCATGATTACTCATTATTTCTTTTTTTACATTTGATTGTTTTTGATTGTTTGATTACTTGTGATTATTTCTGATTATTTTTGATTACTTTTTGGTATTTTTTCAGACAAACATAAGCACCTGCGGCAATATAATCAAAAAGATCAAAAAAATCAAAAATGATCAAAATATACAACAAAGATCAAGAAAAAACAAAATTTTTCTTTTTTTACTTCTGACTATTTTTGATGGTTTGATTACTTTTGATTGGTTTTGATGACTTTTTGGCATTGTTGCCAATAATCGAAAAAGATTAAAAAAATTAAAAATGAAAAAAAGATTTTTTTTTGGGATTGTTTTTGATTTCCTGAAATTTTTTTTTTGTGCGATATTTTTCATTATTTATTGAAAGAGCCATCCAATCAGTTGATTACTCAATTCTGATGGGAATTTAACAGGTCTACCTATAACTGATTTGTTGTAACAAAATTTGGTGAAAATTTTGATTTTATACCGTCAGCTATTTCTTGAAAGTGCGCAAAATAGGTCGAGGGTCACGCCCACTTGTTATTATATGTAGCTCTGAAATTTTTTTTTCACAAATTTAATTTTTGTGTAACTGCGTAAGCTATATCAATTACATTTGATATAGGTAATAAGGCCGCCGTGGTGTGAAGGTAGTGTTGCCGGCCTACCACACCGAAGGTCCATGGTTCGAGCCCTGGTACAGGTAACATCAAAAGTGATTTGAAAAAAGTTTTTCAAAACGGGGTCGCCCCTCGGCAGTGGTTTGGCAAACTCTCCGAGTGTATTTCTGCCATGACAGGCTTCTCAGCAAAAATTCGTCTCCTTTGTAGATGCCGTTCGGAGTCGGCAAAAAACTGTAGGTCCCACCAATTTGTAGGGAAAATTCAAATCGGCACACCACAAATTGGAAGAGAAGCTTGGCGCAAAAATCTCTTAGGAGGTTTATGATGATATACCTGTTGTACAGGGTGTTTTTTTTACAGGTTTGTTTTTCGAATAGAGATAAAACTGGCATTTTGTGGTCAAATCTGGCAACTCTAATGTCATTTATGTTCAGTTTGGTTTGCCATTTCATCATGAACAGGTTGACAAAAGAACAACGCTTGCAAATCGTGCAAATTTATTTCGAAAATAATGGTTCAGTTCGCGAAGTTTACCGTGAGCTCCGTCCATTTTATGGTCGACATAATCGTCCATCAGAGCAATTAATTCGGTTAACCATGGATCGTTTTCGCACTACGTTTACTCTATGTGATAATACGCATCCGCAGAGACGCCGAACAGTGCGCACCGAAGAAACAATTGCCGCTGTAGAGCAAAGTGTTGAAGAGGACCCGAATGAATCGATTCGCCACCGTGCACAGCAATTGGAGCTTTGTCCATCAACTTTATGGAAGATTTTGCGCAAAGATCTTGGCTTGCGACCTTACAAGATCCAGCTTGTGCAAGAATTAAAGCCGCGAGACCATGCAATGCGTCGTGATTTTGGTGTATGGGCCGAAAATGAGATTGATTTCGATGCTGATTTTCATCGCAAAATTTTGTTCAGTGATGAGGCTCATTTTTGGTTGAATGGCTACGTCAACAAGCAAAATTGCCGCATTTGGAGTGAAGAGAATCCACATGAGACCCTTGAAACGCCATTACATCCACAAAAACTGACTGTTTGGTGTGCTCTATGGGCTGGTGGAGTCATTGGGCCATACTTCTTCCGCAATAATGCTGGAGAGGCAGCTACCGTTAATGGAGACCGGTATAGAGCCATGATAACCGACTATTTTGTTCCCGAATTGGATGGCATGAATGTGGATGAGTTGTGGTTCCAACAAGACGGCGCTACATGCCACACAGCGCACGTCACAATCGATTTATTGAAGGAAACATTCGATGAGCGCATAATTTCGCGGAATGGACCTGTCAATTGGCCACCAAGGTCGTGTGATTTGACACCATTGGATTATTTTCTTTGGGGATATGTGAAGTCGCTCGTCTACACCAACAAACCAGAAACGTTAGGGGAATTGGAAGCCAACATTCGTGGCGTTATTGCCGACATACGGCCCCATATGCTCGAAAAAGTGGTTGAAAATTGGACCTGTAGAATTGGCTTTATTCGAGCCAGCCGCGGCGGCCACATGCCCGAAATCATATTTAAACATTAATGGCATAAAATTATCCTTCCAATAAAGCCAAATTGATGGACCTTAAAACGATTTTCTTGTGTTTTATTTCAATTCGAATTCTATACCCTTAAAAAAAACACCCTTTATATCGCGCCATAGAGATAGAGAGAGAGAATAAGCTTTTTTAGCAAACAAAAAAATTTTGTGGATTTTGTGGAAGTAGGCGTATAGTCGATAACTTCTCAGTATAAAAATACGTATACACCTTTTCTGTTATTTCTTTATTTGAATATAAAACTATTGAACTGCGTAAAGTGGAAGCATTTTAATAATTTTATTTTCTCAAAAACTGCAAACAATGTGAACAAAACTCCTACATCATTTCAGCATTGCTGTCTCAAAATAACATAGTATTCTTTTATTCACTTAAGAATTTGTGTTTAAAAAAGTTTGGATTATATGTGTTACCTTCAGGGAGCGTTTTCGTTTCTGCAGATTACAGTGTTGGCAATGAAAGTAGCGAGGGAATGTCTACGCCCAATAAATATTATGTAAAAGATGCATACAGTTGTTATTAGCGCAACAGAGGCTAAATCATTAATTCTCTTTCCTACTACATGGAATTGAATTCTTTTTTCACCGGTGTACTGCTGGAGGTCTATCATAGAATATTGAACACATTTTTTCTGCTGATGCGTGGCATACCCTCTGACTACCGGCGGCATCTAATATTTATTCAAAATTTTTACAAATATAATAAATTCATCTTAAATTGAATTATTTGCAATTCATGCGAACAGCCCCATAATTTTATAATAATTTCATTGTTATTGCTAATAAACTTTACAAATAAACTGACGCAGTTGGATGGCCCAACCCTAATGACCTTAACGAAATGAGCTGAGCGTGAGCAATCAGGGTTTTCGGAGCAAAGCCAGCATTTGTCAGCGATAGAACACGCATTTTAATTGCAACATATAATTGGATTTTTTTCATAAAAAAGAGAGATAAATGCAAGTTTTTAAGTTAAGTCATGCGTATATTATTTGGGTGGAAACATACAGCTGTGTTCAATATAATAGCAGTGAAATTAAATTGAATATAGTTCGACGAAATAAAGAGAAGCTGTGGTTTTAATCAATTTCATTTAAAATATAGCGAATTCCATAACAGAAAACCACATAAAAAGTAATTTCAAAGTTTAGACAAAGTTCAGGAAAGTTAATTAAACTTTTAAAAATTTACATCAAAATTTCAATATTTTTGGGCAGAATATTCAGAAAATTTTTGAGTACGCATTTTCATAGCTCATTCAATTTAAGGACAATAATGTGCAAGTTAGAAGTACCTCAAAGTTTCCCCTGAATTTTTAGAATTTTTTTTTGTCAAGGATGTTGGTTATTTTTTTTAATACAAAATAAATTTTTATTCATGCGTTTTATGAAAGAAATCACTCAACACACTTAACAAAAAAAAATTCTGACAATTCAGGGAAATTTTTGACCGAGTTCTTACTTGCACAATGTACTAAAATTGATTGGTCTACAAAACTGCATACTCAAAACTTTTCTAGAAATGCTGCGAAAAAATTTGAAGATTTTGATGGTCATTTGAAAAAGTTTAATTAAAATTCCTGAACTTTGTGTAAATTTTGAAATGACTTTTTATGTGGTTTCTATTATGAAATTTGCTATACTTCAAATTAAAATTATTAAAAACACAGCTTCTTTCTGTTTCGTCGAACGATATCCATTTTAATTTCTCTCTCTCTATGGCGCGATATACAACAGGTATATCATCATAAACCTCCTAAGAGATTTTTGCGCCAAGCTTCTCTTCCAATTTGTGGTGTGCCGATTTGAATTTTCCCTACAAATTGGTGGGACCTACAGTTTTTTGCCGACTCCGAACGGCATCTACAAAGGAGACGAATTTTTGCTGAGAAGCCTGTCATGGCAGAAATACACTCGGAGAGTTTGCCAAACCACTGCCGAGGGGCGACCCCGTTTTGAAAAACTTTTTTCAAATCACTTTTGATGTTACCTGTACCAGGGCTCGAACCATGGACCTTCGGTGTGGTAGGCCGGCAAAACTACCTTCACACCACGGCGGCCGCCATTTTAGTTTCACTATTATTATATTGAACACAGCTGTATGTGTAACTTTAATTAAATTTATTCTCTTTCCCCAAACCCTGTATGCTGTTTTCAATGCATTTTTCTTGTAACTCATATCCATAAAGCACTGAACACTTCGAAGCTACCTCACAAACAGTCGTTTGCGCATGCGCAAGAAAAATACCACAAAACTACAAATGCAACACAAAATCAATAACTAAATTTTGTTATGCTTATACGCATTAATTGTATTATTTTGAACTTGAAAATAGTGCAACGCAATGTTAACAACAAAACTATGAGCTGGCAGCTGGTGACTCTACCTAGACGCGCCTGTTAGCAACAATTTGCTATTCAATTGACACTTGGTATTGTTTTTGTTTCGTGTCATGTTTCGTTGTTGATGTGTGCAGTTGTTGTCTTCTTTTTCTAAATTAATTAGCTCTAGTCGGAGATTTAAAAATATCGAATTTCAATTGTTCATATTGTTAGCTTAATGGTTAGCAGTACGTGCCAAAATTTCTCTGATGAGTGAAGTCTAGCAGCTTCCGAAATGGATCTATAAGAAAATCTATGGCAGTTGTCTCTAAACATTTTTCCTACTCTATTCAATCAAAAAACTTTTGATAATTTATTAAAATAATTATTAATAAATAAAGAAAAAAAACAATAATAATTTTCTTAAGAAATTCACTTAGCTCTAGGCCATACATATATATAAATTAAAAACAATAAAAATTATTGTTTTTGTATATATAATATGTATATATTTGTCGATATGATTTGTCGATATTTCGACTACATTCTGTAGTCATCTTCAGGACTGAAAGACAATGTTAAATACATGTATTAAAACCTTAAAAACATAAAACATAAACTACATTTAAACTTACATTGTCCGTGTTCAAACAGAGAAACTCAGAGTTGCTTTTATCGGCAATTCTCTTTTGGTGTTACTCAAGTGTTTCCGATGTTGTTCAAACACGGGAACGAATTGCATTGGTTGATTATGTTTTGTACTGACATTCTCGCAATACATACATATGTACTAAGAATTCTTGTACTGCGTTGTATGAATATTTTGAATGAAAAAATGTGTTTTGGCTCAAATTAATATAATTGTATTATTTTCTTGGAAATACACTTTGAAAATCTGTTGATACAATTACTTTTATGTCGTTTATTAATATGTGTGCATGCGAATGTAAAAAAAGGTATGAAGGAAAAAGTCAAAATTAATCTGCGGGCAACATAACATAATTGAGACGAACGGCAACACAAAGCGTGTTTCGCGAACACAGGCCACTCGGTACCCGTCCCCTTCCATCGTCGCTCTCTCTCCCACAAAAAGCAAAAAAGCAACTCCTTGACGTCAATTTGTATCTGTGTTTGAACACGGACACTCTTGAGTGCACCAGTTCGTCTAATTTAGCATTTCTAACAATAAATAAGTTGAAGCGAAAATGAAGAACAAAAAATGTATAAACAACTAAAGTACCGTATTTGTAAACAAATTTTAGCAATAACAACAATATTTAAACTAAAAGCAGCAGGTAAGTGATGCTAACATATTGACGTTGGGACAGCATAATTCGGGACGATTCTCTTCTCACGAGCCACTATTGTTACAAATAGGCTGATGCGCATTTTTCGGTATCTGCTTTAAAATTCATTCGTTGATCTTTTGGCGTATTAATTATATGTAGCATCTCCAATGTATACCTTTTGTTATAATGTCTCTCTTGTTGGATTATTGTTACGTTTTCTAAATCCGGAGAGTGTCCGTTGGCTCGGCAATGTTGGGTTAGCGCAGTTTTCTTATCATTAGAGTGGTCCCCATTTTTTAAATTTGTTTTATGCCCGGAAATCCTTGTTTTTAATTTAGATTTAGTATTCCTTACATATACTTGATCGCATAAGTGGGGCCCGTCGCCGTTACACGGGATTTTGTAAATTACATCGGATTTCTCAAATTTATCAATTTTGTCCTTGGTGTTGCCAAATATTTGTTGTACAGTGCTGTTATAAGTGAATTTGAAACCTTTCATGATCATACATTTTGGAATATTTCAATCTGTTGGACAGACCGGGGGCATATGTAGATATTTTGTATATTTTATTTTTGTTGTCATTTGCTCTGTTGATGTTGGATTTTTCAAAATAATCACGTATATACCCATTTATCAAATGTACCGGGAAGTCGTTAAATTTCAGCGTTTTTACAATATCTTCTTTATTTTTGCTATGAAATATTTCAGCACTAATGGTCAAAACTCTTCTAATAAAATTTTTTGCCGTGTTTACTATGGTTGATTTACTGTGCTTCGAGTGGAAATTGATTAATCTGCCTGACGCCGTAGGCTTTTTCTACCAGTCGAAGAATAATTTATTGTTTTTTCTTACAACCAAAGTATCCAGAAAAAGTAACTGTCTACCTTTTCCACTTCATGGGTAAAATTAATTGATCTGTTATAACTGTTTTAAGTAGCCAACATATCTTCTACAGCATCAGTTTTTACAATGGCAAACAGATCGTCGACGTATTTCGTCAGAAAGCGTGGTTTATTCGACGAATCTTCTTCAAATTTACATAATAATTCCTCCATCACAATGTCTGCAATGACAGGTGCACTCAAGAGTGTAAGTTTAAATGTATGAAGTTTATGTTTTATGTTTTTAAGATTTTAATACATGTATTTAACATTGTCTTTCAGTCCTGAAGATGACTACAGAATGTAGTCGAAATATCGACAAATCATATCGACAAATATATACATATTATATATACAAAAACAATAATTTTTGGTGTTTTTAATTTATGTATATGTATGGCCTAGAGCTCGGTGAATTTCTTAATATTTTACAAATAAAGGCCGATAACAAATAAAAATAATAATTTTCATAAAAATTCAAAAAGTGAAAAATTATTATTCTTGGCCTTGAGCTCGTTTCATGAATACTTGAAAATGTGCAGGCCGTAAATCAAGCTATGGCACTTGTCTCTAAACATTTTTCCTACTCTATTCAATCAAAAAACTTTTAATAACTAATTGAAATGATTATTAATAAATTAAAAAAAAAACAAAAAACAATAATAATTTTCATAAAAATTCAAAAAGTGAAAAATTATTATTCTTGGCGTTGAGCTCGTTTCATGAATACTCGAATTTCAATTGTTTTTTTATTAGGCTCATAATTTTTACATTTCGATTTGTATATAAGAATTTCATCACAAACATTTCTCCATTTATTTATTTTCATATTTTTTTATCTTAGTCGATTTCGGAAGGAAAAATTTGAGTCTTACTTATTGGGTCTACCGATATATATAAAAATATTCTCATGAACCGCTATCGGTTTGATAGTATATTGACGGCTGCAGCTTCGATCACTCTTATCACAGGACTTATTTGAAGAATTCACTATCTCAAGTATCTTTTCAAAAATCTCTCTCAGGTATCTTTTCGTATCTCTGTTTAAAATGTATTGAATTTATATTTAGAAAAAATTACATACAGAATTATCTTCAAATAAATTCTGAGATGGAAAGATCTTCGAAAGCGTTCTTAAATAGGTTGATATTCCACTCAGCTGAAAGTATAATATGCTGACAAGCCTTCAATGTCTCTATATCGTTTCTTCACAGCTTTTTTACTAACCATTCAAGATTTACTGATAGAGACACTCCATTAGCATTACCACTAACATTTGCTTTTTGAATGGAATTGTATTGCCATTATCACTCGAAATTCTATTTTAGTGAAACTATGCTTCCATTATCATTCAAATTCGATTGTGGGCAGAAATTTATTACCACTAGCAATAATATTTACTTTTAATGGAACTTAATCTGTAGTACCACTGAGATATAGATGAAGTGAAGATTTCTCAGAACTAGCATGAATGGATAGTCAGCGAATTTCCATTCAATAAGTTATAATGGAAAATAAATTTCTAAACATTAAGATTAGTTAACAAGAAGTGTTGGTATTTAGCTGTCGACTGCTTTATCGATACTAGTGAAAATAATAACTTTCAAAGTGTAGGATCATCGACTCTACTGGTTGATACAACTGTCGGTAATACAGAAAATATTACTTAGAAAAATGAAGTTATGACGCACATTCAAAGACATGTTATTTAGCTGTCGACTGCTGTATCGACTCGATCGAAAATAATAACAACCACTGTATAGGGACATCGGCTCGAACCATTGACACAAATGTAGATAATACAGAACACATTACGTAGAAAGTCTTTATGTACCTGATATTTGAGTGAAACGTTTTATCTGTTTAGCTACGAAATTTAGTATCTTTATCTAATCCTCATCTCATACTTTTAGACAGCATACAAACCAATGGTTCGAGGGACTCATATTAGGCGATGGACCACTAAACTGGTTCAAGGATGTACCGATCTGGACAAAGAAAGAGGGATGAGGTGTTTTCTGTCTGGATTTTAATGTAAGTCATAACAGTAGGTGGTCTGAGAATCGGCGCGACCCTTCAGCCATGCGTGGATTTCAGGTGATCTATGAAGCCAACGAGGTTAGTGTTATTCGAAACGCAAACATTCTTAAGGTTAAACAAGTAAGGAAGTCTAAGTTCAAGTGGACCCGAAAATTATAAACCTAGTAGTGATCTATTATGGCAGCGCAATTTACGCAGGTCTATTTTAATAATTTTCAGTTCGTATTATAAAGCCAGCTGATTGTTTTCAATAAAAATACTTCTGTTATGAGTTTCGAGGGGTAAATTAATTTTGTTGTGTACAAATAGCTTCCCTACCCACCACTGCTAACCACATTTTTTCAAAATACCAATACATGCACATTTTATGTTTGAAAAATTTACGTTCTAATAGACTGACGGACAGACAGACGGAAGGACGGAGAGACGGACATGGCTAAATTGACTCAGCTCAATGTCCTTATTATTTCAGTTCACTTATTGATGGTCCCATCTGTTTTTCTTCTCATACTTACAAACATTTCAGGCTCATTAAAGTATGACAATCAAAAAGGGAATATGACTTCCATATTCCAGTGGAGTATTAACAACTTGCCCGGATATTTTACTTATGTGTTTTTGGCAAGTGTATACTACAGACTATTAAGAAGTAGCTAACCAATTTTGAATGAAATATCTAGTTCAAGCTACAAGCAATCGCCTTTGAAATTAGCACAATTTTTATGCTGAAAAGTGTGCGGCGCCACGCCTTCTTCCTCAAAATTCACAAAATTGTTTTGCGGTCGAGTTTTGCTTAAAAAGCTTATTATGCATGGTATTTTTCGACCTTCTTCGTTCATGGACATTTTGAAAGTGAAATATAAATGATATAAAGCTTTTGTACGCAAAGTTATTGCCTATCAAATACATCTATGATCCTTTTCAAAAGCTTTCATATAAAAGTGGGCGTGGTTCTTAACCGATTTCGCCCTTTTTTTTTTGGAACATACCTTGTATTAATGTTAATATGTGTGCTAAATTTCGATATCTTGAACGGTTTTTGATTTATGATCATTGTTATTTCTAAATTTGACTTAATCAAAAGTAGGCCATGCCACGCCCATTTTCAAAAATTTCCTGAAAAATTAGTTTTTTGCCTTAAATTTGGTGTGTACATTACCAAATTTCATCCTTATAAGTGTATTATGTACTGAATAATCACTTTTTTTGTATTTTCAAAAATATTCTATATATAAAAAGTGGGCGTGGCTATAATCCGATTTCGCCCATTTTAAATAGCGCGTGGGAGATGAGTGCCAAGGAACCCGCATACCAAATTTCATTAAGATAACTCCAAATTTACTCAAGATATCTTGTTAACAGGCGGACGGACGGAGGGAGCGACGGACATGCTTAATCAATTTCTTTTTTCCTCCTGAACATTTTGATAAATATAATTCAATATCTATTTCGATTCGTTTATGCCGTTACATACCACCATTACACACGTGTATACTAGGTATAAAAATTAGAAGCGTCAACGTGATTTATTGTGGTCTCACAACTAACATTTATATTGTCCAAGTGAACCTATTAGCGGTGGCTTGCACTCAACCTCAATTACCCCATATTTTTGTAAAATATTCTTGTGAAAAATGCCTTGAAAGGCATATTTGCCGGTTCTCTACGCAGTGAAAATTGAATATTTAGGCGGGAAGTTTTGCTAGATGAGTAACTGATTGCAATTGATTATATAAATGGGAAGATGGTACATGGATAGAAAAATTTAGAAAATTCCTGCAAAAACTCGGATAAACTTACTATCGATAAATAAATACTAAACCTCACTCGATGGCGCACGGATCGAGATATTTTGAACAATCGTGCAAATTAGCAAAAGTCATGAAAACACCTCCTGACGATGCAATGTACCTAGAACAACTTCCGTTAGGGGACACACGGATCGAGATGTTAGGAAATCTTTTTTTTTCTAGTCTACCGGATTTGTTGCTCAATATGCTGTATACCCTTAATGAAAAAGTGGGTTTCAACACTAATTTGTTGCATTCGCCTCAAGCTTATCTCCGTGAAAGGTATTGGCATAGCGACCTTAATTAAAATTGTTGCGTGCAGCAGTTGGAAATCAAATTTTTGTTTAATGCTTTCCATTATTATAGCATATTTAATGCAATTAGCCAAAAACAATTTCAAAATGGGTATGATTCATATTATTATGGTTTTTGTTTTTGGCTTGTATGCGTATTATGGCACACAATATCTCTTTCCTCTAAAGTAAAAATGATATAATTTTGACTAGTTTTGATTGACTGAAATTCTTTGTAGCTAAATGAGTTAAATACAAAATTAAATGAAAGCAAAATTAATCTATACATACATATATAAACACATAAGACGTGCAATCGAGCAAAGTATGTATATATATGTAGAAGGTTTATTGCCGTAAGCCAACATATGGATTGGCGTGGCCTATTAAGGCGCGGAAGGTGAGCAAATTGGAATATTTGATTGTGCGCATTGATTTCATTTGTTCAAATGAAATTTAAAATAAAAAAAATCACGAAATCGTGAAACACTAAGTAAATGATAGATTTGTAGTAGATAATGGCCTTTATATAGAATAAAATGTTGTGAATTGCAATTGCTCGCTGATGGACAAGTGTATTCATGCTTACCTTATTATTTTGGCTGCAACGACAAAGGATTATTGTGCCATATGGCGCGCCCTACTATGTTACACTTTGTAGATTTGCACATACCTACAGATTCGTTTTATACTCTTGCTCATATCAACGATGAATTGCAATTATTCAAGTTGAATTTATTATACCTAGTAGTGCTACGCACACAAGGTATATAAACTTCATTCGCCTAACGGTAGTACATATCGGCATAAACGAATCGAGATAGATATTGACTTATGTATATCAAAATGTTCGGGAGGAAAAGAGAAATTGATTAAGCCATGTACGTCCGACCGTCCGTCCTCCCGTCGACCCGTTTGTTAACACTATAACTTGAGTAAATTTTGAGATATCTTAATCAAATTTGGTATGCGGGTGCCTTGGCACTCATCTCCGAGCGCTATTTAAAATGGGCGAAATCGGATTATAGCCACGCCCACTTTTTATATATAGAATATTTTTTAAAATACAAAAAAAGTGATTATTCAGTAAATAATACTCTATAATACTCTTATAAGGACAAAATTTGGTGTGTACATTATCGTTAAGTCAGAAAATAAATGTTTCAAGACATTTTTTAAATAGGGTGTGGCACCGCCCACTTTTGATTAAGTCCAATTTAGAAATATTATTAATCATAAATCAAAAACCGTTCAAGATATCGAAACGAAATTCAGCGCACGTATTTATATTAATGCAAGAAATGTTCCGGAAAAAAATGGGCGAAATCGGTTGAGGCCCACACGCAGTTTTTTTAAATAGTTCTGAAAAATTTCTTTGTAAAATGTAAAACGCGATATTTCTAAAACTATGCCAGCTATATCAATAAGATCTTACATACATAATACGATTTTTAAGGAAAACTCGACCGCAAAAAAATTTTGTGGATTTTGGGAAGTAGGCGTTGCGCCGGCCACTTTTCAGCATAAAAATTCTGCTATTTCCAAAGGCAGCTCAATCAGCTTGTAGTTTCAACTAGATATTTCAACGAAAATTGGTCAGCTGCTTCTCAATTGTATTGCTTGCCAAAAATTAGGCAAATCGTATAACACACAAGCAAAATATCCAGGCAAGTAGTTAATATCCCACTGCAATAGGGAAGTTATATATCTTTTTTGATTTTCATACCTTTCATGAACATGAAATGTTTGTGAGTATGAGAAGAAGAAGCGATGAGCCCATCAATAAGTATACTGAAATGATCAGGACGATGAGCTGAGTCGCTTTAGTCATGCCCGTCTCTCTGTTCGTCTGTCCTTCTGTCTATTGGAACGCAAATTTTTCAAACATAAAATGTGCATGTATTGGTATTTTGAAAAAATATGGTTAGCAGTTGTTGGTAGGAAAACTATTTATATACAAATAAATTAATTTACCCTTCAAAACTCATAACAGAAATGCTTTTATTGAAAACAATCAGCTGGCTTTATAATACGAACTGAAAAGTATTAAAATAGACCTGCTTAAATTGGTATGCCATAATAGATCACTACTAGGTATATAGTGTTCGGTTCCACCCGAACTTAGACTTCCTTACTTATTTTTCATTGCGTAGTTAACTTTTTAAAATTTTGTACTCAGCAATTGTTTGGCATTTAGCGGCACCTTTATGTGGTTGCTGTGTCGTTGATGAGAGACAAATGTGTGGATATGTAGTTAAGCAGCAACATAGTCGCTAGTTAAAGGTCAAGTTCAGCGCTTGTTTTGTAATAGCGCTTCAGCTAATTGAATTGAATTTCAAGCAGCTATTTTGTGGAGGTTTCAAATTAAAAAAGCCATGTTTGAAGTTTTTCATTTTAATTTAATTTAATTTTGAAATGGATTACTTAAATTAAGAAAAGTTTTATTTTTGAGCAATATTTTTACTATACAAAGATGAATAGCAAACGAAATATTGAATTTTGTTTGACAATTAAATGCCAATTTCATGTGTTTCGGATTACAGGATTACAATTCAGACTTATTAGATTATTTATACTTATTTAAACTTAAATTTTTGCAAAGTTGCATTTAAATTTTGATTTTAAAGATTCAAAAATATTAGAAAGCATTTTTAAAAGCCCAAATTTATATTTGAGCTGTCAAAATAAGTACAGTTTACCTCCTGTTATTTAAATTTGAATCAAAAATACAACACAACATTTCAATTCGCTATAAAAAAACTTATAATTTTTTTTGGAAAAATTAATAACAGACATTTGTTTGTAAACTTTGGACCTTCGGTGTGGTAGTCAAGCAACAGTACCGCCAAACCACGCCGGTAGCCACTACTACTAGGGAAATGACCTACAATGAAGCGAATATAACTAATGCAGTAGTGCTACGTGTAGGTATAACAACAAGGCATCTGAGGTCTATTATCAAGTTCGTGCCTTAATTCTTTTGAATTCTCATGACTCATGTGTGCTAGTAATTCTTGAATAGTTTATCCAAACCCGAGTATATTTGATACTTATATTAAGATTAGTCAAAATGGAAGCTTGTAAATATTAATTACCTATGTGTGTATGTGTGTATGTGCTCACAACTCCATCTTAACGGCAACGTGGTGGTGTAAAGTATTCTATTGCTGCAAAATATGCTCTATTGGTCATAATATCTATCTCGAGTAGCTCAATGCCTATAATTCTAAAACATTTTTACCTAGAAATTGACGGTTTTCTTATTCCCTACATTGAAAATGTTACATACCGTTGTGCAAATATGTTTCTTCAAGAATAAATAGTTCTTATTTGCTGCAAAATAAAACATTATTCAATATTTATTCTTCTACTATGTTTAAAATAATTTCCAAAGAAATTCCCGAAAAAAATTGCACAATCTGATTAGCAATTAATCTGAACTGGTGAACTGTGAGATACTCATTATAGTTTCATTCGGCTAATCATCCTCTTACTTTTATGTGATTAATAATTTCACTGTTACACTGCCAGAAATAAGCCATTTGACAAAGTTGTTGACACTTTTTAATTTATTGTAGACTAATTGGCGAAGCATATTTATTTGGAAGAGTTTGTATTCTAGCAAAAATTGTGTTGAATTTTGAAATATATGAAAGTGAAAGCAATTAATATTTATCAAAAATGTCAAAAAATTGTCATTTATGAATTGCTCAAATGTAGATATTAAATAAAAAGGAGCTATTTAATTCTAGTTGACTTTAAATTATAAACGAAGGCAAAACTTGCTTCAAGATTTAGAAAACAAAAATAAGACCAGATGTGAATACCTGTGGAATAATATCTTAAGCTAATTATACATTGCATAAATACTGAGCAAATATTTTTCGAAATGTGTTGTACGAGGTATGTTCAAAAAGTATCGCGAATTTTGTGTTTTTTCAAAAATTATTTATTTATTCATGAATATCTATTTTGTCCCCTTCAAAGTAATCCCCATGAGATATTATACACTTGTGCCAACGGTTTTTCCAATCTTCGAAGCACTTCAAAAAATCATTTTTTTGTATCTTGTTCAGCTCCTCCTTCGATGCCGTCTTTATCTCGTCAAGAGAAGCGTAACGTCGTCCTTTCATGGGCCTCTTCAGTTTAGGGAACAAGAAAACGTCACAGGGGGCCAGATCTGGGGAATACGGTGGCTGCGGCATCATTAGTGTGTTGTTTTTGGCCAAAAAGTCGCGCACAAGCAACGATGCGTGAGCAGGGGCGTTATCGTGGTGCAAAAGCCAATTTTTGTTCTTCTTTGCACATCTTCTCGGCCTTCTGAGAACATTTTGTACCACCGATAAACGTTGCTTCGGTCCAAGGTAGCTTCTCCGTATGCCACAGTCAACATTCGGAATGCATCCGCGCACTTAATTTCGTTTTTCACACAAAATTTGATACAGGTTCTTTGATCCATTTTTTTGAATAGGTAAAAATCGAAGACGATCCAAAACACGTTCAAGCAAAGCAGCTGTCAACAATTAACTGAACATTCAAAATGGCCGAGCTTGTCGGCATAAGTGAGAGACATGAGTACCAACATAACGCCACAAAAAATTCGAAATTCGAATATACGTAACCAGCGAAAATTCAAAATTCGCGATACGTTTTGATCACACCTCGTATATGCGAATTCTCAGTAAAAATTTTGCAGCTATTATATCCGTAAAATGAAGTTTGAGCTTGTGTTTTTGTTGCATATCGTATTCCAGGCGGTAAAAGCTGTTAGCTCCATAGAGTAAAATTTTTTTGAATAATGAAAAAAACGAAACTAAATTGGACTATACACAACCTTAGAAATTTTGCATGTATACCAAATTTTTGGAGTTAGCAGCTTTCCGAACTATTTTATAACTAGCAAAATTTTCCTTTCAGTCAGCGGTTCAATCTTCTAGCTTTCCAGCTGTAGGAAAAAATTTGCGTAAAGAGAGGCCTTAGCAGCTTTTACGGCTGGGACGACGACACACAAATCATGAGTTTACTCACTGCCAGAATTGGAACTAACTTCAATTTTCAATAGTAAAAATTAAATAATAAATAATATTTATCTTCTAACAAAATTTCTAAGAACTATTATTAAAAAAAGCCTACTAATTCAAAAGACTTAAGACACGAACTTGATGGCAGAATTGAACGCTATTGTGTTTATTTACTCAAGTGTGCGGTTTGCTATTTCTGCTGCGTTGTTTACATAGTAATTTATCATGGCTTTCAATTTCTTTATAAATTAATAACCATTCAGTTGTCTGACTTTGAAACTAATTTTCGAATTTTCATTGAATTAAGTAGCAGGTGGAAAAATATTTTTTTATACATATTTAAAAATTATTTATAGTTTCAAATTACAAATGTCGGTCAAGGTTTGAAGGGTGACATTTTTTTCTTCGCATGATTTAAATTTGATATTAATAATTATTCATCTCAGTATATAACTTGGAAAACTACAAACTTATCATTTTCTTTTGTATCTTTAAAGAAAAATTAGACAACTGTATACTTTCTAGCGAATTCGAGTTCGGATCCTGTCAACTTGAGTTACTGCAGAAAAGTCGACTGGCTTTGAACAACCCAGAGCTAAACTATTTGCCGACAGTACTAGTTCTAACTCAAACCCCAAGCCATGCTTTCAACTGTCCACTTTTAAATGGTAATGTCATTGGCGGTATCACTTTTCGTTCAGTGCATTACTTGGCAACTAGTCCTAAGCCAATTCTTCGGTATTGACGTATCTTTGCTATAGATTGTTATCAATCACTCACATTTCGAATAGTTTTGGGGGATGTGCTCTATGTGGGACAGTGATTATTGATATCCGATACATCAACGTGTCTTTTAATTACATCTTTTAAACCAGTACAGAACGCGATATTCAGCTATAGCTCTAAAACTGTCTCGGGACTGGTTAGCAAACTTACTGCGGCATTGAAACAGACTTTTCACTAAAACAAATGAAAAAAGCTGGGCCCTTGAATTTAATAAATATTCAATGCGATATCCATTGTTGAATAAGAAAATTCCCAGACAAGAACGGAAGTGCGTTGAGTTTGCGGCTCATTTGTTTTATTTTTCACTCACGAATTGTTTTGTTGTAGTTCTTACATGAAACAGTCAAAAATTTTGTAGGCCATACAATTATGCGACCTTTAGTTTTTCTAACGCGGGCGTGTGCTTGTCCAACAGCTTAATTCATAAAAGTTTGTGAACATTCTTATTTATTGCGTGATTAATTACGCTTTTCAATGCATTTGAAGTCTGTTGTGATGCATTAAAATAGTTCGAAATGCCAATTGTAACCAGTTCAAAGGCTAAAAAATTAGATCAATCAAGCCATCTGATCAAAAGCGTAGACTGACTATAAACATTGCTTGCTTCGTATTATCAACTGAACTCAGACAAATGAACAAAGATTGAATTTGATGCCGGTTACATAAAAGTGTACGCATAGTTCTTTGTGGACTATATTCTATATATGACAAATGTGCACTGATTGGTTACAAAAATACGGATTTGCATTGACATACAATTGCAACTAATCGGTTAACCAATTGGCGATCAAAGGCATTTCATTCTTTTTTTGGCTGTGGTTGCTTTCGAGCTTCTGGTTTGTTGTTGTGATTTTGAAAATTAGTTTTTCATTCTTTGAATTGAAACATTTGCAATACACGAGGGTTGTTGGGTAAATCGGTAGCTCTTTGAATTTGCAACCAATAAAAGTAGCACTGATCACGTCAACATCGATCTCCTATAATACTAGTGCAAGGGTGAGCAAACTCGTTTTCGATAGCCATTTAAAGCTGACACCCTAGTAAAATTTATCGTAACAATCGATTGTATGGGAGCTATATGTTATGTAGTTCCGATCTGGCTGATTTTCACTACAAACATTACATGTATAATAAGTACCAAACATGTCAAGTTTTACTTTCCGAGCTTTTTAATTGCAAAATTTATAGCCCAAAACCCATTTATCGAAACTATCGCTGTGTTGCTCCGATCTTGCTGATTGCGATGAACGATTAATCTCATGCAAAATGGCGGCTCCATACCAAATTTCATCAAAATATCTCAAAAACTGAGGGACTAGTTTGCGTACAACCAGACAGACGGACATGGCTAAATCGACTCAGCTCATCGCCCTGATCATTTTCGTATACTTATTGGTGGGTCTATCTCTTTTGCTTCTCATACTTACAAACATCGGACCAAAGTTATAATACCATTTCATGTTCATGAAAGGTATACAAATAGTTTTGTGTGTGAACTAAGCATTATCCTTTACGTAAAGGTCCCATCAGCAAAACCAAGATCACCCTTAATAAATACTTAGGGAAGTCCATTCTATCAGTTTCAATCGTTAAAAGGTTAGTTATTTTATTTCCGTTGTGGTCATATGAGCACAAGTGACGGAGAATGTACAGATCCCTCAAAAGAAGTAGTCGCACCAGAAGTCGTCCATAGAATTCATGGCGAGCTTTATTATGAGCATAACCGTGTGAAAGTTGCAAAGAGGATTTGGCGAAGCTCAGCCGTATGAATTTTTGCAGCATTTGTAGCAATTATAATACCCCAAAGTGGATCTGTCGGCCAACAAGTTTCTGGTATCCACGAGGTGTCATTCACATCGATTAACTTGAAAAGGTTAAACCGAAAATATTACTCAGACCTTCTGTTCAGGTTCTAAACTGATTTGAAGCAGAAACAACCTCATTTGATGAGGTCCTATTCCATCATGACGAATCGCTACCTCACCCAGCATATTCACCAGATCAAATTTTTTCCTATTTGCAAACCTGAAGTAATGGATGGGCGGAATGGATTATTATGTCAATTAATAAAATATGTTTTTAGGAGACTTTAAATGGTCCTTCAGTTCGACTTGTGAATGACTTTAACAAAAACATACTCACAAGTCTTTAAATGTTTAGAAAGAAATGAATATTGTTTATTATGATGTACAACTCTTGATCTTATGTGTGAAAAGTGTTTTTTTAGTTTAGAAAGGGACTCAGAAATATTTTCGAACTGATTACTATTATCACAAGGTTTGACCATAAACTAATTCTTCTGCAGAACATATATGATATAATATCCATGCAAGGATTTCAGACCAATGAGTTGAATCATTAGAAGCTGTTATAGCTGTTTTTAATGATATGTTGAGTCTTTCTGTTATCCCATTTAATTTTTAATGATAGGTAGAGGTGTAAATTTTGTGAGCTGCTAATAATAACGTTAATTCACTAATTAATGTAGAAGTGAATTGTGAACCTTGGTCTTTTGGTTTGTTTAGAGGAATACCAAATCGTGTTACATAATTTTGTACAAATTTTGTTGCAATAGAATTTGTTGAAATGTCTCTAAGCGGGTATGCTTCTAGGCATCGTGTATGTCTATCAATAATTGTCAAAATGTAATGAAATTCTCTTGACACAGGCAATGTTCCAACAAGATCCATATGAATGTGTTCAAATCGCCCAGATGGAATGTCAATTTCTTTTTTATTTATGAAAATTATTATTGTTTTTTACTTTTTTTTTTAATAATTATTTTTAATTAATTATTTAAAGTTTTTATTAAAATAGAATAGGAAAATTTTAAAAACAACCGCCATAGCTTGAGGATGACAATGCCGCCAGATGGCGGAGCATGCTTAATGTTATGGTAAATGTGAATAGAACTAGGATTTTAGCTGACACAAAATCCAGCGCTCTGTGAGCTTAATGGTTAGCACAGCGTGACAAAATTTTTCTGATGAAGAAGTCTAGCGGCTTCCGAAATTTATCTATAAGAAAAGCTATGGCTGTTGTCTCTAATTGTCTCTAAATTGTTCTATTCAATTCTATTCTATTAAAAACTTTTAATAATTAATTAAAAATATTTATTGAAAAAAAAGTAAAAAAACAATAATAATTTTGATACATAAAAAAGAAAAATTATTATTATTGGCCTTGAGGTCGTTTATAGTCATAGTACTTTCTTGTCGCATGTTTGGCCAAAAATATTTATTTTGAATGTGATAGTGCATGAATATTACTTTCCTCATTGAAATAGGGACAAATGGTCTTAACGGATTTAATACGAAATATTGATTTCCTTAAGGTTATCGCTAGATTTTTTATCAGAAATAAAATTATGAAGTGCCTGATTTTGTTGTTGCTCTTCTTGGAAAGTCTGCAAATTAATGTCTTGTGCCAAAATAGAATTAATATCTGGAATACGTGATGATCTATTCGCAACCACGTTTTCTTTTCCAGATATTTATTGAATGTTATTGGTAAATTTTGCAATGTATTCAAGATGCCGAATTTGTCTAGGTGATCTATCAGACTTTCAATATAAAACCTCTTTCTCATAATTGCGTTATATTTTATAATTTTATACTTTCGATTTTGTACTTTGCATTTTATATTTAGCATTTTTAAAATTTTTGAATCGTGTTCAATTTTATTAACGAAATTTTTTAAAGTTAAAAAATAATAAAAATAGTCATTCAAGTGATATTGATTAATTAAATTAAAACACAAATTTTTAAATTAAAAAATATATGAACTACTTCCAAAGGCGGTTAAACGATGAGATCATCACTGAAACAAAAGCCTATCCCGAGAGCCTTGAAAAAACGTATTATTTTGAAAGGAAGACAAAAAACGAAACTAGGCATTGAAAATGGCAGAACGCTGAAACCGGTTTGTCACAAAACCAAACTTGACAAGGGATGACGGAAAATCGTTCCAACAAAAATCACAAAAATTTACTTAATCTATCAAGTTAAACGGCGATCATATTGGAAATTAAAATCATTTTTTTGCCGACATTTTAATTTTTTATTCAAAAAGTCACCGATTTTTCAAATTGCCCTCGTACTATACTTATTTAATAACTAATAGGCGTATCGGAAGCATTTCAATTTATCGTTAGCTTAAAATAAATGAATGGCTACACAATTTACAATAACATCTTAACATGAATGAGTAGCAATAATGTCAATGAAGCATACAAATATGCATGCTAGAGTATGGATAGAGCTTAGGAGATTGTGGATCGAAAAAATACTTGTATAGTTAGTGAAATCTTTGCTAGCAAATTTTGCAGACCAAAAGCGACTGGAAGCATGTCTAAGACATCAATTACATTATTGAATTAAACAATTGGCCTAAAAACTGTTGAATGTAAGAAAATTGATAATAACATGGGCAAGGGAATGCAACTCTGATTCACACATACCAAACAGCTAATAAATTGGGTGGAATTATTTATTTATATTTAGCTAGAGCCCAACCAATTAAATGCCATCAGCATTGGTTCCGGTGGTATCGGAGCGATTCTTAGTCGATTTTTAGACTTCGAAATTTGTGTTATTTTTGATTTTTTTAATTCTTTGCCAATTAAGTAATTAGTTTTGGTTTCGGTAGCAAGCATTGCAGAGAATTATACTGTGGTCAATTGGTTCATTGTGGTACCACGGATTGATATTCTGCTTTACAGTACCCTCATGCTGTTTTTATGCACACTTTCAAATTTAGTCTGTAAGAATTATTCAATTTGTAGACTATTCCATAAATAAATAAATAAATAAATAAATGTAAATGTTTGTTTAGGAAGTTGATCTTTTTCGTTTCGTTAATGTAATAAATAGGTGATGCAGCATTCGTTCAAACAACCCTTATAAGTGATGGGCAGCCCTGGGCATCTGCAGAACACTTTATATTCTCCTTCTCTTCCCTACGGCTGTGGACCCAGAAAGAAACGATTATGACTGATTCGTTTTGTTCTATTAATTCTCCGACAACGTCGAAAGTTCATATAAATTGGAACGATATACGATACTGAAGATGGTAAAACGCCGAAACCAGTCTCACAAAACCCAATTTGACCAGGGATAATGTAATGTCCCTCCAATGTACATCAACGGTTAAGATCCATCAAAAGGTTGTGGACTTCAGAAGTAAAGCTATCGATCTTTATGTAAAATTCGTTGTCTACAGGAAGTGTGAAAGTGGTGTAAGCTAATCGACTTAAACTCCCGGTAATGGTCTCCAATATTTTCGAGTCGGTATGCAGCTCCGCGGCACGGTTGCATAAAGTCTAATTTTACGATATTTTTGCGAAAGTTTGCCGCAGCTTTTGTGTTCGTGGAGGCGACATTTTTATTCCTATTTAGTATGCTCTCTAGCATGACCCCAGCTGTTTAACCTATGATGAGTTATTGAGTCTCTTAACTCCGATATTTTGTAGCGCTTGGTGACTACGGCTATCTCAGTCGCACCAGAATTCATGTTGAGGCCGCTTTCAAGTGACCAGTTCTCCTGTGACTAGTAATGCGGTCAGCAGTAGCTCGAATAGAATTTGATGATTATTTGCTGTTAGAGCTATGTCGTCGGCATAAGCAATGACTTCGAAACCAGTGCTTCCCATTTGAAAAACATGGCGTTTACTTTTAAACTCCACATCCAGCTCTTTGGTGGTGTAGCTGGACGCGTATCTCACTATGGAGGCAACTCCCAGATTTTATAATATTTTGATATATATTGACAAATTTTTCTTACTAGAAGTTGCTAAACGAATTCTACCACTTATCCAGCCTTATATATATATATAGGGCGGCTTATACTATTGAAAGCATCGTCTATATCCCTAAAATTATCAAAAGTGAGTTCCATACTTCCTACCTTGGGTATTGTCATCAGAAATTCTCTTAATTTAACTATGAGGATTCATTGTTATCACCGTTTATTGGCGCTTAACCGCCTAGGCGATTTTGGCCTTTGCGTATCAAAGCACGCCAGTCATCCCTTTTTAGCGGGAACTGTAGCCGGAGCTCCAGTCGTCCTCCACCTGTTTTTCTCCATCTCAGTCGAGGTCCCTCACTTTCGCTACTAGTGACAATAAGAAAATTTTCTGGGTTGGAGTTTCGTTGTCCATTCGCATAAAATGACGCAACCTTTGGAGCATTTAGGATTTGAAGATTATCTCTTGCTAATTATCAGCCCTTTTCATCATAATTCCATTTCAGTTAAGTTTTCAGTTTTGGTTTTAACAATGTTAAGGGGTTTAAAAAATCAACTTATTAAAGCGTTCCTAAGGCAAACTGGTCTAAGGACAAGAACTTTTACTTCAATAGCAAAAAACTAAAACCTTGTGGGAATATTTTTGTTACTACAAAAAAACAGAAAAGCTTTGATAATTAAGCAATTGCTTTGAAATGAGGGTGATCTTATAGGAAGAGTATGAGAGTAAGTGTATCGTTACGGGTGGCAGGCTCATCCCCAACCAAGATTATTCACCAGGGTCCCATTGCACCAGCATCACTGCGAAATTTTGAAAAGTGATTAGAGATAAGTTGTTGGAGCAATCGGACCCTGACCATGAAAATACTTCAAAGAATTAATTAACATTTTCTGCATTCTTATTTATATGAAAACAAGCTAATTTCAATTTATTTTAAATTAGATCACAGAAATAAATAAAACGTAAAGAATACTTGCAAATTCCATTCTCAGCAAATCGTGACGGTTACCATGAAAAACTGGCAATGAAATGTCATATTATAATCGATTCACATAACAAAGCAATATCAAATAGCTGGCAACACCCGCACCAATGGCGAGCTAATTTAAAATGTTGACACGCTTTCACAAGAAATGGGTGTTGACCAAAGATGCAAACCATAAGCAGCAAAGTAACATGCAACATAAATCAAACCACTTTTCAGATTGCAAAATAAATCAATTAAAAATAAAGCTAGCTAAACAAAAAAAAATAAAAATTTTAAATATAATAAAAAAGACTCGAGTTGGCTAAAAACCATTTAAGGTATGTCGAAGCAAGTGAATAGTTAAAGGCACACATATCTCATACTCGGGTGTAGGTATGAGCTTTTCGCTTTTTAACAAACACGAAACAGACATCAATTTCATTTGACAAGTATTTACAATTTCAAGGTACAATGTCATGTCCGAGACCTCATTCTAAAGCAGATTCGTAACACAACAACCTGGGTGAATATGTACAGACGTTAGTACATTTATACGTAACTGCAACAAATTAAAAAAAAAAACTAAGAAACGAACTAGAACAGTTCTAGCCGGCGTGAATAACTATGTAATGTAGAATAAAAATAAAATAAAACAAAGAGTACAAACATGGTTGGACATAATGCGAGTTGAATGCGCCGAGTCGTCAATGTTAAGTTCAATGTGAGACCGTTGCGCGCCACAGGCGTTAGATTCCCATGCAGAACAAATTGTTGCAATTTTCCAAAAATTCCATTTGACTATAGAGGATAGTTATGAAAAACGCCGTGGCACATTGCGGTGCAGTCCCTTACTTTCACCACTATATAGTACCACAGAAACAACAATAGCAGGCAAGATTTACTGTCAGTCAGAAAAGTTAGCGAGCTTAGCTGCCGGACATTGCGTTTTACATAATTTGGCCTTTACAAAGTGATGCCGATTAATTTTGAAAAAAATAACTTTCAAAACTTTTAGATATTTACTGATTCTATTTTCCTATATCCAACTGTACATTTAAATTCTGAATCAGCCATTCCGATAGTTATGCGATATATTGTTTTTTATTTATTTATTTTTTCTCTTCTGCATCAATTCTGGACCAAATCACCACAACCGCTGGCGCATACCTAAGCAGTCCAAGATCAGCAACAGAGCATTTGTCATTAAAAGAATACCAAAGGCTTGCATACGTAGTTTTATATATTTGTTTATTCGCTAGTGTTATAATTTAACTACTGCAAAAGAGTGCTGAGAAGGACGCCACTTGCAACTAACCAGCAACCACCAACCCGTCAACCAGCAAGCGCGAACTACATAAAAATGTTGATGATCGGATTCAGCGGCAATCAATAGCCAACCGAAGTAAGTAACGACAGCTATTAAGTTCATTGAATGGTATTGGATGTGAAGTGTGCTTGGCATTGAAATGGCTTGTGGTTAAATGTGGCAGGGCCAGCTATATATTTACTTGTAATTCATATATGTTTTTACCTACTTAAATAATATGGCATTATTACGAATATTTAACTAGTGACTTAGAAAAGCATAGATCCGTACAGTTACTACAAATTTTGTTCACGAAGTCGCACAAGATGTAGGTTTGCAGTCAATGCATCAAAGAATACCCTCTCTATTACCCAGTTCAAAGCGACTCGCAAGTTATCTTTGTTTTGTGATAAGTCGAACTATTTTGCTACACGAGGGTGTACGTACTGGAATGATTCAGGTTTTACCCTCCCCTTCCACGTATTTATGATTCTTGGGCATCTCTGAATTTTTCTCTGCTTTACTAAGTCGATGCTTGTGTAGAGCTTGTCCAGCTCATTATTACATCTGATTCGATACTCACTGTCATCCCCAAGCACACTTCCATAAGTATTACAAAAGATCTTTCTCTAGGATGCAATAAGAGTTATCCCCACTGATTTTGCTATGTTGATGTCGTTGTTGAGTTATTTCAAACATTTATGTACTGGTGCACTCACCAAGTCTGAAGTAGCGATTATGAGATCCAATCAGCTTGTCGAAGATTGGGTTTAGTCTTTCGAAGAGTGGTTTCGGTGAAGTCGTTGCAACTTAGGGGATCGCCTTATTTTCTTATGGATTTGCCAAAGCACATTGAAATTATAACCTGAATGCATACGCTCGTCTAACCATATTCTTTATAATTGTTAATGCACGACTTTTACCTCTTCACCTCCATGCTTGAATAGGTCATAAACCAGACCGTTAATTCATAGCGCATTAATATTTTTTAGGCCGAATATGGCGTTTTTCACTTGGCCATATTCGGGTGGTGGTAAGCTTTTTCGATAATCGGGGATTGGGTATCTAGTTCACCATCTTTCTCTGTTTTCTCTTCCTTCTTTACTTCATGACGACTTTCCTAAGTTGCTCTTTAGGCAGCGTTCTTCTTTTTTGTGCAGTTCTTCTTTCGATATAGCTAGCACTTGACCATGGTCTTAGCGGCGGCAAGAAGTGTGTGTGCTCCCACTGCTCGAAAACTCCTCGAAGCTGAAGGTGAGTGTTTTGTTTGCAGCAATGAGCCCGGTACGATCTAATGCGTTTACTTTTTGGTACAAGCCCGACAGCCACAGGAAAGAGTTGATTCACACCATCGAACCTTCGGGTTGTAGATTTTTGTCGGCTCTTACCACATCCGAACCTTACCTCTGTGGGTTAGGAGGTCAGAATACGCCCGAGGTAGGTATCCTGTCGTAAGAGCCGACAAAAATGCACAAAGGTAATGACGTGTGATGATGGCTAGTAAGCGAATATGATGCCTCTCAGCTCCCTTTACCTATCTTATAATTTCTTACAGAAGGGGGGTGGCATTCCATACTAACCCGCTCCCGCGAGAGTTGGCCTAGTACCGTAAGGTGTTAGTACCGGAGCGTACCGGGTCCATATCCAGCAAAGGACTGGCACATCAGCAGCACTTCGTAGGACCTTCGGGGGGTGTTTTTGTCGATACTCAAACAAACAAGCATACCTTATCGCGGCTATATTTTCAGTCCCCTAACTTGTTGGCAGTCATTCTCAATTCGCCATTAACATATCGGGTTTCTCACCTCACTGGCTTTTTGCCCATTATATCACTTTGGTGAGATATTTTTTAAGGACAGAATAAAGGTAATTTTCATTAACTAACAAACCGATAAACTATATTAAAAAAATTTAGTATCGATGAGCAATTGTTAGTTATTGAAAAGGACTTTTTTCTGTTCTTAAAAAGTATCTCGCCAAAGATAACTTTTGTTGTTAGCGAAAAAAAATAAAGGACTTAGTGAACCCACTATTTTTGTTAGAGTAAAATAAATTTCTAGAAATAATTTTTTTCTTTGAACTTTTATATTAAAAAAATAAAAGGCGTGGTCCCTGGTACAGAATTTTAAGTCACTGTATATATATTTACATAACTTCAATGCACATAAATATGCAGCAATGCGATCGTTTTGTCAAATTAGAACATCATGGTTTGCCGCACTTGATTGATATATTTATTTGCTCGTATTAATTATATTTTCTTTTATTTCAATTGTATTTCATACATACTTTAATGGTATGAAATGATTAGTTGGTAATACAATTTAAATTCTGCAGTTTAATTACAAGTAAATATTATTACTGCTACGCTTGTTTTTGCTGCAAATCAACTCAAGGTGCACAAAGCATATAAAAAGCTAGCAAATATATGAAGTAGCGCACATTAACTCAGATGGGTGGGCGCATTTCGATTGAGGTTTTTTCTTCTTTAAGTTAGTTTTTTGCTACTTTTGCATAATTTTTTAATTATAACATAAATAGACATTAGACTGGGTCCCAAAAAAAATTCGTTCGAAAATTATATTGAATTTATTTTGCAAAAAAAATACTCTAAAAGTTTCAGAGTCCTGTAAACTGCCACGCCATTGCAGTACAAACAATTAGCTACATATACTTTTGCATGAAATTAAATTCGTCACAAAAGAGTTCGGAAAGAAAATTTTCGTCCAACGAACGTTTCAGAGTAATCAAACTTTAAACATTGGTATGTTTCTCTTATTTCAGTTTTTTACTTTGCAAATAAGATAAATACAGATTCTTGAAGGGAATTGTGTGGTCTTAAATATATCTATTTTAAAAGCATTTTTTTATAAAGTTACTTCTGAAAAGTGATTTACTATTGAAGATAAAAAAAATTTATATAATTTAAAGAAATATAATTTTTTGCCCAGTCTAATATGCATATTACAAATACTCAGTAAAATAATACGCTTGAAAGTAGCACGGAATTCGATATGACAAGTTAAGTGTATTGCTATGGATTTGGTTCTCACGCGAACGATAAGGCTATAACTCTTGTTTATGTAAGTACAAATGTATGTGTGGTCTTACTTTTAGTTATATTTAATAATACCACACAAAAAATTTAATACTTGTACTAGAAGTAAAGTCAGATAGGTATTTTTAAGAAGGTCCGAGGTCCGTACATATAATTTTTGTCTACCATTCTTGAAGTCTAGCATGTCTGAGACTTTTTAAATTTGCACTCGAAAGATAAATGGCCATGACACATGATCCAAACATGTGTACAAAATCATGAACAGTTACTGATTTGGTGCCCAATGGAAGATTGACCCTTGGGAAAAGGAAAACCCTTCATATTAACACTTCGAAGAGCCATAACTAATCCTAAAAGGAACTGTTTTTCACATCAACGAATGGCATACAGAATGCGGCAAAAACTATATTTTTAATGACAAACATTAGAATATTCCGTAATATTTGTACTATTCATAGAACTAAAGTCAAAATCTTTGTTAGAGCAAAGCATTCTATCCTTTTTTGTGCTCACCTACAACAGCATCAAAGACGTAAATTCCCTCGTAGCTCGAAGCTCGAAGCTAAATACACATGCATAGCATTATATTGCCAAAACTATATAAATACAATTGTACTTTTTTCGGATTAGTAAGACAGAAGTGTCAATAAAAGCTTCCTTATGACTCCAAGAAGGATCCAAAAGCCTCAAATGGAGAAAAATGTGGCCAAAAAGAGTCAAAGCAGATTCCAAAAAAACTACTGAAAAGCATCCATAAAAGCTCTAAAAAGACTCCGAAGTTTTTTTAAAAAGAGTCATAAAACACTCCAAATTCATCGGATTACAAGTTGTTCTGGATTCGTGACTTCAAAGTAGCAGTGGAACCACCCCCTCCTCTGCCACAGTTTATAGCAAAGACCTAAGATTCAATTAGGTAATAATTTTTAAAACGATTAGAGTCCAGTATTTTTGAGTATACATTGCTCCACTCTATAAGCAACATGCGCCTAATGGTAAGGATGCCTCAAGGCTCAAGCGAATTGCCTCTCCCAGCTATGAGCTTGCTCAAATGTTGAGCAAATGTGAAAGTGAACACGTAAGCCTATTTATACGCAGGGGCGTAGCCAGTATTTTTTTCGGATGGGGTTATTTGAATTTTCTTAAACGTTTTTTAATTAGAAAAAAAAAATCTTAAAACTGGAATACAAATACGTAAATCTAATATTAAAAAATTTATTCAAAGTAGGTTTAAAGAAAGTTAAGGTGTCTAGATTTTTACATTAAAATTATTAATATTTTCTTTGGTGTCCGGGTTCGAACTTTTCTTTGAACATTAATGAGAGCCATCAGTCTTTCTTCGCCTGTGGAGTTCAGCAAAAAAGTTCTGAGACGCCGCAAGGTCGAAAAAGAGCGGTCTGCAGTACAATGAGAGACGGATAATGTTGTTGGGAAGAGCTGTCTTTGGCTCTAACTCATAGCTTCCAGTGCAGTTGTTGGGCTACCTTGACATCCAATTAGCTCCATTATCTTTACCATAAAGTAAATTATCCAGCATTGCGCTCGTTATCATCGGAGTCGGTAGGTTTCGGGGGCTCAGAACGCCTTCAAACTCACTCCCCTCTCCTCAAAACGGCCCCGCTTCTATGTATCGCTAACCATTTAGCCCGAAAATTGCAACACTCATATTTTAAAAGAAAAGCAATAAAAATGTAAACAAAAATGCAACAAATAAAAAATAAATTTAGCTGCCAAAAATTTATAAACCAAAACTAGCAGTGGATCAGCCCAAATAGCCAAAATGCAAGTGCAATTTGGTTTAAGAAAATATGCAATTTTAGTGTACAAAAACAACAAAAAAGGAAACACACCAACAGCGCTTAGCCCAGCTGAGTGTGCGGACCTAGTCAAACTTTCAAAGAAACTATAATCGATAGCGGATGAACGCCTAACAACGCATTGCGCGACGATGTGTAGCATGTGGCTCAATTTAAATTTTTGCATTATATTTTAACTTTTGTAAGTATAAAATATACAAATAAAACGTCTAAACTAGACTTTGGTTCTTTTGCAGTATTTTTACAGCTTTTTATTAAATATTTTTAATTTTTTTTTAATTTTGAGTTGCGCCAAATTTTCTTACCTTTCACGGCTTGCAATGTATGCCACGCGCAGCATTTGCAAATCGGTTACAATTTTTTGGCATTTTTTATTGTTCGCTTAATTTTTGTTGTATGCAATGATTACCGCCGCTAGTAACAATCAGAGCGTTTCCAGTCAGTTACATACGACCAAATCAGCTATGCAGCGTATCTATGTATATAATTTATATAGTACATATGGGCATATATTTTGGTATGTGGCCAGCATGTAGCAGGTTTAATTTTTTAGCAAAGCACAAGTGTGCATTGATTTTGCCTAAAGTCGGCTAGTTTTATTGGTGGCTTTAATTACTTTTAAACTAAATTTTCTTGTTGATTTTTTGTTTGTTTTGTTGTACCTATATTACTTACGGGGCGATTTTTGCAATCGATAATATGTATACATAACTGTCGTCACTTTGTTTCATTTGTTTACGTTTAACTATAGGACTAAAGCTCAAATTTGTTGGAAATGTGTGTATTTAACCAAACACTCAAAAGTTTTGGTATATTTTGTTTGTATAAGCGATTTTAAATTCGTAGAGTTTTTTCTCTCTAGTTAAAGTTAAAGAAATGAAATCAATTTTAAATGTCTGTTGTTTTTGAAAAATCTGTATATTTTGTCTAGTAGAAGTGATATGGATTGCAACATATTATTGTTTCCTTGTACGCATGGTACTCGTGTTTTCATAGAACCTTGAATGGCTAGTCCCATCAGTATATTAAGTAAATACCGAAAAATTTTATCAAGAGAGCGGAAACATATAATAAAAAGTGTTCATATATGGCGTGCTTAGTAATTAGTATGTAACCCTTTGACTATCCGTAGGTCTGAAAAATCAGAAGGGGCTTTATTTTTTAACACATTTTTACAAATGAAATGGTTTTACAATTTTTCCTTTTCACTAAACTTATGTGTACTTGTGACATCTAGTTTCGAGTCCGATTTCAATAATTAAAATATGGAACTGAACCACTTCGCTTATTGCAACAAACCATATTTCTAAAAAAAACTATTGCTTCTATTCTGGTCACTCAATCATCCCTCTCTTACTTACTTTTTTTTTGATATCTGCAATGTACAGATGCTACACTTTTATTATATGTAGAGATTTCAGTTACACTTTTCGGTCTATTGCACTCCGTAACAAGTATACATAGAGTCTCGGTTTGAACCCCAAAGCCTGATATAGCAGCTTTATAGCCTACGAAATTATTAAAATAAAGTTCGACAAAAATTGGGTCTTGGCGTTTTCAAGGAATTAAACAAATTGTTCCCCCTGATGTCAGGGTTGTATATGGAAATTGAAAGCATAGTTATTCCAAATAACTTTTTTGGGGCTAAAAGCAAATTATAGTATTCTGCTACACACTTGGTCGGGGTAAATCGTCGGATTGTAGCCTACAAAGTATTGCATTTTTCCATTTTCATGGATTGCAAAAAAGCTTTAAGCACCATATTGCAAGTAAATAAACTTAGATATAGTCATTTTTCTTATAATGAAGGGCTTGAACAAGTCACAAAAATGTGACAGTGCCATGCATAGAAAGAAATTTCGTTAAAAATTGTGGTATCTTGAAATCGACTTTTAAGTATCTCTCCAATGTGCTAGAGCAATGAAAAAGAATCTGTTGTTAGTTCAATATATAGACATAATTTCCGATGGGTGGCGAATGGATCAAGATATTTTGAAATCTTATTTTTAAGGAACTTACAAGTTTGAAAAGTTGGTTTCGAAAAATTTCGTTTTGCTTTTTGTTCGTCCCATTATTAGGAATTTACGGAATTTCTCAGCCGCGGTTGATGCTAGAAAGAACAAACACAGAGCCTGAGAAAAGTCAATTGTTTACCAATATTATCGATTATTTTACTGAAATAATATAAAGGCGCAATTTAATATTGCGTCCGACGCTTTCCTTTGACACCCATATTGTAAGCAAATTAAGTAATTATTCAATCATGTATCGGAATAAAACGAAGTTTAAATAAAATCAGTGGCTCAACAAATTTTTTGATATCATTATTGTATGCAAATATTATATGCTCGTGCAACAAAATTTTGACCGATATCTCAGCAAACGATCAATTTATTAAGCAAGCGGGGTAATGCTTTGCACTCCTCAGTTTCCTAAACATGCTAAGATCTCGTTCTATACGGCCTATAAAATGAACTGTTATTAGTCTAGATCAAATATGCTCAGAGTAATACCGATTAAAAAAAACGTCAAGAAGTAACTGTTTCTAGAAGCCCCACGACCCCCATTTTTTCAAAAAGATATAGGCTACCTCTTTCCCTTCTATTAGCTATTAGTACTAAATTTCAACTTAATCGGTCTAGCCCTTCTCGCGAGTTGATAAACAAAAAAAATCTGTCCACATTTATAATATTCTTTCACATTTCTGAAATCCACCGATAAATTTTTAAGTAAGCTTGCGGCTCTGATTAGTCTTCTTCTTTCTTCTTCTTTAAATGGTAATCTAACCGCCTGGGCAATTTTGACCGTCCAACATAGCTCGCCAGTCGTTTCTCGTTTCTTTTTCTGATTATTAGTTTACAAAAATTCAAAGTTATGGTCCGGCTGTAATTTACCTCATTAAACGCTTTCTGCTTTAAATTTTTCAGTAAAATTTCTCATTTGTTATGTCTTAATATTTGGCAGAAGGCGTTAATTATACTTCGAATACATATAGTTTTTAACTCAACGCCAGGTGTGTACTAACATTTCTTCGTGAAGTGTTAAAGCTTAAATTTAATTACAGCCATTAATCATGCACAGGCAAATTGATTTTCATTTCTGAGAAAAAACTTAAGCTGAACTGGAAAAAAAAACAAACACAATATCTAAATAAATGCCAAAAAATTTTAAAATACCAGAGCAAAAAAATCAGCGAACCGAAATTCTATTCTTAAAACAATTTTAATTTTGCAAAACTTAAACGCTGACTTGAAGCAACAAATTTGAATAACCAAAGCACACTTACAATGCCTAAGGCCGCTTAAGCGAAATTTTTTATTAATGAAATTAAATTGTTTCAGCAATTTTTTTTTTTCTGTTATAGAGTGGTGTGGCACTTACTGCGCCGCTTAATTCAGAAGTCGCTGCTACGACTGTTTTGTTTATGAGAATTGGTATTTCCATGCCCATCAGCCAATGTGCATAAATTATATGCTACCGACTACCAAAACATCTGCGCTTTGGCTATTGTTGTTATTGTTATTAGTGTTAATGATAGGTTGATTGGTGTTGATCGCATTTGCGGTTGTTCTTATTGTGGCTGCTGCTAAAGCTTCTGTATCATTACTAAGCCCTCTGCTGGGGGTGTATGACATGCAGCTGATTTACGGTGACTATGAAATGAATATTCACCGATTTTGGGAGTGGAAGTGTTAGCATCGGCGTATCAGGCGATTCAGCAACAAATGACTTAAACTTATTTGAAATAACTATTGTTGTTAAAAATGTTGAATGGTGGTATACATTCAACTTTGCACTAGTTTACTCATTCCCTGCTAAAACTACGATTAGTCTAGGATGAATGGGGCATGAGTCGCAAAGGAGGATGCGACTTATGCCAGTTTTAATATCTCTAAACGGATTGAAGTGATCCCTTTTGCTTGAGCATCTTCTATAAATATTCTTCTTCTTTAAATGGTCATCTAACCGCCTCGGCGATTTTGACCGTCCAACATAGCTCGCCAGTCGTTTCTTCGTTGCGCCAACTGGCGCCAATTGGAAACACCGCGGGATCGCAAATCGGTCTCCACTTGGTCCTTCCATCGGAGTGGTGGTCTACCTCTTCCTCTGGGCCTTCTGGGCTGGAGCGTCTTCGCTCATTCGCACTACGTGGCCTAGCCAGTGAATATCTATATATATAAATATACTACTTCTAAAACAGCGCAGTTTCGGGTTTTGCTCATCTGTTTGCCTATTGAGACCATTCATCGTGTTTGCGCACGATTGCCGAATAATGAAATGCAAATAATTAAAGCCAAACAATGTGAGGCCATCAAAGCACTTGTATACACACCCGCACATAAGCAGAGCGTCACATATCAGCAAGCAGTCAAGCTAAAATCTCTATAGACTTATACTAAGCCAAATCTCATTTACAATTCAGTTATGCACAGAACCAACATCATCATTATACTCAGACACATGTAATATTTTGTTACGCGTAACTTTGCTTGACTGCCCTATACCGAGACCAAAGATGTTCACACTTCAAAAACTTGGCTCTCCTATTTTGATTTTTAATGACATTAAAAAATTAACATTTGAAAATAGAATTGTTCTATCGCGCAAAGTCAATGTTGTGACAAATTTGTTTTTGCAATAAATCAATGCGCCCATCATAATTTAACCGAAAATGGAAAGATTCTCAAAACAACGTTTTAGCGCCCGCACAATCGCCTGTAGTCAATGTCAAGGTTTGTCTGAGTACTTTGACTACGCAAAAAAAGATTTTTCTAATTTTTCCAACGCCTTATACACAGGTTGATTTATTAAGCTAAAAATACCTACACAGATAGGTAAAGATTCAAAGCGGCGATGACGGATAGTTACCGTTTTGAATGCTTAGCTATGTGTGTAGGTATTTTTAGCTCAATGAAATGCGATGAGCTCAATTAGAAATTATACTCAATTCACTTCGATAATTTCATGCCTTTGTAGGTGGTCACGTTGCATGTGAACTTCAAATTGTTTGCTTGTAGGTGTTAAATTGCATTTAAATGCGTAATTACTTTGCTTATGCAACAATTACATATGCCCATATGGATGGCATATTAAATTTAAATTAAAACAGTTTTAATGGGGATGAGCCTGTAGTTACGTCGTGTCCATAAATATAATATTTTTCCCACTTGCTGATTCGAGTATTAATTTAAATCGGTTATAATTGGTGCCATAAGGTTTCAAATTTGGTTTGCAATCATGCATTTTCAGTGATTGAAGAGAATAATTTTTATTTACGCAAGAAAAAATTCGAACTTCCAAATCTTTCGAAATTGCGTTTTATTAAATTTTTTAGTTACTATCCCAAGTCCTAAAACGATTAATAAAAATTTACATAATTTCGAAAAAAAAATCAAACATTTCGAAATTGTATTTTTGTATGAAATTGAAAAAAATTTACATATTTACGAGTATAGTACTGTAAAGCAAACTCAACAAAAGTAGCTTAGAAAACATTTCGAAATTCGAAAAACTTTTGAAACTTTAAAAATATTACTTTAGTATATCTCTACATACGAGTATAATAAATTTGTAACAGGTAAATGTCTGTACATGGCAGATATTTAAGAAAAGTTTGATAGGAGGGATCATTATTAAGTCAATAGAAGCCAATTCAACAGTTTTTGAGAATTTTTGTCTGTCTGTCTGTATGTTTGGTCGCGCATCGCTCAAAAACTGCTGAATGGAATTGAATGGAGCTCTTGCTGTTGCATTACAAGACGTTTAACTTAAAATTTTAAATATCATTTGTTCCGATAGCTCGACCAGTTTCGGAGATATCGACCGATAGTGGGCAAAGATGAAATAAAAGATGTTAAGTACGATATAGGTATAAACGAAAGTTGATAATCAGTGCTGCGATGTAATTAAGTTCCATTTCTTATATATGGGAGATATAATGATTAAAATCGGACTCAGTTTATTATTACTTCTGACACGTAGCGAGGCGAGTCCGGGTTTTATAACAGTAATTAAATTTAAAATGCAGCCAAAAAATATTATAACCTCTTTATGGAGATTTCTCTGGCCGGCTAAGCTAACGCTGCCTTCAAGGTGGCCAAGGAGAAAACCGATCTACACAGAATTTGACGATCGGGGGTAACAAGAACACTTAGGCCCTCCCCAATAGACGATCTACTTGTATTTACGGACCAGTTAACACTTACTCTTCACTACATGCAACTGCAATAGGTTTGGCCACATTCATCGAAGATGCTTACCTATTCTTCGCACTCTATAAGCACTTGATAAGAACTTTAAGGAGAGCTTTTTATAGAGAAAGATCGGGTTCTTTCATAGAGGGATGCAAGATTGATTGTTGAAGAAATCGTTTTGGAACAGCCACATATGGCGCTCTCAATTAATCTTCAGAGCTTATGAAGTATTTGACAAGGAGGGGGCCTACGGGGTCTAGTTAGAAAACATTGCGAGAGGCACACATATCCGCGGAGAGCGAAACAGCGCTTAAGGTGCTTAACTCACCAATGACTACATCCAAGGTTGTCCGTGAATGTAAAATGATTTTATATACAGCAGCCAGCTCTACAACCATCACATGGGTTCCTTGGCACATTAATATCGACGGTAACGAAGAAATGTATGAACTATCAAAGTCTGGGGCATCATTAGAGATTAAATAGGTAGCCAAGGAGCATTAGCAATCAAAGGAGTACTATAGACAGGGAAATCGCCACACGAAACTGGCACTCGTCATATACCTTGAAGCTAATCAAAAAAACTGGTCTCAATATGAAAAAGAACAGAGAGTTTGCTTAGCATGCGGAGAGATTTCGAATACCACTCAATGATGAGTGCAAAAGTAACGGGGAATTAGGCTGCGGGGAAACTGTAAGCTACTGTGTCTGCGAGTGGACAGCTCTAACGAATATCAGGTACAACAATATAGGCAAATTCTGCACATAGGATATTATCAGGTATTTGACAAAGCTAAAAGTTTTGAGAAATAAACTAAAATATCCTGCAGGAGCCAATAAAGTATCGGTGTCTTAAGTGTGTGGTTAGAAATGGCACCTGTGGCACTAATTGAACCCGGTTTCCTCGACCGGAAGCACAACCTACCAAGCAGCCTTCTGATCTAGCCAGCGAAGTCCTTTTGGGCTTTTCAATCGTCCATAAAACTTTCGAAGAACTTTTCTCTTGAATGTTTCTACCGATGCTGATTAAGTCCTTGAATCCAAATGTGTGGTCTTTGCTCGCAGAGAGAGGACCCAATTTCTGATCTGCTTTCCTGAGTGGAAAGTGGCGCTCATTTGTTAGAGTGATCTCTGTAAGATTCTTGGAGTTATTTTTTCCAACTCTTCACCTACATGCACTCGTTGCTATCCTCATCCTTTAAAAATGTCTGTGTATCAAACAAAAGGTATCTTAAGCGGTATCTCACCAAAAATATTTCTAGCTAGAGTTATCACCTAGGGTTATCACATAATCCTGTTTTATTTTTTATGTATCTCTAAAACTACACGTTTCAATGAAACTTCGGTATAAAGGTTATCTGCTCGAGGCCAAGCATTTCACTTAAATAGATCTTGTAATTTATGCTGCTTTACGGGGTTGCCACCTGAGAAAAATAAATTGTAAAACCTTAAATCAAATATGTCAATATGGATATCAAAAGAAGTTGATTTGATTTTCTGTCTTTCCGACAAGGTGGATATTAGATGTATATTGGAACGATTTTTCGTCATCCCTTGTCAATTTTTGTTTTGTTACAAACCGGTTTCGGCGATCCGCCATTTTCGGTTTATGTTTTCGTTCTGATCTGTGTCTATCCGTTGTTATGTATTTATAGTCTGGATGTTGCGCAGGTACTGTTAATATGCGTGTTATGGTTTGTGTGTTAGGTTCATGTGTTACGAATGCTCCCGAACGGGTACCTGTAATAAGGGTTGTTTTGACGCTCGTTAATTAGTTTGTGGATGTTAGGTCAGGTAATGTTAATCGTGTGTTTGAATAGTCTGTATTGAACGTTGTTTCTGTCGCTCGTTACTTAGGTAGAAGTCGGTGATTTTCGTCTTTTGGTTTGTTTTCTGTGTTCGCTCGTTTATTGTTACTCGTTTGGTTATTGTACCTGCTGCTTTGTTTTGTGTTTGGAAATTAGTTTTAGCGGTTCAAATATTGCATCAGAACTGGTGCTTGTTTGTTCGTTTATTAACTTTTTTCCCGTCAAACGTCTTTAGTTTGTATATTTCCATGTTTTCAAGCACATTTAAGCGTCGAACTTTTCTTTGTACGTGAAGTGTTCTAGCTGTGTTTTTGATGTTTGCCGGGGTTTTCGAACATGTGATTAGAAAAATTCGATTCTGTTGTGATGGTGAGTTTCCGTGCTTTCTTGTTGTAGTCCCGTGTACTTATTTTCCGTCCTGTTTGTCCTATGTAGCTGTGCTGGCATTCGCAGGTAAGCTTATATACCCCATGTTCGCTAAACGGCTCCTCTGAGATAGTGTTCGTTCTTAGTTTTTGTCCGAAGTTGTTCGATGTTCTGAACTCTGTGTTAATGTTGTGTTTCTTGAAAAAGTTTGCCAACTTGTACGTCGTGTTTCCAGTGTATGTCATCTTGGTCCAAATATTGGATTTTTCATCTGAGTTTCCTCTTTTCTGCGCCTAATGCTTCCTTCGGAGTTTATCCACTAGGGATTTTTTGTATCCGTTGCTCGTAGCTAGGCTGTGTATGGTGGTGAGCTCTCTCTTGTACGATTCCTGAGTGAGAGGCGTTCTTTGGAATCTGTCTACTAGGTGTCTTTATGCTGCATTCTTGTGCTGTTGCGGATGTTTTGATGTAGAATAAATTGTGGTGTCCGTGGTTGTTGGTTTTCTATAGATGTCGTAGTTAAAATTGTTTGTGAGTTTGTCAATTCTTATCGTAAAGTCCAGGTAGTTCAGTTCTCCATCTTTCTCAGTTTCCATAGTGAATTTTATCTTCTCATGCTGCTTGTTTAGGAATTCTAGTATTCATTCTTCATTGTTGGTATTCAATACGCAGATGATGTCGTCGACGTACCTTGCGTAAAATGTCACTCCCAGCCTGGTTATTAGTTCTTACATATATTTTATTTCCAAGTTCTGCATGAATGCCTCCATGAGAATGGATGATGTTGGATTACCCATTCCCAGTCCGTTTGTTTGTCTATGTATTTTATTGTTGAACCTGAAGTAGTTTTGCCGTAGAGTTGTTCTTAGTGTATTTGTAATTTGTGCTGTTCTGACTGTATTCTTTGTTTTGTTAAGTAGTGTTTTATTTATTATGTCCAATGTCTCTGGAAGCGGTATAGAAGAGTACAAGTCCTTTATGTCAAATGATACGATTGTGCTATTCTCTGCGAGTTTAACGGTTTCAGGTCTTTCTATTAGTTCAGTTGTATTCCTTATTGTATATTCATGGTCTAGTTCAAGTGTGCCATTCAGTATAGTCTTCAGATGTTTTGACAGTTTATAACCCGGCGCTAACTTGAAATTAATTAAAGGCCGCATTGGCGTATCGGGCTTATGTATTTTTGGTAGCGTTATTAGTGGCGGAGGAGCTGAGTTCATTTGTGTCAGATTGTATCCAGTCCTGTCGTTTATTATTTTTGTTCCATTTTGTACAGCCCCTTTGATTTCGGTCTGATATTTATCGGTGGGGTTCTCGCAAATTACGCAGCATTTCATTTCTTTGACTAGTCTTTCGGTCTTTGTTATGTATTCGTCCTTGCCCATTAGCACTGTTGTGTTTCCTTTGTCCGCCTTTGTTGTCATAACGTTGTTCCTTTTGAGCTTTCGCCTTAGCTCTTTCATTATTTCCTCCTCCTTATTCGTGTTCCGCTGATCTTGATTTTTTATGTCTTTCCTAATGATCTCCCTGCATATGTGTCTGCCGTCTTTTTGTTCTTCGTAGGGGAGGAGCGATATTGCAACCTCTGCATCTACTATCGCTTGCTCCGTTTTTCTTGCCTTGTTGCTGTCCACCACGTTGTGCTTTAGTCCCTTCTCAAGGAGTTGCACTTCTTCGTTGCCGATGTCCACTGGGGTCAGGTTCACGAACCTATCGTGAAATTTTTGCATTTGTTGGTTGTTGTTCCTGTTTAAGGTTTTGTATTTTTGTTTGAGATCGTTCTTGATTTCAGCCTCTATCCGATCAAAGCAGTCCATCAGTGCAGTTGTAGGCATAAGCTCCGCTAGTTGTAAGTGAATTGCCAAAATTTCCACGTTTGTCTTATCCTTCTTGGCATATAGGCTGTGTAGCTCATTCCGTAAAAAGTAAGTTTCCGCTATCCTAACCGTCCTCCTGCTCGCTGGTGTGTTTGCCTTTATTTGGATCTGAGCGTATTTGGGTGTGACGTTCAACGTTCATACATTGTTTGTTGAACCAGATGTTTGCTTTTGTTGTATGTATTTTTGATAGACGTCGTTTGTATCTTGCCAGTATTATATTTGAGTTTTCGTTGAAAGCCTGACAGGCACTAACTGAGTTGATTTGATTTTCTGTTTTTCCGACAGGGTGGATACTAGATTTATATTGGAACGATTTTTCGTCATCCCTTGTCAACTTTTGTTTTGTTACAAACCGGTTTCAGCGATCCGCCATCTTCAGCATCCAGACTATAAATACATAACAATGGATAGACACAGATCAGAACGAAAACATACACTGAATATGGCGGATCGCCGATACCGGTTTGTAACAAAACAAAAATTGACAAGGGATGACGAAAAATCGTTCCAATATACATCTAATATCAAAAGAAAGTTATTTTAAGTCACATATAAAAAAATATATCTAAGTAGGGTTGCCACTTAATACTGTTATATTTTTTTTTATCCACTTTTATCTCGAAAATGGCTTGAACTATTTGGTTACGCTCTTAATATTCGTAATATGCTACATTTGACGCTCTCTTAAGCAAATGTTGCCACTTAGAATGATTTAATAGGGTTGCCAACTATTTGATGTAATAAAAGGAGATATGCCAATATGAGTATCAAACCAGCCAATCTCGGTAGCCAAGGTACTTCAATTATTTACTCAATTAAAGCGAAAGCTAACGTTAAACTTAAACCACTACCTACCCCAAAATTAATTGGTTAGTGTTTTTATGTATGTATAACACGCGAACATACCTACTTAAGCACATTTGCCATTATTGTTGTTGTATTTAGAAACAGTTATTGTTTGCAAACAAGTACACATATTTCTGACATAAAAACATTAATAAACCATAAAAAAGACAGTAAAAACTTTTGAGTTTACTCCAATTTCAAAGCCAAAAACCGCCAAAATCAAATTCGAATTAGAAAAAAAATTATTTGGAGCAGGGAAACGCCCTGCGCTCGATTATTTATAGCATTCAATCAAAAGTCAGCGAAGTCATGAATGAGTATGCAATTTGATAGCAGATTGGAGATTTTGATACTTTTTAATGTTTTGTTTAGCTTTTGTTTGCTACTTGACTTATTGCCTTGGCTGATATGCTGAAAGTTGGAGTTGCCTTTTTCCCATTTGGTTATTTTTAATTTAATATCTTAACCTTGCGCTGATATATTTATGCATGTACATATATGTATATAAATATGTGTATTGCGCTAGATTTAATTACAATTTCATGCAAATGACGGTCGGATGCTTTGTTTTTGCATAGAAATGCGTCTGATTACAGTTACTGAAGACAAAGAATATTTTAATTTAAATAATGCAAGCGATGTGAAAATAAATGCTTGAACTGTAATTATTTTATAATATTTTCATTGTAACAAAAATATTTTAGTGGAGAAGCCGTTTGCTGCTAATTATTTGAGAGAATTCAGAATATAATAATTTAAATCGAATAGTTTGTAAGTTCTCCCACTGCGGTGTACTTTTCCCATGCATGAAGGACTCTTTAAAGCCTTGTAGAGTTTTTAAACAAATGGTAAAGCTGAAAAACTCAAATTATCAACACAGCATGTAGAGCTTAATTCAGCTTCACTAGAATTTGTGGCGATTTTTTTAGCCACTACTGTGTACAGCGATATATAATTTTTCCAGGCTATAAAATGGATCCTTCACTTTAAGCTCGACATCTAGCAATACTTGAGTGAGCTTTTCACTCAATTCAATACAGCGGTGTTTGAGTGATGACCGAACAAACATACAGACATACAGGGAAAATTTTGAAAACTGTTATTTTACCTTATATTTCTCTATCTAAGCGCCTCCCTGCAAAAAATTTTTCCATTTTATCTCTAAACAGAGTGATCCTTGATTAATGCCTTTAGCCTACAGTTGGCTGTAATTAAATATATAGTATAAGTAAATTTTTATTTATGAAGCATACTCATGGGGATGTTAGTACATTTTTTTGTAAGCATACTTATAGGAGTTAAAATACCCGTGTACGTGGAAAATGGGTACAATTGGTCTCTTCATAGCACATGCTGAAACAAATATGAAGAGACCAGCCCATACACATTGACCAAAATTGGCATTAGTCGCATCCTCCTATGCGACTCTTCCTGGACGCATCCTAGACTAATCGCTTTTTTTGCAGGACTGCAACAATCTTATTTGATATAGAGATTACTTCCATATGGATTTTACTTCATTTCATTAACAGTTTTAAAGTCACAAACAGATCTGTTAAATAATGATTACTAATCGTAATGATTACCGGTTCGATTAACTACTTTCTTGAGGATCCATTTAATGACTGATTACCATTACTTTCAATTTTCAATGATTATTTTCCAGCTAATTAAAAAAAACATGATATTTTACGAACATTAAAAAAATCCAAAAATAATCAGTAAAAAGTTGTTTGATTACTTTAGATTATTTTTAAATTTTTTTTGATTTATTGATTATTTTTGATTTTTTGAGTATTGTTGTAGAAACAGATAAATATACACATCAACAATACCGAAAAGGATCAAAAATAATAAAATTTTTGTTTTATTGTTTTCGATTTTTTTTTATTTCTTCTAATCCTAATCAATTAGTAGTTGCCTTTTCTTGGAAAAACAATTAAAATATTCATTACCAATTAAAAAAGCCGTCTATTTAAATTAATACTAATTACTAACCAAAATTAAGAGGTCCTAGTTGGGAGGGTCTCTGTACTAATGCATTCTTAGAGAATTTCAACCCAAATTTTCGTCGTCCAGTTGACAAGGCTAAGAGATTTTTGTTTATGATAGGTTTAGCTTATTAAGGGAATAACTTAGGCTATGTACCCAACTACTCATGGTATCCCTTGTGATTGGGTAAATCAGCAGAAGGTCCCCTGATCATCCATAAGTATTATTTGTTTTTGGCTTCTAGGCCGTTAAAGAATATAACTAATTCATCAACAAGACAGTGGGGACTGCTTCCCATTGGAATACGTTTTCTGAAGGTCGGTTTATCGAGTTTTTCCGTGCTTAGATCCAACAACTTGCCAGATCTTTGAATGAGGGTCAGTGTTTTGATTACCACTAGCCGTCGGTCCCCAATGGATAACTAATAGTTTTGTGAGATCTTCTGCATGAGATCTTTTACATCCTTAGATGTAAACAAATATTTTCTAAGAATTTTCTTATTAACTTCATTTCCTGTAATGTTTCCGATCGGCAGACTTGATATACTTGGAAGTTTTAATGCAAGAAGTATTGCCGAATTCTCTATAAGAAATGAGAAGGCAGGTATTCCCAACGCATCCCAGTTGATGTAGTGTACTTAGCTTAGAGATTTCACAGTAAAGTATACTTTTTTGGGTCCAATCATAAGATTCACCTTCTTCTTCTACTGAACGAAAATTATTGCTGCCCGGCGTTTTTCCCTTAAAAAGCATAAGGTTTGTCACTCACACTGTAAGAGAAGAAACTATCATGACTTGAGACCTCTACTCTAGAGTGCAAATAAAGCGAAACAAAGATTAAAGCTATGGCAGCCCGAATTCAAGCCACTAGCCAAGCTACAAATTGTAAGAAATTTTCATCAAAAAAATATCAAAAATGTCTAGCCTAACTCCTAGCATTCGGCATAATTTAACTGAAGAACCCTCTGTACTACCAGAGCTTGCGCTGGCTATTGCAAACAAACACTATAATTGCCCATCTTACACAGACTTGACAAATTGCTTTCGATACCAAAAACGTGCATTAAATAAATAAAATAAAAACAACAATAAAAAGCAAAAGCGTACAAATATCAACTTCCATTGGCTCTGCCGCACTTATGTCGTATAAAGTTTAACGAAAGACTTAAGCAACAAACTTGAACTCACCTGAACTTTGCTATTCAATGATGCTTATTGCTGTAACTGTAGTTTGTGATGTTTTTCGTATTTGTTTTTGATTTTTTTATAGTTGTAGCTGCCAAAAAAGTCAATCGTTTAAATATAGCATGCAGGTGGTGCAGCACACAGCATCAGCAACAACAACAATAACGATGAAGATAAAGTCCACAAACTATACACCGAACCGACAATCATTGAGTGAAGACGGCACGTGCGCGTGATCAGCTTAAGGTATAAGTATGTATTTGAGTTTTGTTGTGGTAAAGAGTTTACTACAACAGCAACAGAAGTGGAGTGTACATTTAGCGTATAAGACACGTGAATCGAAGTTCTTGCACTGTTTTTTATATTTTTTTTTTTTCACTTTTTACTGAGAGACAAATTTTTTGTTTCAAGTTTTGTTGATGTTGTTTTTATATTGCTCAAAATGATTTCTGTAAGAAAGTTATGTTCCTTTTTTCTTCAATTGCGCTTGACACACAAGCGCTTTCAAGATTGTTTACGGAACTGTTGGTTGGACTGGGCTAAAACAAAAAACATTTCTCTTGAGATTTCATTTTTGCTTTAAAACTGCTTAACCATTAAAGTAGAAAATTTTAGCTTCATATAGTTTTGTAGGATATTAAATCAAAAAGCTTTTGAACTACAAAAAAAAAGGCTTCCAAATATTTTTTAGGAAACTACTCTTTTCGTTCTTTAACCAATTTTTTTATCATTCAATAAAATTATTTTTAATATCCTACAGCACCTAGAAGCTATCGTTTATATATCGAGCCATTTTTCAAACTTTGTTCTACGTTCCTCAGCGCATCACCTGGTAAAATATTATAGCGGAAACCCGTATGGTTGTACCAAAAACTGGGTTTCCTTTTTATCGTAAATAGAAATAATAGTTATCTCCCGACTTCTTCCCTTTTTTCGCCGCCACACGGAACCTGACATTGTCACCAACTAAATCTTCGCCCCTTCGTTTGCCACTTAAGTACAAAGCCGGTCCTGTAGTACGCGTAGCCGATATTGTCGCTCATCCCCTCACGATACTAATCACCTCTTCGGCGGAGAACACTCCTCTAACACCCGTCTGACACGAATTCAATGTATTTTTACTTTTAATGTTGTCTGTCAAAAATCGCACTTGGAAACTATAGTATGGAAGGCGAACACTAATCCCTATATTACTGTGAAATCGTCATTAAAATTGCAAAATTATGAAATAAAACAATTGCATTTGCCATATAAAATTTTTTTTTTAATTATCGTAAGGCACATTTATTCAAACATACCCACAAAACATTGAGGGACAGATTTGTGATTTTTTCGATAACGGCGAATTTAAAAAAAAAGAAAAGTTTCAATATAGTAATTAACTATCTAACCGCGTGCTCAATTTTGTTTCAATAAATCAATAAAATATGATAAAACCCAAAAATATCTGCTCTCCTGTAAAATTTGCTTTTTGTAGTTTCACAAATGCCCTATTTAACCCGAATTTCAATACATATTCAGCTGAGGTAGGTAATTTGCGAACAAAATTCTGGGTTATTCGAATTCTGAAATTCGCTGATTTCTAACGATATCCACATGCACTTTTCACATTAAGTGGCATGGGTAAATAGAATGGCGGAAGTAGCAGATTCAAAATTATTGTATGGCGATGCAGACGAAAATGATACTGAAACCAACTTCTTTAAATGCTCACAATGGTGTCGGGATGACAAGAGCTGTCATCGGAAAAATCTAAGGCGGTCTATAGGTGTGGCAATCAGCACTGGACGCAGGAGCAAGGCTCTTAAACAAATTTAAAATATGAAAGTCTACCCTGAAGTAATACGCAAGTTGTTGGAAATGTTTTTAGTCCACGGATACGCAGTCTTTTGTTTGATAATTTCTATTTATTAGGTATTAAAAACTTCAAACAATAAAAACCATAATATTAATCAAAAAAGTCATAAAAATTTGTATTCTTAGCTTATTGTTGGTATACAAAATAAACAAAGCAGAAGAACACATGCGAATGTCTAAATGGGCACATTAAAACAAATCGATAATTCGCTATGATAATGCCAAAAGATTTCGGCGCATGCACAATAGGGTGGTGAGAATGAAAGAAATAAGAGTATAGATGACAAGATACCATCGTTCTGATAGCCTATTGGCTTAAAAATGTGCCGAAATTTCTCTAATAAAGAAGTTTACGAACTTAAGCAATGGATCTAAAAGAAAAACTACAGTGGTTCAATTTAATTCAACTCTTTCTCAAAACCCTTTGACTCAGTGAACCATATTGCCTTAAGTAACAAGCTTAAGAAATATTTCGGATTTGGTAGAAGTACACTTAATCTTATGCGAGCCTATTCAACTGGTCCGAATTGGCTCTGAGCTGTCACAGCTCAAACCTGGCAAAAGCGAGTTCTCCAAAGGTCCTATTTTGCGTCCTCTGCTCTTCTACCGATCATCACATACTCAGAAATGATTTGTGACAAATTGAACATCCTCTCCGCTAGCAAGATGATCATTTTATTGACACGGTACATTTACGGCCTTTCCAAATTTGATCACATTTCTGAGTTTAAAAATCACCTTTTGGGCTGTGACATTTTTCATTACCTTAAAGCAAGGAATGGTATTTTTTTGTACAATTAAATGGCTTTGAGAGCTTCTAATTATCTTTACACGAAGTTAGTTTTTAACATTTGTTGGATACAAAGAAGTTGAAAAAACTACAACAGTGTAATCAATAATACTTCTTAAAAGTAAAAAATTACAGAAAATATCTAATAAAAAATAAAATAAATAAAATAAAAACTTCTTCTTATATTAGCAGGAATAGAGTTCCAATTGCGAACTGCGTTGGCGAAAAATAGTCTTGGCGAGCCAACGCAGTTCGCAATTGGACCTCTATTCCTGCTAATATAAGAAGAAGTTTTTATTTTATTTATTTTTTTTTTTATTAGATATTGTCTGTAATTTTTTCAACTTCTTTGTATCCAACAAATGTACGATACGTAATTTTTATACAATTCGGATACGCTAAGTCCAATTAGCTACAAAAAACTATTTTTGTCTCTCGAGACCTTGGTGGTTCCAGAAGTTAAAGGTTACCCTCATTGGATTGGATGGATGGAGAAATATATCATGTTTGTCCGATTTTTCAACTACAAAATTTTATTGTTAGTTTTTATATCTCTCTGTTATCATAAAATTAGTTAAAATTTATCATGTGGTCCGTCAGCTTCCCGGCGGAGCTGCCGGTGGGGAATAATTGTAATAGATTTTTGTGATTTCTATCGACTTCACCGAAATTCACTGCCAAATTACGATTAAACCGATTGATTTCTATCATGATCTATTACATTGCTCTTTTGGTAGTTCCCCTTTTTTTCTAAATAACCTAAATTTTGTACTATAACAGACGAATATGTTTTGTACTAATACACTCTGAAATATTAAATTAAATTGAGCTTTGGTGGGTGTTTCTAAATTTTCTAAATGTATAGGCCATAAAAAGAAATTACTTTTGTAAACTACCTTTACATAAATGGACCAAAACCCAATATTGTTGAATATCTGAATCAGACCTGTTAAGTAATGATTAATAATCATAATGATTACGGGTTTGATTGACTACTTCTTCAGATCACATATAAATAATTGAATACCCATTGATTTCGGGATTTAATGATTATTTTGAAAAACAATCGAAAAACAATCATGATTTTTTATGATTTAAGAAAAAAATCAAAATAATCAAAAATAATAAAAAGTAATCAAAAAAATTTTGCGATTGTCTTTTTTTTTTTGATTATTTTGATTATTTTTGATTTTTTTCCTATTCTTATCAATTAGTATATTGCTGATTTTTGAAAAAAAATAACAATCAAAATACAAAAAGGTATATTAACTTTAGTCGCCTAACGGCAGTATGTAACGGCATAAACGGATCGAGATAGATATAGACTTATGCATATCAAAATGTTCAGGACAAAAAGAGAAATCGATTAAGCCATGTCCGTCCGTCCGTCCGTCCGTCTGTGGACACGATAACTTGGGTAAATTTTGAGATATCTTAATGAAATTTGGTATGCAGCTTCTTTGAAACTGATCTCCGAGCGCTATTTAAAATGGGCGAAATCGGATGATAGCCACGCCCACTTTTTATACATAGAATATTTTCGAATATACAAAAAAGTGATTATTCAGTACATAAGTAATACACTTATAAGGATTAAATTTGGTGTGTACATTAATGTTAAGGCAAAAAATAAAATTTCTACTTTTGATTAAGTCAAATTTAGAAATAACAATAATCATAAATCAAAAACCGTTCAATATATCGAAACAGCACGCAGGTTTCTAAATGTGCAAGGTATGTTCCGGAAAAAAATGGGCGAAATCGTTTAAGAACCACGCCCACTTTTATACGAAAGATTTTGAAAAGGATCATAGATATATTTAATAGGCAATAACTTTGCATACAAAAGCTTTATATCATTTATATTTCACTTTCAAAGTGTCCGTGAAAGAAGAAAGTCGAAAAATATAAATTTTTGAAAATACGCATAGCCCCGCCCCTTTTATAGTGGATTATTCCATAAAGCTTGTTATGCCATAACTCCGACAAAAATTGATTTATCGACACGATATTTGGCGAAAATGTTGTACATGTGAAGGTAAATGTTTGTTGTTAAAATCGGTCAACGGCCACGCCCAGTTTTTTAACATAGTTCTGAAAAGTATGTTTGTAAAATGTAAAAGACGATGTTTCTATAACTATGCCAGCTATATATGTTTGTAAAATGTAAAATACGATGTTTCTATAACTATGCCAGCTATATCAATAAGATCTTGCACACATAATAAGATTTTTAAGCAAAACTCGACCGCAAACAAATTTTTTTGGATTTTGGGGAAGTAGACGTGGCGGCCCACTTTTCGGCATATAAATTCTGCTATTTTCAAAGGCGATTGCTTGTTATTTCAAGTAGATATTTAAATAGCGGCCGCCGTGGTGTGAAGGTAGTGTTGCCGGCCTACCACACCGAAGGTCCATGGTTCGAGCCCTGGTACAGGTAACATCAAAAGTGATTTGAAAAAAGTTTTTCAAAACGGGGTCGCCCCTCGGCAGTGGTTTGGCAAACTCTCCGAGTGTATTTCTGCCATGACAGGCTTCTCAGCAAAAAATTCGTCTCCTTTGTAGATGCCGTTCGGAGTCGGCAAAAAACTGCAGGTCCCACCAATTTGTAGGGAAAATTCAAATCGGCACACCACAAATTGGAAGAGAAGCTTGGCGCAAAAATCTCTTAGGAGGTTTATGATGATATACCTGTTGTATATCGCGCCATAGAGAGAGTTAAATGAAAATTGGTCAGCTGCTTCTCAATAGTATGTAGTATACTGCTGCCAAAAATTAAGCAAATCGGATAACACACAAGTAAAATAATAGATCACTACTAGGTATATAATGTTCGATTCCACCCGAACTTATACTTCCTTACTTGTTTAAATAAAGACAGTGTAATGAAAAAATTTTTATCATTTTTATTTGAGAAAATTTCAACTATTACGGTATTTGGACACCTGATAGCTCATCCACATAACTGTATTTGATCATGGCGTTGCCAAAAAATTCAACAAAAGTTAAATTAACTTGGTAGCTGCCTCTTGAGTAGTTGTTATATTTTCTTTACTTTTAAACTACATTTTATACCAAAATGTTTACTTTTACTCTTTACTGTGCTTAAACTTGTTGCAACGCTTGTTTCGGTTTGAACTTTTTTTCTAATGGGCATTCGTGTTGCATGCAAAAACAATGGCCGAATGTGCATGCCGAAAGTTCACAGCGTGTTGCCACAAATTTTTGTTGCCAAAAAACTTTATAAAAAAAGCAACAAGAACAAAAACAGCAACAAATTAAGTGCTCGAAAAAAGAAAGAGTGTGCCAAAAGCGAGTCGAAATGTGAAGTGAGGAAAGAAATAAAAAGTAAAAGGTGCTATGCAGGAATTGGTGATTATTTTTGTTGTTGCTAAGTTAAAATGTTTTTATTTTATATTTTTTTTAACATTGTCTTTTAAGTATAAATTCCTTTATTTTATTACCGTATTTACAAACACACTCAGCTTAGCACCCCAGCGCACATTGTCATTTAAATAGAGCAGCCTGGACTTTGTTTGCGTTTTGGTTTACACCATATAAAATGAATTTTCGTGCTACAATCACTGATTTGCATTGGAGTTGGTAAAACGAATTTTTTCAAGTTTTTTGAAGCAAAATTTTATTATTTTAAAGGTTTTTTTGCACTTTTCATACACTCTTACCTACGGCTTTTACGAGGTGTGTTCAAAAAGTATCGCGAATTCAGCAAAACTTTCACATCGACCGAACTTGGCGCGCTTTTTTCGGTCTTGGTTCGTGCGGCAGCTTCCATTGAGATGATTGAGCTTTGGTTTCCACGTCATAACCATAAACCCACGATTCGTCACCAGTTATGACCCTCTGGAGCAAATTTGGGTCGTCGCGGACAGAGTTTAACATCTCATTAGCAATGTTCATGCGATGCTGTTTTTGGTCACAATTGAGCAATTTTGGTACGAATTTCGCGTAAAAATCGAAGACGATCCAAAACACGTGAAAGCAAAGCAGCTGTCAACAATTAACTGAACATTCAAAATAGCCGAGCTTGTCGGCATAAGTGAGAGACATGAGTACCAACATAACGCTACAAAAAATTCGAAATTCGAATATACGTAACCAGCGAAAATTCAAAATTCGCGATACTTTTTGAACACACCTCGTATAAAAGCTGAGCTTTTGATTTTGTTTCGCTTGTAGTTTTTGTTTTGTTACTTTTTATTATTGTTAAAATATTTTTTTTGTTTTTCTTTTTGAACCGTCGCTGCACTGCTGCGATAATGCGCACTACACCGTTAAATTGTGAAATAGTTAACGCGCGTTCATCAATTGCGCTGCTGCTTTGATTGCTGCTGCTCCTCCAATGTTTGACTTTGCTGCTGATGGCTTTATGTATGTATGTACAAAAGTTTATGCAGCAACAGCGCGGTTTTGTGTAATCGCCAAATTTCGTTAGCTTTAACACATTTTCTAATTTCAAATTTTGTTTCCACTTTGTCAAATGCGTTTTAAAATTTGTTTATGAATTTGCGGTGGAAGTAGAGGAAAAAGGAATTTCGAATTTTTTTTTTAATTTTCTCATACAAATGGAAATTGCAAGTTTAAGAACTCAAAAAGCTACAAATAGGGTTTGAAAAGCTTTTTGAACAAATACTTTTTTTTAAGTTTTAGAGTTTTTTTCAATATTCACAAAAGTCTTATAAATTTACTAAATTTGAAAAATTAAGAGAAAATATAAAAAAATTCGAAATATTTTAGAAATTTTCGGAGTATTCAGTTTACCAGCTGCAATTTTCATATCAATAAAAAAAAGCTGAAACAAAATATGCAGAAAAACATCTGTGCGAAGAGCTTGAGATGTTAGCCAACATAAATGGCGTTCGAATGATGGCGAGAATGCCGACCTGGAATGCGCATATGGGGCAAGAGTTAAATGTCCACGTAGACGGAGTACCTCTACCTACTGTCAACCACCTAAAAATCTTGGGTGTGACATTTGACAATGGCCTCACCTTCGCTGGTCATGCCACCGCAATAGCCTCAAAGGTACATGCCCGCAATAAGATCCTCAAGTCACTGGCCGGCAGTACTTGGGGAAAAGACAAAGAAACATTGCTTGCTACATATAAGGCTATTGGCCGGCCGGTTATTGACTATGCTGCGCCTATATGGTCGCCCAATCTTTCTGACACCAACTGGAGGAAATTGCAAGTCTGCCAAAATACCGCCATCAGAACTGCTACGGGATGCCTGCTTATGTCATCAAGAGGCAAAATTGCTCAATGTTCAAGGGCACGTGGAACTCTTGAGTAGACAGTTCCTTGTGAACTGTCATAAACCTAGTCATCCAAACCGACATCTTTTGGATGTAGACATAAGGAGACATCTCCGTAAGCATTACGATGAGATCCGGCATCATATTTCTTTACCGTTTGATCTGTGGAACCATAGACGGGCTCTAAATGACCTCCATACCGAGTCGGTAGATAGATCTCTCAGATCTCGGCCTGTGAATCCCGTTACTAACACTCAACCACCGGAATTGGCTGAAGAGGAGCGTGTACTTCCGAGGGAGACTAGAGTCATACTAGCACAACTTCGATCTGGATATTGTAATAGGTTAAACTCTTATTTATCCAGACTGAACCCCAACATACCAAATACATACCCTGCATGTGGTATGACCCCTCATGATACCATACATCTCTTCTCCTGTTCAGTTGAACCCACTCTTCTAACACCTACATCACTCTGGTCTAACCCTGTGGAAACTGCGCGTTTCCTCAGACTTCCGTTAGAAGAGCCTGATGACAATTTATAGTGATCGAGCCCATTGGGGAGGGCGAAGCACTGTTAACAACAACAACAACAACCTGGTGACCGATGTTTAGAGAGTATTGAGATTATGAAGGGAGCACTTCCCGTCCCTATTAAAGGGAGGAATTGAAAAAGATACACCGAAAATATGACGTAAGCATCTACCCAATAGAAGATAATGGAATAGATGTTCCACAACCCGACTATGACGAGTGTGAGTAGCGGGCGTGGATGGATTGCCTGCTGAACTATTCAAGTACGGTGGCAAGGAGCTGGTAAAGAGAATGCATCAACTTCTGTGCATGCTTGGAGATTGGAATTTAAGTGTTCTCTGCTTAATCCACAAGAAGAGAGATCCTGCAAACTGCGCCAACTGTTGCGAAATCAGCCCTTAAAATATAGCATGTAAGGTTATATCAAGCATATTGTGCAAAAGACTGAAGCCTGACGTAAACAGACTGATTGGACCTTTCCAGTGTGGCTTCAGACCAAATTTTGGAAAAAACCCGTGAGAAAAGAATTGGCACACATCATCTTTTAGTTGATTTTAAAGCCGCCTTCGATAGTACGAAAATACCCAACCTTTATTCCGCTATATGAGTTTGGCTTCCCGGCAAAACTTATGCGGCTAACGTTGAGCAGTACCACAAACTCGGTCAGAATTGGCAAGGACCTCTCTGAGGCGTTCGAAACTAAACGAAGTATCAGGCAGGTTCGACTTCTTTAACTTAATTAAGCAGCAGAACCTAACATTGACAACTTTCGTCTTAACAACTTTTGCATAATACATCCTAGAAAAGAAGCTTAAAAAATCCAAAGAAGAATCACTCTTACAAACAAGTGCTACTTCGGACTGAGTAGGCAGTTGAGAAGAAAAGTCCTCTCTCGAAGAACGTAAGTAACACTTTTTAAGTCACTTATCCTACACGTCCTGCTGTATGGTGCAGAAGCTTGAACGCTGATAACATCTGATGAGGCACCTCTGTAAGTATTCGAGAGAAAGTTTCTTAGAAAGAATTATGGAGCTCTACTAATATGACTAAAGCTGCTTTTTTAACCAATATTGAATTAAGTTGTTATTACGAAGTAATACTAAAACTAACTTTTTAATGTGTTTCAAAGCTTTGTGGGTCAAAATTTGTTCGATTTACGGCAAGAAGTTTAATAGAAAGCTCAGTGGATAATCGAAGGAATTTTTTGCAGAATTTTCTAATTTCACTTTTCTATTTTGTAATTTACGGAACAATGTATTATTAAAAAGTGGGAGTGGCTGTAAACCGATTTCTATTATTTTTCCTGAACGTATTTTATGTATGGAAAGTGATGCGAAAAGTTTTCATTTTTCGCGTGATGCGTTAATAAATTTTTATTTACACCTTAACGGACGGATAGGCATGGCTCGATGCTGCTAACTTCAAAATATGTAAAACTGTAAATAGTTTGAGACATTTAGATAGCTATAAACTAACATTCGAAGTTATAATTATTTGTTGCCTGAACACAACTTTGCATAAAACTCCACTCTTCACAGCGACTAACCGCATACTTAGAACAAAAGACTTAAGTCACGAACTTGCTATGAGCAAAATGTAATAGTAACGTTAATTTCGGGGGAAATGTACGTACAAACAAACACTGAACTGACTTTATTTACTTTCTATCTCAACGAATACCAGTTTTTTTCTCACAAATTCAAAATTCATGCACTTACGAGCAAATAGCAATTAGCATGGTAAATATGCTAATATGTAAATACTTTCATTACCGGAACACCGCTTCGTCCAAGTCCGTAGAAACAATAAAACGCTGAATGGAGTAAGTATCTAATTGTGTCGTTTGCTGTTGAAGTTAATTGTATTATGATTTTTTTTTTGCTATGTCGTTGTTGTCGAAGTTAATTGTATTTTAAGACTTTTTTGTTTTTTTTATTTGTTCAAAACTCAAACACAAAGAAATTTAAAACATTTTTTTTTCTATAGTAAAATACACTCTGGTAGTAAGTTAATTAAGTTGAGAGGCACAATAGCGTGGAAATGTACTTTACTTCGCACCTTACTGCAGATAAGATTTTTTTACATGGTATTATTTTTTTATTTTTAATGGCGTTAATTTTTCTTTGCACACACAATTTAACTCAATTAACACTTAAAATTATGCCGCCGGCGGTTTTGGAGAAAGCCTTAGTCAGTTAGCTTTGTTATATTTATTGGAGTATTTTTCGAAAATTTTACTGTTTAAACAATTTTAAAAAAATATTCAAACGCTGCTACATAAAAGACTTTTGCCTTATTTTTTTTTACTACCAACTCAACGCTTTGAAAGTATTTTCACATTAGCACAAGCCGCCGTCGAACATTGCACTTATGCTGATAGACAATTGTTTACTGGCGTTGATAACTTACACCGAGTGCGATATTAACTTCAAAATACCAAATTTGCCGAGCTAACAAAAAACTGAAGAGCTTTGTATGAAAATGCGCTGAGCTCTGAGAGCAACATCTGGCTCAACAAAGTTGGGCACATCTGGCTTACGTGCTTGGCAAACTGAGCTCACGTCACGTTTACGATGAGAGTGAGCACTGCTTTCGCTTGCGTTACGTGCACGCTCTCAAGTTCTTGAAACGCTGAGTAATTTCCAATTGAGAAACCTGTTTACAACAGCATGCAGCCAACGGCAACATTTAAATCTAATGTAGCAATATTATTCTGCAAAAATGTGTAACACAAACCAAAATGTGCAACAGCAACTCTAACTAGCAACAACACAAGTGCGGTTGGCGCATAAAAAAACAAGTCAGCCATCGATCGCTGATAGGTGATCGGTAGGCAATGTTTGGAGTTTCGACAGTTGTGAGCAAGAGTGCTATCGCGCGATGAAACAGTGGGATAAATGTTGGGCATTTTTTGTTAAATTTAAGGTATTTTTATTTTGAAATATTTTTGAAGTTAACTTCTTAGGCGGTGATGCAAAGTTTTGATTGAGAGTGAAATTTGAAATTTTTTTTAAAATTGGTTCGACACTTTTTATTGATAAAACGGAAATAAAAAATTGTAGCAGAGTATTGTAGTAAAATTTAGGATATAGTTGATTGCAGCAGAAATAAGTAGGGCTCGGATAAGTTTGGAATGGCTTTCGGGACTTTGTGTGGATCATTGTCGGACATTTCACTTCAAACTATTTTCGGTACTTTGGGGACGGTTTCTGGAACTTTTTCGCGTTTTATCAGGACCATATCCTGATGATTTCGGGACACTTTACGGGGCCTTTTCAGAACTAATTTTTGTATTTCGCGAAATTAATTCGGGGTTGCTATCGGGACCATTTCGGATTTGTTTCGGGATAATTTTTTGATTGTTTACTGGACTATTTTGGGGATCAATTTGGAACTATTTTGGGATTGTTATATATATATTACAGCGACCTTTTCTTCATCATTTCGGGATTCTTTCAAGATAGTTTCAGGACCGTTTTCGGAACCTTTTTCAGAACTTTTTGGGAATCATTTCGGTACTTTTTAATTGTCATTTCGGAAAAACTTTCTTTGCTTTTCCGGAGCCATTTCGGGACTTCTTGGGAATCATTTCGGAACTCTGTTTTGGACTTTTTTGGAACTATTTCAGGATCATTATAGGTTTATTTCGAGATTGTTTTCGGAACTATTTTCCTATGAGTTTCGAAACTGACTTTTCGGGCCCATTTCATTTTTAGTATCAGTTTGGGATTTTTCCAGTATAATTTCAAGTTTTTTTGCCACCACTGTATTAAGCGAGAATAAAATATTTCTGTGCGGTAGAACGAATCCAAAAGTTTAAGTTGGGCATACAGTAATACATCGTTGAAAATTATATTCAATTCTATGTAGCGGTTTCTGAGCGGTGCGCAGAGAAACATATAGTCATAGAGGTAAAAATGCTAAGACCGAATGTCTTGGCTTTTTTACTCTAATAAAGCCACACGAGTTCATTTTTTCTTGATAGCTATAATGTGCAGCATATGTTTATTTTTAAGGGTTCTCAGCTTTTATTTTGCCATAATTGAAGTTCATATGTTGGAACAATCGTCTGTGGAATATGCAACAAACAGATATTCTGCTCGCGATTAATATAAAGCTATGGCTAATTTCGTTTCCTTCAAAAAAAACCGATTGAGCAGCCAAAGTCTTTTCAACAAAATTCCTGCACATTTAAAAATATTTATTAACTTTTGGAATAGAAATTCCAGCCATTATTGACCAATTGGAAATTTTTTGCCCCACTTATTTTTTTATCCTTATAAACCAAGTTCTTTTTAGGAAAATTCCAAACAAAACGTTCCACTGTACCATATAAAAATCATGAAGCCATAAAGCCACAACGAATCGAACAAAAATAAAAGCAATCCAAATAAGAGAGCGTCTAACAAGCGCACATTGTCAGTGACGTAATACGCAACCGCTGGCGAATAAAACTGTAACAGCTCGAATTGCCCCAACAAACCACTTCAACAACATTAAACAGTAGACAATAAATAGTCATAGCCATATTCAAGTGAGGCGAGCCGGAAGCATGTTCGAAACGTCACTGTTTTGGAGAAAATATGGAGCAAAGAAGTGAGCGCATAAACAAGTGAGACATTAGAGAACAAAACCGAAAGAATGTATAGCTAAAAAGGTGAGAAGTTAATCTCAACCTTGCGCTCAATCCGCCAACTGAACCTCAGAGCAGAGTGAATGAAAATTCCCAATTTAGGTGCGCAACAGTTTGGCGGCAACTGTGGTAATAAATCTGTTAACATTTGTGATGTGCCAGTTGAAATTCATTCACAATGTTACGCTTTGTTGATTTGTTGGTCAGCTACTGAATGCTCCTCCTTACCAAATGATGTTTATCAATGAATTTTGATTGAGTTTGTTGGATGAAAATATTGTACTTTGCTCAAGCTTATCAGAGTGTTGCTGTATCTTGAAGCTTAGGTATATGGCTTATTGAGATTCTTGTGCACTAATATTTTAGTCATGAAGGTCACTGCTAAGCCAAGAAATGTTTTTTTTTTGGAATCTTTCTAGCACAATCAAATTTATAACGGGAAATAATTGATTGGGGTGAAAGGCTGCATGTTTGAGTTTATTGGCATTGAATCAGTTTTTGGTTTCTATTTTCTTATTTTTTCTAAGAACCTCTGAAGTTAATTACTATGTTAACTTTGAGGATATACTATTTCGCTTTTTTTTATTTTTATCGTGACTTTCCAATAGACATACCTCCTATGTTTTTACACTAGACGGGAAAAAACTTCTTTTTTGATTATTCTTCAAAATAAAGCACTGGCGTTCAGGCTTTTGGGGGGTAAATATATCTAATTTCGACCCTTCATGAACCTGTGCTCATCTTATTTTGTAAAAACGTGCAATATGAACAAAACGATATTTAAAGCTTGATTACTAGGCGCACCTAAAGAAAACTTTCATTTAGAACATTTTTGTTAGGAATTTAATTTCATAAAAAACTATGCTTAGCTGAGTTTTTTTGCTTAGAAACGTAACTATTATAACAATTATCGATAACAGTCCGAAAAAAATTATTTGATTTTTTTTCTTTAAGGTTTTGGTTTGAATGGCCAGGGTTCCTGTAGGAACCTCACAAGGCCAGGTTATTTTTCAAGTGGGTATATGTTTTCTCAAAGTGTATTAATTAATATTAGTATACGAAATATCATCTTTTTTATTTTATTTTTTCAATTTATGTATATATGTATGTTGTTTATTATATAATAAACTAAATTTATGGCATAGGTTGAAAAACCTAAATATGCCAGGTAATGTTCAAAGTAATAAAATTGGCTTTTTCAAAATTACATATGATAAAATTAATGGCATGTATAAGCCAGGTTATGTTCGATTATATGTGGCATTCTTCCAATTTAAAGAAAGTTTTTATTTTAATTTGAAGCGACACCAAGAACTTTTGCTTTTAATTCACGTGTTTAATCGAGGTTCCGAATTTTAGCAATTTTTCCGCTTGTTAAACAAAGTCCGTTATCTCAGTTGTATATTTTATTTTAATTGAAGTTTTTGTTTGTAAATAAACTATTTCCATTTTTATGTCACACGAAGTTTAATAAGCATTATACGAATAAAAGAAATTTTAACGAGAAAAAACTATTTTAAAGAGGTAGCAGAAATACCCCTACGGACCATATTTTTTGGTAAACCAAATATTTAAAGCCGTTTTCTTAATTTGGTTGAGCTGTAGGAATATTTTTGCCAACTCTTCGCGACGACTATCAAACGAGAAGTGAATTATTTGATTTCAATAAATTCTTTGTGAGTCTTAGAAAAATATTTCTTTGCTATACAGGGTATTCGTTTATATGCCTATATGCTTTATAAATGGTTTAAAGCTCTTATGTGTGTCATTTTTCATACAAGTTTAAGAGGTTTACATTTTATACAAGTTTACGAGGCATATAAAAAATTAAACGCATAAACTGACAGAAAAAAAAATGAATAATAACAATGTTGTAGTTTTTCACCTTTGTTCGATCAGGTCATTTTTATATATTTCTGATACACAGAATCGTTTTTAAAAGTTAGCTATAAAGATAATTTTTTCTCTTGCGATCTTGGTGATGAAGATAAAGGAAAAAACTATTATTTTCTTAGCCAACTTTGCAAAATGGTTAACACATTCAGCGTATTCGAATTATATAGAAATGACCTATATCATGTCTGTCGGAGTTTTTAACTACAACAGTGTAATTATTGAAAGACTTTTCAAATTCTTAAAATGAAGTAATAATTCGAAAATTTTTTTTAGTATTCAAAAACTTTTATTCTACAATTTATATTAGAAAAGTCTAAAAATAATATTTTTGTAGGATATATACAGGGTGTTTTTTTTTACAGGTTTGTTTTTCGAATAGAGATAAAACTGGCATTTTGTGGTCAAATCTGGCAACTCTAATGTCATTTATGTTCAGTTTGGTTTGCCATTTCATCGTGAACAGGTTGACAAAAGAACAACGCTTGCAAATCGTGCAAATTTATTTCGAAAATAATGGTTCAGTTCGCGAAGTTTACCGTGAGCTCCGTCCATTTTATGGTCGACATAATCGTCCATCAGAGCAATTAATTCGGTTAACCATGGATCGTTTTCGCACTACGTTTACTCTATGTGATAATACGCATCCGCAGTGACGTCGAACAGTGCGCACCGAAGAAACAATTGCCGCTGTAGAGCAAAGTGTTGAAGAGGACCCGAATGAATCGATTCGCCACCGTGCACAGCAATTGGAGCTTTGTCCATCAACTTTATGGAAGATTTTGCGCAAAGATCTTGGCTTGCGACCTTACAAGATCCAGCTTGTGCAAGAATTAAAGCCGCGAGACCATGCAATGCGTCGTGATTTTGGTGTATGGGCCGAAAATGAGATTGATTTCGATGCTGATTTTCATCGCAAAATTTTGTTCAGTGATGAGGCTCATTTTTGGTTGAATGGCTACGTCAACAAGCAAAATTGCCGCATTTGGAGTGAAGAGAATCCACATGAGACCCTTGAAACGCCATTACATCCACAAAAACTGACTGTTTGGTGTGCTCTATGGGCTGGTGGAGTCATTGGGCCATACTTCTTCCGCAATAATGCTGGAGAGGCAGCTACCGTTAATGGAGACCGGTATAGAGCCATGATAACCGACTATTTTGTTCCCGAATTGGATGGCATGAATGTGGATGAGTTGTGGTTCCAACAAGACGGCGCTACATGCCACAAGCGCACGTCACAATCGATTTATTGAAGGAAACATTCGATGAGCGCATAATTTCGCGGAATGGACCTGTCAATTGGCCACCAAGGTCGTGTGATTTGACACCATTGGATTATTTTCTTTGGGGATATGTGAAGTCGCTCGTCTACACCAACAAACCAGAAACGTTAGGGGAATTGGAAGCCAACATTCGTGGCGTTATTGCCGACATACGGCCCCATATGCTCGAAAAAGTGGTTGAAAATTGGACCTGTAGAATTGGCTTTATTCGAGCCAGCCGCGGCGGCCACATGCCCGAAATCATATTTAAACATTAATGGCATAAAATTATCCTTCCAATAAAGCCAAATTGATGGACCTTAAAACGATTTTCTTGTGTTTTATTTCAATTCGAAGTTCTATACCCCTAAAAAACACCCTTTATTTGTTGAATATTTTTTAAACATTCATAGACAAAAAAAAAAAAAACGAATGGTCGGAAAAACTTTAACAGAAAACCTATCTCGAACTGTACATAATTATTTCAATGACTTGCTGGAGTAAAACTGATTATAGACGGTAGCTGTGCTTAAACTGAAAGATGATGCTGGATCTTATAAGGAAATTATTTGCTACTATTTCGAATTTTATGATAAATTTCATCCTAGTCTCTAGCTTATATCGACGTGCCATACGAAAATTGGCACCAGAATTTTTGTGTCTGACAAAAACTACCACTTTCGATTTTTGGCTGACGAAAAGTAGTAATTTCGTTTTATTGATGACGAAAAGTAGCATTTAAATAGAGTTTGTTGTTTTTTTAAAGGGTGTTGGCTTGGTAACAAAATTGTTTCTTATAATATATATTAAAATAGGAATTCGATATGTAGATAGATATTGAACATGTGAGTTAAATTTAAAGTTAACATGCCAATTTCATTATTCTTGCAGGTAAATAGGGCTTGAACGTTTTTGTGAACGAATCACGGAACATGTGCTCACCAAAATGTGGGGCTTATTTGAAATGGCAGGGATCACATGATAATAAAGTAAATATAATAAGAACAAGTAAGGAAATTTAAGTTGGGGTGGAACCGGACATTAAATGCCCAGCTTTGTAAAAGTGGTGGTGGTAAATTGTTATCGAGTTATGACCTGTAGAGGGTTTAAACTTTTTCTACTACCATGTGGGCAACACCAAGCTCATTCCGTTTAGCTAAATTTAGATCTTATAAATAAAAATGAACGTGTGTCTGGAGTCTAAAGTACTTAACTGATCTTTATGAAATTTTCACAGATTTTCGGCCTTACTGATATAGGCCATATATAATTTTGGAAAAGTGGGCGTTGCCACACCCCCATGCTATATAAAATTACTATTCCTCATAACAGTGAATGTACTTGGTTCAAATTAATGATATTTGGAGGTATGTGTCCTTCATCAATATTTACACAACGTTAGAGAAGTGGGCGGTGGATCTTTATGATACTTTTACCGTGGATTCAGGTGGCCTCTGGGTGCGACACTGTATTAAGTTGGAGTCCGGCATAACTGCGAATTTATTTGATTCCAGATAACGATGTTTTATATAAACGTGTCCTATATATCAAAAAAAAAACTTTGGAAAAAGTTATCGGCACTAAATGTTCATTTAAGTGTGGGCGGTGCCAAGCCCATTTCTCAAAATTACAACAAAAAAATTACTGAGATTATCAGGTTATTGTAACTACCAAATTCTAGCATTTTATCTGCATCAGTGCAGTAGATTTGGCATGTTTCGGTTTCCTACCTCTCTTTTAGAAAGCTTTAGCAAAAAGTGGTCGTGGGCGTGCTCTACATGTACCAAAGAAAAAAAAACTGTGTGCTGAATTTCATTCTATTAGCTTAGCTCATGGATATCACGACTGCAGTGGATATATTAATTTTTCAATTGCAGTCATTTCGATTCTTCTATATACAAAAAATAATAATAATGGACAAGTAAACCGCCGAGGAGGTTTAGACCGAGCTTCCCTATTAGTTGCTTAATTTGCTGATTGAAGTTTTTATCATACAAATTGGAGGAACCTGCATATGGCATTTACTAAGGCAGGAATAAACTCGAAGGCTTGCGACCTCCGGTGTGGTAGGCCATAAAGACTACTACCACACCACATCTCAATTTATGTCGGCTCTTTCTAATATTAAAATCCAAAACCTCTTAGACACTGTAAATAAGTGAAAAAGAAAAACAAAGTGCTAGTTTTCGTCAATCACAAAACGAAAGTGTTAGTTTTCGCAAGAAATTTTAAAAATGTTAGTTTTCGTATGGCACGTCGATATGTTGAAATTTTGCATAAGGTGGATTGGAGATTATGGTTGTTAGTGTGCTATTTATTGTTAACCTTGTTTCACACGTATTTTATCCTAATAAAAGACTTCCATAGGACATATGTAGGTCTGCTTCTATTCAACGGACGAAAGAGAAAAGAAGGGAATTTAAAGATATTTTTCAGTGCCGTTAATGGATCGCGATGCTAATGTAATTTCGAACTAACACACCATAAGTAGATATCCCCTAGCAGTCCTGAGTGCAGTGTTCTAGAAAGCCTGCAACTTCTTCCAATTCCTCGCTCCCTAAATTTTTTGTTCGTAGCGCTGCGCCAACAATGTCTAATTTTTTCTTTTTAATAGAGAGGCCGAGAATTTGCTAGCTAGCATTAACAGATTAATATGGATAACAGAGAGAGATGATCGTCGAGTTGAAAACTCCTACTTACGAGTATTTGTTAAGGCTACACTTTCTAGCCAAGGCTTCTGTTATGGCTGTAAAATTCGGATGATTTTAGTCGTGCCTGTTTTAGAAATAATTTATTGGTTATCTATTTATTTATTTATGTTATTTGTACAAGTAAAACTGAGCCTTTTGAAAGTACATCAATCTGATTACAAAGGAAATGTAGCTTAAACTATTATAAAAATTAACAAAGAGAATAGCTAAAAAATTATACAATTAAAACATCTGCAGGACATAGGTCGGTAAAGTAGAGACTTTAATTTAAAATGATAATTATGGGTTGAGAAAAGATAATACTGCCAGCTTAAAACACCCTGCTTTATGAATAGCTTTTGTCTTGGAGGGAAGTGAGCTCCACAGACGGATTGTACTGACAAGGAACATTCTGGCTTTTATAAAATATTGTTCCAGCGCGGTTAAGTTCTGCAGCTTGTATTATTTTCTCCAGCATTAAATTAAAGAAATCGCACGATAGGGGGTCACCCTGTCTGAAACCTCGTTCAGTTTCGAACGGCTCGGAGAGGTACTTCCCAATTCTGACCGAGCTGGCGGTGTTGCTCAAGGTCATTTTGCATAGCCGTATAAGTTGTGCGGGGAAACCAAATTCAGACATAGCGGCATATAGGCAGCTCCTTTTCGTGCTATCGAAAGCGGCTTTAAAATCAACAAAGAGATGATGTGTGTCGATTCTTTTCTCACGGGTTTTTTCGAAGATTTGGCGTATTGTAAAAATCTGGTCGATGGTAGATTTACCAGGTCTGAAGCCACACTGATAAGGTCCAATCAGGCTTCAGTATTTCGCACAATACGCTTGATAGGACCTTATATGCGATATTCAAAAGGCTGATTCCGCGATAGTTGGCGCAGTTTTGCAGGATCGCCCTTCTTGTGGATTGGGCAGAGAACACTTAGATTCTAATCTTCAGGCATGCATTCATCCAACCATGTTTTGCATAGAAGCTGAATAGCTCAGCAGGCAAAACATCAGCTCCAGCTGCTTTATTGTTTTTCAATCGGGATATTGCTATTCGCACTTCATTATAGTCGGGTTGTGGAACGTCAATTCTATCGTCTTCGATTGTGGGCTCGTGTTCGGTATCTTCTCTGGTTTCTTGCTCAGTTTCTCCATTTAAAAGGGCAGAGAAGTGATCCCTCCATATTTTGAGTGCTCTCTGAACATCGGCCACCAGGTCGCCGTTCTCATTCTTACAGGAGTTTGCCCGGGTTTAAAACCTTCTGTCATTCGCCGAATTTTTTGGTAGAATTTTCGGGCATTATTCCCGTTGGCCAGCATCTCAAGCTCCTTTATTTCACGCTTTTCTGCCTCTCTTTTTTTCGCCCGGAAAAGCCGCCTCGCTTCCCTCTTCAACTCGCGGTAGTGTTCACACACACTCCTCGTTGCATTCGATCTCAGCGTTGCCTTGTAGGCTTCGTCCTTTCTTTTCGTTGCAGCGCGGCACTCTTCATCATCATACCAGTTGTTTCTTCACGTTCGCCGTAATCCAATTACTTCTTCGGCTGTGGTACGGAGTGCTCCTGAGATATGATCCCACTGCTCATGCATTCCACTAGGTTGAATTGTGCTCTCGGAGAGCAGGTGTGAGAGGCGATCTGCGAAATAATTGGCGGTCTGTTGCGATTGCAGCTTTTCGACGTCCAGCTTTCCCTGCGTTTTTTGTTGCACCTGTTTTGTCGTACAGAGGCGGGTACGAATCTTGCCTGCTACTAGGTAGTGATGAGAGTCGATGTTAGGTCCTCGTATTGTGCGAACATCTAAAACGCTGGAAGCATGCCGTCCGTCTATCACAACGTGGTCGATCTGGTTGCGTGTTTTTCGATCGGGGGACAGCCATGTAGCCTGATGGATCTTCTTGTGCATAAACCTAGTGCTGGATATGACCATGTTTCGGGCACCGGCGAAGTCGATCAGACTGAATCCATTTGGACAGTGGGGCCAAATACACCCTCCTTACCCACCCTGGCGTTAAAGTCGCCAAGCACGACTTTGATATCATGACGGGGGAAGCGCTCGTATGCTTCTTCCAGGCGCTCGTAGAATGCATCCTTTTCCACGTCGTCCTTCTCTTCCGTCGGTGCATGAGCGCAGATAAACGATATGGTGAAAAATCGTACTTTTATGCGGATTGCGGCGAGACGCTCGTTCACGGGTGTGAACGACAGTACTCGATGACGGAGTCTTTCTCCCACCATAAATCCCACGCCGAATCTGCGCTTGTCTTCATGCCCACTCCAGTAGATGTTGCAAGGTGTTTTGATCGTGTTTCCTCGCCCCGTCCATCGCATCTCTTGTATGGCGGTGATGTCAGCTTTTGCTTTCCTCAGGACCTCAACCAGCCGGGAGCGGCACCTTCCCCATTAAGGGACCGGACATTCCAGGTACATGCCCTTATCTCATAATCCTTATTTCGTTTGCGTGTGTTGTCAACTAAAAAAGGGTTCTCATATCCGAGGCTTTGTTGTTGAATTTCATTGGAACGTTGTTTTATGTGGTGGGTCCCAAACCCAACGCACAACCCGTTTCACCGCATGCAAAAGAATCGCTCTGGCCATTCCCAGGTGAATGGCGATCAGAAACTTTACCCACTTGCGTGGACTTCTGCACACGGCCCCATCCTCCATTCTGGAGTAGACTGTGTATGTAAAATTCGGAACCAATAGATTCAAAGTCCGGGTGGGCTGGCAGAAATTTGGATTTTTAAATAAGTAGGGCGGATTTTAATAATGTATCAACTTGTACAAGAAGCAGAGATTTCTCAATTTTAGGAAATTATAAATATCACATCCCAGAATTCGCGTGGATATAATTCCCACCAATTGGAAGCACTAAGGAAGGTAAAGCTGTTCTACATCTGGGGTTCCCATCTCAGTTGGTACCAGAGCATACAGGACCTATACCCGTCAAAGGACTTTCCAGTCACTTTAGCCCCCAGAAGTGTTTTGACGTTACGAAAACATATAGATTGATCATTGATGTCTCAAAAATCGTTTATTTCCTTTTATAGAACTTACAAAAAAAAAACTGAAGTACGCCTTATACGTGAACTATTGTCATCTGATTAAATTATTTAGAAAATAAATTAATTCATCATCATCTTATGCTACTAAGACAGCTCTGTCAATTATTCCTTCTCGTCGTCTTTATAGCTTCTACAGCATCTACGAAATAAAAATACCAGTCTTTCTGCATGCCGTCATATAAGATTTGGTCCCATTAATTCCTCCAAATTGGTTGATCTTTCCTCTTGAGAAAGTATATCTCTTTTTGAACTTGGAAAACCTAGCTTTCCGGGAAATTTTGTTTATTGTTCATCTTTAAAATGCTTGCACCTTTTATAAGCAGCTTTTAATAACTTACCAAAGCTCCGTTGCACGTACCTCATCCTGCAAGCCCATGCATGCTTTCCTGGTTTTCTCCCTATGATATGGGGCATAGAGGAGCTGTAGCCTGTTTAGCACTGCTTTTGTATTGAACGAAAAATCAAGCGATTTTCTGGAATGTGACCTTGAGTCGAACAATTCGATCACTCAATAGTAAATTTCTTATCTAAAGCAAATAATCGATTGTGGTTTCTAAACCGATTTTTATACGAAAAGTGCCTGTTCGACCTATTAATTTAAATATATCATGAATAATTAATTAATTTTCAAACTTTATTAATTCAGGTTCGAACTATTCAAGTGAAAATTTTAAATACTCTCAAGCATTTTATTACAGTAAAAATAATACAAAACCATAAACAATAATTTTTTGGTTTCAAAACTGAAATACTCGCTATAATTAAGTTTTGAAAATGAATCGAATATGAATTGTTTATCATTAATAAAATCTATCAAAAAGAATCTTAACTATCAATTTTTTTGATCGATTTTATTAAGATCGAGTAAAGTAAAAATCAATTATTTATTCTCAACCATAGTGATATTATCGCAGCTTAACTTTAACTTTTACTTTAACTTTAACTTTAACTTTAACTTTAACTTTAACTTTAACTTTAACTTTAACTTTAAGTTTAACTTTAACTTTAACTTTAACTTTAACTTTAACTTTAACTTTAACTTTAACTTTAACTTTAACTTTAACTTTAACTTTAACTTTAACTTTAACTTTAACTTTAACTTTAACTTTAACTTTAACTTTAACTTTAACTTTAACTTTAACTTTAACTTTAACTTTAACTTTAACTTTAACTTTAACTTTAACTTTAACTTTAACTTTAACTTTAACTTTAACTTTAACTTTAACTTTAACTTTAACTTTAACTTTAACTTTACCTTTAACTTTAACTTTAACTTTAACTTTAACTTTAACTTGAACTTTAACTTTAACTTTAACTTTAACTTTAACTTTAACTTTAACTATAACTTTAACTTTAACTTTAACTTTAACTTTAACTTTAACTTTAACTTTAACTTTAACTTTAACTTTAACTTTAACTTTAACTTTAACTTTAACTTTAACTTTAACTTTAACTTTAACTTTAACTTTAACTTTAACTTTAACTTTAACTTTAACTTTAACTTTAACTTTAACTTTAACTTTAACTTTAACTTTAACTTTAACTTTAACTTTAACTTTAACTTTAACTTTAACTTTAACTTTAACTTTAACTTTAACTTTAACTTTAACTTTAACTTTAACTTTAACTTTAACTTTAACTTTAACTTTAACTTTAACTTTAACTTTAACTATAACTTTAACTTTAACTTTAACTTTAACTTTAACTTTAACTTTAACTTTAACTTTAACTTTAACTTTAACTTTAACTTTAACTTTAACTTTAACTTTAACTTTAACTTTAACTTTAACTTTAACTTTAACTTTAACTTTAACTTTAACTTTAACTTTAACTTTAACTTTAACTTTAACTTTAACTTTAACTTTAACTTTAACTTTAACTTTAACTTTAACTTTAACTTTAACTTTAACTTTAACTTTAACTTTAACTTTAACTTTAACTTTAACTTTAACTTTAACTTTAACTTTAACTTTAACTTTAACTTTAACTTTAACTTTAACTTTAACTTTAACTTTAACTTTAACTTTAACTTTAACTTTACCTTTAACTTTAACTTTAACTTTAACTTTACCTTTAACTTTAACTTTAACTTTAACTTTAACTTTAACTTTAACTTTAACTTTAACTTTAACTTTAACTTTAACTTTAACTTTAACTTTAACTTTAACTTTAACTTTAACTTTAACTTTAACTTTAACTTTAACTTTAACTTCAACTGGGGAGCTGTATTGCACTCTTGAAGAAGAACTCATTTTTCACACTTCTAGGTGTCCTGCTATATATCCCTGAAAAAAATCGTGGGACGGATCTCTAAAGAGAGTAGACCGGGACCAATAAATTTCGTCTACAGTGGGCTACAATTGATTCCGTTATAGGCATAGTTGGGATGAGTCGATTTTAATTTCTATAGCCTACTTTTAGGTGTTGGAAGTGAACTTGTCCGACTGTACCCTTTTGGGCATGAAAGGGCCCAATTAGTCTCATAATAGGATATGCTCAAACAAAAGAGATCATTTCAACCCTTACAAAGAGATCAAAAATGGCATTGGAAGCATGCTCCTTTGCGACTCATCCCGGATTCATCCTAGACTAATCGCATTTTTTGCAGGGATACTATACAATACAAGAACAATAAGGAAAAATTCTGGAGCTCAACTTTTCAAAAGTCACAACAATCGATTACTTATGCGTGTCGCATTATATTATTTAAGTTTTCCAGTTCGAGAAGCTGTCTTTACAGACAGTTTAATTCAATGCTTTTTGTTTTATCTTTTCCAAAAGCTTTGTCAGTGGCAATTTTAACACCTTTCGACGTCAGAAGGCAGCGGGTGTTAGCGGCGTGTGGCCAGCGGTTGTCAAAACATATTACGCCTAGGTGCATATGTTAAAAACATAACCGTGTGACAGTGTGGCGGCAACACCTTAAATACAAACACGCAAGCTAATTGTTATTATATTAATGTGAATACATATATAAATGGCTCATAGCGGTGCAACCTATGTGCATGTGTAACAGTTTTATAAACAATTAGCTTCAACGTTAGTGACGCAGCAATCTACCGAAACTATCAAACATTGATTTGTTGTTTTTCTGCAGAGCTTTACCGTTAATATTGGCGTTTTTCCAAGGACAAGCTACATTTTAGTGCAGATTTGAAAAACAGTTACAAAAAATGTAATGCTCAAAGCTCATAAATAAATATATGCACAAAAAATCTGTAGACATTTAAGACTGTGCACGATATGAGTGCGTATCGAAACTGTCAAAACTGAGAGGACACCCAGCAGGAAACAAAAATAAGGATATGCAATGAGAATATGAAGATCGGTGAAGAAAATTCGACTGACTCAGAACTACAGCTTAACCATTTCACTACAGATTTAGTTCCCGCACAATACCCAAACAAAGCATTCATAGTTCTCAACCGGTTGCTTTGGATGCTTCTAAACCAGATTCGCTGTGGCTATTCCTCAAATGCTTTAGGTGTAGTTCTCGTAGTCGATGTATGATTATCAATATCCGGTAATTGAAAGTGTATTTGAGCTATCGTTTTTGTAACTGGTGCAGAACGAGAACGAAACTGCCTTCTTATGTTTTTCTTGGATTCTGGTTAGCAGTTTTACTATTACTCAAAATAATTTCCTCGATTCTTCCTCATGTTACGTGACCTTGTTAAACTTCAAACAGCTATTGGGAGACTCGATAAGTGAGGTATGATAAGCTGAAAGGAAAGGGTGTATTTCTCAAATAAAACAAGTAAAGAGAACATTGTCTCCGGTTGTGCCGAAGGCTTTATACCTTTCATGACTGTATGGGGCTCTCTGTTACGTTGGTTCGATATTGTTGGTGATTAACACATTACAAAAAGGCGGCCACATACCAAATTTTAGCCATATATCTCTAAGAACTTAGGGACTAGTTTTCGACTCTTACAAACATGGGAACAAAGCTATAATACGCCAATCGGGACTTTGACACTTTTGAACTTAAAGAATGTGAAGCAATTTAACAGGGTTCTAATTATGTGCAGAACAACTGTAGATCGCGGAAGCGGTACAATGTTGGCTAAGGGTTATTTGCCTACACAGAAGGGAAAACTGTGGATAGTGAAATTGGCGATGGATCGAGCTGGTTAAATGTATTATTATGCCTCATGGCTTGGGATTATGTCTCTTTTTTATTTGGGATTATGACACAACCCTTGCAGTCACATAATTTCAAGTAAAAATATTTGGGAGTATCGTAATTCCAATTGTTTTACTTGGGACTATGATACTTGAGATTATTTCATGTCGCCAAAGACGAGACGTAGCTAAATAAACCCATTTGAACCATTCGTTTAATAAGTAAGTTACCGCGGAGATCTTACCAAGTATCTTCGGTGTTGAAGGCCATTAAACAAGGTATTATACTAACAAACATTTTACACGACTAAGAACGCTGTAATATGCCCACGAAATTTCCTAAAGGGTATGAAGAGTTTTTAGTTAGAAAAAATCAGAAAAAACGGAGCATTAAACTGTCACCGCGGCATAGGTGTGCCTAGTAACGGTGCATGATGCAGCCAAAACCAAATTTAAATGAACACACAAATACACGCAAATCTAACGAGGGTCAGCGAATAAATGAGACTGAGTTGGTAAAATGTTTTGTAAATGTGGTTTCATTCGGTTTATCATAACGACACCATTCTAAAGTGAGTTACAGATGAGTCGTTTCATCTGGTATGTGATATAATGATTAAAATCGGACTCAGTCTGTTATAAGACCTGAGACGCAGCGAATCGGGACGGGTTTACTAGTTCTATATATTATTTCGAAGTTATTTTCTATGGAAATTTTTATGCCCTCTTAAAAATTCCCCGTATTATTTTCTTCTATGGAGCGGAATAATAGGGGAAGAGGAATTTCAAATTTTCAAAATCAACTGTTTTGACATGCGCTGTTTAGGCTTGGGATCCACTTTTTGTTCCACCCAGTTTGTTAGACACTGTGGTCTCGGTGAAAGTTAGCCACTTACAAAAACGCAGCTTGTTGTTAATCAACAAACAAAGGGGCTTTCTACCCCCGGATTGTTAATCAAAGTTTTTGTTTTGAGAGCGGAACTCTGTAGCGCAAAGTGCTGCCACTGAGAATGTTGTTCAAGGTTGCCCCCTATTTTAAATTACTTAAAAATTAAATGGAGTTTAGCTATCAAACCAAAGGTACTTTACGTATATCTAAAGTAAAAATACGTATGGGTAGCGCTGCTAACTAACTCCAACTCGGTTAAATAGTTGAGAAGATAGTGAGGCGCTCCTTATATAATAAAATATATAATTATCCTGGATTTGGATATTTCGTTTCTATACCCGACCTATTAAATAATGATTACTAATAGTAATAATTACCGGTTTGATTAACTATTTTCTTGAGAATCCATTAAATTACTTTCAATTTTTAATGATTACTTTTTAATTAATTAATAAAATAGTCAAAAAAAATCATGATTTTTACGATTATTAAAAAAATTAAAAAAAAAAAAAATAATCAAAAAAAAGTGGGTTTGATTACTTTTAATAATTTTTTGTTTTTTTTTTTGTATTTTTTCTTTTATTTTATTTTTTTTTTCTATTGTACTTAATTTTTTCAGTATTGTTGTAGAAGCACATAAATATACACATCAATGATTATTTTCGTTTTCTCTTTTTAATTAATATATAAACTATATCTAAATCGGCACTAGCAACAGAGGCTTTCGGCTGCGTAATAAATTAATAGTTGCCTTTTCTGGAAAAACCACTAAAATAATCATTACGAATTAAAAAAGCCGTCTAATTAATTCATTACTGATACTAATCAAATTTAACAGGTATGTTCCATACTAAACAGACGCCCACCGACCATGGAGATATCCAGCGGTTTACTTATTGAATTTTCTGCACAGAGTTGTTGTGGAATTGTAGGTGTAAAATACTATTGTACGATCAAGCGTTACGAGATTACTCCCTCGAGATGACTTGATATTAAAAGCCCAAGACAATGGAAAGGCATGTTTACAAAGAGCTCTCTCAATTATTTTTAACGCGTTCCTTATTTCGCCCACTTATATAGTTGAAAATTTGGTTTTCGAAAACTGTAATTATTCATCGCCCCTTGTGGTCCATGTCGGTTTTAGTTTTTTTATGCATTTGCACTGTCTTTTCTGCTCCACAAAAGTCTTTTATGCGATTTTGATTAATACTTTTTGCATAGATAAAGTGCAATTTTGCTAATAATTCTTATTAAAAAATCATAGTTTTTAAGTCTGCTAACAAAAGGAGGGGAAAGGGGGCTTTATTCCAGCCGAATGAGTAAATTATACTCAGTTAATTGATTAAATCATACATAATGGAGCATGTCAAAATGGTCAGACCTCCGATTGACGTGAAGGCATATCAGCTAAGTTGTGTATTTCGTTTTTTTTTTATGTATTAACTTTTCATTTATTATTTTTTTTTTTTATAATCCGAATCTACTAAACCAAGCATTCTATTTTTGGAGTACAGATTTCAGTATTAAATAAAAATGTGGGTGTTGGAATTTATGATTTTATCCTCTTACCACATGTTGTTGTTTCTATTGCAGTTAGCCAACCCGTTCCACTTCAAACAGGCCAAAGAGTTATTAGTCCGTATATCACTCATCTTACCGTAGGCCAAAAAAAGAAGGTGCAAGTACCAAGTACTCGTGGAGTATGTATGGAGATATGTATCTTGTACATAAATTTAATTAAATTAGACCTCGCCCAGTGGATGAATTTCAAGCACAAAACTTTATTTTATTTTAGTTATTAGCTACTCCTTTCTTGGCCTTCTTTCCTTTTTTTCTATGCTGTTCCTTCTTCTTTTTAATTTATTTTTTTGTATTATATTTTATTGTTTTTTTCTTGCTTTCCTTCCTTTCCTTTCCTTCCCTTTCCTTTCCTTCCCTTTCCTTTTCTTTTCTTTTCTTTTCTTTTCTTTTCTTTTCTTTTCTTTTCTTTTCATTCCTTCCTTTTCCTTTCATTTACTTTCCCTTCTTTTCTTTTCCTTTCATTTACTTTTTCGTTTTCATAGTTCCTTTAAATTAATTTAATTTTATTTTATTTTACTTTGTGTCATTTTATTTTATTTTGTTTTATTTTATTTAATTTACTTATATATTTTATTTTAGATTATACAAACTAAACAAATTAACTACCGTCTTGAGTATTCTGAGCTAAAATAAATTTACCATGAATAATCACTTATTTTGGTTTTGTATATTAATGATAAAAGCAGTTGACTTCATTTTTTTCCGATTGATAGCATTCATCGTGTTTAGGCACGATTACCGAATAATAGCAATCAGCAAAGCCTTGCGTACACTATCACATTAGCAGAGCGTCACATACGAGGTGTGTTCAAAAAGTATCGCGAATTTTGTGTTTTTTCAAAAATTATTTATTTATTCATGAATATCTATTTTGTCCCCTTCAACGTAATCCCCATGAGATATTAAACACTTGTGCCAACGGTTTTTCCAATCTTCGAAGCACTTCAAAAAATCATTTTTTTGTATCTTGTTCAGCTCCTCCTTCGATGCCGTCTTTATCTCGTCAAGAGAAGCGTAACGTCGTCCTTTCATGGGCCTCTTCAGTTTAGGGAACAAGAAAAAGTCACAGGGGGCCAGATCTGGGGAATACGGTGGCTGCGGCATCATTAGTGTGTTGTTTTTGGCCAAAAAGTCGCGCACAAGCAACGATGCGTGAGCAGGGGCGTTATCGTGGTGCAAAAGCCAATTTTTGTTCTTCCACAAATCCGGGCGTTTCTGGCGGATTGCTTCGCGCAAATTGCGCATAACTTGCAGGTAATATTCCTTATTGACCGTTCTTCCCTGTGGCAAGAACTCATGATGCACCACGCCCCTGCAATCGAAGAAAACTGTCAGCAAAACTTTCACATTCGACCGAACTTGGCGCGCTTTTTTCGGTCTTGGTTCGTGCGGCAGCTTCCATTGAGATGATTGAGCTTTGGTTTCCACGTCATAACCATAAACCCACGATTCGTCACCAGCTATGACCCTCTGGAGCAAATTTGGGTCGTCGCGGACAGAGTTTAACATCTCATTATCAATGTTCATGCGATGCTTATTTTGGTCACAATTGAGCAATTTTGGTACGAATTTCGCGTAAAAATCGAAGACGATCCAAAACACGTGCAAGCAAAGCAGCTGTCAACAATTAACTGAACATTCAAAATGGCCGAGCTTGTCGGCATAAGTGAGAGACATGAGTACCAACATAACGCCACAAAAAATTCGAAATTCGAATATACGTAACCAGCGAAAATTCAAAATTCGCGATACTTTTTGAACACACCTCGTATATAGCAGGAAAGCAGCCAAACAACATTTCTATTCACAAGGCACAGACAGCAGCACGATTACGAGCCGCAGCAGAGGCACGCTTACAGGCAGCGGCGCGTAACTTTTCTGGACACCCCCTACCTAGCCCAAAGATGTTTACACATCAAAAACTGGGTTGTTCCTAAAAGCTTAGATATACGGCGAACTTCTGGGTATCACGTCGGGATTCTCCGCATACGTAACGTACGTATCCAGTCTGGAAAGGTTAGATTATGTTAGGTTAATAAATAGCTCACTTCCACTTGCAGACAATTGTGTTCATTTAATAATAGTAATAATAATTCCCAAACGGATTACCCACCATATCGCCCCCAACTGCCGCGAGGGGCGCATCCGCATAACGGATTATTTGTTCGTGCCGAGTCGTTGAAAGACTTTGGTCTGTTAATCGTCGAGATCTAAAACTGCGCAGCTACAGAGAAAACCTTATAAGCTAAGTAAAGTAGATATAAGATAGATTATACATTAAGAAATAACTAGTTAACAGAATAAAATTATTGTCAGAATTTTATATAGAAGTCAAAGAATAACAAACAATTAGTAGCTATGTATTTAGGATAGAAAGAATTGATTTTTTTATGCTGAAAAGCGAATCTGAAATATGAAATCTACCAGAAAGAGAGTTATAATCTTGACGCAAACAGCAAAAAGGCTCATTTAACTGAAAATTGGTTCGGCACTGTTTTAAGACTGGAGGTTTAAAATGCCTTGAAGTACGAGACGGTACATTAAAGTTCACTTCACTTAGAAGAAATGGGCTGGAGAGTGAACCATTTAGCAATTTAATCATAAAAACAACTCCAAGCATTTCCCTCCGACTAGAAAGTGTGTGCAGATTAATGAGCTTTAAACGATTCGTATAGGGTGGCAGATTATACAAGGGATCCCAATGAAAATCTCTCAAGGCAAATAGTAAAAACTGTTTTTGAGTTGATTCTAGACGATCTACATAAACCTGGTAAGGCGGGTTCCAAATTATAGAACCGTATTCAAGTATCGGTCTGACTAATGTAGTGCAGAGGGCTTTAGTTACATAAGGGTCGCTAAATTCTTTAGACCATCGTTTAACGAATGCTAGGACACCTCTAGCCTTATTGACTGTTGTCTTAATATGGCGGTTGAAACTGAGTTTATAGTCCACAGTAACCCCCAGGTCAACAAAATCATACACTTGCTCAAGACTATAATTTTTAATTGTATAGCAAGCTGGCTGAGAAATTCCACCCGAAAAACCCTTGTATTTGCTTTTTTAAGGTTAAATGGCATATAATTTAAATCGCACCAAGTAACTAGTATATCTAGGTCTGATTGTAGCTTATTTCTATATTCAAATGACGCGAATGACATGAAAAGCTTTACGTCGTCAGCATACATTAACATTTTTGAAAATTTTATTATTGTAGAAATATCATTTATAAACAACAAGAACAAAATCGGGCCAAGATGGCTTCCTTAGGGAACCCCCGAAGAGACATAAATGACATCGGATACTAAATTTTTAAACACTACTCTTTGTGTCCTGTCACTAAGGTAAGAAGAGACCCAGCGATTGAGACCCAGCTGGAAGCCCAACTGATCGAGTTTATGAATAAGTAATGAGTGACACACTTTGTTGTTGTTGTAGCGACTACTTAACCTGCCTAGGATGTCACCCCCCATCGAACACTGTCATCAGGCTCTTCTAACGGAAGTCCAAGAAACCTCGCGGCTTCAACAGGGGTGGACCAGAGTGAAATTGGTGTTAGAAGAGTGGGCTCAGTTGAGCAGATGAACAGATGGTTAGTATCGTGGGGATACACGGGTTCAGTCTGGATAGGTAAGAGTTTAGTCTGTTACAGTATCCAGAACGAAGTTGAGCCAGCGTGACTCTTGTCTCCCTGGGCAATTCGCGTTCCTCGTCGGCAACAGGTGGAGCTTGTGCCTGTAGGACTGCATTCACTAGGCGTGACCCGACAAAGGAGTTTACCGACTCCATGTGGATGAGGTTGAGGGCCCGCCGGTGCACCTTTGGATCAAACGGCGAGGAAATGTGATGCCGGATCTCGTCATAGTGCTTACGGAGGTGACTCCTTATTCTCCTGGGAGACGGATTTTCGTTGAGCAGGTTCCTGTTCGGGTGCTGCGGTTTATGGCAGTTGAACAGGAATTGTCTGGTCAACATCTCGCAGTGCTCTTTGACATCGAGCATTTTTGCTTCATTATGAAGATGGTGCTCAGGAGACATAAGGAGGCACCCCGTGGCAGTTCTGAGTGCGGTGTTTTGGCAGGCCTGCAACCTCCTCCAATGTGTGTCTGCTAACCCCGGCGACCATATTGGCGTCGCGTAGCTGGCCGATTGCCTTGTAAAGGGTGTTTTTTTTAGGGGTATAGAATTTTGAATTGAAATAAAACACAAGAAAATCGTTTAAAGGTCCATCAATTTGGCTTTATTGGAAGGATAATTTTATGCCATTAATGTTTAAATATGATTTTGGGCATGTAGCCGCCGCGCCTGGCTCGAATAAAGCCAATTCTACAGGTCCAATTTTCAACCACTTTTTCGAGCATATGGGGCCGTATGTCGGCAATAACGTCACGAATGTTGGCTTCCAATTCCCCTAACGTTTCTGGTTTGTTGGTGTAGACGAGCGACTTCACATATCCCCAAAGAAAATAATCCAATGGTGTCAAATCACACGACCTTGGTGGCCAATTGACAGGTCCATTCCGCGAAATTATGCGCTCATCGAATGTTTCCTTCAATAAATCGATTGTGACGTGCGCTTGTGGCATGTAGCGCCGTCTTGTTGGAACCACAACTCATCCACATTCATGCCATCCAATTCGGGAACAAAATAGTCGGTTATCATGGCTCTATACCGGTCTCCATTAACGGTAGCTGCCTCTCCAGCATTATTGCGGAAGAAGTATGGCCCAATGACTCCACCAGCCCATAAAGAACACCAAACAGTCAGTTTTTGTGGATGTAATGGCGTTTCAAGGGTCTCATGTGGATTCTCTTCACTCCAAATGCGGCAATTTTGCTTGTTGACGTAGCCATTCAACCAAAAATGAGCCTCATCACTGAACAAAATTTTGCGATGAAAATCAGCATCGAAATCAATCTCATTTTCGGCCCATACACCAAAATCACGACGCATTGCATGGTCTCGCGGCTTTAATTCTTGCACAAGCTGGATCTTGTAATTTCGCAAGCCAAGATCTTTGCGCAAAATCTTCCATAAAGTTGATGGACAAAGCTCCAATTGCTGTGCACGGTGGCGAATCGATTCATTCGGGTCCTCTTCAACACTTTGCTCTACAGCGGCAATTGTTTCTTCGGTGCGCACTGTTCGACGTCTCTGCGGATGCGTATTATCACATGGAGTAAACGTAGTGCGAAAACGATCCATGGTTAACCGAATTAATTGCTCTGATGGACGATTATGTCGACCATAAAATGGACGGAGCTCACGGTAAACTTCGCGAACTGAACCATTATTTTCGAATTAAATTTGCACGATTTGCAAGCGTTGTTCTTTTGTCAACCTGTTCATGATGAAATGGCAAACCAAATTGAACATAAATGACATTAGAGTTGCCAGATTTGACCACAAAATGCCAGTTTTATCTCTATTCAAAAACAAACCTGTAAAAAAAACACCCTGTACGTTGCCAGTAACGTTTCTGTGTCTTTCCCCCAAGTACTGCCAGCTAGTGACTTGAGGATTTTGTAACGGCTTTGTACTTTGGTGGCAATCGCGGCTACATGAGCACCGTATTTGATCAAACGTGACCCCTAAGATTTTGAGATGTGCGCTGTCCACGTCGTAAATAAGGTGGCCGAGGATTTGGTCGGTGACAATGTCAGGTTCCGTGCAGCGAAGAAACTGGAAAGGGTTGGAAGGTACGAATTAATTCTCAAGCTGAGCTCATCAACGGAGGGTCCAGTCGCCAGGATCGTGCGTCATCGGCGTAGGAGACGATCGAGACGCCTTCTGGTGGGGAAGGGACCCTTGATATGTAATAATTAAACAGAAGCGGGGATAGGACACCACCTTGTGGCACCCCCCCCCCTTAATTATGCGTGGTTTTGATCTTTCGCCTCTAAATTCCACCGATGACTGCCGGCCACTAAGATAGTTGGCGGTCCAACGCTTTAGACAGGGAGGAAGATTTGAATCTTCCAGGTCCTTAATGAGTTGTGCGTGATTAACAGTGTCAAAAGCTTTCGACAGATCAAGCGCAACTAGAACGGTCCTATCATCTGTGTGGTGATGGCGTTTAGCGCGGTGGTAGTGCTATGCATTTTGCGGAATCCATGCTGATGTTCGGCTAATCGTAGGTTAGCTGTATAATAAGGGATCAAGACCGTCTCCAGAGTCTTCACTACTGGCGATAGGAGTGATATCGGTCGATATGACTCCCCCACGTTGGCCGGCTCGCCGGGCTTTAGTAGTGGCACCACCTTTGCCTGTTTCCATCTTTCTGGAATGACAAAGGTGGTCATGGACAGATTGATGACGGTTGTTAGGACCTTACTCCCTCATCACCGAGATGTTTTAGCATCAGCATGGATATACCGTCTGGGCCAATAGATTTGGAACCCGTATGGCCTCCCGAACCTCTGTGGTGGTGATGGCAATGGGCGATTGGTTGTTTTTGCGTTTGTGCGCTTCCCTGATGGCGCGCCTGATTTCCTTGTCAACCGGAGGATGCAGTACAAATTGCCGGCAGAAAGCGCTCGCGCAACTCTTTGGTTTCGACTGTACCTTATCACCAAAGGTGATGGATATTTTGTCGTTCGGTTTGGTCGGATTAGACAAGGATTTAACAGTGGACCATTTGCCAACACCAGCAGAGAGGTTACAGGACCTTAGGCGCTCCTCCCATTTGGCGCGTTTGTGCTGATCAACTAGCCGTCTGATTTCCGCATTGAGATCTTGAATTTGAGGATCCGTAGGGTTCAAGCGTCGCACGTGGTCACGTTCATTAGCCAGGGCCGCTGCCTCTGCGGGGAAGTACGGACGTATCTCCTTAATTCTACCTGACGGAATATATTGATTGGAGGCTGAAGCTATGACCGAGCGAAACGCTTTTTCCCCTTCTCGTACATCAGACGGGATGGGAAGAGCAGCGAAGGTGCTCTCAGTGAAATTAAGAAAACCAACCCAATCAGCTTTACTGAAGTTAGTGAAGGTGCGGTTCTCAGAAGTAACGAAGTCAAAAGCTTTGCTGAAATCCGTATAAATAACGTCGGTGTGCAGATTTTTTCTAAAGCCATTTGAGCCATGACTGGTAAACTCAAGTGAATTCGTGACTGTGGACTTTCCCTTACTGAACCCGTGTTGGCAGTCAGCTATCAAATTAGAGATCGGACCCCTAAGTTGATTTGTAACAATAGCTTCAAACAAATTTGGGATGACAAAAAGCTTTGCTATGCCACGATAGTTCTCTATAGAAGACCTACTCCCGCTTTTATGCAGCGGTAGAAGAAACGATTCTTTCCACGCAGTTGGAAAAACACCACACTTTAGTGATAGATTGAACAAATTGGTAAGGGGTTGGTAAATATGGTTCGCACACTTTTTCAAGAAACATGTAGGAATCCTACCAGGGCCATATTTAAAAGATTCTTTGAAGGTTTTAAGGTAAATTAGAACATCTTTGGCGCATATAATTGGTGAATTAATTAAATTTGTCCCTTGTAGCTTATAGGGATAATTTTGAAAGTTTGAATTGGTGACGGCAGAATAGTTAGAATTGAAAAATTGAGGAAATAAATTTGCTATATCTTGATTGTCGCTAGATATAATGTCTTGATATTTCATGTCTGAGGGAAACCCCGATACTTTACGTTTAGAATTTACGAAACCATAAAATGACTTTGGATTGAGATTAATGTCTCTTTTGGTTTTAGAGATATAAGCTTTATAGCAATTTTTATTTAAATCTATGTACTTCTGACGTAGAATGGAATACAGTAAGTAATGTTTGTTTAACCTGGATTTCTTACATAAATTAAATGATCGCGTTTTCCTATTTTTCAGAGCTTTAAGCTCTTTAGTAAACCAAGCTTGCGTAGGATGATCGTAAGTTAATTTACGTTTAGGAATAAACTTCTCAAATAGGCAGTAAATAGTTTGATTGAAATGTGAGACGTTTAGATCGATATCACTACCAAATTGTGAATACGTTCTGGGAGATCGACATCCCTCACCTTTGCCGAACTGTCGTAAAAGCATGCTGCCGTTATTCTAAATCACCTTTTCTGCAATCCTGGGCATCGACCGACTCCTCTTCCTCCTCATCCTAACAGCTGCTGCATAGGAGATTTGTTATATAACTATAATAACTCTAATCGCTATAATCGGAGCACCTGTAAGTACCCTAACCGCAGATTTGTTTAGTTTGAGAAAGAAACTACTTCGGAGTAAATATTGGGTCAAAGTAAAAATATAAAGGAATAAAGTAAAAAAAGAATGGAATGGAAGTAGTGCTGCTAGTGTTAAATTATTTTTAAACTGAGTTAAAAGTAGTACCTACTTCATTAAAAAATGGATTTTGCGGATTATTATGCTAAACCTTTTGCTAATTGTCAAAATGTCACATGAACCCAAAAAATACTCACACAAGTCGTGTCAATGAATACAAAAATATTTTTGAAACCAATCAATAAATCAGTTCATTTAAATTTCCAAATAAAAGCACAAAAATATACATACACAAAATTAATATAAATATTTCATTCATTAAATGGCTCACCGACAGCAACTCATACGTGCATGCATCCGACATACCCTGTGGGAATATATTTATCTGGCTAGTAATCGAAATCTCTGGCTAAGTACAGCGTCAAATGGGCATGTAGATTGTTATCAGTTCAAAAATTTCAAAAGAACTACCATAACAAGGCAGTTTTTATTTTAAAACAATGTCGCTTATCTGAGAATTTATTTGAAACATGCCCTATCTTATAGATTTAGCTTTCATACCCCAAATAAAATGAACTGTCAGCCGAAAGAGGGTAAGCTTTGAATCGTCCGACGATGCGAAAATATTATAACTAACAAGGAGTTTAGGAAGGTAGTACTCTCTGCTATTTTATGTAGAATCTGGGTCTGGTTCGGGGTACTTATAAACCTACTATATCCAAATACTTAAGGGCTTTCAAAATACTTTCAATAAAGGAACTAGATCTTACAGGACTCTGAACGTGAGCTGTCTGAGTTAGGACCCCAAAAGGAACGTAGGTATGGGTACAGCAGTATTCTGCTGAATGTTATCCACTCCTATATTAATACCATAAATGACTAGAGGGAAACCATCTTCTCGAATAGCCAGGCGGCTCTTCAGGGCCTCTGGACAGCAACGAGAACAATGAACATTTTTCACTTTCTTGATGTAGTAGGATTGAGACTAAAAATAGGTAGACTAAATTACTGTGCTGTAGAGTTTCCAGCTGTTCCATACAACAAAATGCGATATTGAGTCATTATTAAAATGAATAGGAGTAAGGTATTCAGATTAGTTGCAGTACTCACTTGCAACTGGACGAATATAGGTCGTACTCATTTAACTGTTACGATCTCCCTAATACGAAAACAATAGTGGAGCACCTACAGTGCGACTGTCCAGCGCAAGCTCTTCAGAACTCAACGAAGCTAAGTCTAAGGAGCTTCCACAATTTTAAAACTCAACGGGGTGGATACAGTAGGACGGATTTCGTAACGCGGATTTTAATATTGGGCAGTCTTTTTATAGTATTTTTAATTGGGTCATTCACGAGTTTTAGCACAAAAAAAAACTTCCCAAGGGTTTGAATCCGGTTGAGTTGAGACTCGAATTATTTAAAACTGGAATTCTAGAGTTGAGTGTCTTCTTATGATGACATCGCCATGTCGGCAAAGCAGATTTATGACTAAATGGTAGGGGTATTGGAAGTAATTTTTCCTACCGGGTCTAAACATGCCGCACATGGGAATCATGCAACATGCAAGAGTTAAGCCACAAAAGTTGGCGCGTACAAATTACAACACTTTAGCGCATACCGCCCACCACCACACCCTGCACGCTAGTCAGCACATTTTTCAATAGCCACCTACAATTGCAACAACAACCAAAACCATATTAAAGGTTTGCAGTTCATAAACTATATACAAATCGTAAGCAACCAACGGCTTAGTCACCAGCGACTAACCAAAGAAAATCGGGCTATCAAAAAGTAAAAAAAAAAAAAATTACACAATTTTTTGGTGGCGCATGCGCAGCAACTTAATTGCAAGAGTAACTGCGCTAGAGATAAAAGTTGGACAGATATGAAGGAATTGTGCTTGTTACTTGCTTAAAAGTGTCTGAGGCGATTGTAGACAAAAAGTTTCCCTTGGTTGCTTGCAATCACTGCCAAGTTATAGGTATCTAATTTTGAAAAAAAAATAAATAAAAATTGCTTAGAGGGCGCTGCACTGAACCAAATTTTGACCTTGCACAGCGTGTTGTCATGTAATAAATTCCGAAAAAATGAATGCCAAAGTGCCACACAGGCTCCTGCCTACATAGAAGTAATAAGGCGGAGTAAATTGGATTGAAAAAAATAATAATAATAATCAAAAAGGTACAAAAACAAAATATATTGACGCCGAAACTACACGTTTTTGAGTGTTTTTATATTTTTAATGGACTTTTTTGTTTCATGTTAAAAAGGCGAATAAAATAAATTATAGGAATGGCTCATACCTACGCCAGCATTGCAAAAATTAACTAAATCAGTTGATAATTTATACCAATAATAATGCCATGATTGACAAAGGAACCGTGCAGTTAAATATCAAACTAGTCAGTAAACATACTAGTATCCAATTATAATTTTCTGGTTGAAATCATACTAGTCAGAAAAAGTTCAATCCATACTAGTATACGACTACAATTTTCATAGTATGTGTTTAAGCGACATAAGCTGTAATTATTGTTTTCGTTTATTTCATTTTCCTTGCATGCTATTGTAATTCGCAATCAGCTTATGAAATATTCCAAAGATATAGTTTATGTTTTGCAATCCCAAATCGGCGTTTTTCACAGCGAAAATGATGAAAAATTAAAATGATGTTTTGATGGGGCCATTTTCTTATTTGAATCCCTGCTAGAAGTTTTGACCCACATTTGGACCAGCATTCTTTTATCTTTTTTGAACTAGTATGATACTGGTATAATTAGACTGCAATTTTACTAGTACATTTCCTTCCATTTTGAACTACTATGAAACTGGTATTTTACGACTAGTATGATACTAGTATATTTCCACTATAAACAAACTAGTATTTCATGAGTAGTAGATGGCTGGTATGTTCTGGTCAGAATCTGACAATTGACATCTCGTAGGTAATGGGCATGTTAAAAATGCCAGTTGCTTATATGGAAATATGACAGTTGGCTGACTAGTTGGGCTTGATGCATATACTAGTTGTAAAGTAGTTTGCAACTAGTTGGTTTGACTGCAGGGAATGAGCAAAAGCATAGAAAACAGTATTGTACACATCAACGTAACAAACGCGTGCTTCTAGATACCATTATTGCCCTGAATCGACGTGACCATAGTCCGTCGGTGGACCATGTAGAATATTGTGGTGTCTATGTGCCAAATTAGTAAATATTAAGTTTTGGGTTTTACTTTTTATACTCAGATGTGCATAGTTCACAAATCATACGAATATATCGATATAGTAGAGAGTTCCTTGGCACTATCTTCCACCGTACTTTCTTAGACGTTCTGTGCTGAAGGTTTTTCGAAAAAAAATTAGAAACTTTTAGTTTTTGCTGCTAAAAATCGAAAAAAGCTGGGACGTCATGATCTCAGTATATTTCTAAATACTAGGGCACTTAAAATATTCGATATTCGAAGCTTCGATTGTCCATTTTTTTGCTACTAAAAATCGAATGTTACTATTCGAATATTTAATAAGCTACTATTATTCGAATATTCGATTAGCCTGCGATTATTTGAATGGAGTACGGTTATTCGAACACTTGTTATATTTTTAACGTTCGAACGTTGCGTTGGTTGGGAAACACTTCCCACATTTAATTATTACTTTTCAAGTTTCAAAATGAGCGGATAAAAAATAAGTTGGGTCGGGGAATATTTTCAAAAGAGCTCGGATGTTATACAAGCCACATGTTCTATTCGTGGTATGATTTTATGTTACTAGAACTCCACTCATCATCATTAAATCTTCAATATTCGTAAGTGTTTACGTATTCATGTATGTATCTACGTACATGCGCTTGTTAATTAAAAAAAGTAGTATTCGAATAATCGAAACGAAAATTCGAACCGCATTGAATGCTCGACGACGCACGATTATTCGAATATTGATACTCTAATTTCGCTATTCGAATACTGCCTTATTCGAATAGTTCGAGTATTCGAAGCAGCCATTATCAACGTTAGCAGATACGTGGTACTACAGTTAGCAAAAATAATATTGGTCTCAAGTGACAAGGGGACGTACACGTATTCCATATCTCTTTTCCTATCTCTTTTAGGCTGTTCCTTTACTTTTATATATTTTCTTTTCTCCTCTTTCATTTTATTTTATTTTATTTTATTTTACATTATTTTATTTTATCTTATTTTGTTTTTATTTATGTCATTTTATTTTTTTTATTTTTTTTTATTTTATTTTATTTTTTTTTTATTTTATGTTATTTTATTTTATTTTATTTTATTTTATTTTATTTTATTTTATTTTATTTAATTTTATTTTATTTTATTTTATTTTATTTTATTTTATGTTATTTTATTTTATTTTATTTTATTTTATTTTATTTTATTTTATTTTATTTTATTTTATTTTATATTATTTTATTTTATTTTATTTTATTTTATTTTATTTTATTTTATTTTACTTTATTTTATTATATTTTATTTTATTTTATTTAATTTAATTTTATTTTATTTTATTTTATTTTATTTCATTTTATTTCATTTTGTTTTATTTAATTTTATTTTATTTCATTTTGATTTATTTAATTTTTTTAATTTTATTTTATTTTATTCTATTTTATTTTATTTTAATTCCTTCTTCTTGCTGGCTTGAGGTCGGTGATTTTTCAAAAATTGAAACCAAAAAATATTGATTTTATCAATATATTTCGACTACCAACGGTAATCGTCTTCAGGGTCAACTATATATAACAAAAAAACATAAAAATATAATCACAATTCACATAAAACTAATTGGTAAAAATTAAACACATACATTATTACACGTCTGTCCTGTTAAACGTAGAGTTGTTTACTGTCCGTTTTTGATATTTAAGTGTTGAGTGTTCTGACCTAAAACAAATTTAACATAAATCATCACTTGTTTTTGTAAACCTGTGTATATTTATAAAAAAGACAGTTGCCTTCGCCTGTTTTCCGATTGATAGCATTCATCGTGTTTAAGCACGATTACCGAATAACAACAATCAACAATGCACTTGCATACACACATACCCACAAAAGCAGAGCGGCACAAATATATCATCAAAGCAGTCAAACAAGATTTCCATACACAAAGCATAGCCATAAGCACAAGCAGAGGCACGCTTACAGGCAGCGACGCTTAGTTTTGCTGGGCTGCTCTATCGAACCCAAAGATGTGTACACAACAACAAGACACCGGCAGAGGTACGGTTACAAACAGCGACGCGTAATTTTTCTGGTACACAAGGTAAAGCAAATTTAACCATGTTAAAAAATGCAAGGCTTGTATCACAGAAAAGTCCATTTTCTAATGCTCACAGCTGAGTATATTAAGTTCAGTTACAGCTGAACTTAAAGTCCCTTACTTTTTTTTGTGTACAAGCTTTGAGACATTTTTCTTTATTTACCTTGTTGGTCTACTTAAAAGCAGATATTTATTAAGGAAAGATACATTTTTTATACACAGAAAAATATACTATATATGCTTTTATTTGCAGGCGGTGCCTTCACAGGTTAAAAAGGTTAAAGGCGATACTCAAAATTTTTTGGCAATTTAGCCTTTGTTAATAGTATATAATATATAGTATTATGGTACAAATGTTATGAATATTACAATAACTAATCGTATGTAAGCATAAAAGTATACATAAGATTTTTTACAGTAGATTTGGCAACTTGTTTTAAGTTAACCACAAGTGGAGCGTGGCGCCAATAAATGGTGATGTATAAATTTGGTTTCATCTTTCACTGTCGTGTCTATAAATATGTTTAACCGTAGCAATTTGCATTATAAGGTACTTCTCCTGTAGAGATCGACGGCACTCCAGTGCAATTTGAGAGTTATCGAGTTATTTGCAGTTTGGTTATCAAGAAAATCAAAATTTTTTACTTAAAGACCACGCACGTGGAATCAATGGAGTAGTCTTCTGGTCGATAAGAGGGTGGCTCCCTCGCCAATTCCCACACAAACCCTTACATTTAGTCTTAAGATTATATGGGAAGGATTCCGGTGAAACGTATTATCTAGACTATTGCAGTGCTCTATGCTTAGAACCCATGCTGTATTCAGGATTGTCTAACTGACCAGAAAGAGATCTGATTTAGTGCTCAGCTACGTTATAGAAATAAGTGATAAGTAGATAAATTGTAAAAAAAAACGTGGTGTACCTTCCCCTCTTCTCTCCCCTTCACCTTAGATTCGGTCTACCCCTCCGTTCAGTAAGTGAGATAAAAGGTATCCCATCGCTTAAAATCTTAAGTCGTCAAGGCATAGTTTAGAGTATAAAAATCCAGCAGCTTCACTGCCTAGAGCTTGCTAAGGCAAAGTTTTTAAATTTTGGGTTTTATTTCATGTATCTATGATCTACTTTCAGCATCGTTTTCGGGTAAACTTTTGGATTATGTACAGGTTTTTAAAGGGACAGTTTTGATCATTTCGCATTCTTTCCAGACATCCTTCGGGATCCATTCACAACACTCCAAACTGACCCTACAAAGATTATGTTGTGACAGCTAATTGAACTTGGAAAAGCAGTACATTTTTTAGCTCTGATTTATAGAAGGTATAAAGGGTGTTATTTTCGTAAGTCGAGAAGTCCTACTGTTTAGACTGTGAATTGGTAATTTAGTGAGTAAGAAAATCCTACTTGGTCCTAGGTTTCACACATATTTTTTTAGATTTCAACCTGCCTCCCAGTCCTAGGGAGTGAATGGTAAATACTCTCCCGCTGATCAGTCACAAAATAGTGATGCAAAAAGATGTGTGAATCTCGGATTTGTTGGAATGATCGCACTGAATCAAATGCGCCCTCATTTTGTGGCGTTGAAGTGTTCATAGGTGTCTGAGTTTAACATGGTCACTCATCTGTAGCTTCTTATTCAAACCGGCACACTGTTAATTTCAAAAAACTATTTTCCAAGTAAATAAAGAAGATTTTGGAGGTTTACATGACATACCCAAACGCGCTTTATTTATATTCGACGAAGGGACGGTCCAATCTATGCCACATCCAAACTTTCGCGGAGTAATTTTTCCAATACAAAAGCACATTGGCGAAGTCGTTTGATTTTATTCGCTTTTCTATGAAATAAGTACAACTGAAACCTTCCGAAAACTGCTTTTGAAACTGAGCTCGTATCGTTGCTTGGGGGTTAATATGCTTATTCGTTAATTCCATAATTTAATGATATTTCTTTAACTAGTTTGACACTTTTATGTACTGTTTTCGAACATAGATGATATGGGTTCTTTCGTTCTTCTAAGCATGCAACGGAAACTTTGAACTTACTATTTTCTAAGCTTTTTATTTGAATAAAGCATCTTTCATCCCAACTCAATCCAAGATAGTACTTTGTGCATACATTTCCAAACTTCTCTTAGTTTTTCGATATTGAAACATCACATCAAAGTAATAAATTTGCTGCATGAAAGGGTAATGGAAGGTCAAGTGAAATTACTTAAATTTTTCACACCCAACAAAGGCCAAACTCCCAGAGCACATAAACTTATACATACGAGTTGAAGGTAAGAAAATCTATTCACTTGGATTGTACTCGTATTAACAATCGCATTAATATATAACCATAATTAAATCCCATGTTATTAAGATGTGGCAAGATCATTAACGCTGGTGAAAATTGTAGAGCAACACTGTGACTACTTAAAATGTGTTGCAGGCAAGCTAAACAAAGTTGTGGGGCTAGGGAACCGCAGACTCACTATTAACTTGTATCAGCGAGCTAATGAGTTTTCTGTGTGAACATTTATAGGTGGTATAAAACAATAAATTTATATGTTAGTAGATAGCAGTAAGTGGGGATGAACAAAAATTCGCTTGGTTGTTAGTGTTTTATTCGTGATCTATACCTTTTCAATATTTTCTTCGTAATCGTCCGAAATAAAGACCACAGGAAGTACATCTGGCAGGCTTTTATTACTGCCTGCAAGAGAGTTAACAAGCAGATCTAGAGGAAAAGAGAGGAGAAGAAGAAGAGATAAAGGAAGAAGGATATGAAAATGTAAGAGATTATATGAAGGAAGAGGAATACGCATTTAAATAGCAATAGGAATGGAAATGGAAATAGAAAAAGAAATATAAATATAATATGATTGAAATAGGAATAGCAACAGGAATATTAATAGAAATAGGGAGGGGAATAGGAATATGAATAGGAATAATAATAGTAATAGGAATATTAATAGGATTAAGGATGGGAGTAGGAATGGGAATAGAAATAGAAATAGGGATAGAAATATTAAAAGGAATAGGGATGGAAATAGAAATAGGAACAGAAATAGGAATAGGAATAGGAATATGAATAGAAATAGGAATAGGAATATTAAAAGAAATAGGGATGGGAATAGAAATGTTAATAGGAATAGGAATAGCAATATGAATAGAAATAGGAATATTAAAAAAAAGGGATGGGAATAGAAATGGGAATAGTTATAGGAATAGGAATAGAAATATTAATAGGAATAGGAATAGGAATAGGAATAGGAATAGGAATATGAATAGAAATAAAAATAGGAATATTAAAAGAAAAAGGGATGGGAATAGAAATAGGAATAGTTATAGGAATGGAGTTGGGAATAGGAAAATGAATAGGCATATAAATAGAAAAAAAGTAGGAATAAAACTAGAAATTAAAACATAAATAAGAATGGAACTTTGAAGAGGAACAGAAAAAGAATGGAATTAGGATTACTGATAGGAAGAGGAATAGGCATATGAATATGTATAGGTATATTAATTGAAATAGGACTAGGACTAGGACGAGGGAGGAGGTAAGGAAGGGAATTAGGAAATCGAAAAAAACTATGTCATATTCGCGATACAAACTAGAACTTGAAGAAGAATTCACCAGACATAATATTTGGGTCAATAGTGGATCCACTTTATCTTGATTGACCTTCTCGGGTCACATCCTCTACAGTGTTGTTACCCGCCTGGAATTTTCGGATACATTATACAAATTGCAGTGGCGTCATTTACGTTGAAAGATATGTACTGTACAAAGTCCCTGGTTCAAGTCCCATGACAGATAACATCAAAAAAAGACTTAAACAAATTTATTATAAACACTCTCAGCTATTGGCATACGTCGGTAACCCTAAGAGTCCTTTTTAGTCATAAAAAGCTTCGCAACAAATATCGTTTGAGGTCGACGTAAGGGTGAACAACTTTCCTCGGGGGCATAGTCGCTAAATTGTTATTCGTTTTCTAAAATATATTCAAAAATGCAAGCTTTCGAGATATTTCGGATTTGGAAAACAGTAATTAATAGGATAAGCTACCATAGGTTGTGACCCTGAATAGAAATATTTTGATAAAATACGACAAAAATTGCTTTTCGGTCAATACCAATATTGGCATATCTATTTAAAAAAATTTTTTTTTTCAGAGAGCTTACATTATAGCGAAGAAGGGATTTACAAAATTTCATAGAAATTTGTCAAGGCAAACGCCTTCAGGTAATAACGGATATATACAAGCTTACATAAATCTAATAGTATTAAATGGAAACCCTAGATGATAGCTCTACCTAAAAATATATTTATTAAAATACGTCTTAAAATATATATCAAATATGGGCATCAAATATTAACTTATCTCATTCAATTTAAACAAAATTTGAATAGGTTGTAGTCGTGTAAAAAAATTTCTCATTGGCAATGCCTAGGTAAAATGTACTAGATTGCACTATATTGTCTACATACCGTTTCCAAGATAGGTGTAGATATTTGATAGAAAAAAATTCAAAAATTATTTGGATTAATGCTCTAAAACAATTGTTATAATTAGTTTAAGCCGAAAACAGAAGTTTTTCGGTTAAAAAAATATTTCTCGCCATTACATAGTTATCGAACTTTTGTCAATTCCATCGTATGTGTATATGCTTCTACGATGATCTGCATGTTTTAACGTCTTTTTTTAATTTTTTACAATTTTTCCATACATTTTCAACACTGCCAACCAGCCCTAAGATACTCGCATGCGTATTGCACACAATGGTTGCATAAATTAATTCCATTTCATTTCACTTTCAAAACTCACAATGCAACAAAAAGCCGGTGTAAAGCGAATAATCCCAAGCTGTGCTATTATTAGGCCGAGGTTTTCATTATCTAAATATGTGTTTTAACAGTAAGTATAATTGCATGTTGGCATGTGTGTGTGAGTTGATTTAGTGTGGGAATGTGCTGGAGAAAATGCAATGTCGCACGCGCACACTGGCAACAACTGTCATCTCCGCTGTCACCCAAGACTTGTTCCCTTCAATTGTTTTTGCATTTGGTTTTTAGTTTTTCCTATAAAACTCCTCTTCATTTGCTGCACTCACCACCCATTGCCATGTTTTCTCTTGCACTCTCACTGTATGCTACATACATTCCATTAGCCTTCTTTTCATCGGCTTAATATGCATACTTATTTTATCATTTTTGCTTTTCAGAGCGTTTTTGCTAAATGAATTTTTTTCAATGCCACTAATGAGTACTCGTGAATAACCGCAAACTCTTATTTTTGCACATGCGACCGCAAATGTTGGCCCAGATGAAAAGCTACGCCGACGGTATGGAACAAGAAAGAAAGTGGTGTTAGATGAGTTCCTTTAAAATAAAAGTTGGAGGGGGGGAGGGCGTACGTTTCGTGCTAGGACTATGGATTCTCTTTCTATGGCGCGATATACAACAGGTATATCATCATAAACCTCCTAAGAGATTTTTGCGCCAAGCTTCTCTTCCGATTTGTGGTGTGCCGATTTGAATTTTCCCTACAAATTGGTGGGACCTACAGTTTTTTGCCGACTCCGAACGGCATCTACAAAAGAGACGAATTTTTGCTGAGAAGCCTGTCATGGCAGAAATACACTCGGAGAGTTTGCCAAACCACTGCCGAGGGGCGACCCCGTTTTGAAAAACTTTTTTCAAATCACTTTTGATGTTACCTGTACCAGGGCTCGAACCATGGACCTTCGGTGTGGTAGGCCGGCAACACTACCTTCACACCACGGCGGCCGCCAATTGGACTATGGATTATTATCATTATTATTCGGTGCTAACGCTAGTTTTGCCTTTTTAGCGATAACTTCAGCCAAATGTCATTAGGAAAACCTCTTGGTCCGGAGTTATTTCTTACTTCTCCTTAGCACGGCATAACCAGTGTAGCCTTTGAGCTTTAGTCCACTACGGTTTGCCGATATCTACGTTAAGCTCGTTCAACTTATCATTAAATTTACTTCGATATTTACCGCCGTGGTGTGGCGGTAGTGTTTCTGGCCTACCACACTGAAGGTCCAAGGTTCGCGCCTGCCAAACGTAAAAGGGTTTGAAACGGTTTTTAACAAAACGGGGTCGCTCCTCGGCAGAAGTTTGGCAAACTCACCGAGTGTATTTCTGCCATGGAAGACATCGCAGCCGTTCAGAATTGGCGAAAAACGATAGGTCCGGCTAATTTGTAGGAACAATTTGAAGCAGCAAACCTCAAGTTGGTAGAGAAGCTCGGCCTCAATCTCATCAGAGATATATATGGCTCCAATTATTAATTTATTTATATTTTAATGACATACTTAGAGAACGTGATATTTGTGGGTCAAATGAGGACTTAACTAATAAATAACCAACTCACTCCAAAGTAGCTCTTGTTGACGAGATTCTTCACAGTTACAAATTGGTATCGGCCAGGAGAACCGATTCTTTGTTTGATGACAGCAAAGATTTCATCTCGTCTCTGTTCCAAAATTATCTGCTCCAGCATCAAGTTAAATAAATCACGCTACAGGAAGTGGACTTTTCAGGAGGCCTCGTTTTGTTTCTCTGCTCTTTGATCAAACAAAGTAATTCCGCATGACTTGGCGCTATATTCGTGACCGCCTTTCTTATGGTTTGGGCAGAGTGTACACAAACTACATTTCGCTTTTTTTTTTGTGCCAAGACTTGCTCCTTATTATAGTCGAGTTTCATGTTAAGTGGTTTAGAACTCTATTGTATCATTTCGCTAGCTGCTTAGCAATAAGGAGGAATATTCCCTAAATAACTTGAGCACGCTTTTTAAGTCGGTTAGCAGGTCGATCTTACTCTTACGCCTTTGTAAAACCTTCCGTCATCCGCTGAGTTTTTTGATAGAAGCTAATTGCACTTGCATCTATCGGCCTGACGATCCTTTTTTCGTTCTTTACCTATCCACTTTGCTTCACGATAAGCACTTATGACACGCAATTCGACACAATGAACTGTAGGAAATTAGAAGTCAAGTTAAAGTCCTTTTCGTCCTTTTGTTCTGCTTTGCGAAAATAGGTCGAGATTGACTCAATCTTCTGTGCTGCTTTGGCAGTTTTTAAAAGGTATCGGAAAGCTTTTTTCTACCTGAATTTGAGATCATTGCAAAGCAGACCTTTTAAATTTGATTAGTAATTAGTAATCAACTTTAATTGGTAATGATTATTTTAATTGTTTTTCAAGAAAAGTCAATTATTAATTGATTACGATTATAAAAGATAAAAAGAAATCCAAAAATATTCAAAAAAAAATGTTTTGATTAATTTTAATTATTTTAGATTTAAATTTTTTTTTTTTATTATTGATGTGTAAACTTATGTGCTTCTACAACGATCCTGAAAAAAAAACCAAAATAATCAACAACAAAAATAAAATAATGAAAAACAATCAAAAGTAATCGAAACACTTTTTTTCTTGATTATTTTTGATTTTTTTAAATTGTTTTAGATTTTCTTTCACAGTCGTGCAAAATCATGATTTTTTTTTGATTATTTTTTTAAATAATTGGAAATTTATCATAAAAAATTGAAAGTAATGGTAATCAATCAGTAAATGGATTCTCAAGAAAAAAATTAATCAACCCGGTAATCATTACGATTAGTAATCATGATTTAACAGGCCTGTTGCAAGCCAAGTGGGAAAGTTTTATTTTTTCTTATGATACTCTTTAATACAAGGTGGCGCAAAAGTAATCCTCCTATCAGAAAATGCTATAAATTTTGCGATTGGCCCCTAAAGTCAGTTCTGTTTTGACATTTGTGTAGTAAACACATGCGAAATACACGTTAATAAACAATGTTACGCTACACTGCTCCAGAACGCGGAATATTGCTGACTATTTATTTGACCAATAATCGGTCGGGGCCAAACGGTTACTGTGAATGGTGAGCGCTACAGAGCAATGATCAACGAGTTCTCTTTGCCGCAACTTGATGAATTGGGATTGGAAAACATGTGGTTCCAACAAGACGGTGCAACAGCACACACTGCACGTGCCACAACCGATATGCTGAACATCGGAAGCTTACTTTTGCGCCACCTTGTATAAAGGCTTAGGGGAAAGTACCTGACAACAAACACGCAAGTTGACACTTTAATCGAGGCAATGCAAGGCATAAATATGATCTGTAATGTATGTACTATGATACATATACAAGTGTGGGGAAAAATTATATTTTTCCCAAGGCTGCACTCGATTTTGACATATGAAAGTAATCATCCGACTTACTCGCTACTCGCTATTGAAAATCGTAACAGCAGTTGGGTTGTGCTTCCACGAAAAATAAAAAGGTCACATCATTGAGAAAATATGTTTTTTTTTAACTCGCCTTCACATATGTTACACTAATGCAAGTGTACACATGCCCTGCAGGGTAAGCATGAAGTGAATGAAATTTAATTTTCAGACATAGAGCTGCAGTGCCAGAACTAGTTTATAATCAAACGTCGACAGTGTAAAATAGCTGCAATTCAATTACCATTACAAGAAGTTTTGAGTTTTCAAACCAATTAATTTTAGTCTAAGCTGAACGAACTAGTTTTCAACTGGAATTAAAAACTTGATGAAAACTCTAGAAAAGGTTATGACATTTCAAATTTACTAGTGGATTACATGCAAAAAAATATTCATCAAGAACTAGTAGGCACTCCGAAGCAGGAATGGGCGTTTTTAAAAATTTGGGTGACGAGTGATGAGAAAATAACAACTAAAATTGTTGAGTGATGAGTGAAATTTTATTGGTTATTCCAAAAATTTTGAATAAATAATATAGGGCATCATTCTGTATTGCGAACGATTCGTCTCTTGACGATTTCGCTTAGCAAGTGTATTATCTATCATTTTCGTTCGCCACTTATGTTTCTTACGTTATGTCAAAAAGGAGGGGAGAGCATTTCTTATATGAATACGTTAAGTGTTTCACAGTTTATCATTATATTCCGTTGAATTTAAAAAATCTGGGAACAGTAATATGATATGTTTACATCTTGTTTGCTTACATTAAAAAAAAAAACAAATATTGTACGCATTTCTGTTTTTGAAAAACTGTGTTTGCACGTGAAAATATTGTGTTAAAAATGTATGCGGCCGCTGCATTTATCATAGCTATATCATAGCTATCTATATGAAAAGATAGGTCGACCTCTCCGATCTTCTTTAAATTCGGAAGACATGTAGTATTTGACGTCTAGAATAGTGTGTCAAAATATTTTTTTAAATTTTGAATATTTTGGATTTTATTGACAGTTGAAAATTTTTGAAAGCTTTTCTTTGAGTTAAAATATCTTTTAAACTATTAATTTTAGAAAACAATCTTTTGCTACAAAAAGTCTTTAAAATTATTGAAGTTCATAAAAAAAATTTTCAAAAATAATACGATTGAAAAATAGTGTAAAGTAATGAAGGATAGCACCGATTCTCTTTAAAAAAATCTGAAAGAAACTTGAATATGTTCTTAACCTACCCTTCAAATTTAAAAGAATGGTTTTTTTTTTGTTTTCGAGAAAAAAAATTTGAAAATTTTATGTTGAATAAATCTATGATTTTTACGCACAGTAAGTTTGTGATACAAAAGAATTTTTTTTTTGCCAAATAAAAACTTTTGTTGTAATCCATTTGATTTGCCTAATCACAACTGGGTTAAAAAAAATTTAGGTAAATCCACGCCAGAACTATTAAAAAAACTACCCAATTTGGGGGAATATATCTGCTTTTGCTGCAGGATTCAAATTCTAAAAGATGCTGTACCATCTAAAGAGGTTAGCAATAGTATTATTAAAAGTCCATTGAATGAAACTAAATTTTCCAATGTAAAAACAGGTTCCGAAGGAAATCCATCGCCAAATAACTATAAGTTCTGATGAAGATAGTGAAGTGTATATAGGAGGAGATGACGGCTTGGAAATGCTTTTATCTGTAAAGAAAAAGTTTCAAACCATTTCGAATTATTCAGAAAAGATTTTTTGGTTGACAATTTCTCCACCAAGTCGGACAGCATACAAACTCCAAAAATAATTTAATACAACTTATAAGTTAGCTTCTCATGCGAAAAAAACCCAAAATATGTTTGGATTTGGTTCCCGCCCAACTCAAAAAATATCAGGAAGGAAGATTTCCGAAAATGATATTTCCGATGCCAACATTTTTATAGGTCAGATGATATTAGTCGACTTATGCCTGGGCAGAACGATTGCGTATCTGTAAGACAAACGGATGGAAAAAAGTCAAAAATTCAGAAACGATTGGTCTTGCGCAATCTGAAAGAAGCTTATTGCGAATTTAAAAATATGTATCCTGATTTAAAAGTTGGACTCAGTAAATTTGCCGAAATACGTCCTAGGGATTGTATTTTGGCCGATGCTGCTGCAACTAACACAGTATGTGTTTGTAAAATTCATCAAAATTTCAAATTAATGATGGATGCTTTAAAAGATATCTCCAACCAAATTTCTATTCAAACATACGAAGATGTCTTACGTGAGATGACTTGTGAGAAATTCGAATATAATTGTCAACTTAGAAAGTGTAATTCTTGTCCAGATTTTGAACTTGGAAAAGCATTTGAAGTAAATGAAAAGTTTTGAATTTTTACAATGAACCAATACAGACCGTTCTTTTATAGAAACAGTGAATAAAGATACTCATACGTTTATTGAAATGCGGAAAGCCGATTCATCAGTACTTTTAACACACAATTTTATAGCCAAAAGCCAAAACAAGTTCTTCAAAGAACTGAAACTTCAATTAAAGGAAGGCGAATTTATAGTAGTTGGTGACTTCTCTGAAAATTTCACTTTTCTGGTACAGAACGGCATGCAGGATTACCACTGGAATAGCAATCAGGTTACAGTTCACCCCTTTGTTGTTTATCGCGCAGAAAAGGATAAGAATAAGAGCTTCACATTTGAGAGCTTTGTACTCATCTCAGAGTGTAACATCCATGATACCACTGCTGTTTATTTATTTCAAAAGAAAATGATTAATTGGCTTGTATAAAAATATAATAACGACAATGTTAAAAAAATTTACTACTTTTCAGATGGCGCAGTTTCGCAATATAAAAATAAATACAATTTTATTAATTTAATGTATCGCTTTCAGGATTTTAATATAAAAGCGGAATGGCACTTTTTTGCCACATCGCATGGTAAAAACGCTTGTGATGGAATCGGTGGTACTGTTAAAAGATTTGTTCGACGAGAAAGTTTACGCCGTCCTGACTCCACACCAATTACTACCCCAATTGAATTTTTTAATACTTTCAAAAATGAATTTAACACAATGCAATTTGGTTTCTGTTCCAAAGCTGATTACCAAAAAGAAAAAGATTTCCTAGAGGATCGTTTCGCTACAGCTGTTCGAATCAATGGCACACGGTCATTCCACAGCTTTATACCCTTTTCAAGCAACGATGAGAGCGGTTGTAAAATTTTTAAAGTAATAAAAAAACTGACCTAATTTAAAATATAAAACTACGTTTTTATAATTTCTATGCCTTTTCTAAGTGTTATGTAGTGTAAAAATTTTTGTATCACAAACTTACTTTGCGTAAAAATCATAGATTTATTCAACATAAAGTTTTCAAATTTTTTTTTCTCGAAAACAAAAAAAAAACATTCTTTTAAATTTGAAGGGTAGGTTAAGAACATATTCAAGTTTCTTTCAGATTTTTTTAAAGAGAATCGGTGCTATCCTTCATTACTTTACACTGAAAAAAAATTTTATTTTATTTTTCAATCATATTATTTTTCAAAATTTTGAGAACATAAAATTTTTTTTATTAACTTCAATGATTTTAAAGACTTTTTGTAACAAAAGATTTTTTTCTAAAATTAATAGTTTAAAAGATATTTTATTTCAAAGAAAAGCTTTCAAAAATTTTCAACTGTCAATAAAAATCCAAAATATTCAAAATTTAAAAAAAATATTTTGACACACTATTCTAAACGTCAAATACTACATGTCTTCCGAATTTGAAGAAAATCGGAGAGGTCGACCTATCTTTTCATATGGAATGCATCATAGACGAACGTTCACACTAAGATCAACTACGCGTAAAACGCAAAAATTTGAGTGCTATACTCAATATTTTATTAACTGATGACAACAAATTTACTTTATTTTACATTTATTTTCCTGAGCGAATTTTAATTTTTTAAGTTTTTGTCAGGTAAAAGTCAGCTGGTTTCGTTTGTTGCTATGATCGTCTTACGTATTGTAAACTGAAGAACGATTCCTCTCTTAGGCGAAACGAAGGTTCGTTTCGCAATTGAGAATGAGGCCCAAAATTTCAATTTTTATCAAGCTTTTGAAAATAAAAAATAAGCACATCGAAATATACCAAAATTATAACCATACATATGTGCATAATTATAGACATAATGTGTATTTGTGAAGATTTTTTTTGGTTATTTCTGTATGAATTGAGACTCACTCATTTGATTTGATTCAAGTTCAGGACTTTTGCTGTACAAAATAAGTTTTTAAGGCGGCATTCCTTTGATGTTTTCGGCATAGTTTAACGGATCATTTAGGGACTTTTTAAAAGGAGTTTCGGGACATTTTCAGGATCGTTTTGTGTAATTTTCTGGATGATTTCGGTATTGTTTCGGGACTATTTTAAAATCATTTCTGGACTTTTCGTGGTAATTTGCCTGAAAAAGTCCCTGAATGACCCCTAAAACATTTCCAAAATGGTCCCAAAAAGTCCTTGTATAATCCCTGAAACAATTCCGAAATGGTTCTGAAAAGGTCCCAAAACTATCCCGAAATAACCACGAAAGGAAGCAAATAGTCCCGCCTAAAACCTTATTTTGGACAGCAATGATCCCGAACTTGAATCAAATTAACTCAGTGAATTTCAATTTATACAGATATAACCAAAAAAAAACCTTAAAACATACACCATATCGACTGCTGAGTGGAAGATCACAATATTTCAAAATCTTTTTCAAAAACGCACTATTGCAAAATTTGATTCATTATTTCACTGCACTCACCTCGGCACGGAACTCGCTCAATGAAAGGTAAAGACGAAATTGATTTACTTTGAAATGTTAGCACTAATTCTTTATTTGGCTCAGGCTCTAAGTGTCCGTCTTGCTCAAAAGTTTTCGAATTGTGTTTATGTTTACAAGTGTGTGTGTGTTTGGTGTTGACAAATTATGCTTGCGTGGCTGTGTAAGTGTGGGTGTGTGATGTGGTGAATGTGGGCGGCAGGGTTGCACCCGCCAGTGTTGTGGTTTTTAACAACGCCCTATCTGAGAATTTGATTAAAAAATGCCCTCGGCTAAAAATGTATTGAATTTTCGTTCAGATAGGGCGTTTTTGAAACTCATTTCGAGATAGGGCTTTCTCAAACCAAATTTTGAAATAGGGCGTTATTGAATAAAATTTAAAGATTGGGCGTTCTTCAAAAAAATTCTGAGATAGCGCGTTTTTGAAAAATATTTTTAAATAGAGTGATCTACCACTCAGCCGTCGATATGTCTATATGCACATATGGGTATAATTTTGCTGTATCTCGATGTGCTTTTTTTTTATTTTCAAAAGTTTGAATAAAAATTAAATTTTATTCTTTATTCCAAATTTTTTTAATAACAAATAACATTTTGCTCATCACTCAAATTTCTTATTAAAATAAATTATTATTATTTTTTTTATTTGAATACTTTTTTATTCAAAGTAACCCAACCCAGCTCTGAAGCCACCAGCAGCGCACCAGTGGAGCTTATCCCTACATGGTATGCATTATATGGCTACTTGCTTGTTGTGGGAGTTTTCGTTGAATTCAATTATAATGAAGCGAATATTGTAATGAATGCGCATATTTCTCAGATATGCTATTCAACATTTCGCTTTTATCGTAGTCCATGCAAAGACTAATTGTGTATTTGAATGAAAGCCTGTGAAATGGTCTCCTATGCAATCAGATCCTTTCTCTTTTATTGCTATATCAAATGTGTATAAAATAAAATAAATAATTTTTTTAAAAGAACTCTGTACTGTGGTAGTAAATGTCACTTGAATTTGGGTATTATTCACTGGTTCTTGCAGCCGAACTGAATGTTTGGTTGATTATGCGACTCATCACCGAAGTCGAACCGGGACACTAGGGACACCAATTTATATATTGTACGATACCATATCGATATTTTTAAACATCGAAATATTGAACGAAACTAAACACTGAGGATGGCGGAGCGCCGAAACCGGTTTGTTACAAAACCAAATTTGACAAGGGATGACGGAAAATCGTTCCAATATACATCAACTTTCCACCCTGTCGAAAAATCAACAAAGCAAAATAAAATTTTATATCGATTTGTTAGAAATCGAGTATGCGATTCCATTTTCGATGAAAAAATAAGTAAAGGAGATGCTCTCAGTGTTCCAATATAATCATGGCATTTTGTTTACACTTTAACATGCACTGCGCTGTTTTGACGTTTTAGAGGGGTGAAAAAAAAATATTTGTATGATGCGTTTTAAATTTTACGTCAAAACCAACAACAACAAAAATATTTTTGACGCAGAATTCCAAATACTTGATAGAAATATTTTTCTTGATTATTTTTCAATAGTGACAATTTGTCCAGAACGCTGAATCGGGTGGTTAGTATACGCAATATCTAGACAAAGCCGAGCAATATCGGTCGGGCTCTAGTTACATATTTGTTATACGTCGTCGCATCAATAGAGAAAATACGGCAGGAAATTTGAGAGTGCCGTAACTCTTTGTGAAGTCTGCACTATGGGGGTTACTTCATGTACCGATAAAGGTTAGCTCAGAGTGCCTGCCCCCCGTCATCATAGACTCGTAAAACTGAACCACCGTTATTGTTTGGATCAGACCTGTTAAATTTGATTAGTAATTAGTAATCAATTAATTAGACGACTTTTTTAACTGGTAATAATTTTTTTAATTGTTTTTCAGAGAAAAGGCAATTATTAACTGATTACGATTAGAAAAGATCAAAAATAATCAAAAAAAAGCAACAAATAATTATAATAAAATTGCTTTTGATAATTTTTTTTTTGATTTTTTTTTCAGCATAGTTGATGTGTATACTTATGTGCTCATACAACAATACTGAAAAAAATCAAAAATATTAAACAAAACATTAAAAACTAACAAAAATAATCGAAAAAAATTGGTTTTTTTTTTTGTTACTATTATAATTGATCGAAATAAATGCTTTTTTTTTATTACTTTTGCTTACTTTATTTTTTTTTAGTTTTTTGTTCCATTTTTTTCGGTATTGTTGTTGTGTTTATTTATGTGCCACTGAAAAAATAAAAAAATAATCAAAAGTAATCAAAACAACTTTTTTTTGATTATTTTTAATTGTTTTTAACAATTGTAAAAAAGTATGATTTCTATTGATTGTTGTTCAATTAATTGGAAAATAAACATTAAAAATTTAAAGTAATGGTAATCAATCATGAAATGGATTCTCAGGAAAATAATTAATCAAACCGGTAATCATTAGGATTAGTAGTCAATACTTAACAGGTCTGGTTTGGATATACTTGTGTCCTCGTTTGTCGCAAAGCGAAGGTCTGCTTAATAATCGAATAATCGACACTTTATCTTTATCAGACACTGAGCGATAGTAGATGAACTGCTGCAATTGTGGTATACCTTTTGGTTTTGGGATCATATCGGACAAACTTCGAGTCTAATTTCAATACTTTCTGGCGCATTTTATTAATTGAAATATTACGTATGAAATACTTAGACAAAAGTTGTATACTACTGATAGTTTATATAATATTAGACGAAATTTGGATTCACCCGAAAAGCCGCTTCCTCAAAAATTGGAGGGAAATATAGTGTAGACAAGTGTTTTAATTTGGTATACCGTATGCTCAAGTAGAGGCTTGTTACTTCGAGCCATTTTCTGTAGATAGTTTGGACAGCTTAATAGTTTGGACACCGACCATATCCCGTAGGAGCCTTTGCGCTTTTTTGACATCGAAAAAAAAATTTATAGGAAAAAAGGAATTTTTATTACCTCACTACATTTAATGGTTTAATCATTAAACTTTAATGAGTGTTATAATACACATTAGCCGTCTTCTGATGTACCGCAATGGTCGATTCGGTAATGAACAATTTTTATCTTACACACTCATAATTTGGTGATAATAACACTTACTTCATAAAATTTAGCACCTACTTTATTACAAATTGATTTGACAGAACAGAAAATGAAACTTTATTTGCGAGAAACGAAACAAAATAGTATACCAATAAAGAAAGTCAACCACACACAATCAGTTGTTTTGCTCAACTGGAAGCCTGCGTTACATTAATTTTTTTTTTAATTTCACACGAAATTTCAAAACCGTCATCTTCATAAACTATTTGGAAACTGAGATGTAAGGGTGTACCACATTAGCCGCCTATACCACAAATACCACTTAGTCCCTCTGTAATTTGCTTGTTCACTAAGGGATAGCTTAAGTCTGTGCTTTCAAGTAGACAAATGAAGTTGAAGTTTCATGTCGATTAACCTATCTCGAAGATCGGTGGCTTTTGTTTTATCGATTATCCGATAAAAAAATAAAATTGGCGCGATATATACCTCCGAAGAGACTAAGGCCGAGCTTCTCTACCAATTTGTGGTGCGCTGCTTCTAATTTTTTTTACAAATTGGCGGGATCTACAGTTTTTTGCCGACTCCGAACAGCATCTGCAAAGCAAATGAATCTTTTCTGAAAGCCTTCCATGGCAGAAATACACTCGGAGAGTTTGCCAAACCACTGCCGAGGGGCGATCCCTTTTAAAAAAACCTTTTCAAACCACTTCTGATGTTACCTGTCCCAAGACTCGAACCTTTGACCTTCGGCGTGGTAGGTCAGCAACACTATCGCCACACCACGGCGGCCTATAGCCTAATACTTGTGTTATTCGGTAGTTTTTACGGGTGAATGTCACTACCTACCTTCTAAGTTCGATCTGTTCGTGCAAATATCAAGTAAATCTGGGAAAGTTTGCTGTTGTTTCCTCACTTATTCTTCTCTGAGACCCCATTTGGAAAGTTTTTTGTCAAAGTATGGGATTGGGCCCGCCCCCAATTTGAATTTATTTGCTTCAGTTTACTTGCTAAAAATTTTTAAAATTAGAGGTACCAGGATCCCTCCTATGAGAAACTAAATGGGGTATTTAATAGCTGGTATAGAGATCCTATATGTGAAGGAGTGGTAAAGAGAGAGGAATAGGTTGACTAAGAAGTAAAGAACAGGAAAGGAGAGATGAAGTTGTTAGAAAGAGGTAGAGGAGGAAGATGAGGTAGAGAAATACGAATTGGAATAGGCAGGGATTGAAGGAGCAGAAGAAAAATTGGATGAGAGGGAGAAAAAGAATGGAGGCAGATGGTGTTCCAGAGGAAGAGGAGGTAAGTAGTTAGGTAAGTTTTAAGGGCAACATCTGTCGTATCTTCTAGTTATTTATTATTTTTTAGTGTCTGATTATTGTGTTCATCCAAGGTAAAATTGCTTTCAGTTCATCGGCGCTACAGCCGGCCTAAAGTTTGCCTGACAATTCACTCGGGAGAAGATTTAATATGAATTCAAGAAATTTTGTAGGGGTAATTGGGAGTATTCCTTTATGAGAATTGCAGCCGATCGCTATACCTTTTCCATCTCTTGTAGGCACGAGTTCGTATGCAGAGATAAGCGGCTGAATGGCTTACAGTAGTGCTGGTGCTGGAAGAAAAAGGGGAAGTAAGTACAGGGGAAGGGAAAGAGGTACGCAGAAAGTGGGAGCAGTTATTTTTGTTGTATTAGCAATGATTCGCCCTGCTTAGCCGTCACTTTCTTTACCTGGCATTGTCATCAAAATCTTCTGAAGGGGGGCACCAGGAACCTAGCGGTTACTATATTGTGGTAGCAGAGTGAAATTGGTATCAGAAGAGTCTGCTTTGTTGAGCAGGTGTACAGATGCTTAGTGTCACGGGGAGACACAACGCATGCTAGGCAAACATTCGGCATGTCAGGGTTCAGTATGAATAGGTAAGTTTTTAGTCTGTTACAATATCCAGATCGAAGTTTGGCCAGTATGACTCTTGTCTTCCTTCGAAGTTGGCGTTCCTTTTGTGCAACAGGTGGAGCCTGTGCGTGAATGACGGCATTCACCGGGTGAGAGCTGACGAAATATTTTACCGACTCTGTGTAGATGTTGTTGAAGGTCTGTCTGAATTGTATCCTCACTTTCCGGGTAGGGGGATCTTTTTAAAACAAGCGCCTTTTAGGGTGTTGCTGTTGGAAGCAATTGAACAAGAATTGCTTGGTTATCATCTTGTTATGCTCTTTAACAACGAGCATTTTTTCTTCACTGTGGAGATGATGTTCAAATGACATAAGGTGATATGCCGTGATAGTTCTAAGTGCGAAGTTCTGACAGGTTTGCAACTTCCTCCACTGTGTATGTTCTATAGCCCAGGCGACCATATTGGCAATGATGAGGCGTTCAAACCTTAGGTGGGCTCTCTAACTAACCTTTGTAATATTCCTCTGTCAGTTAATAATAAAAAGTCAATTTAGTTTTTTTTTTAATATTTTTATGTATTTTTTTCATAATTTTACTTCATTCATTCACGTTTTTTTGTTTTTTTTTCTTCTTCTTTCCTTGCATATTTTATAATTTTAAATTTAATTTTAATTATACTTTATATTTAAATATTTTTTAGCATTTTACCCCATGTATTACATTCCAAAACACAATTTGGTATTTCAAGTAATTTATGTACTGTTTTTGTTTTGTTTTTATTTATTTTTTTTTTTTATTCATTTCTTTGTATCTTTATGTTTGGTTGCACCTGTTGTTGTTGTTGTTGTTGTATGTATGCACTATGTATTTACGCACTCTCAAAGCTACCCAAAAATTGTTTTAGATTTTATTTTAAATAACTTTCTAAATATTATTTTTATGTGTACCTATTTCGAAATAGGCTACTATTCTACGCCTTTGTGGATCGCTTCAACAGAGAAAATCAATTACTTTTGTCCGTCAGATTTTAGTGTTTGTATGTGTGTTTCTGAGTGTTAAGAGTCTCTTTAGCTTTTAAATGTTTTTTTTTTTTATTAAAAATTAATTTTTGTAATATTTTTTGTTGGCTGTTTCTTTATTGCAGCAGTTAAACAGTTTCATTTCTTTCAATGGCAATCTGTCCTGCAATTTTTAGTAATTTATGTATGTACCTAGGTTTGGTTTTTGGTTTTGCTTGTAAGTCTATGTTTTTCTATATTTCTTTTGTTACATTTAACAATTAAAAAGTCTTCCACTAGTTTATTTCTCAAATTTTTGTTATTAAATAATATTGGACTACAAATTTATCGATTTCGGCGTTGCCACTGCATGGTATAGTGTTTTTGTTTTTCATTTTTGTTCTGAGAGCGGAAGAGTAGAGTTTTTTTTGAATTGCTTATTTACTGTTAAAACGGTATTGATAACCTTAATTCTTGTGGGATCCGTTTTGAACACCTGTTTCTGCTAATGTTTCCATTTGTTTATGTGCTTTTTATATATTTGTTTTGTTGTTTGAAAATCGGTTTGTTTTTATAAATTTGTTCAGCTGTTTCTATGGAGTATTTTTACTGGCTGAGAGTTTATTTGAAACACTGTGGTTTTCTTAAATATTTCAATATTTTTTCGATATATAACCAAAAATATCTCGAGCAGTGTTGCCAACATTGCCAGTTTACAATGTAAATTTATCATAACTTGATTTTCGATACCGGAATTTTTACAGGATTCATATGCTTTATTATTCATTATCAACCCACGGGCAGTGTTTTATCACACAGAGCATTAAGAAAATGTTTAAATTATTTTGTTGTTGGTTTTACTTACAAAAATATGAAAATGTTAAAAAATATAAAGCCAATTTTCAACTTATTTTTCACAAAATTTTAAAATTAGGGTGAGAATAAACCGTGGTTGAGTAAAAAAATTCTGAAATAAAAATTTTTTTCTCATTATTCAAAAAAATTTGATAATGTTATTCGTTATTAAAAAAAAAAGTTGCATAAGTAATAAAATTTCAATTACTATTCAATCGCAATCAGAACTTATAATAGATTGAGTCCGATATTAAACATCGTATCTCTGAAACTCTTTGAGACTTGGAGCCTATTCACATCTCTAATTGCAGCACTCTGCAGCACTCATCAGCACCATTCGTTTCATACTCATATTGTACTCACATATTTTGCGAGACTCTGATCCACAAATTAGTCGATATCTCCAAAACTGGTCGGGCTATCGAAATAAGGGATATCTTAGATATTAAGTTAGACTTCTAGTAATGAAATGGTTCAATTCCATTCAGCAATTTTTGGTTGATGCGTGACCAAACATACCCTTCAAAAAATCCAACTAGTCTAGATGGAATTCGGGATGAGTCCCAAAGAAGCATGCGAACAATGCCAGTTATGATCTCTTTTCATGGATTGAAGTGATCTCTTTTGTTTCAGCATGTCCAGTGAAGAGACTAATTGGTTCCTTTTATTCCCTAAAGGGTAGTGACGGACAGATTTCCTTTGTTCCCCTGCGGGTACGGTCGGACAAGTTTACTTTCAATACCTAAAAGTAGGCTACTAAAATTATAAACGACCTAACCAACTTGAATAACAGAATAGTTGGGATCAATTGTAGCCCACTGTAGACGGTAGGGTATTGATCCCGGCTCACTCTCTTTAGAGATCGGTCCCACGATTTTTTGCAGGGTATAAATAGGCAGACAGATGGACAAATAGACGGGCAGACAGGCAAAAATTCGATTTAGTTTAGATTCTATTGACTTAATAGTGATCCCTCCTATCAATTTTTCTTAAATCAATTCAATTATATATAGAAATATGAAAAAAAAATAAGCACCTCGAGATGGAGCAAAATTATACCCATGTGTGCATTTATGAAAATATTTTGGGTTATTTCTGTATACATTGAGGTTCACTGAGGTGATTTGACTTAGGTTCGGGATTATTCCTGGCCAAAATAAGGCTTTTGGCACACCACTTGGTTTTTTTTGGATACTTTTAGACATTATTTTGGGCCTTTTTCGGGGTAATTTGAGAACACTTTCGAGATTGTTTCCAAAGTTTTTGGGAATTTTCAGTGCCATTTCTGTAGTATTTTTCGGAATCTATATATTAATAGGCTAACATTTTTATCATACAATCAATTGCCACAGTATATCTATATCTAAACATGCAGAATTTCAATAAAAATGTATTTTGATATCTTCGTATGGTTCAGGAGCGGTGCATAGGCGTATTATGTTTAACAAATAATGCTTCATTTATATGTAATAATTCATTATAGTTTTTTGCATAAAGCCAAAGCTGTCAACTACCGTATCTGACTGCATTATTGTACATACAGTAATAGCGCAGGTGGTAAGCGTTTCGTCTACGACGCTTACATTCCAAGGTTCGGGCCCAGGTTCCGGACAATTTTTTTTTTTTTTTGTTAAATTTAATTTGTTTTTAAATATGTATATGAAAACTTCTTATCATGATTTTTTTTAACTTTATTATATTTTTAACCCAATATTTTTCTGTGTATGACCTCTATCTTAGAGTGAAAAAATCAAATTTTTGCAAAAAAAAAACCCAAGAAAATGTTTTCAGTTTATCAAAACAAAATACTTAAAAAAATTCCTGCATAGCTTCATGAATTTTTGAAGAAATTACATTTTTTCTCAATAATATTTGACTTAAGGTAAACATATATGTAACCCATATGTAATAATATTATAATAATTTTATATATCACAACCCAATTTCGTCGGAACGAGAAACTCACTAGAGAATTTTTATAATTTTCATTATTTCTATTGGGGTTTTCCGATGAGACAGAATGGCTGATATACCCTATATTTAAAATACAAAAAGGCGAAAACATAATTTGTAGCTTCTTCAATTTCTCAAATATTTCGGCCTCTAGGCAGTGCTGGAAAAAATATGAACGGAGGATTTAATAACGTCAACTAATTTAAGGTGGTCGACCGCGGGATATACTAGTATACATTAATGTGATTACGGTTTGAGAAATGTTTTAAAATCAGAATTAACGAAAAAGAACATGATAGTAAGGGTCTCATTCTATGTTGCTAAGGGAACGTTAATTTGGTCTCAAAGACGAATCGTTGGACTGTGTGTATTCTGATCAACGATAAGGCACAAGACGCAAGCAGCTGATTCTCATGTGTCGAAAACGTAGGAAATGAATATTCTCGGTATTGAAAAGTAGGCCAAACCAAAAAAGAACGATACGTCATTTTCAGAGTAAAATACTTTGTGTTTCGTTATTTAAAAAATTATGAAAACATGCAGTGCCGGACATAAGTATTGGCAGAGTGGTTTTCTGCGATTTTCATAAACTTCGGCGTTAATAAAATTATTTTAACAAAGACTATGTCAAAGTATGTGTCAATGTCAAATACAAGAACTATAAATTTTGTTTTAAAAATGTACACAAAATTCGTAAAAATTCCAAGAAATTTACCAAAATTTTAAATTTTATTCAGAGAATTTTTAGAATTTTTGGGAGTATGCAGTTTTGTAGGCCATTAAATTTTAGTGTCATGAGATGTTAAACTTAAGTTCGTGACACATTTTACTGATTTTTGGCAATTTTTTTTCTTGGGGACTTCTGTCTTTTCCGTCATACAAGTTTATGAACGCAATTTATTTTATATGAAACAAAACACTTTAGCGCGTTGTTAAGGCAAATTCACTGTTTTGTCTTACTCGTTTTTTTCCCAGTTCGCAGTTTTCTAAAAAGCAACCTAGTCTTTTACTGAGATACAAATGTAAACCAACAAAAAATTTCGAAAACGTCACATTACCAAACTTTATGCACAGACTCTATTACTAAAATAACAATGTTGGAATGCGGGATCTATTTTAATTTGTTAATGCTAGATTATATTTGATGTTTAATTCATGGCAACATTTTTTCTGTTAAAGAAATTCCAAAAAAAAGAATTTTTAGACCGAGAACCATTCAAGATATTAAAGAACATCGCAATTTTCTCAAATAAACTCTAAGCCACTCTATTTCAAACATTTTTGTTTTTGAATTTTTTGTGTTTTGTTAGCAGGCCTATTAAAAAAACATCTACAAATTTTTTATAATTATATCAAATTTGTATTGTTGTTATGCTTTTTGCTATTACTTTTTACATACTTACATTTTTTTCTTCCAGTAAATTGCATTTTTTTGGCTTTTTGTTATTTGAATGCTTCAATATTTTTTGGTCAATTTGAAAATTACATAAATTCTTAACAGTTTTTTTTGTTGTTTTTAGCTATTTTTTGTTTTATGTTTTTACTAAATTTTAATTTTTTTTTCAAGCTGTTTTGTGTTTTTATTGGATTTGGACCTGGAAGTTGTTATTTATATAATTTATATTACAAAATCTCAGCTTTATTCCTAGTTTTATTTTACTTAATAGGTGTGTTTTATTTGTTGTAATTCAAGCTTTCAAACATTTTTCTGAAACTTACTTTTATGTTATGTGTCTTGTTGTTGTTGTCTATGAACTGTGTTATGCCGTTGGTTTTTTTTTTTGATGTTCGTTGTAATTACTTCAAGCTTTTTATTCCGAAACTTATTTTTTATTTAAATAAAATAACAAAATAAAGCTTGTTAAACAAATTTAAATTCCCTTTAAAAATCAAAAGTGAACTTGTCGCTTACTTTTTTGTTTTATTTCAATTCAAATTTCTTTTATAAACAAGCAGAAAGAATTTTATGTAGCATCGAAATTAGCCATACAAAAACAGAACATTTCACAGCTATAAAAGAAAAATTGCCTTCGTAAGTGTAACAAAAGCCAAACCAACAGTTTTTAAAATTTATGTCTATATGTATGTATATTCATATTTTGCTAGAGGTCTAACTTAGGTTTATAGCTTGGGAACTTTGCTATAGCTAGTGAAAATTAAAAAGCTTATGTCTGTAATTGGTAGATACCTAATGTTAAAACGAATATAGATCATATTTTCTTAGCAATTTTACCAGTCTTTTAGTATATTTGTTTGAATGTAAGTCAGTAAATACCTGCCTCATGGAAGTCAAAAAGGTCAATTTTTTCCATCTCCTTTCTCCTTCACCCGATAGCGGGTGTTTTTGTGTATTCGCCGACTACCACCTAGCCAACTAAAGCTCAAGTTATTGTTGCGTTATCGGTAACCTTATAAAACAGCTGATTCGACCAACCTTATGAGAAACAATTCAATCGATTATTCGTGCTGTATCGTAATTCCTTATCCGTAAAGTAACCGTACCGACGAATTGCATGTTGGTTTTTCTCTTACGTTAAGCGTACGGCCACAGCGATACGACAAACGCACCAATAACTTCCCCTTTAGCAGGTGGATTTTAATTCAGTACAGTATACTCATATCTCCGGAAAGCTCGTACTGCTCATCGTTAAATTTTCTACGATACCAGCCGTCGGTAAAGCGTTACGGAACATAAATATTTCGGAAAACTTTTCTCTCGAATATTCCAAAAGAGATGAGATAACTGAACTTGACACCATACACTAGTCCGAGAGATAGACCAGAACAGAATGATGAGACATATGGAGCGTGATCTCTGTGTGTCGTGAAAGGGCTTCACTTTTCACTCAGTCAAAAGCAACACTTCTTGTCAATTTTGAATTCCCGTTGAAAATTAAATTAGTTTAGCCCAGCCCCCTAAATATGTATATCTGTGAATTTGGACTTCCTGGCCTGGTGATTACTCGAACCGAGCTAATACCAAGGTGAATCTATACAAGGTGAAACTTTTTACTGCCATTCTGAAGTACAACTGCGCAGGAAGAACAAGCAATCAGCTGTGGCTAATACCGTGACGCATTGATATCAATATTTTTTACATGACTGTCTAATAAGCATTCTGCTCGATTATCCAATCGTATAAGGTTGGTAACATTTATATGCCCACGAGTTTATACAAAAATTATAGCATACTTTCAGGCGCAAAATCAAATGAGCTAATTGAGCAAGCCTATTTACCACTTTGAAACTGAAAAGAAACGTAACCAATTGTTTGAAATAAAAATACTGAATTGATTTGTTTTTACTTTATATTAAATTGTTGGTTGTTTTATTTTCACATATTCATAACCTTAATTTTGTAATGCTTCTTTTAATTTTTTTGTAATTTGTTTCATTGTTTTCTAGCGCTTGTTTTATAATTTTGCGATAGTTAAAATTTACTTTTGTTTAATGTTCCTTTTTTTCCTAAATAAGTAAAACTTTTGAAAGTCATGAAAACTTTTCTAAAAAATAATTTGTAAACTTTTGCGGCTTCCTGCATTTATACTAGCGATACTACTGAGCTTAGATTCTGAAAAGTCCAAACTTTCGTTTGATAGAGAACTCAAGTTGCGATTTCGTTTCCTAATGTTTTGAAACCGAGTTATAACGCGAGTTGATACACTAATCGATGAATCGGATAGTTTATTAAAAAAATTTGTTTCAGAAACAACCCAAATGTAGTGGTGTAAGCGGGCTTCTCCAATCGAAGAGTCAACCGCACCCACGCGATGTGAATCCTATTACAAATATAAGTTTTCGTATACATATTTAGGTGTAGTCTCAAGCTCCTTGCGGGTAAAGGGGGCTATGACCTCGAAGGTTCGTAGTGGGCATATCAAATCGTTCACACCTTAGACGACCTAGTAGCTGAGGGTTTTAGTAAAAAAAACTGTCATTTCGACAATACTCCTCAAAACCTTCGGCGTGTTTTTTTTTGTCGCTACTCATTTATCATTTACGGCAGAACACCACACAACTTCTGTATGGGAATTTTATGGAGATCAAATCTCAATTATCCGGACTATTTTTGAAACAGCGAGTTTCCTAGGACTCCCGTAAGAATTCAATGATTACAGATTCTCTAATCAAAGAAGTGAAGGATAGGCAAGGCGAAGCGCTGTTACTACAACTTGATACTGTTATTGATTTTAAAAGCAAACGAAATATCAAAAATGCCAAGCTAAACCAGAAAGCCTGTATAAATAAAATTTCTTCCTTGCAATAATAAAATGTTAATCCTACCATACAACAATGGTAAAAGAGAATAGCTCAGGTAAACACGATCGCTCAATCCGTCAACATAATACAAATAACAGCAATAAAATAAAGCCACCACCACCAGTGTCGCAAGAAACGAACGATATTTAAGCTTTGCATTTGTTAGTAGGCAGTAGCGCATACATTGCTTTGCATCATACAGAGCACGTGCCCCATATTTTTTGCATACAAAAAATTCGCTGTACAAAACTGGTTTCCACACAAAGAAAACGAAAAAGATTGCAGAAAACAAAAGCGCAAATGAAACTAAAATGTCAAGACCGCTTTAAGTTTGCAAAATGATTGTTCGCATTTGGTAGGGAAAATATGAAATAAAAAATGAAATTGGCACTTAACTCGAGTGGCGCATTTTGAAATACATACGTAATTTTCATATACGGTAGACAACCCTTAGCACCTTACTTTTGTGTATTTGGTAACCCCGATGATTTTGCTTCAATTATAACGCTTGCTTGTTTTTTTGTTTTTTTTATATTATACATTTATAGTTAAGTTTATTTTTTTCTTTTTCTTCATCTAATCTTCTTCTTTATTACATACATACTTGCATACTAATAATAATAATTCTTAACGTCTGCTTGCATTTTTTTTTTTTGTTTTTGATTTTTATTCAATTGTTTATTTTAATAAACTATTATATAATAATAATAATATAGTTAAGAACTAAAACTATAAATATTCTTGTTGCTTGTTTTTTGTATTATTATTTATAATGGTTGAGTTTTGATTTTTTCTTTTAAATTATTCCATTATTTTAAATATTTAGCTTTATTTAAATTGTAATTTATTGTAACTATTATTTTGCATTCTTTAAATTGTTTCTAGAGCATACAATTTTTTCTGCTTCTTTTTTTAATTAATTGTTAATATTAATAATAATAATTAAATTTGGATGACGGTACGCATTCAGAGTTCTATCTCCGAACATTAACTAACCGCACAACACACCACCATGCCCCGCGCGCTGGCTACATTTGCTAACCAACGATATACATACATATATTTTTATCATACCTAGAGCATTCGTTTTTATGCGCTCCAATAAGCTTTCACAAATTTTACATTTAAACTTATGTATAACTCTTTTTTAAGTTTGCACTATTTGCATACTTTTTTGTTTCATGTTTTTAACTCCTTTCCACATTCTCACTCTATCTTTATATTTAAATTAAATTAAATATATGTATATCTCATTACAATCTTATGCTTACACATGTAAATTTCTTTGTTATTTATATATGTATATATTATATGTATGTATGTACGAGTTTAATGCTAAGTAGAAATAATGCCAAATTTGCGTGCGCGATTACTATTTTTTCAATGAGTTTGCGTTTTTATTATATTATTTTTCTGCTCACAGTATTACTTCTGCTGATGCCTTGCTTCTCTTTATGGTGTTTGCCCGCACATTTGGTATGAGTGAGTGTGCGTGTGTGTTATTTTTACACCCTTCGAAAACATTTTTTTAAACTTTACACCTGTATTTCATGCAGCCTAAAATTGTATACTATTTATTCTTGCATTTTAACGATTCACATATCGTCTGTAAATATGTATATACCTATATATAATATGATATATAGAATGTATCCATGCATCTGTTCATGTTTGCGTATTCTCAATGTTTAAAGCGAATTCGTGTGGTATAATAATTTCAACGCGATGTAACGTTGTATGTAGAACGTTGATTTCTTTACTTTTAAACAGCATCTCCCTTAAGGTCAAATATTTTTCAAAGCTCACAGTATATCAGATATGGATGACATTTCAGCAAACGTCAAATGAAATCCAGAAATATCGAAATGCATTTAAGAAAAATTAACTATGTGCTGTGAGTTTTCTGAAATAAATGTACTCTTCGGCAAAATATTTGAATTCTTATAAAACACAACTGCACTTTTCTAAACTCAAAATTATCGCCCGCCTCTTCTGAATTTTTCTTTTTGAAATTTTTTTTGCAAAAAGTGTAAAATCCCAGCCATAATATGCAAAAGCATTTTACATTTCGTATCAACGAAAATTGTCAACTTGAGAATTAGCACAAAAAAGAGATTTTGTTGTAAATTAATTTAAGAGTTACATACGCAAAAGGAGTTCACAAACTGTCTGGCATTATCTTAATCGTTCAAAAACGCAACACGCGAACAAATTTGTAGTTTTAAATTTCTGTATGTTTTTAGCCACTTATTGGTAAATAAGAACAAATGTATAAACTTAAACAAAAATGCAAACCATTTCAAAGGCATTTTAAGGCTTTTTTCTTTTCCAGTTAAAATAGCGTAACAAAATAAGAATGAACTACAAAAAACATGCATATTATTTAAAGAAAAGCGTTCAATTAACTTATGTTTGTAATTAGTTAATTAATGTGACATTTACTATCAATCCATTTGCAATGGTTTGCCTTCATTGGGTTGCCAGACAACGGGCGTACGCATACACACACACTCACGTTAAGCTGCGAACGTGCATAGTTATCAATTGAAAATATTATTAAACGCCGAGTAAGCAATCATATGTTTGCCTGACTCATATTGAAATTCATTTTAGCAAAAATTTGTCCAAATCATAAAATACTTTATATATACGCACAAAAATGTGTAATCAACTAATTATTACATAGTTATATCATGGTTTATGTGCAGTAATTTCTTGCACATTTTTAGGCGCATACTTAACTGTATTTAATCTTTATAATTTTGTCCATAGACTTTAGTGAATTTCTTGTATACAACACGGCTGGTTCAATGCTATGCAATTGCAAAATTCAAGTATGTACATTATCACATTTCTTTTCATCTTCTAAATAAATTACCTTTCTTTGACTTTCTTGTCAGTGAAAGTTATTTTGTCAGTTAATTTTGTATACTCTCTATATAGCGCTGTCTGGGGTCACAAACATTTGAATATTAGCAAGAGGCGACAGGCAGCAGCAATTTTTATATGCAACTTTCCACCAGCACCAAGTTTTATTTTTTTATTTAAATATTTTTGTTTTCTTTCTTGTTTTTTTACAAGTCTTGTTTGCGGCAGTGTTGATGCTGAAGTTGATGCTTATTGCACGACAAAGACGTTTTAATTTGACGACTTGTTGTGATGCCGCTGTCGCTGATGCTAACATTGTGGCGCCCGCGGCTTCGTTCTTTGCCAGTAGCAGCGACAATGCATTGTCGTTTTCTTTTTATGCGTAACTGCGGTTGTACATTGGTTTTGCTATTGTTGTAATCAGCGCATATTACTGGTGCTATTGTTGCTGCAGCATTTGTTGTTGACGCTTCAGCTGCCTTTTTTCGTGCATACATAGAAATTTGCGTTTTTCCTAACATAGTTGTTGTCTCTATAGTTTCGACAAGATCCGTGGTTGGTGATGACGGTTTTGCTGCTGCTACTATTTTAACGGTATTACTTTGATAGCAATTATTATTATTGCAATTGTAATTGTAGTGGTAACTGTTATCATTTTTGTTGCTATAGTTTGAATGTTTCTTATGACTTCTGCTATGATTTTTGTTGCTATTGATGTTGTGTGTACTATTACTACTACTATTGTTGTTATTAATATTATTGTTATTGTTCGCGATCAGCATCAGCAATTAGGAATTAGAGTTACGTTTCATCTGTAGCTAGGATGAGCTCGATTGATTCAAATTACCGAACATACCCGCCGAAAATGACGTTTGACCAGCTGAATTCGCTTGTGATGTAGTCGATTGCTGCTGCTGCTGCTGTTGTTGCTGCTGTTGTTGTTGCTGCTGCTGCTGTTGAGTCAACTGTGACTGGCCACGCCCATGTTTAGGCATGGGCGGTTGTATGTATTCATGTCGCGCTAATGCAAACACATCCATACGATCCTCTTTACGATAAGCCAAACAACCGCGTATGAAGCTCTAAAAAATATATGTGAAAGTATGATTAGAATATTTGGCTTTAGTTGACTATTGATTTAAAGAAAATTCTACCTTTGCTTCGTTGGATACAGTTGGTTTGTTGGAGAATTGAACCTCTGTCGCTTTTAGAATTGTATTCTCTTCAAGGATAGTGGCTTGTGATTGATTATGGCCAAATGGCTTCTTTCCGTAGAGGCATTGGTAGAAAATTACACCGACACTCCAAACATCAACTTTCGATGAAATTTTCGGCGGATTTTTTCCAACAACAAAACACTCGGGCGGAAGATACCTGTTGTTAGGCAATGGAAAATTAAAATTAGTTTTATTTAATTGCATATATTCACTTTCAACTAAGATTATTTAGTTTTGACAAACAGAAAATTGATATGCCGACAGTTAGACACAAACAAATCAAAATGCAGGCAGATCAAAATAAGAACAAATTATAGGTTGAGGCTGTGTGTGGCATTTGGCAGCGGTGAAAAAATAAAAACCTGGGTCGGTCCAAAACTGGCTACGTGACAAATAGTATTTCCGCAATATATTTGATTTGTCTATGTTCTAAATGTCGGGCGCTCTGATTTTTTGAATTTTGATTGCATTGTTATTATTATTTCATGCACCCAAGAATCGCAACGATTATGGTTTTAATCAAAAAATAATTATTCTAAATTTGGGAGATAATCGCAATTAAGAATATCAAAACTTATTTTGGATGTTATACCCCCGGCCAAAGTTATTGAAAACTATTTATGATAATACATACATTAATTTCAGCACTTTTCCCCTATATGCGTGTGGGTTTTATATGTTGCCCCTCACATACTCACCAATAGGTTCCTGCGCCTTGTGATGTTAAGTCCATGCCATGATCTGGATTGTAATTTTCATCATCCATCACTTTGGATAGACCAAAATCAGTGATTTTAATCTCACCACACACATTGCCTTCGGTCAATAGTATGTTTCCTGGTTTCAGATCATAATGTATTACTGGTGGTTTAATCTCATTCAAATATTTCAAAGCTGAAACAACCTAAAAAATGTAGAACAAAGATAGAAATTGAGCCATAATTTACTTTTTTTCATTGTTTGTCATACCTGCATAATAATTGAGCGTGCTTCCCGCTCAGGTATAGTTTTATGTTGTTTCAAATAGAAATCTAAATCATGACCATCACAATATTCGAGGACAGTGCAAAAGGAATTGGCGTCTATCTCGAATACATCATACAGCTTGACTACACGTGGATGATCCAGCGCCTTATGTATATTGTATTCTCGTAATGCGTGTCTTTAAAAATTATATTTAATTAATGAACGAAAAAAACAGCTTATTACAAATGTACTTAATATAGTTGGCTTTTTTGTCCTCCTTCCAGTCCTTATTCAGTTGATGTACTTTACACGCCACATACCTCTGTTCTTTTAGATCAAATGCTTTGTGAACTTCGGAGAAACCACCTTTTCCGAGCAACATTAACAGCAAATATCGGTTATTTAGCACTGGATGGTTGTTGAAGCGTGACTAAAAAGAAGGAACTGAAATGTATTACCATACTAAAACGAAAATACTGTGGAAATCTTTTACCTGATCTTCATTCAATATTCGCTTCAGTTCACGTATGTGTAGGTTACGTTCGCGCTCCAACTTTTCCATTTCCAATTGTAAGTCAGCGTCTTCTTTCTTGAGCGCATTCTGTCGCAATTTTAATATCTCATCGTACTCATAGTACTCTTGCGCTGTATATGCACCCGAGACGGGGTCGGGCTTAAGGAACGTTGCATCACCTCCACCACTATTATCGCCACGACCAGCTCCACTACTTCCACCGCCCCCTCTATCAGAGAGACGATCACCGACGCCACTACTACCTCCGACACCGCTACCACCACCATTATGTAACAGTTGCGTTTGGCCGGCCTGCGTTGAGTTGGAACGTGAAAGACCACGTCCACTACCGCCACCACCACCGCCACCCCCGGTCGAGACGATACCACTATCACCTCCACCAGTCAAACGATCGCAACCAGCCACATTAGTCGAATCATTCGAATTCGAATTTTGTTGCTGTTGATTATTGTTGCTATTCGTGTTGCGTTTTCGTCCGGATTCCGCAGGTCGCTTTTTCATCAATTGTTTCTTTTGACGATCGATCTCTTCACGTTCGGCCGTTATTTCTTCTTGACGCCGGCTTAATTCTTGGAAAGCATAACCATCTGTCCAATTTTCCTGGAATGTGGCGCCAACGCGTTGCGTCACAAATTGACCTAAGCGCAGTCGATTTTGCATACATTTTTGTCGCGCTTCCTTCTTTTCGATGCTACTCTTTTCTTTAAGTAGTTTTTTTACCACGTCAATACACTTGGCAATTTGCGACTTATGCTGGTCGATCAGCTTCTGATGAGCAATTATCTGACATTTTTGCTCATCGGACAGTCTTGTCATCTCGTCGAGTTTCGACTTGCTCGATTCGATCTCTGAGTCACGTTCCTTTATCTCAAGATATGAGAGTTCAGTTTGCGTGCCCTTCGTTATAGTGCTGGCCGTTTGTGGTACCGGTGGTGCTAGTGGAGCTTGCATGCCGCCCATTGTACCCGGCATCATACCGGCATGCTGCAGAGAGTTAAGCTGTACTGCGGCCAGCTGTTGCGAGGTTACGCCACTAGTAAGCGTCTGTTGCGCCGATGTGACTACTGATGTTGCAGGAATATGCTGTTGCGCCGCTGGTCCCATCTGTGGTTGTTGTGGTCCACCGACAACACTTGCACCTAAGCTACCCATACTGCCTGCCAACACGCCGACTATGGCCGACTGAGGAGGAACCATGGCATTGGAAGTTTGTGGCTGTGGTTGACGTTGCTGTTTTACAGCATTATTTACCGCAACACTACTATAATGATGGAACTCGGGTGGCGCTTGTGATGTAGGTGTTTGTACACCGCCGGCTGGATTCAATTGTTGGGGACTAGGAGGATACATGGCATAAGCTCCTGTACTGCTGCCACCGGCGCCGCCAACAACAGCATTACCACCACCCTGCACTTGTTGTTGTTGAGATGTTTGTTGTTGCTGTTGTCCAACACCACCAGCAGATGGACTTTTTGAACCGCCTGTAAGCTGACGCATCGGACTATTTGTAGCTCCACTATTTGCTACACTATGCTTATTGAAGTAATCATTAATTTTTTTACTGTCCATACCACTATGCTGTAGTAGTCTCGCATTTTTACCTCCAGGCAAGTTGCAGCGATCTGTTGTTGAACCTATATTCAATGATAAATTACCTTTGTTTAATTGTTGTGCACTTCCGATCAAACTAGAAGCTTTGGATGCCTTGCTGGCGCCCACAATTGGCGCATTTCCAGCATTATTACCTCCATTTCCACCACTACTTGTTCCACCACCTCCGCTGTCTTCGGTATGTGGTATTTTTCGTTTACGTTTGCGCTCGGTTGGTGTTCTTGGGGGTTTTTCTATGCGACCAACCATATTATTATGCTGCACTTGTTGTTGTTGCTGCTGTGGATTACTGTTAACGCCTGCGCCACTGCCCATCATTCCTACAACATCCTGTTGACCTAAACCACTGCTGCTCATCATAGCCCCCGGGGCACCGTTATTTGAGAGTAAACTTATTTGACTGGGAATGCCTGCTGAACCTAACATATCGGCAACATCTTTTTCGCTATGTGAAGAACCTGTACTCATATTCGAATCCTGATTACTGCTATGGCCGCCGCTATGCGCGTGCCCCAGACCAGTTGGTTGCTGCAACGGTGCCGCTAACCCACTATGAGTTTGTTGTAACAACTGTTGTTGCTGTTGATGCGAAAGTTGTTGCGTATGTGTATGAGAAGGTTGTGGAAGTTGTTGTACCTGCTGCTGCTGTTGTTGTTGGTGATGATGATGATTGGTCAGTGTATGCAACGTTTGCGGCTGCTGTTGAGTATGTGCTTGTTGCTGTGGGTGCGGTTGTTGCTGCTGTTGCTGTACCGTATGATGTGTAATATGCTGATGTTGCAACTGTTGTTGCAGCTGCTGCTGTGTCTGTGTTATTTGTTGTTGTTGTGTTAATATTTGTTGTTGTTGCTGTTGGTGCGGATTATTATGTGCTGTCCCAAAATGATGTTGTTGCTGTGTCTGAAGATGACTTATAGACGAAGCTGTCTGTGGTGCCATCTGCAGTTGTGCGCCGGCGGACATCTGTTGAAAACGAAAGCAAAGATAAAAAGAACATTAGATTTATTTCGCAAAAAAAAAATTTTTTTGACATACAGTTCAAAGTTGTTATAACATTAGAAGTACAAATAAATAAGAGCTTAGCATGATTCAATCACTGGAAGGTTAGCTCTCTAGTGACATTTTTTGATAATTGCAACCAGCTTGCTACCTGAAAAAGGGTAATTTACATTCTGGGTTGCCTTTTACCGAAAATATGTAAAAATAATAGTTAGAAATGTAATATTATCCAAAATTTTAAATAGGTTGGTTTCAGAATATGGATTAATTTATTTTTATTATTTAGATCGACTTTTGGGAGTGTGTCTTATGTAGCCCTATAGTCAGAAGCACGAATGTGCAATTATTCAGAGTTTGAGTTGATAAGTTTACTGTATTAGCCATTGAAGGTTCAAATTTTGAAGAAAATCCCTGGTATTATGCTTACTTCACAATCACAATATTTTGTAGGCCATGTTAACCGAATGAGCCGAAAATCAAACTTTACACTTTGTACTAGAATCAACGATTACCTCCGTGACCTGTTCCGCGACCCTGTTCACGCCATGGAATGCGCAGATGGGACAAGAGTTAAATGTCCACGTAGACGGAGTACCTCTACCTACTGTCAACAACTAGAAGATCTTGGGTGTGACCTTTGACAACGGCCTCACCTTTGCTGGTCATGCCACCGCAATAGCCTAAAAGGTACAGAGCCGCAATAAGATCCTCAAGGCACTGGCCGGCAGTGCTTGGGGAAAAGACAAAGAAACATTGCTTGCTACATATAAGGCTATTGGTCGGCCGGTTATTGACTATGCTGCGCCCATATGGTCGCCCAATCTTGCTGACACCAATTGGAGGAAATTGCAAGTCTGCCAAAACACCGCCATCAGAACTGCTACGGGATGTCTGCTTATGTCATCTGAGGCTCACTTCCATCAAGAGGCAAAACTGCTCAATGCTCAAGAGCACGCGGAACTCTCGAGTAGACAGTTCCTTCTGAACTGTCAGAAACCTAGTCATCCAAATCGACATCTTTGGATGTAGCACCGGCCCCCAGAGACATAAGGAGACATCTTCGTAAGCACTACGATGATATCCGGCACCATATCTCTTTGCCGTTTGATCTGCGGAACCATATACGGGCTCTAAATGACCTCCACACCGAGTCGGTAGACAGATCTCTCAGATCTCGGCCTGTGAATCCCGTTGTTAATACTCAACCACCTGAATTGGCTGAAGAGGAGCGTGTACTTCCGAGGGAGACTAGGGTCATACTAGCACAACTTCGCTCTGGATATTGTAATAGGTTAAACTCTAATTATCCAGACTAAACCCCAACATACCAAACCAAACATCTCTTCTCCTGTTCAGTCGAACCCACTCTTCTAACACCTACATCACTCTGGTCCAACCCTGTGGAAACTGCGCGTTTCCTCGGACTTCCGTTAGAAGCGCCTGATGACAATTTAGAGGGATCGAGCTCATTGGGCAGGGCGAAGCACTGTTAACAACAACACCAACAACAACAACCAAATCAAACTTTTAATCTTGTTTTACCAACATTTTCATCTAAGCACATTCATGATTCTGGCAAGAGGGCGAGGATATGTACGTACATATTTTGATTGCAGATACGAATGCCTATATATATTTATTCTAATTTTTGTTGGAGCAGTGACCGTTTTTTGTTGTTTTTGAATTGAAACAAAAACTCAAAAATCCGCTTCCGGATTATTGTTACCTAGGTCAAAACGCGTCTTTTAGCAGTTATCTCCTAAAGGAAACAATTACCGAGACACGTTCAAATTTAGAAAATGGAAGTGTTAAAAGTAAACGCCCGCTGGAAAGCTAGCATTCTTGTGATTGAATCATGAGAGCTTAGTATTTTCAACTTTAAAAGTTATAATTGGAAAATAAAACCAAATTTTACAAGCAATCACTCACAATTAGCAAACAACGCTGAAGTCATACCCATTTTTGAAGGCACCATCATAAAAGCAGAATTGCGTTAAATATTTATTTTATATACTATTATTTTCACAGTGATAACCAAAAATTTGTTTTACGAGTTACTTCAATTCGCATTATAAGCGTAATCGATTGTAGAGTATGTCTGTATTTATATCGATAATAGAATAATTAGGATAATCGTTCAACATTAACCGGCCGATTAATACAGCAGCTGGCAGAACACAATTTGATGGCACACAATGCGCTAGTTGTGTATAAAAAAAAAAAGAAAAGCAAATGACAACGACGACGGCAACGTCACACAAATAACGAGTAAAATTGGAAACTATCGAATTGACGACATATCAACGAGCACATGTATGACCAACTAGCGAATGCACAACCGAACGAATGTAAAAAAAAAATTGTAAAAATGTCAAAGCAAGGCAGAAATAAAAATGGCTACCAAAGACGAATATTCTCGTCAACTAGCCAGCCAGGCAGCCCGACAAAGTAGCCAATTGCTTTGTACTTCTTTTTCTTTCAACTATGCATGTTTGCAAAAAACACGAACTACTACGCAAATCTACTTTCAACTAAAAGACTTTCATTTATCAAAACTAATTACGTATACATTTTAAGACTACTTTTTGTTTATAACAATACAAACACTAATTTGTCTTCTTGTACGTTTGTATTCTTGTCACCTTTTTTAAATGCCGCATTTCGTTGTTGCTCTCTTTGAGTTTCGTTTTAAATTTTCTTTCACGAAATTTTGGTTTTTTGTGATTTTTACCACGCTTCGGGCTACTTTTGCCGAATCTTCACACAAATTCCAAATACCTATTATAACAGCAATAACAGAATAATAGTGTATTTTTTTATTTCTGCAAATGTCTTGTAGCACATTATATTTTATTTTTGTTGAACACCTGGATTATAATTATTTATTAACTAAAAGCACCGTGCAATTATGTATTTTGCCAGACTACAAAAACTTCTTTGCTCTGTCTTTGAGCGAAAAAAAATTCTTTGCTTCTGATTCGTTTTTCTTCACGTCTCGTTTCGTCTTAACGAGTTTAGTAAAATCGTTGCTTACAAATACAACGAGTCTGTCAAGTCACTCGATTATTTCTCGTTTTTTACTTCGTCATCGTTGTGTTTGCTGTAGCTGCTACTACTAATAATGTTGCTGTTGTTTCATCTTCGTTGGCAGCCATTGCCGAAAAAAGTGAAATAATTTTTCTTTCCCACATTTCAAACACCTCTTTACTTTTTTAATTTAAATTTTCTACCTAAGCAATTACGTTATGAATAATTGATTTTGATGAGATTTTATTAATGTGACACTTTTCACCTAGCAATTATTAATTGTTTCTCTATTTTATAAATTGTATCACTTTTATGATTGGAAATTACTTTAATTTACACTCGACGTTTTTCATTCACTCCGCACACAACTAACCGAATCAACGACGATAGTGTGTCAAAGGAAGGAAGAAAAATTTCCAACACACCGTGAGCTGTGCTCTCTAATGTGTCAATGTGTGCGGCAGAAAAGGTGTTGCCTTTTTTTTCCATATTGGTCCCTTTTAGCTATTATTTGTGACATATATCATTAATGCGGGTAAAAAGGCAATAGTTACAAACCGGAAATTTAATATTACGTTCCCACATATATAACCTAACATCTCTAAACACGATTTCAATGAACCCTTGTTAAATGCATGTTTACGCTATTTTAATGATTAACAACGTAAGAGTCATATTGGAACCCTGCTTTAAATTCATTTCCTAAAATGTATTCGTGTCCAGTATAGCTTTTATCAATACCTTTTTTATGGAGAAGTATTTAAGTAGCTTTTACAAATTGTCTTTATAGTGATTTAAAATTTGCACACAAACTGCGGTATTACAGAACCAATTAAGGGCCGTTTACTCAATGTCTGATTAACTGCTTAGTCAAGACTTTATCAGAGGTTGGTCCAAAAACCATTTACTCAATGCCTGATTATCGAGGATGCGTTGATTATCTTCTGATAAAAGTTGACAAAGGATGGACCTATGATTATGTGCTTAGCAAAACCAAAAGTTAAGTTTGATTTTGTGATAAATTGTTTTGCTAACAAGCTCTGCAAGTAATAGAGTTTAAAAATATAAGAAATGTCACAAATTTGTACCCCAAAATGGTTCTTTTAAATTTGAAAACAGAGCAGCTGTCACTTTTTATTCGCTCACAATGCAACTTTTGTGAATTTTTTTCCAAAAACGTTCACAATGACCAACTTTATCATGATAACTTAATCAGGCTTTTGTGTAAACGAAAATGTCATTCTGAGGCAAGCCATGATTAGGTTATCATGTGATTCAGTTTATCGTAACCAGACATTGAGTAAACGGACCTAAACAACTAATCATTTGCCTTTTTTCCCCCCAACGGGGTTGTCAACACTAAAGCAATGTGAGCATGAGTGGTTTCAGTAATTTGCTCTCTCCGCGCTCTTGCAAGAACGTTATAAATCTATGACCGGCAAGAGAAACACACACATACCCAACGGCGAAGTGAGTTTGCAGTCCTTCCACATAATGCATGCTGACATGTAATGAAAGAATTTCTATGATTTATGCTTCGTTAAGTGTTTAAACTTCGTGAAAGTTCGTCTTTGCTCTATTGCCGTACATTCACACAATTATTCCATTACTAGTAAAGAGGTCTACAAAGCTGCCATGCTTATGGGAAAGTAATATTGGTTGTAACTGATTCTTGAAGGGAAACTATCTGCTAAGTGTTGGAGAAGTATTGCATTTTGTAATGTGAATTTTCGCCGTTGGGTATCCATTAAAACGCAGAGAGCAAAGCGAAATATACGAAACTGTTATGCCAACAAAGAGCGCAGCCACTCAAACACATTTGCGTATATCGAAGTAGTTTTTATGTCTATGGCGTTGGCTCGCTCATGCTCTCGTTCTCCGCTTTGTTTTACAATTGCGAAAACCATTCATATCAACCTTTTCAACACGATACAATACCGGAATCTCGAGAATTGGTGGTGAACAAACGAATTGTAAAGGTGGTTTTTATTTGATTTGTATGTGAAAATTTAAGATGGGTCATAGTTTATTAAACACATCGATATATTCAAATTTAGGTGCATTAGGGTGTTTAATTTTGAGATGATACACTTTCTCTACATTCTCCTGGAAAATCGAAATTAGTACACCTACATTTCGGGGTCTTAAAAATTACAATTTCCCATACCACTTACAATGAGTTTTGCTTCAATAAATGTTTCGGTATTAAAAAAAAAATATTTTAAAGCTAAAATAGCGTACAGCTGTTTTAGGACATGGATGATAAATCGAACTTTTAACTGAATCAAAGCTGTAAAGCAAATGGATTTTTTTTACATTTTATACATGTATATATTTAATTATTTTTATTTTTTTTGTTTATGTATAAGAAAACAGATGTTCAAGTAGAATAACGAAGAAAGGGGCAGACTTTCGCTTGTAGGACATGGATTTTTCAGGTTTTGAAAGACTAGAGGAAACCGCTTAGATTCCTAAAATATCAGCCCCAACTCTGGAGGGAGCGCTATACTCGACAAAACATGCATAATGATGTTTCTAAACATGATTATTTATTTTTGGTCAATTCTTCTGTTTTTTTTTTGGAGCGCTGAGCAAAGCTGTTCACATGATTTTACACAAAAATTTCTGATTTAGTCAATATATCAAAGACAAATCCTTCAAACTCGCAAAAGAAAGTGGCGAATTAGATAGTCTCGCCCCTGCGGATTAGGGGTTTAGAATATGCCGAGGTAGGCATACCGGTCGTAAGAGGCGACTAATATGCACAATGGTAATGACGTGCAACTCGATGGTTGATCTACGGATATGATGCCTCTCACCTCTCATTACCCACCTTATCCTTCCTTACGGAAGGAGGGGTGACATGACCTAGAAGGTTTCACTGGTCATAAATCGCTACCACGACAGTCGGGCAGTACCGCAAGGGAGTACCGGATTCAAATCCGGTCAAGGACTGTTAATTCGACAACACTCCCCAAAACCTTCGGGGAGTGTTTTTGTCGTTACCACAACAACAACAACAATTAGATAGTCTTGTCCGTGAACAATTTTTTCAACTTCATTGACTGTCTCCTGATAACTTCAATTAGATTGTATTGAATTGAGTTATAACTAGTACTTATCTTCGTAAATATTCTAAGGAACTTATATATGTTTCTATATCCCATAATTATATCCAATGTAACTCAAATAAGATGTACAAGAGTGTCATAAAGATACTAACAAAAAGTGTAGAAAATGTGATGTTGGTTGTCATACAAATTGTTTTGAGTCCTTTCATTCGTAAATTTTTTTTTACATTTTTCAATAGCTTGGTGAAATTTGAATTGAATTTATGATTTTCTGTAATAAAACTCGAGTTTCAACTTTGATTAGCTCCGTTAACGAATATATATTTCCTTTTTATTTGAAGCGCTCATTTTATCCAAAACAAAGAAAGATATGAACAAAATGCTTACAGCACTTGCCCATTAGGGTGTCACAGAAAACGAGTGCCGTTTTTCTTAAAAAAAAAATTTCCCTTTAGGCAGAGAACGGTGTTGGATATCCACATATACTAAAATGTATTGGGCTATAAAAGTAGGTAATCAAAAGTTCTGGAAAGAATCTTGAAAGGTGATATTTTTTTATTTAATTGTAGGCTTGACTAGTTTTTGTCAGCTTTACTTTAAAATATTTTTTTTTTGTTACCAGTAGAAACCAAATATAATGCCAGAAACGACCATGTTCACTGCGCCCATTGACACACTGCATTACTCACACAAACATAGGGAAAACAAGTAAGGAAGTCTAAGTTCGGGTGCAAGTCTATTTTAATACTTTTCAGTTAAAAACACTTCTGCGATGAGTTCTGAGTGGTAAATTAATTTATTCGTTTATAAAATGGTTTCCTACCAACCGCTGCTTACCACATTTTTTCAAAATACCAATGCATGCACATTTTATGTTTGAAAAATTTGCGTTCAAAGAGACAGAGGGACAGACGGACGGAGAGACGAACATGGCTAAATCGACTCAGCCCATCGTCCTCATTATTTCAGTATACTTATTGATGGGCCCATCTCTTATTCTTCTTATACTTACAAACATTTCATATTCATGAAAGGTATGAAAATCCAAAAAGATATATAACTTCCCTATTGCAGTGGGGTATTAACTACTTGCCCGGATATTTTGCTTGCGTGTAATTCGATTTGCCTAATTTTTGGCGGGAGTATACTACATACTATTGAGAAGCAGCTGACCAATTTTCATTGAAATATTTAGTTGAAACTACAAGCAATCGCCTTTGAAAATAGCAGAATTGTTATGCTGAAAAGTTGGCGGCGCCACGCCTACTTCCCTAAAACCCACAACATTTTTTTTGCGGTCGAGTTTTGCTTAAAAATCGTATTTTGTATGCAAGATCTTGTTGATGTAGTTGGCATAGTTTCAGAAATATCGCGTTTTACATTTTACAAATTTTTCAGAACTATGTTAAAAAACTTGGCGTGGCCGTTGTCCAATTTCTCCCATGTTTACAACAAACATATATCTTTACATGCCCGACATTTCCAAGTATCGTTTCGATAAATAAATTTTTGCCGGAGTTATGGCATAAGAAGGTTTGTGTAATAATCCACTATTTTCAAAAATTTCTTGAACAATTTAACGTTAATGTACACACTAAATTTTTTCCTTATAAGGGTATTATGTACTGAATAATTACTTTTTTTTTGTATTTTCGAAAATATTCTACACATAAAAAGTGAGTGTGGCTATCATCCGATTTCGCTAATTTTAAATAGCGCTCGGAGATGAGTGTCAAGAAACCTGAACACCAAATTTTATTGAGATATATAAAAATTTACTCAAGTTATCGTGTTTACAGACGACGGGCGGACGGACGGGCATGGCTTAGGGCCGCTTTCATAAAAGCCGGTAACTGCTAACCGGAGTTTAATTGACGTATTTTGTACGGTTGGATGTCAAATTAATCGCCGATTAGGCTTAACCGGCCTTTATGAAAGTGGCCCTTAGTCAATTTCTCTTTTCCTCCTGAATATTTTGATATATGTACATACTACCATATTATCGTTAGCGAATGAAGTTATATACCTTGTGTGCGTATCACTACTAGTTATAGGTAGCCGGAACAAGATTAACTTCATTATGGTGGTAAATAAAATATTAAAAATAATATAAACAAAACGGCAACACTATCAATAAAACAAAATATGTACATACATATACGGAGAAAAAATATAGAGTAGTAAGTGTATATGTACATAGATAGAGACCAAACCGTCTAGCCTATGCACGTGATGCCCACAAACCAACCAACCAACTAATCGTGCGGTTCAGTATAACTATATACGAGTAGGCACGATTGTTAATAGATACGTAATAAACCGTCAGAAACTCTCAGTAATACAAAAGGCATTAAGATGAAAATTCCCAGACATACAATTTTCTCACAGCACTGACTTGCAAACAGATACGTAAAAGAGTTATAAATGCAAAAAAAAAAACTTTTCCTGTATACTACATAATCTCTTTGGCGAATATGGCAACACTTCTTTACGTAAAGTTAGTGATATCAGATCGCATCGGCATCAAATAATAACATACCAGTTTAACAGTTCATGCCGATGAGTCAAGGTCGAAAGACGTCACGTCACGCAAAATTTTCATTTTCATTCCCCACACAAAATAATGAGTGCAAACATATCTACATGTAGAGAGAGACGTTTGTAGGAATGCGCTCTCACAAGAAAATTCCAATGGGGTATTCAGACGTACATACATATGCATACATTTATTTATAGCACTAACAGACATGTTACTTACGTACATATACATACATATGTATGTACGAACGCATCAACGGCTAACAGCTGTGCTAACAGACAGTTGGCGTCAATACATACATCGAATTGCTGTATTCGGTTATTACAGTTTTTGTGCAAAATTTAACGACTCGTTTTGATTTTTTGTTTGTATTAATGAATACGTTATGCGCTTTATTTTATTCTATTATCACTTTTAGCGCTAATTTGTTTGTTTTAATATAAATAAAGTGATTCAACTGTGGACGAGTACAAATTATTTCGATTACCTCCATATATTTTTGATGGATATACATATGTAGTATATGCATTTAGAATTTTATTAGTACAGTTCAGTGATGATATTTGGGGACGGGACGGGACGTTTAAGATATAGTTTGAATGATAATAGAGATCAAATATATATGTAAAACAAAATTTCACAGCCTAAAACAAATTTCATAAAAACAGTTTCCTTCAAAATTTGAAATTTTCTTTGAAAATCAAATGTGAAGCTGTCGCTTGCGATTTATCTTCCTTGCTTAATTTTTTCTTATTTTTATAGGTGAATTTTGTAAGCAGTATCTAGTCGCTAATAGAGACTTTTCGTGGTCAATTTCAATTTTGATGCAATTGGGTATTCAGTAAGCTGTGCCACATCTCTAGTCTTAAAAAATGGTCACTAATTTGTCAGCTGGTTTAAGGTAGGTCACAAACGGTAAAATTTGGATTAAAAAATAAAGAAATTAAAAAATATTTTTTAAGTGTAGAACCATTTATATATTAAAAAAAATAATATTTAATTAACAAAAAATAAATTGTTGGTGATCCTGGGCTCGAACCTGCGTCCCACACATTCTATTTGAGACGCTTACTGGGCCATCGCGATATTTATACATGCACTGTCAAATGCTGTACTTGAGATGTGTTTTCACGACATATCATTGGTGACCTTTTTCTAATTTTCTCTTACAAAATACCAAAATCATATGGTCACAAAAATTGTCTCTAATGAAACAGCTCAAATTTAATACATATAATGCCCAATCAAGAAAGGTTTTTTTTTGTGAAAGCTTTTCGGACCAACCTCTTTTTTGTTCTTCGAAGTCTACCACTATTAAGTAGAGCATACTTTGCTGAACCCACTTTAAGTGTATGCTTTTCTTCTTCACCGTCACAAAACTCCGCATCGTAAATGTCTTTATATTTTTATTTTTTTTTGAAAACATGACCGCGAGTCGTTATCGTAGCAAAAAATTAAGTGATGTAAATGTGCAAAATTTATTAAAGAGTAGGTTTTTTTTACAATTTTCATGAACATCCCTGTTTTATTGATATCTGTATTTCATAAAAACTATTAAAAGAAGACCTGCACAAAGTTTCAAAGGCTATAACTTGCAACAAAATACAACACTTTTATTACTTTTTTAACCACGCGCTCATTTTCGTATTTAAGGCGCAATGGCTGCTCTTATGTTAGGCGCATAAATAAAGATTGTCGGGCCCAGGAGCTTTTCCTATCGATGGGGGAAATCTACACTGAGTTCAAAAAATTAGGTGGTAGATGACTTTTCAGTCAGTGATCGCTAAGCACGGATGGTGGGGTGGTAGAATTTGAACCAGTCTGTTAGCTGTGTAATGGAAATATTTAACAAATGAGGTGAAATACTACAAAACCGGAAACTTCAAAAGGCTAGTTATGGATTTGTTGTTTTAAGGCCCATGAATCATGATGATTATTATGCGAAGCGGATATGTAAGGAGCGCTAAATATAGCATAGTTTTGTAAAATATTTTTGAATGCGTGTTGCACCCCAAAATCGCGACTCTTTAATGCTTTCGGGAAAGTCCACAGCTGGGTATACACACATAAAACAACTTGGATTCACGGGAACTTATGAATTTCTTTGAAATAGGTACATATGTATGTAGTAATAGTAGTTGGAATTAATATTAAATTAGTGTGAAGCATTTTAGAAGCAATTTTCAAAGACTTCTTTGAAATAAATTATTAAATTGCTGAAACATTTACTTTCGTTTATGTAAAAACATAATTAGCTGTTCAAGCTCTTCTATTCGATTCACGCAAAACTACCTACACACAAAACACATTGCATTAACACTTACTACATCATTAGGTATGATTTACTCAGTCGGCACCATCAATTGGTGACCACAAACTGAAACGAAAGTAGCAAAAATACTAGTACAGCGTGAGAAACACGTCCCACAACCACAAATCTGACTTTAACGATTTAATCCAATTTTTCAAACTGACTGTGGCATTCGCATTGCTCCACATTTAATCAAAGAAATATTCACGCTATTATTTGTACATAAGTATACAACAAATACAAGCAAACAACAAAAAAAATTCATTGGGGAGCAGAAAAATAATGTTAAAAACAAGTTGAACCGGAAAAAACACGAGCACGTGCAACGATTAAACATAAGAGAAAACCGTAGCAATTTAAAAGAGAAGCGCTCCCATTAAAAACAGCCCCCACTATTTTACAGCATAACTGGAAATGAAACAGGAAATTCAAAGCAAGCGTCAAACATGTATGTTGCTCGACGCCCCCATTAACAGAACGAACGTAAACATATAAAATGAAAAAAAAAAAAAAAAAACTAGAACAGAATTTCATGGTAATTACAGAACGGAAGTCTCTCAGGCCAAAAACTCACTCTATCTATTATTGTAGTTGTTGTTTTAGCTGCTCCGACTGTAGTTAACAGTTTACGATTACGTTTGTTTACAGTCGCTGTTGCTGGTGTTGTTAGCGCTGTTGTACTTGTGCATTGTTGTGCCGCTAAGCTCGTACTCATGCAGCGACGCTTACCGCGTGATGTTGTGGTGGACGATTTTGAATTTGCAATTGTCAAATTTGAATTGGAACGTTGAAGTTGTAATTTTTGTTGTTGCTGCTGCTGTTCTGCTGGCGCTACTACCATTTCGGTTAACATTGGCTGCACTGTAGTTGTTTTTGACGTATTTCGTAAAAAGGTAAAAGTACCAGCACCACTGTTGCTGCCACTGCCACCACCACCGACGACAAGACCCGCGCCGATGCCGATAAAGCCCGAGCCAGCGGGCAACATATGCGCACAATTAGAAGACATGCACGAAAATGCAACGTTAACACAATAAATACATACAACACAATGCACACACAAATGCTTTTTAAAAACACTCGCTGTCAATGTTGTTGCATCTGCTATCGGTTCTGCGCCAGCGAGCTAAAATCAGCTGTTTACCGGCACGAAACAGCTGCTCGTTTTGTTGGCCCAACTCAATTGCCACTACGAATACACTTAAAAAAATGCAAGCACACAGATGTGCTGTTTTTTTTTATTATTTATTTGTGTGTATTGTAAACAAACGAGTGCGCAATCATTCGGCTTATGAGAGTGAGTTCACCCAGCAGACAACATGCTGTTATACGATTCGTTTTTGTATACGTCTTATGGATTGTTTATTATTCCTTTTTTTCTTTTTTTTAGCTTTGTGTTTGTTTATGCTTTTCGAGTTTTATTGCTGTTTAACTTTGTTTAGGTATTAGTATTGTAGATAAATAAATGTTGACACTGCACATTACTCGTTTTTTCAACAAGTTTTTATGCCTTCGTTGTTTTTTAAATTTTGTTTTACTTTTATTTTATATATTATTCACTTTATATGTATGTAAGTCACAAGCGCTACATTGCGTACAAAGCCGCTAGTGTGCTGTTGATTTGTTGGGGCACACGAAGATGACTGACCAGAGCAGGCAAATCAACCGATATAATTGGCTCTGTTATGTTGGTATTTCTAAGTTTAATTGTTTGTGCTCCAAACGTACTGATTCATACAAGCAAATGTATTATATATATATACAACAACACTTTACGTTACATTCGCAAAATTTTTCGTTTCATGTTCTATTCCGTTCGATTTTCTTCGATTCCTCAATGGAGCTCACAAGACGAGACCAGAAACAAAGTGAAGGTGGCAACGAGTTCGACAATGAGATGCTGTCTGCCAACAAATTGCAGTTTTTTTTTGTTTTAATGTTTATGTGTATGCCAGTTAAATTTTGCGCACAAGAGCAAATAATCGCTTTAAATTAGGTTCCATAAAAATCCGAACAGCGGAATCTTCTCCGTTCCATATCTTTTATATTGTGCTATTTAACGATTTCGCCTGCAATATCAATCGAAGCTTTTGACATGTTTGACATATTAGTAAGGGCTGACGAACATATATCTGTCAAAATAATACTACTGCTTTATGATTATGCCCACATTTAAAAATGGGGAGGTTATGGTCTCTTTCTCAGCTGTTAAGCTAGGGTTTCTTGATAATATAAATATATATTATTCAAACTTTAAACACCTCGTTATATTTTATATTCCACGACTATGACACTGGTGTTAAGAGCTTCGATACTGGCAACACTGATAAAAAAAAAATAGTGGACAAGTTTTTCTTTTTTATATTAACTTTTATTATTTACATCAACTTTGGGATGTTATTTTGACTGACACTATATGCAGGTATCTGTATAAGTATATACATATCTATCTATATCTTTTGCATTATTAGTGCATTACAAATTTCTTTTTGGGCGTTTTTTTTTTTCGTTAGCCACATACACATTTAGTGCGTTATGCCCTGTTAACGCCATCAATCAACTTGTTTTGCTTACGCTCTCCTTCACTCACATTCGCGCACACATACTTGTTTTTACTCAGCGCTTCTTTTCATTCCCACAGCTGTTATCTTGCGACTGTTAATTGTGGTGTGGTGACTTTAGTAACTGCACTACTCGTTTCTAATTTTTTTCAGACGAAACATTCACTTTTTTTTCCAGTTTGCTTTTCACACATGTGCGTTTGCTTCAAGTTTTTTCTTTTTAAACTTTTCTCTATTATATTTAAAATTTAAATAACCTCTTTTTACCCCATTAAATTCATGCTATTCGTTGCTTTTTATCACTGGCAGTAATTCAATTGATTTTATTCACTCTATTCTTTTTTTGCTTTCATATTTATTTCTATTTTTCCTTTTCTCATTGTTTCCACTTTTCTTTGCAAAAATTTTCAAACCGTTGTACAAATGATTAAACACGTCACGATGAGCGCTCTGCGCGACCAAAACTGACAGATACAAACACAGCGAAGATACTCAGATGCCTTTGGTTTTACTTATTTTTACTCAATTGGTTGCGTTGCGCTGTGCGTCGCTGATGTTTGTAAGAACGTATATACTGTCCCAACATCTTGCACCTAGTAACTGCATTGAGCTACATTAATACATTTGTATGTACGTATATTTACTTTTCTGTGTGTATATAACAAAGTAATTGACTGTTTAAAATTCTGTTTATATGCCACGACCGACGTAACGCCTGTTGTCTTTGGCGACGAGGCGAATTAAGGTGAAATTAGCAAAATGTACGCGTTGACTTCTACACAAACGACCGACCGTAACGAAATAATCAACTAACCGAGTGAACTTAAAAATTATTGTTTTGCTATGGGTTAGCTTCGGGGTTGCCGCGTTGAGCTTTTTCCAAGCAAAATTTGGAGTATATATTTTTTGTTAGGATAGTAGGACGACTTAAACTGATACTTTGTTAGACCTTTTAAATCAACACTGTTAAGAAACAATGTTAACTAAAACGTTCGAAAGATTTAGATATTTGGAAAAAGATAAGTATTATAGTCAAAATGGACTGAAATGGACTTACAGAGCCGAAGGTATCCAAGCATGCTAAATATCAGGAGCAAATGCTGTTGCTCTGGGGAAAAATTAGGTGAACAAATGTTCTATGTTGTAGAAATATTTTCCATTTTGCTGTGACAAATGAAACGAAAATTTTGACATAATACATACTTTCAGAATGAATTTTGAATTTACGGCTTTTTCTGCGTTGAATTATACTTCAAATCACGCGTTGGCGTATAAATTAATTTGAAATAATATGATTATTAATATCGCCATGAGCTAGGGATAATTCTGACCTTGATGTTCACCACAATAAATGTCAGAATTTTCCTTTATTAACTCAAAATTTCTGTTTATGGATGTAAGCTCAACAGATCATTGGAATAAATTTATGCTTAGGAATTTATTGAAATTATTTGCTAATAGATGTTTGTTTCTTGGCTTCGAAATTGAGTCTTGATCGCCTTTTCGCGTAGTCTTGTCAATAATATTATGCTAGCGTAGCCAGCAGTGTTGGTTTCAGCGCATGTGATAGCTTAATCGAAGCTTTTAATAGCTTCTGTAGTTTTTATAGGATTTACATCATCACCAGATTCTTCAGTATCCTCGGCATCTTTATCTAAATAAAATAGTTCGTCACTATCGATTGTATTCCACTTCTGAATATAATTTCAGTGTAGGTTTCCTGAAACAAATAAAATACATAAAACTAAATTAACAGGAGAATGTCAAAAGAGTGAAAAACTACCTCCGGGATTACAAGTTACAGCAGACCCTGTATATCATGGACTTCTTAATATTTTTCCTGCAATATCTTTGACGAAGTATACTCAAAGAAACATCACCTTTTTCATCCTCGCTTTAATTTAGTTCTATAGCATTCAAGCATTCTGATAAAGGCTGCAGCTGATTCCAAGCAAGCATTAAAAATGACGCAGCAGCCTTTTTTGTAGTAGAGCTTAGTTAAGCGAATCACGTTTTGGTCCATATGCAGAATCAAAGGCGTTACATATAAATCACGAATATTGATTCATCAGCAGTTTTTAGTTCATCTTCTGGCGGATGGCTAGGGGCTTTGGTTGGTAATCTCTTTCATGGCAAATACTTTTAAACCTAATAACAATTAAAAATGAATAAATACTCTGTAAAACTTTTAGGTGTTTAAAGTGCATTATTCACGTAGCTAAGGCACGAAGCAATGGTAAATCCATTCTATGAAAATGTTTGCAGTCATCCATGCAATCTTAGAGTTCCGGTAGTCCACTAGGGTGTCATACCCTAAAAAGAGCGCGGTTTTTTGACACGCCCAATTATTAACGGTTTAACTATATGCCCAATCGTCTGGTGGGATATAGTATTACGAGTAATTTTTTTTATTCCCGAAATTGTTGATTTAACTACACTATAAATATTTGCTAAGGATGAAACACCAGCGCCTTTTTCGATTTTTTTAACAATTTCAAATTTCTGCTTCAACGAAAGGAATTTTCTAGCAGACACGATAACACTAAATTTATTAGAACGCAAAAACGTTTAAAAACATATAAAATAGCGAACATTCACTCATACCCGACTTCATTTCTGGAAAATTTTTGTTTTTGTTTGTCATTTATTCTTGCCGTTGCGTTCAAAATTTTTGTTCATTATTTCGAGGCTTTCGATGGTTCACTATTTAGAGTACTCTATGTAAAACTTTCGGTGTTCACTATATCGGGGTGTTAATTATAGTAGGCTTCACTATTCAGATTCGACCGTTTTTTTATTTAATGTACTTGCCACATAACCCCTGATTCCGTTTGCTTGATAAATTGTCAATATTGATAAATAGTCAAGAATAAAATATTTGTATGAAGTGTTTTCAGTTTTTTTTTTTGACTATTCTGTGACAGCCTGAGTCCTATGTAAAAGTATAGGCCTTAGGCGGTTATGGTTTATAACCACAGAATTTATCAATATTGAGAGTTTGTCAAGAACATAGAATCGGGAAGTAAAAATATATTATATACATATAAAGGGTGTTTTTTTAGGGGTATAGAACTTCGAATTGAAATAAAACACAAGAAAATCGTTTTAAGGTCCATCAATTTGGCTTTATTGGAAGGATAATTTTATGCCATTAATGTTTAAATATGATTTCGGGCATGTGGCCGCCGCGGCTGGCTCGAATAAAGCCAATTCTACAGGTCCAATTTTCAACCACTTTTTCGAGCATATGGGGCCGTATGTCGGCAATAACGCCACGAATGTTGGCTTCCAATTCCCCTAACGTTTCTGGTTTGTTGGTGTAGACGAGCGACTTCACATATCCCCAAAGAAAATAATCCAATGGTGTCAAATCACACGACCTTGGTGGCCAATTGACAGGTCCATTCCGCGAAATTATGCGCTCATCGAATGTTTCCTTCAATAAATCGATTGTGACGTGCGCTGTGTGGCATGTAGCGCCGTCTTGTTGGAACCACAACTCATCCACATTCATGCCATCCAATTCGGGAACAAAATAGTCGGTTATCATGGCTCTATACCGGTCTCCATTAACGGTAGCTGCCTCTCCAGCATTATTGCGGAAGAAGTATGGCCCAATGACTCCACCAGCCCATAGAGCACACCAAACAGTCAGTTTTTGTGGATGTAATGGCGTTTCAAGGGTCTCATGTGGATTCTCTTCACTCCAAATGCGGCAATTTTGCTTGTTGACGTAGCCATTCAACCAAAAATGAGCCTCATCACTGAACAAAATTTTGCGATGAAAATCAGCATCGAAATCAATCTCATTTTCGGCCCATACACCAAAATCACGACGCATTGCATGGTCTCGCGGCTTTAATTCTTGCACAAGCTGGATCTTGTAAGGTCGCAAGCCAAGATCTTTGCGCAAAATCTTCCATAAAGTTGATGGACAAAGCTCCAATTGCTGTGCACGGTGGCGAATCGATTCATTCGGGTCCTCTTCAACACTTTGCTCTACAGCGGCAATTGTTTCTTCGGTGCGCACTGTTCGACGTCTCTGCGGATGCGTATTATCACATAGAGTAAACGTAGTGCGAAAACGATCCATGGTTAACCGAATTAATTGCTCTGATGGACGATTATGTCGACCATAAAATGGACGGAGCTCACGGTAAACTTCGCGAACTGAACCATTATTTTCGAAATAAATTTGCACGATTTGCAAGCGTTGTTCTTTTGTCAACCTGTTCATGATGAAATGGCAAACCAAACTGAACATAAATGACATTAGAGTTGCCAGATTTGACCACAAAATGCCAGTTTTATCTCTATTCGAAAAACAAACCTGTAAAAAAAACACCCTATACATATTTATTTTAGGGACCACTTACAGGTGGTTTTTTTTTTAATAATTTTATAATATTTTGGTACAAGTGAAGTCGTCTTGCAATTGGAAAAACTTCATAATATAACAAACAAATTTATATATAGATTATATGCATAAAAGTAAGAAATTCGATCACAAAATAGCTATAATAATAATAAAATACTTCGTCTTCAAATATGAACTTTATAAATGCCGTCGGCTATCGTCTGGCATGATACTAAAAACATTTTCTTGTAGCTTTTTGATATGGTTCTTGGTAGCAAAAAAATTGCTTGATGGCAACCCGAGCTAAGTTACAATCAAACAGGCGCTAAAGTCGCTGTTGACGTTGACGTCGTGGTTGCAGCTGCTACATATTGTTGTTCGACTTGGAATGATCTGAGGTATTGCCGAATATTTTTATAAACATGTACATACATATGGATGTATGTATTTATAAATGGATGTTTCTTCTTATTGTCGTCGACATTTTATATAAATAAAATATATATATGCATGCATACAAAATTAAGCTACGTAGGTATGTACATAAGTATATAGATATTCGTCATTGCTGTTGTACACATTGTACCATGCTGCGCCGTGGATTAATACCCAACTTCGCGGCAAACCTAATTACATGCGCTAAGGACTCATATGAAAACAGAAATAAAATTCCTTGCCAATTTTCTCATTAACTTTTACCTGCAACCTTTACATATGTACGTAAAACCGAAAACCTGCTTGTGCTAAGTCTAGTTCAAGTTAAATAGTGTTTCTTTATTATTTTCCTCATTAAATCGTGGAAAACTGTTTTATTTATTCGTTAATGCGGTGTTTGTTATATTGCCTGCACAACCCCGAAGTGTCATTACTGGAACATTTGTGCTACAAAACAGGGTGGCCAGATAAAAATGTCGAAAGTAGAAGTAGAAAAATTGGAAGATTTTTAGGTACTACTCGTCGTGTGAGAGCCCAATTTTTGTTAAACTTTTCGATAAGTAAGACGTCGAAGTCTCTAACAATAAAACTACTAAGTTAGTTAAAAAGTGATGATAATTCGAAGTCCCTTGGTGTTTTCAATTGACTACAGTTATCGCTAAAAGCTAGGCCTTTATTACGAGACGGCCAAACTCCCTTAGGTGATTTTAAATATCCTAAAACAAAATACCATACTGAATCTTAATTCGAATCCAAGAAGTAGTAATTGCCGAGTTACAAAACTGGAGAATTCCATAACCAGCTCTGTATTTTCTGGAGAATTAAGAACGATTATTTATTATGATGTATATTGGACCGATTTTCCGTCATCCATTGCCAAAATTGGTTTCGGAACAAACCGGTTTCAGCGTTCCGCATCCTCAGTGTTAAATCGATTTTTTCTTATTTTAAACTATTTCAATTAGTAGTGGGACTATTTTCGAATAATATTCGAATAAATACTATTCGAATAAACGAATAAAAATATTCGTTTCAAAAAATTCGAATAGTATTTATTCGAATAATTTATCCTTTTATTCGAATAGTATTATTCGAATAGTGGTATTCGAATAGTTGTATTGAAATGCGAGAGATGTCGGAAGCGAAATTCACTGTCTTCGTCGCTTGTACCTATGAACATGCATGTATGTATGTGTGTATGTTTGCGTGGACAAATGTGTGCATAAGCTGTAGTGATATTTATTTAACTATTCGAATACCTATTATTCGAGTATGTAGTTGTCATTTATTAGGGCTGAACACATTGAATACGGTGGCTACAAACCACAGCTACAATAAAACAAATTTATGCGACAACTGTAGTCAAGCATTGGCTACTTGATTACAATGAAAGCAGCAGCGAATTATCTTAAAAAGTAGCAAAGAATTATAGAAAAAGTACAAATTGTGTGAAAGATCCATATACCTCAATAAATGCAACTTATATTACAAGGTAGGGTAAACGTACCAGTTTCCGGACACTTAACGTTTTCTTCAACTTTGACTTCGACTCATTTTCTCACTATAAACGCTACCGCGAACAGTATACGTTTATAATAGCATAAATATTGCTCAATAATATGACGTCTGTATAATTTAAAAATATAATGTTGTTAATATTATTAAAGTAAAAACTCAAAAAAGTTCGATTTGCTCTAGTTTCCGGACAGTAAAATTTTGCTTCCGGACACTTTGGTTTTAGTAACCGGACACTCGAAATTTGTATGAAATTTGTATATACATTATATTTTTGTAAAGTATTTCTGAAACATAAAGGTCTTTGAATACAATAAATACGTCTTAATCATAATCACATCTCGCTGGATGGACATCTCACTGATTTGGCCACTGGTCATAAACCAACTGTTCGATCGGTGGTTCGAGGGATCAGCGAAACTTGCGGCGGACGCAGTTGATGTTTTATTTGTCATAATTGGTAGATATTGAATAAAGGTATAAATTATTCAAATAAATATTATTTTAATTTTTTATAGCCTTCGAATAAATGCATTTTTTATTCAAATAATTTTTATTCGAATAGTCCCATGTCTAATTTCAATATAAAAATTTGACTATAACTTAACAGGGGTTTTCAGATGACCAAAAACTAAAGTGTGCATATATTTATTGTGACAAGGACTACCGGAGCCAACATATGAAGAAAAAAACACAGTACTAAACAAAATTTAAATGGTGGCATTCAATGTTCTTCATTTCATCAATATTTTCGACAAATTTGAATTTTTAATTAGTTTTCTTTTTATTGTGAACTTCCATTTCTGTACACTGTGTTCGCGGGTGAACACAAACCGAATACCACGTCGGCAATAGGCAACTCCCCATATATATGTACATATGTATTTACGTACAAAAAAAATGGTACACGCAAACTGTACATACATTTATATATATGCACGTACATATCTACATATACACCCACACATACTTATTTTCTATTATGGTGCTTATTATTTTTAAAATCCAAACCCACAAAATTAAAAGCCTACATATCTTCGGTGACACTGCAAAACCAAGTAACACACAAATGTAAAACCGCGTGAGTTCTCAGTTTGGCTGTTTTGCAACTACAAATTGCTTAATTTTAAGACGAATAGTGGACTTTATGGAAAAAGTTATAATCAAGATCGATTCTTTTAATTATTTTCCAAACCAACAGGTAGTTTTCTTGAATGGATCTTAATGGGAGGGGCCTATAAAAGTTTTTGACAAAAATGTAGCTTACGCGGGTTTGCATTTGTGAGTTACGCGGTTATACAGTGTCACCAATGATATATAGAGTTGTCCATCAAAAAATAGAAATGACTGCTAGAGTTTGAGATATCATCACGTTGTTTTGAGATCTCCTCACATACCTCTACTTTCTTTCATAAATCTCTTTTTTATCCAGTCTACACGTTTTCTATAATATTGAGGTAAGGAGACTGAACGAGCCAACCCATAGCCTAAGTCAGAGCGATAGTCCTAACCATAATTCAGCTAAGAACATTAAACCTATGAATTACAAAAACCAAATACATGGACAAGGAATGTGTGTCTGTATGTTTGTCGAACTGCTATGTCCTTTAGACCATGGTCATAGCCTAATACTTAACTGAAAACAAAATAATATCGTGACCTTGTTCCCTTTCATAGAAAGAAATTTAAAGACTGAGTAGAAGATATCACTCTCACAGAAAACCACCCTATTTTGTATATTTTTCAAATAACGGGTTATTTCAGATTTTGATTGAAGATCTCCCTTTCATAGAAAGAAATTTAAAGACTGCCTTCAAAATATTTTGAAATAGGGTGATCTTCCAGTAAGCCGTAGATTTGCGTGAAGGATTACTATGAATTTGCTTTTAATTGATATTTTGCTCGAGTCGCATTTTCAATTAATTAGTCTCACGGCGAGAATCTTCAGCCCTAGAAACCATATGTCTATACCATTGGGCAGTTTACGAGAATCTTTCATCATGATCATTATTTATTAGCGCCTAACCGCCTAGACGAATTTGACCATTGCGTATCAAAGCATGCCTTTTCATCGATAATGGACGCCAATTGGAAACACCAAGGGAGTCATCCCCCACCTGTATTTTCCATCTCAGTCGAGGCCTTTCCCTTTTGCCAAAATCGGCGCTCATAATTATGCGCAGATATAAACATGCGACGTAGTTACTTAAAAGAGACATAATAAAAACCTCAAATAGCCTGTGAACTTAGAGGGACTTATTACGGGCTCAAAAGCCATATGCACAAATTAGGGGATGAGTCGCAAAAGGAGCATGCGACTAGCTAGGTTTGCTATCTTTATATGGGTTGAAATGTGCTATTTTGCTTGATGATAATTGTATCTGATGCCTGGACTGGTACTGTCGGACAGATCCACTTTGTTCCCCTGAGGCTCGGGCGCTTTCCTTAGAGATAAGTCGCACGATTTTTTCAGGGTATCAACATACTCACATATATATAGAGACATATACAGTTGTGTTCAATATAATAGTAGTGAAATTAAAATGAATATCGTTCGACGAAAAGGGAAGAGGCTGTGATTTAAATAATTTTATTTTAAAATGTAAGGAATTCCATAACAAAAACCACATAAAAAGAAATTTCAAATTTTACACAAAGTTTATAATATTGTGTAAGTTAGAAGTACCTCAAAATTTCCCTTAATTTTTTAAATTTTTTTTGTCAAGGGTGTTGAGTGATTTCTTCCATACAACGCATGAAGAAAAATTAATTTTGTATGGGAAAAAACTGCGTACTCAACATTTTTTTTAAAAACTGGCCAAAAAGATTGAAATTTTGAAGTAAATTTTTAAAAGTTTAATTAACTTTCCTGAACTTTGCGTAAACTTTGAAATTTTTATGTGGTTTTTGTTATGGGTTTCGCTATATTTAAAATGAAAATTATTTAAAACACAGTTTTTTTTTTTTATTTCTTCGAACTATATTATTAATTTAATGGCGGCCGCCGTGGTGTGAAGGTAGTGTTGCCGGCCTACCACACCGAAGGTCCATGGTTCGAGCCCTGGTACAGGTAACATCAAAAGTGATTTGAAAAAAGTTTTTCAAAACGGGGTCGCCCCTCGGCAGTGGTTTGGCAAACTCTCCGAGTGTATTTCTGCCATGACAGGCTTCTCAGCAAAAATTCGTCTCCTTTGTAGATGCCGTTCGGAGTCGGCAAAAAACTGTAGGTCCCACCAATTTGTAGGGAAAATTCAAATCGGCACACCACAAATTGGAAGAGAAGCTTGGCGCAAAAATCTCTTAGGAGGTTTATGATGATATACCTGTTGTATATCGCGCCATAGAGATAGAGAGATAGATTAATTTAATTTCACTACTATTATATTGAGGTACAACTGTATATGTACATTTGTAGGCACTCGTTAGTTTTTTGTCTTTGCTTTTAATAAATGTATATTATAATAAGAGCTTTGGTGACCGAAAACCGGTTCATGTGCATTTGGCAAACTTAATTTAGGTTTGTATGTGCATATGTATGTCCGTATGTGCATATGTACATACTAAGTATATAACCACTATACTTGTAGTATCTACTCGTCGTCACCTTCTTGCTGCTTTCATTTGCAATCAGTAAAATTTGCAAAAAAAACCACCCTGTAGGGCAATTGATTACATACCAAGTCAAAATGAGTCAGATATTGTTTTATTTCTAAAAAATGTTTGCATAAAAATTAAAAATTTTTTATATAAGAATATAATTTTTGTTTTATGAAAAATTAGTCTATCTTCAACAGAAAAAATCTAAATATCCCTGCAAAAAACGGAAATACTCCGTTTCATACTCCATAGAATTCTCCTAAAGGAGTATCAGAGTACTCCAATACATATCCTCATTCATATAAAAAAAGGTGGTCCAATTTACATGGCAATGTCCGGTGATTGGATCACCTAATCCATCTCGGAGTACTCCGTTTCTTTGCTTTTGAATACTCTATAGACCACCTACGTGAGAGTGCTCTCAAAATACTCCCATGGGATTACTCTATAGAGTATTCAACAGCAAAGCGAGAGCGGGAGTAGGTGGTCCTCAAAAGAACACATACTCCCTTCTTGCTTTTGTCTAGAATACTCTATAGAGTAATCTTTTGGCAGCATTTTCAAAGTACTCCAACGTAGGTGCTCTATAGACTATTCAGAAGCAAAGTAAATGGTACTCCGAATAGGATTAGGTGATCCAATCACCGGACATTGCCATGTAAATTATGTAAATTGGACCACCTTTTTTATATGAATGAGGATAAGTGTTGGAGTACTCTGATGCTCCAACGTTTTTTACAGGGATTTTGCAAAAATTTCGAAAGACTAATAGTATCAGCAAAATATTTTAAATATTATTTGAACCTTTAAACTAAGACGAGAATCAAAATGGACTCGTAAGCTCTCTAAACTAATGTCGCGTAGCCGCTCTTCAAATTAAATGGTGAAATAATCATAACCGACAAAATTCGGATCAATCCGATAAACCGCCAACCTAATAAGACATACTTCTGTTAAATAAGATACTAGGTATATATTGTATGTGAAAATTTTGTTCACACTCTCCTACCGCCCACCGCCCACTTTTTGCGCAAATGTACAACCACACTACCGTTAAGTACCAGAACTACAGACTTCACTTTTTAATACGCATCCAATCTTAAAACTCCTCGCCCTGCTGTTCCAACCAGCTAGAGTTTACAAGTTCTGCGTGCATCTACACTGCAGTAAGCAGCCTGATAAGCAAACCACGAAATTAGGGAGAATATAGTAGAAATATTTTGTTTGCCTGTTAGCTGTCTACTAGCTGTTGCCACTTTAATCAATACTAGAAAAAATGGTTCTTTTGTTAAGCGCACTTCTCAATTGCTTATTCAAACCAAGGTATCACTCCACGAGTGTTTCCTAGTGAGACGACAGGTTCACAAATAGTCAAAGTGCCTGTGTGTTTGAAATCTAAATTGTAAATGTAAAAAGTGCCATGTGTCGCCTCTTTCAACAAGACTTACCAGGTCTCAAAGCTCACTTATAAGAAACAAACCGCTCAGTTTTATAACACGACTAATACCTTAAAAAAGAGGTCAAAATCAAAATTCGCTAACAGAGAAAACGTATACTGATTTACATATAAATATTTACATTCTACTAAAACTTTCTTCCTCTATATTTTCTACATTTAGCTACAACTTAATTCAAGTCATACTTAAATTTAATTTGTTTAATAGCAAACATCTAATTTCATTTAGATTGTTTTAGAACGCTTCGAAAATGTATAGTTTGTTCTGACAAATTTTTTGCAATAAATTCAAAATCAAGGGTATATCAGTGTTTAAAAATAATGTCGAACTAGAAAACTAGATTAAATTTAAAACTTACTTCTCCCCTTTAACTTTTAATTTTAATGGTTAATTTAAATTTATCGGTCACTCTGTAAAATAAAGGCCAGCTGGTGGAGCTGGTAAATTTAAACTAACCTTTTAATTAAGGTCTTTATGTAGAATACTCATAATTTTCGTATTCATTGGCAAAATCAGTGCGCTTTTTTAACTCAAAATCGAAAAAACAAACGTTCTTCTGGCGGCAATATGAGCAAATGAAGTATTTTGATCGGTTAGTACTTTTGCTTAATTTTGGTACTTTCATGAAGAATTTGTGTCCGAAATTTGAATTCAGTCTGGCAATACCACTCGACACCATAACCCCGCTATGAACATTGTTTGTTGGTTCGACTCTTTTGCTGGTTCACTCGGTTGTTGGGTTTGCTGGCAATGACTTGTTTGGCTGATAACAGGCGCACAGCTTTAATAGTAACGAGTAAGAGAATGGTTGGTCGATTTGTTGACAGCCAACTAAGCAGGCAGCGATTTATTTAGTCGTATTGGAGAAGGTTTGAGACAATACAAATTGCAGTTAGCAGTGTGTGTGTGTGCATAAGGGAATAAAGTGCGCGGGCGAAGTTGCGCTAAATGCAAACTAAAGCAAAGATAAAAGCGAAAAAATACAATTCTTTTATATGGGTAGATACTGATTTGTGTATGATGAATATGTATGTATGTGAGTGAATGAAAAATTTAATAAAAATACAATTTAATGGGAACCAGAATAACAACAAGAAAAGAAAAACTCGTCATAATGGAAATATACCGACACTTGTGCATTATTAAAAGATATAGGTATATACATACATACAACTGCACTCGTTAGCAGCTTCGTGTGAATTTATTCGCCAGAAACTAAACTAAAGGCGAAAAAATTAAACAAACAAAAAATAAGTATGTGTAATAAGAGGAAATAAAGAGAAAAAATAACATTCGTATACCTGCTAACATACCAAACAAGGAAAAATGAGTTAAAAATGCAACGCGAGACATTTGGTTAGTTGTTAGAAGCAAAAGGCTGCAAAACATATGCACATACATACAAACATACTCTTATGCTACTACTACATGTACCCACAAATAAACACTGCTAGTATCCTATTGGAATGTGGCATTTGTAGGCTGCAGTGAGCCCCAAAAGTTGTCAAAGAGCATAAGGCAACTCTGGAAACCAGGCTGCTGCTGGGCTGACCTGGGTGCGATGCGTCAACAACAAAAGAGGCAGAGCAGCCACCCAATCGAACAGCTAGCAAGCGTGCCGTCAAGTACCCTCCTGGGTTGGCAGCCTTGGTATGCATTTAAGCCTGTGAAATGATAGGAGAGTATGCGAGCGGCGAAATGCGTTGAGATGAGTAACCCTTGAAAAACTTTAGTGGATGCACTGCACTCAACATGACATGCAACAAAATCGATAAAGAGGTAGCTATGGACTTATGCACACAATTCTGCTTATTACATATGGTCATACTAATGTATGTACTCTTCCACATACGGGGGTTGCTGAGCAAGTCTTGCCGCTACCTAGCTGGTTGATATGCTCGTGAGTGCAACTAATGACATCACTGACCTACATGCAAGCCTATGTAAAGTGCAGGGTATGAATACTGTTAGGTCTTGGGACGACTAATGCAGTGGTCCTTCACAAAGAAATTGGAGAGAGACTGTGGCGCTGCGTCTGCCGTTTACAGCTGTGTGTGATGGTCTTGTCATGATGACGGATGAGAAGGATGAAAGGCTTAAAGGTGCAAAATGTATCGTCTTCTAATGTCAAGATATGTTAACCTCTTATACCAGGTTCCAGCTTAAAAAGTTAGCAAAGCTCCTTGCGTACAGGAGCCATCCGATGAAAGATTATATGCAGTTTTAGAGAAAGAAGAGTTAGTTCAAAAGACGTAAGTTGACTGTATGAATATGACGAAGTTCGGGTGGAAACACTAAGCCCCGTAACGGTACGAATTACCCATATATCAGGTTCTATCTATCGCATTGTACGAAGTACTGAGAGTGGTGTGTCCCTTCATGATCCCAATCATCAATAGTAGCAACAACAAGTACTGAGTCCCATCCGATTGACTAATGAGATTTTTAATGCGAGGAAAAATGGATAAGGACATCGTTCAAGAAGATAATTATTAGAGTGTTGGAGAAAAAGGACATAGGCAAGTTGAGTTCAGCGAATAAAAATACAGCGGATCTACTGCTTAGGCCAAGTTATGCAAATTTATGGAAATGCTCAAGTTCAGAGAGTGTTTCTATCGCCACCCGTCCGAGTTCCCAATAGGGTTAGTGACTTAAAATATAATAATAGTAAGATATGTCTGTCGCAACAGGCGAATACATTCCACGATCCGAAGGTTAAAAAGTAAAGAAACGAGAAGTTGATAGCACGGATTGACGGCGTTGCGACCGTTTATTGTGGTATTTTTAAGAAAAAAATTAAAATAAAACAGTACTTGTAAAGTCTCACAATCAACCATTATCTTTGGGTCATATCCGTTAGACTAAAAAAAAAACTTTCCGGAAGTGTTACGGCAGCAACAACAACCCTTAGGCTATTCGAGAAAAGACATACTGATATGAAAAAAGCGGGTCTACAATGTAGGCCAAGTTTTGCGATTGAATAAAACCGCTTTGATACAGAAAGTATTCCTGTCGACATCCAACACAATCTTGAAAAAATCAAAAAGTACGCATATCGGAACAATCGGTGTTATGGGGGCTATATATAATATCGGTCCGATCTGAGGGATTAGTTTAGGTCCAAACAGAGAGATGAATGAAAGGACATCATTTCGGTATCCATATGGATGGGACCATCTCTTCTTCTTCTCATACTTACAACATCGGACCAAAGTTATTATACCACTTCATGTTCATGAAACGTATAAAAATATTTCCCCCTACTATATGTAAGTACTTAATAGCAACCCTCGTACATTTTTTCGAGTCATATGCATGTATGCTATTTGTTGTTGTTGCTGAGATGCACTTGCTGGAGTAAAAGTAACAAAACATCAAGCGTATATAAAATGAATGAATATGGGGGAGAATGCTGGAAGTGGGATACCCTCCCATACTCGTAATTTCCTAGATGATTTTTATTTCCAGAGAAAAAATGTGTATAGGTAGGTACTTACATAAATAAATGCAGCTTATGCTCATCTCTAAAAATATTAAATATTAAACCTCAACCATCCAAAATTTACATATGTACATGAATATATTCTAGATACTACAACTAGGTAACTGCAATGGAAAAAATACGAAAATTGTTCTCACTCGAGTGAAAAAATCGTAGACTTTTCGTTTCTGGGGAAAGTGACCTCAATGTGTTAATCATTAATGCGCTTTCTAAGCAGCACACAAGCGGCCGCCTGCTAAGTTAAATAAATTTTATTTCAATAGCAAAAACTATTATTTATTACTTTTTAGCATTCCTTTGTTTATTTTTATGCGCATTTCATATGGAAGGTGTCCACGTAAAATAAAAAGTGGCTAATTTGACGCATTGCCACACTTAAAGTAAGCTCAACTTTTGCTAAATAAACTGGTATGCACGATGAAGCATGTTTGTAAGTATGTTTGTACAAATGGTATGTATGCATCTGATTTGGCTTACTTTATGCTTTGCGCATTTTCTTATTGTTTTTTCTCGTAGTTGCTGTATTTGTTGTTGTTACATGATTTTCTTACACGGCAAAGGTGAATAAACTCGCCATGGCTACACAACAAGCAACGATGCAGCCCAAGCGCAGTCACAAATCGCAGCCACCTAGTAAGTGCCAGTCTCCCAAAGAGTCAAGCACAAAGCAAGCGGGCGGGCGAGCGAGCAAAGCGAGTGCGATCCACAAACTTCCACAAAATGCGACTGAGTTGTCGGTGTCGCTGCTATGACAATGGCAGCCAACATTGCGATTTAACGGCTATACAACTTAAAAAAAAAAACATAACACTATGTAGTAAAAAAAGCAAAAAATCCGCATTTAAAGAAGCAGAAAAATGGCAAGATATCAAATGAAATAAAAAGAAAAACAAATGCATTCAAACAAGTAAGGAAGTAAAGGTTCGGGCGCATATACTCAGCTGTAAGGTTTAGCGAGAGAGTTGGAGTTACTTTTTACTTGGTATCAGTCAAACCTATAAGAACTTTAAAAATTTCGAAGGCTGAGTGGAAGATCTCGGAATTTTTTCGTAAACGTTCTAATTAAAAAATTGGGGAATACAGCTTTATTGAAAATAATATGAGAAAGGGCGTTCTTCAACTAATCGTAATCGTTACCGGTTTAATTCATTAATTTCTTGAGATCCATTCAATGATTGATTACCATTCCTTTTAATATTAAATTATTATTTTCCACTTAATTAAAATTTTTTTTTTGGTATTGTAAAAGCACGTAATATACACATCAACAATACTGAAAAAATTAAAAATAGTCAAAAGTAATCAAAACAACTTTTTTTGATTATTTCTGAATTTTTTTTTTGTTTGTTTTCTTTTTTGATTATTTTTAATTTTTTCTAATCGTATTAAATTAATAATTACCTTTTCTTGAAAAACAATTAAAATATTGATACCAATTAAAAAATCCGTCTAATTAATTGATTACTAATTACTTATCAAATTTAGCAGGTCTGAGATAAGGGGTTTTTTAAAAATATTTTGAAGTGGTGTTATCTTCCAATCAGCTGATATACTTTGATTGAGTTCATATGTGTTTCAAATCCTTATTACTATAACCTTATTCGCTACAGAAACATAATTTTTTTTAGTTTTTACGGATCATTCCCAAAATATTGTTATATTGGATATGGGTATGGTTATCAAACCGATGAACGTCATTTTTGGCAGTGTAATGGCTAAAAGCACTGGGAACTCACGAAAACTGATATATAATTTAAGACATAACCATGTGCATTAATAGCAGGGAAAAATATTAAAAGCGAGTTCAAACATGGGCGGTGCCACGCCCTCTTCAATTTTATTTTAAGATTTAGTTTACTAGGTTATTCTGTTTCTCAGATTTCAATCCAAAAACTTTTTTTCCAGAGATATCGCTTTTCGAAATTTGCTGAGGCATTTTTTTGGCACTATAGAGTATCAAAAGTGGGTGTGTCAACACCCCTTCGGGTTTTGGCCACCACGCCCAGTTACCAAAATGTATATATTTTTGCATTGCTACGACACTATGGGAATAAAATAGAATTTATATAAAATCATTTTTCGCAGAGTTATTGCTTCGTTTATGCCGTTATGACCTACCTACGAGCTTTGCTCATCGGAGTATAATAAATATATTAAAGCACAATCAGCAAAAATTAGGTATGTATCTACAAAAGTAAAATAATAAGTATAATGTAAGAAAGGCAGCACAGCACAACATATCGAAATCAGTATCAACTTAAGAAAAGGAAACAAACAACAAATCGTAAGAGTGATCAGCCAAATCAAGTAAGTGTGGCAATTGAAGTAAAAATATATTATGCATGTGCCTAACGCCTCAACTTGCGCAAAGCAACTAACAGAACGCCAGACAATGTGCCAGTCAGCCAGTTAGCTAAATAATCGCTGAGACAGCTATTTAGCCAACGATCGTGCCTGCAAAAGCAACGAGTCAACTGACCAAGTGAGCTTTTAAGCAAACTACCGAATCAATATCAAGTTATAATAATATTTAAGTATTGTATACAATGTAGATGGGTTGACAGTAAGCCAGCCAGACAATAAGCGAACTCATCACAAATAAAAAGGTATAGGCAGGCATTAAACTGTTGGTTGGTTGTTGAGTTCCTGACGTTGGACTATTCGTACGAGCGTCTAAACAACCAACGAATCGATAACTGTAAGCAGAATTCGTTGTTGAACTATGTAAGTTGAAAGCAGTTTTCTTCTATGTAATTTATTATTTTTCTTTGAAGTTTTTGCATGAAGACGAAGAAAAATAGAGAGTTGTAATTGATGGGCAAATCCAAGAAAGATGTAATTAGAAGTGTAACAAACAGACGCACGCATCGTTGGCCTAGCGGTTATTTTGCTGGCAAAGCGATAAAGCACACCTCGGCCATCTGTGCCGTGTCACAGAACTTGTAATAGAATGAGCCCAAGGCGGATTTATACCGGGTTATATCACGGCGAATTTATTGCTGTATACACACATCTATATCATGTGTTTGGTTTTTGATTTCGCGGCTTCTCCTGTCAAATTGCATGAAAACTTTATATTTTGACACTAGACGCCGCTGCTCATATGTTCTTATGATATCACCTGCAAGTGAATTTGCCTTGACTGAGCCCGAATTTAATCAGTACATATACGAACTTAATCACATATCGCTCATTGCAGCACTCATTGGAACCTTTCGTTTGATACATATTGGTCGAAAGGAAAACAGGCGATAAAATAAAATAATATAAAATACACTAAATAATATAAGTAAGGAAGTAATACAGTTGAGGAAAAGAAACAGCAAGGAGAGGAAACAATAAAATAAAATAAAATAAAATAAAATATAATATTATATAATAAAATAATGTAAAATAAAATAAAACAAAGGGAAATAAAATAAAACAAAATAAAATGAAATAAACTAAAATTAATTGAAATAAAATAATATAAAATAAAATAAAATAATATAAAATAAAACAAAATTAATAAAATAAATTGAAATAAAATAAAATAAAACAACAAAAAGCAAAATAAAATAAAACAAAATAAAATAAAAGAAAATGCAATAAAATAAATCAGATACCGCCTGTCAGTCTTTTAATTTAAACACGGATGGACTACTAACGAAATACGAACGGAAACTGCGAAAAATGCATACGATTAAGGCAAATATTTGGTTCAACAAGCAATGTTTACAATTGAATGTTACACCGAAATTTGCGCGAACAAAAATAAAAACCAACACCCAAGCAAGTAGAAGAACGACCACGAAGGCGGAAAAGGACTTTGTAAAGTTCGAATTACAAAGCCTATACGCTAAGATGTCACAAAACCAAACTTGATAAGGGATGACGGAAAATCGTTCCAACAAAAATCAGAAACAAAATAAAATAAAATAAAGCTTAGTAAAATAAAGCAAAATAAAATCATGTAACATAAAACAAAATAAATTAAAATAAAACAAAATAAAATAAAACAAAAAAATTAAAATAAAATGAAATAAAATATAATAAAAAAAAAATATGATAAAACAAAAAAGAAAATTAAATGAAATAAAATAAAATAAATTGTAATAAAATAATATAAAATAAAATTAAATAAAATAAAATGATATAAAATAAAAGAAAGTACAATAAAATAAAATACAACAAAATAAAATAATATGAAATAAAATAAAATAGAATAAAATAAAATAAACTAAAATAAAATATAAATAAGTAAAATAAAATAAAATAAAAAAAAAACTGTATTATTAAATGGTGTGGAAATGAAAGGAAAAAAAGAAGAGGCAAAGTAAGGAATGAAAAATATATTAATAGCAAAGAAGGAAATGGAAAGAAGTTCGAAGAATTACCAGAAATACACTGGCCAGTAATGAATCTGCAACTTTCTGGTACTTAGAAAGATGGCGTGCTAGCAACAAAATATACAACCTCTCCACCTACTAAAACAAGACTGGGAACAACCTAAGAGGAAAGTATAGGTTATAAGCATTAAATGCAACATGCAAATAAAGCAACCGTACATTTGGGACCAAAGCATATATGTAATTTCTTCGGCTTCATTGGTATCGAGTTAGGGATGAAGACTAGGGAAAGCTCAAGTAAACATTGCCTCCACTCATTTAAGTACCATCCTAATATGAAATACTTGGTGTTACTCGCATAGTGCTGTGTTTGGTTCGTGTCAAGTAAATCAATTTTTAATAAACTGTAGAATAAAAAAATCAATATCAATTAGGAAAAGTATTGATATAATATTGTATCATATATCAATTCTTGCTCCTAAATGCAGTTTGGTATCCAACCTTGAACAGTGACGCAAGATTTGCCCTGTTGAAAACGTCACCAAACAAAATCCATCGGATAATCAACGACAATCGACATTTACTGAGACGCCATTATCAATTGTACAAATGTAGCTTAAAATATTGGTTGTATATATTTCAACTGTATGTATTAGTTATATAAGTATTTACTTGTGAGTATATATATTTGTGCATGCAACCATATTTGTCAACAGATAAATATAGGTATTAACTACTTATACAATTTTGTTTAAGCGCAATATTTTTTATTGTATTCATAGTAAATGATAGTTTCGTTAACATTTGCGTTTAAATAATTCTGCCTACTGTGACCCTGACAAGTGTTGAAGTTAGAGACAAGCATCTTTTAGCTCAAACGGGACTAAGCACATACATACATAAGTATGAATGTGACATAGTGCAACCATTTTATTTTTATCAAAATCTTACTTCAAAATATTGTCAAGCTTAAACTGTCATTTTGATTTGATACGACGTGTATACATCTGAGTCAAGACGAACGAGAATAAACGATTTTCTTGTACCTTTTCTCAATTTTAATATTTTTATTTCGACAACATTAAGAATACTAATTAAAAAAGTTGCTAAATATAGACATTCGTGCGGTTGTCATACTAAATGCATAGACACTATCATAATGTTTATTTTTGAAACGTTTTTTAAGTTATGACATATATATGTACAAATATTTTAGAGCTGTAATTTATATAGAGCGATATTTCACTTCCTTGTGTTATAAGTAATATATGTACATATATAAACTGATAAATGTAAATGAACTAAAAACGTAGTTCAAATACTCTAACTGGGTATAAAAACAAATAGTTCCGCTATAATTTCTGTTAGGGATGTGCGGTTTTTCAAACAAAAAGCTAGACGAACTCTTTCGAAAATTACTATTAAATTCAGGCTTTAATTTATTATAATTTTTTACTATTATGAATTAAGAAATCGTATGAAACACGATAAACGATAACTTGATTAAAATATGTAATATTTCGATGAAATTTGTAGTTGTGATAAGACTGTTCCCGAAATCGAAAATTTCGAAAACAACTACTGCTTGTTGTTGTTGTTGTCGTGGTAACCACAAAAGCATTCCACGAAAGTTGTTGGGAGTGTTGTCGAATTAACAGTCCTTGGCCGGATTTGAACCCGGTACGCTCCGGTACTCCCTTGTGGTATTGTCCGACTGTCGTGGTAGCGATTTATGATCAGTGAAACCTTCTGGGTCATGTCACCCCTCCTTCCGTAAGGAAGGATAAGATGGGTAATGAGAGGCATCATATCCGTAGATCAACCATCGAGTTGCACGTCATTACCTTTGTGCATATTATCGCCTCTTACGACCGGTATGCCTACCTCGGGCACATTCTAAGCCCCTAGCCCGCAGGGGGAACAACTACTGCTTAAATAACGACAACTGACGCCAATTGGAAACACCAAGGGAGGCCAAATCATTCTCCATCGGTTTTTTCTGACCAAATCGAGGTCTCCTTTGCTGCCGAAATCGGATGTCAATAGGAAAACCTTCTGAGCTAGGAGCTTTTTCGTTCATTCACTCAACATGAATCAGCGGGCGCAGCTTTTGTGTTTGAGTTCGCTGCACAATGCTCATATTCGCATACACAGTTTCTCAAAGTTTCAAATTAAAAAAAAATCGATAACTAATTCAAGTTAAAATCATTTAAATAACTGAAGCAAATGTTCAGTGTTACCTAACATTTGACTACAACTTTTCCAAATGTACTTCAGAACTCATCCAATGTACTTCAGAGTAGTCAGGTGTACTTCAGAAATCGTTAAATTAATTTTAGAATAGTCAGTTGTATTTCAGAAACCTTAAAATGTATTTCAGAATAGTCAATGGTATTTCAGAAACTGTAAAATGTATTTCAGAATAATCAATTGTATTTCAGAAACCGTAAATTGTACTTCAGAAGCTGTAAAATGTATTGCAGAATAATCAATTGTATTTCAGAAACCGTAAATTGTACTTCAGAAACTGTAAATTGTTCATCAGAAATTGTCAAATCCTATTAACTCTGAAGCTTTTGAAGTACTATTTCTCGAGTACAATTTATATTTTCTTAAGGGCAATTGATGGTTTCTGAAGTACAATTGATTATTCTGAAGTGCATTTTGCAGGTTCTGAAGCACAATTTGCGGTTTCTGAAGTACAATTGACTTTTCTGAAGTACATTTTACAGTTTCTGAAATACAACTGACTATCCTGAAATTAATTTTACGATTTCTGAAATACATCTCTTTATTCTGAAGTACATTTTACAGTTTCTGAAACACAATTGACTATTCTGGTATTCATTTTACGATTTCTGAAGTACAATTGATTATTCTGAAGTGCATTTTGCAGGTTCTGAAGCACAATTTGCGGTTTCTGAAGTACAATTGACTTTTCTGAAGTACATTTTACAGTTTCTGAAATACAACTGACTATTCTGAAATTAATTTTACGATTTCTGAAATACATCTGTTTATTCTGAAGTACATTTCACAGTTTCTGAAACACAATTGACTATTCTGGTATTCATTTTACGATTTCTGAAGTACAATTGATTATTCTGAAGTGCATTTTGCAGGTTCTGAAGCACAATTTGCGGTTTCTGAAGTACAATTGACTTTTCTGAAGTACATTTTACAGTTTCTGAAATACAACTGACTATTCTGAAATTAATTTTACGATTTCTGAAATACATCTGTTTATTCTGAAGTACATTTCACAGTTTCTGAAACACAACTGACTATTCTGGTATTCATTTTACGATTTCTGAAGTACAATTGATTATTCTGAAGTGCATTTTGCAGGTTCTGAAGCACAATTTGCGGTTTCTGAAGTACAATTGACTTTTCTGAAGTACATTTTACAGTTTCTGAAATACAACTGACTATTCTGAAATTAATTTTACGATTTCTGAAATACATCTGTTTATTCTGAAGTACATTTCACAGTTTCTGAAACACAATTGACTATTCTGGTATTCATTTTACGATTTCTGAAGTACAATTGACTATTCAGAAGTACATTTCACGGATTCTGAAGTACACTTGGAAAAGGTGTAGAAGTTATTTCTATGAAACTTCGTGTTTCAGCTGTAGTGTGTACATTAGACTGGGTCGATTTATTAACCGATATAGCGCCATCGATTTTTCGATAAGTTTTGGGCTCAGGAAAAAAAGTTCCACTATGCATACCCAAAAAATAATTTTCGGGCCTGCGAAATTTCATTTTTTTGACAGTTTTTTGAAAAAAAATGTTATTTTCGGGGTTTGGGACTTGTTTTGGTCGAAAAATCGACTTTACCAAAACCCGAAAATACAATTTTTTTCAAAAAACTGTTATCGCCAACGTTTTTAGCGCATAATTTTAAGTGGGACAGGAAATATGAGACAAATTCGTTTTCATCGAAAACATTTTTGCATGTATGCTGAAAAACCCTTAAAAAAATGGCGAAAGCGTAAATTTTTTGACCAAAACACTCCCCAAAACCCAAAAAAAATTTTTTATTTTTTTCAAAAAACTGTTATCGCCAACGTTTTTAGCGGACATTTTTGGGTCGGACAGGGAATTGGGTGGGACATGAAAATTTTTAAATCAAACGAAAATTTTTTAGTAGGTCATGAAAAAGCCTTCAAAATCCAAGTCGAAAAAAGTCAAAAAAATGACATTTCGCAGGCTCGAAATTTGTTTTTTTGGGTATGCGTAGTGGAACTTTTTTTCCTGAGCCCAAAACCTATCGAAAAATCGATGGCGCGATATCGGTTAACTTTCGTCCATACAAATCGACCCACCCTAGTGTACATAGTTGTAACCATTTGTCAATCGTCGTCCAGATGGCACTATTTGCAAATGTCGTTTTGAAATGTGTAATCGCTATAATCGATATATTAAAAATCGATATTTTAAAAAATAACACAGGCCGACAAGAAATTTGACAATAAACCAGACCATACTTTCCTAAAGGTTTTCGATGCGCTGAATTCAAATGTGGACGCAGAATTGCTCTATCACGTCAGGATTTTTGAGGTTATATATAAACGACAGATTTTTTTTTTTTTTAAAAGCCCACATAGCATCTTAAAGAAAGAGTCTTTCTCTTACGAATGGCGTTGAGTTTGCTCAAATATCTTTCTTTTTCGCTAAGATAGAGCAATTCTGCGTCCAGATTTGAATTCAGCGCATCGAAAACCTTTAGGAAAGTATGGTCTGGTTTATGGTCAAAAAAATCGGCCCATTTTGTCGGCCTGTGTAATTGATTGGCGTAAAAGTCGAGCATTTATTCACAACCCTAGATTTCACCCGAGCTTAGATTTCTTTATTTGATAAGTCTTTAACTTGTTTTTAAATTTTTTTTTGCACTTTATAGTTTATACTTTGCAACTTTCTTTCTCTGCTTTTTTTACTGAAAATTTGAACCATGCTGTGTTTGTCTTCTGTAGAAAAATTAAAAAAAAAAAATTTTTTGCATAAACCTGTCACATTTGCAACAGCCACTTCGTCATTATTATGTTAAAAATAAAAATGATATTTGTAGATTTGTTGTTTTTGGTTTCGATTTATATGTGATATGGTGTGGTAAAATGTAATTTTTTTTTATTTTTAAGTGATTTATATAGTGATAATGTGATGCGTTTATTTCTCATCAAAAAGTATGGTTACTGACTAAGATGTTTGAAAAACGAAAAAAATTGTAAGCATGAGTAAATGCATGTGTAAATATATAATGTATATAATATATATTATGAATCAAGTAAACTTATGTCATTTATAACATTATACATAAAATAAGTTTACATACAGATATCTATGTGTGTATGTAAATAAATACGTTAACACATAAAATTATGTGTCATACAGATTTTTTATATACATGTAAGCACATAGTAGGTATGTGCCTGTTTTGATAATTCGTTTTGCGTACATAAAGTAAATCATCAGAAAAGTGCTACGATTACGTCAGTTCCTTTGTTTTGATGGCAAAAAAATGGTTAAATGCTGCTACCGCAACTTTCAAAAACTAAAACAATCATTTCAGTGATGCATGTACATTAGACTGAGCCAAAAAAAAATTTCAGAAAATTTCTAAATTGATATTAATTTTCAGAATGGGTCTTAGACTCTAATAGTTTAAAATGGGTCTTAGACTCTGCCATTTCAGATTTCATTCACTTATCTCTTAACACTGCGAAAATTTGAACTAAACCTATAGTTGCATTAGGTTTAGTTCAGTAAGCTGTCTCACATCTCTAGTCTCAAAAAAGAATCACTAATTTGTCAGCTGGTTCGAGGCAGGTCACAAACAGAAAAATATTGGGTTAAAAATTAAAAAAATTGAAAAGAAATAAATTTTAAGTGTAGAACCATATATATAGTTAAAAAATAATATTTAATTAACAAAAAATAAAAATAATAAATTGTCCTCGATTCTGGGTTCCAACCTGCGTCTCACACGTTGTATTCGAGACGCTTACTACCTGGCTATCGCGATATTTATACATGCACTGTCAAATGCTGTACTGGAGATGTATGCAAGTGTGTTTTCACCACATATCATTGCTGAACTTTTTGTGATTTGCTCTTACAGAATACCGAAATCATCTGAAGTCACAAAAATTTTCTCTAATGAAAAATCTCAAATTTAGTGACTTGAGATGAGACAAACTTACAGAATACAACTATTAATTAAATTTCCCACAAAAAAGAATAGGAGCGACCATTATTAAGCCAATAGAATCCAAATGAACAGTTTCACGAATTTGTGTCTGTCTGTCTGTATGTTTGTGCTCGCATCACTCAAATACTGCTGAATATAATTGCATGCAACTTTCACCGTTGCGCTAACGCACGTCTTACTTAAAGTTTACGATATCGCTTTTTTTTAATATCTCGACCGGTTTCGAAGTTATCGACCAAAATGTCTATTTGACTGCCCTAAGTAAGATCACCGAATCATTGAATCATCTCTGAGCTTAAAAAAGTTCTATCTAGTAGCCTTCTTCGTATTTAGCTGTCATACACTGTATGTACAACAAATATCATATGCTTATTTTATATATGTAAATGGTGCGCCTATTGATTTCAATGATTGAAATTTGCGTTGAGGCTCAACCGGAAAACTTCTTTGAATGACCGTTTGACTTGAAGATTAGCTGAGTTATACATACATACAAATTTACATATGCCTATTGATATTAAAATGCTCTAAACGGAGAGAAAATAGCTTGGAATAAGCAAAGAATAAGTAGAGAATCTAAGGCAGCGCAAAATATCTAAGTACAAGAACTAAAGAAACAGTTGGTTAGACCCGTCAAATAAAGTGAACAAAGAAACTTTTAAGCGCACACAGGCTGCATATATACAGTAGTGTTCAATATAATAGTAGAGAAATTAAAATGAATATCGTTCGACGAAATAAAAAGAAACTGCATTTTTAATAATTTTAATTTGAAATACAGCGAATTCCATAACATAAACCATATAAAAAGAAATTTCAAAGTTTACACAAAGTTCAGGAAAGTAAAATAAGCTTTTAAAAATTTTCATATTTTTGGGCAGAATTTTTAGAAAATTTTTAAGTACGCATTTTATAGCTAATTCAATTCTAGTGTGATAATGTGCAGCTTCTTCTTATTTCGTCGAACGATATCCATTTTAATTTCACTATTATATTGAACACAGCTGTAAGTATACAAACTAAATACATATACATATATAGCCATATATCGGAAAATAAGTTCCAATGCAAGCCATGCTTGAGACAAAGAAAGAAGGCAATTAAATATACATACATACGTATAGAAACTAAATTTGAAAAAGAAAAGATGGCTGTTGCTTAAGTAAATGAAAAAAGAAATCTTTCGATCGTGACGCAGTGGTTCGCCTCGGTTATTAGCGTCGAGCTGGACGGATACGAGTAGTGGATCTAGCCGCTTGATTAGGTTTAGAACCCAGCTTTAGGTGTTTCGCCTCTTGGTGCTTCGCTTCGATTATTAACGAACTTTTAGTGAGTTTCCTTTAAGAATAAGCTTTGTAGCTTAACCCTACAGAAAATTGGACTAGCTCAGAACAATGCTTGAGCTAAGCCTTTTAATAGTTTTGGCGCAGTATACAAGCAAAGCTTTCAACTGTCCAAGCTTACATGGCAATGCCGTTGGCAATTAACACCCAGTGCATTAATTGGCAACATCGTCTTAACCGGCTCCCATTCGAATAGTTTAGGGGTAGTACTGTTGGTGTATGCGTGTTAATCGATATCCTTATATATGATAATAATAAGCTTTTATAAATAAATAAATAAAAAATACGAATGGGACATAAGGGGTGGAAATAAAAGAACCAACTTATTTTCCCTTTTCAATATGTTCTTCTCGATTTATTTTTATTTATTTTTACCCTTATAAAAAAATATTTTTATCTTTGTCCTCAAAACACGCCGAAACTGCCCACTTGATCATGGGTGGTTAATTTTTTACACCGCGGTTTTTTTCTTTTATTTCTGGAAATAGATAATATGTAGTCACTATGCTGATTATGTGGGTGATTTAAAATATCGAAGCCCACATTATGCAGGGCAGCCAACTCAACGCGGCTCTTGTGGGCCAGCGCGTTGTCGTGCAACCTTTTCTCAATTTTCCTTCTTTTTTGTTTAATGATTTCTTTTAATCGCTCTTATATTGAATCATAGTGCTCTCCGGTTATAAAAACATCTTTATTTTTGTAATCGATGAAAAATATTCTATCCGAGGCCCAAAAGACCGTTACCATGAGTTTCCAAGCTGATTGTGAGACCCTAAACTTCTTGGGAGGTGCTGTGCCCTTTTTACCCCACTGCATTGAGTCTTGTTTCGACTCAAGTTCATAATGATGAACCCAAGTTTCGTCTCCAGTAACAATTCGACTCAATACTCGTACATCATCCTTGTCTTCATTGCAGAGTGCACGTGAACACTGTGCGCGCTGTGGTTTTTGCGGCGGCATAAGCATTCTCGGTACCCATCTTGCGCTGACCTTAGTCATACCAAGATGATCGTGCAGGATTTTAAAAATTGTTGTATCGGATACTTCAACCATTTCTGCTAGTTGCTTATTTTTTAGTCGAGCATCGTCGAGTACGATTAGTTCAACTTTTTGGACAAGGTCTGTCCTGGTCACCTCAATGCTCCTGCCCGGCCTGGGGTCGTTTATATAAACTGTGCCACTTGTACACTACGACTTTTCCTGGGCAAGTGTCGCCGTAAACCAATGACATCTCATTCGTTATGGTCTCAACTGATTTTCCTTGCATGGTAAGGAATTTAATAACAGCACGATATTAAATTTTTTCATATTTCAGTCTTCACTTTGGTGGACGATAGCTTAAATACTAATGGTGTTTGTTTGGCTGTCATGGCTGTTCTAAGGCCAGTATTTTTGGAAGGAATCTGGCCTTTCTTTATCAAAGAAATTCGGAATTGTGCTTGCATCAAAGCTATACTCATAGAACCTTTGGCTTATTTACCATCGGAGTTGGAATGTAGTGGTCTGGTGACTGCTTCCAACTGTTTTTAAGTACAACAAAGTTGTTGAAAAACGCAGAAGATTTCTTAGAAGAAGAGCAAGCATAATTTAAATATTTTAATTTACAGTCGTCTACTTCAAAAGGCAAACAAATTAAAAGTAGAAGGGTAAGAAAGGAAATACAAATTAAAATCGAATTGAAGAATATATTTAGTGAAGGTAGGTAGGTATAAGCATGTAATAAAATGCAGTAGAACAAAAGGGTATAAGATATGCTGAACAAATAATGAAATAAACTAACAATAAGAGTAAAAGTAAAAGAAAAATGTCGAGATTAAAATGTTGGTGTACAGAAAATTGGTGCAAATGATTGTAGGTAGATGTGAATATTCCTATGTACGTATGTATGTATGTAGTGTATTATATACTTGGTAGATATATAAGTATGTACATTTATTTATACTCAATATGGCGAAGAGCTACATAGAGATAACCTGAATGCGTGAAACGCGGAGGAGGGATGTGCGGTAGTACAGTAGCAGCACTTGAAAAATATGCGCGCATGTATTTATGAGGTAAGAGGAAATATGTAGATATGTATGTATGTATATACATTTGTACAAACAACCAAACAGACGAAAAAAAAAACAAAAAAAAAGAATTATAATAAAAAATTCAATCGACCGAACAACGGACAGACTAACCAACTGACAGACCAACGAAAGGCAGGGATGCCAACAGCATATTGGGAGACGGCAGAGGAGATGCAAAATCAAGCTAAAAACACAACGTAACTAAAAAGTTTGAGCAATGGAAGGAGAAGAGCAAAGTCTATGAAGATGATGCGCAAGTGGTCGGAATTGGAGGGGGCGGGGGGCAAAATAAGTTGGGCTTTGCTGAGTACAGCTGAGTAAATCCACGAAAAAATTTAAATAAAATAGAAATACAAAATATGTTTGTATGTATGTGTATATATTTGTAGTAGAACATGAATAGCAGAAAATCATACAAATGGTGTAGGGGATTGAGGAAGGCAGTTGGCAATTTTGCGGGTTAAGAAGAGTTGGGTTCCGTGGTGATGATATTTACACAAAACGTGTGTATGTATGTACATATTTATTGTATATAAATATGTCCCTGTAAAAAACGATGAAGCATCAGAGTACTCCAACACTTATCCTCATTCATATAAAAAAGGTGGTCCAATTTGCATAGCGATGTCCGGTGATTGGATCACCGAATCTTACTCGAAGTACCATTTACTTTGCTTTCGAATAGTCTATAGATGCTGCCAAAAGATTACTCCAAAGAATATTCTAGACGAAAGCGAGAAGGGGTATGTGTTCTTTTGAGGACCACCTACTCCCACTCTCGCTTTGCTGTTGAATACTCCATAGAGTAATCCCATGGGAGTATTTTGAGAGTACTCTCACGTAGGTGGTCTATAGAGTATTCAAAAGCAAAGAAACGGAGTACTTCGAGATGGATTAGGTGATCCAATCACCGGACATTGCCATGTAAATTGGACCACCTTTTTTATATGAATGAGGATAAGTGTTGGAGTACTCTGATACTCCTTTATGAGTATTCTTTGGAGTATGAAACGGAGTATTTCCGTTTTTTGCAGGGGTACATTTGTATGTAGCTATAGCTCCATGTGTACTAGGCTATATAGACTTGTGAGATGCGATCGAATGCGGGTGAAAAATATGTATGCATAACCGAATAATACGAAAACAAATCATATCACACAACCCGCCAGCAACCAAACTGTCGACAATATTAAAACAAAATCTACGAAGGAAAAATAAACATTCATACGAATGCCAATCCTATAAGTTCACTTTTTTGCAGATACCCAGCAAGAAATTTTGTATGCATGACATGCACTGTGATAAGGCAATGGTCGGCATTTACTTCCTGCCAGTCGAACTGTGCTCGGCCTGCACACATACACATAAGGCTTTTTACAGAAATATAACAAGAGCATATAATTTTATTTGGCCTTTAGTAAGCATTAAAGAAAACTGGTAGATACCACTCGTTGCGACATTGTTAAATTTAATAAGAACTCGTAGGCTGAACAAATGCGAACTTTGGTTTTGCTGCTGATACTCAGGTATCTTTTTATGGCGACCGCTGACATTTCTTGCATTAAAAGAAGCTTAAGCTTTGTGAAAAACATTTTCATTAAGGTTTTAAACAAAAATTCGGGTTTCACTGAAAACTTGTTTGAAAAAACCTTCCAGAAACTTTCTGTTTCTACGTGGGACACGTTATGTTAATCGCTTTATTGCTTCTCAAAATACTCTCCTTTAAGATCTATACAATTCTGCATTCAATGAAACCAAGCTGAAAAACAATTTTGCCACTTTGGGCGAAAGTTATTTATATGCTTCGAAAGCCTCTTCAGGCGATGAAAGACGCTCGCGGCTCATTTTATTTTTGTTCAATGAGTCATCAATTGCATGTTGTTACTGATTAGAAACTCCACAGTTCGTCGTGCTTTGTGAGCGCTTGCATTGTCATGATGAAGAAGAATTCGCCGGTTTATGTTGTTCCCACCGATTTCAGCGATAACTTTCGGAAAACAAGTTGTTGTATACCAGACAGGAAATTTTATTAAGCATTTCCCTCTTTCAAATTAAGTGGGATCCAACGACTGCAAGCTTCCTGACGTTCAAATTATTGCCCAAATCGTATAGATTTGTTTCGCCACAATACCCAAGGATGCCTTTATCCTTAGCATAGATCTTCATTAAACGTTACGTCTCCCACGCCCGAATTCTCCGAAATATTGTAAACCATAGTTTTGGAAAGTTCTTCATCCCCAAATAAAGAACTAAGTTTATCCACAGTAAACAGTATCGAAAACCATAAAGAATCCTAACTCGGAAATCACGGTTCGGTATTTCCATTTTTCACACTTTATTACTTTTATCAAATTATGTTGAAACGAAACCCAGCAGTTTAAAATCGAACTGTCAACTCATTTAAAGGTAAAAAACGTAAAATTTATTTAAAGTATTAAATTTATGAGAGATGTAAATATATATCAAGAAGTAATGCAACCAACATAAAAATCATGGCCACTTCATAGAACTATTTCATTATTTTGGTATAAAAAATCAAATATCAAATATTAATCGGGTAATATCTTACAAAGAATTTTTGTTTCCAAATAATCATTTGTTTCATTTATAGAATAATAAAGTTTTTATTCCCACTCCGACCGGCTAAGGCGCTCATGACAAAAATGTTTGCCGACCACTGTCGAGTGACACCCCGTTTCTCAAGGGTATGCTGTAACCTGTGCCGTGACTTGAACCAGAAATCCTTGCTATGGTAGGCAAGCTTACTACCTGCTATACCACTCCAGCCGTTGGTAACCATTTAAATGCTCATTGCATTTGACTAAGTATTTCCGATAGGGTATGTTATAAACGTTAGTAGAGGGGAAGTAAAATCAAACAAGAAGACAACGAAAAAAAAATTCAACTGCAAACAACACTTTACATCCAGTGCAAAACATTTAATTGCATGGGAGTTGAGAACATTGCAGTGGGAGATGAGAGCCATTCAAATTTTGTGGGGCCGAGAGCATAAGAATGAGAGCGCATACGCCGAGTAGTGGAAGTATAAACAGAAAAAACCTGTGCTGTAGGAGGGGGCGTTGGTATTTTCAAGAAGTTTGTGGCGCTATGGTGGGATGTGAAGGGTTTGTGTTATGTGGCGTTGTATTCATTTAATTGTGCTTTAGGTAGTTGCGTATTATGTATCTACGAATATTAATGTGAAAACTATACATGAAAAGTATTTAAAAGGCATACGATTCTCAAGGCTTTTGAAATGTTCAATTAGCTTTGAGTATTCTCTGCATATCTTAACGATTTCGATAATTTATAACAAAGCTTTTTCTCATATTTTTGCTACTGGGTATCTTGAGCCATATTAAGATTAAGTTGATGTGTAGAAAATGTGGTAAAGCAGCAATGGGAAGCAGTTTTCACATATTTTAGTGAAGTTTGATAATTCAGTGCAGTGCAAAACAAAAGCAACGAATGCGAGAATTTCAACAAATTTTATAGACTTGTGCTAATATACTCAGAAAACCCAAATCATACATATGAATCGAAGATTAAGTTATTGAAATGCTATAAAGTTGATTGACAAACATTTTTATTTTTTCCATTTTACATATTTTTTAATTTTGACGGGCTCAAGAGCAGTTGAAAATAATTATTGTGGAATTATTATTTTTATTTAACACTTTTCGTGTGGTTAAAAGTTAGTGAATAGGGAAAAGCGTTAAAAATGGTGCTAAGCGAGGTTAACGCTAACACCTGGCGTTAAAATAGTTACAGAATCGACCTACTGATGCTTTTTTTTTTATAATTTTTGTTTTTTTTTTTTTGATTATTTTAGATTTTTTGTTTGTTTATTTTTGATTTTTTTTTTATTATCTTTGATTTTTTTTTTTATTATTTTTGAGTATTTTTTTTTGATTATTTCTGGTTTCTTGATTTTTTCTAATCGTAATCAAAAAATAATTGCCTTTTCTTCAAAACAATTAAAATAATCATTACCAATTAAAAAAGCGGTCTAATTAATTGATAACTAATTAGTAATCAAATTTAACAAGTCTGATTTCAAGTTTTTTATTCATAAGTTAATTCTGGAGTCCTAGAAGGGACTAAGTAAAACTTGTAAGGGAAAATCAGCTGATTATTAAATAGGAAACCAACAACAAAAAGTTCAAATGCACTCTTGACCAATGAAAAAGCAACAGCTTTTTTGCTTGTAGGGTTTTACAAATTCCAGTTCGGCGGAAACTTTCTACTTTTTGCTTTTCAAGAGAGTTTTACGACAATCTCTCTTTATTGGCAGTTCTTTGAAAACACATAAAAACATTGAACACAACTCGATGTAGGTAATTCACCAGCTCACCACAATTATTTATCGAATGGTGAGTTCGTAGCCGCTTTTGCTTTTATGACTTGTTTTCATACTTTTTCTTATTTTCCCCACTACATCTACGTATATAAACCGATTCAAAAGAAAAATTGGTACTGGACTGAAAAACGTTTGAACAAAGAAGACAAACTAGTTCACTTTTGAAAAAAAAAAAATTGTTTGGGGGATCAGTTAATTAATAATTATATGCCAGTTTAGAAACTATCACTTGAGCATAGTTTATTTTTTATTTTTTAAGTTTAGAATCGAGCCTTTTATTGGAAAACCTGCTTAAAATGAATCTCTGCTTCCAAATTGGCAAAAATGTAGTGTGTTTATTTTGTTGGTTTTGTTTTGCACAGAACTGTACGTCTCCTTAGCAACTTTTATAGAGATATGCTTGAATAAAGTGAAAGAAATTGCACGAATGGAAATATCAAAATTTAACTATATAATTACTTCGGTGGTTATTAAATAGTAATAAAATTATGGCAGCGGGGCCTATACGAGCGAATTTTAAATAAAAAAAAACTTGTAGATATTTATATATTTTAGAGTTCCAATTTCTAAATTCAAAATAGAAATATCGCAGATGAAAAAAATTGAAAAATTATTACATATATTAAATATATGTAAATAACTAAAATTTTACATGCATTTACCTTTTCAATTTAACGTTTTGCAGTTCAGTCCGCATATATTGTTGTTGCATTATAATACCAAATGATTAAGTTCTGTATTTTGTCTTTTTCTATTCTTCTTTACACTATTTGGTATACATATGTATGTGTAGTTGTTGTTGTTGCTGCTATTTATTGTGCATGACTTATTTGAACTGTTTTTAATTTGTAGCTGCTGTTGCTCACTTTGCTTTGACTTTTTTTCATTCACTGTTGGATACACATTATTTCTATATTTAATCTATTTACACTTTATTGTGTTTATCTTTTCACTTTTCTATTTTCGTTCAAACGATTTATTTACTCTGTTGTCTATGCGATATTGTCTTCTCTTTTGCTTTGAATATTTTTTGTAAATAATTAATTTTCTATTTTTTTGTAGCTAAAAGTTAATTATATGCATTATATAGGCAATCGAGTTTATTAATACATATCTATATATGTATGTACAAATGATGCACATTAGACTGCCTCAAAAAAATGTTAGCGATTTTTCCGCCAAAACTACAAGTCAAAAGCAAATTATATAATCAGGCTATAGTTCGTGTTTCTATCTCAACGAAAAGCTATGTCAAGATTCAAGATGTCACAAGATTAAAACTTTCGTTCGAATTATCTTAATCTCTGATCTGATCTATTTAGCCCTTAATTTCTAAACTAGTTTTATTTAAAAAAAAAAATGTATTCAATTATAAAGTTTCTCTAATTTATGTAAATCTAAACATTTTTCGTAATATTTTTTACAAAAGTTTTACCCCCCAATTCTGTGAACTTGACAAATTGTCAATATCTATGTAAAAAAAAAAAACAGGTCGATATCTATAGATTGCAGCTATTCAAGAAAAATTGATAATAGGGATCATTATTAAGCCAATAAAATCCAAATGAAACTATTTAGAATTCTGCCAGTCTGTGCGCGCATCACTTAAAAACTGCGGCACATAATTGAATGCAACTTTCACCGTTACATTACTAGATGATGAACTTAAAATTTAATATATCCCTTATTTCAATAAATCAACCGGTTTCGGAGTTATTGACCGAAGAGGGTGAACCACAATGATTTCGTACAATATGGGTATCAAACAAAAGGTGCTAATAACTACTGCAATAAGCGATGTGATTAAGTTCCATATCTCAACTGGTTTCGAAAATATAATGATGAAAATCGCACTCAGTCTAGAACAAGTTACGATACGCAGCGAAGCGTTTACGCGGCTTCAGTTGATAAATACTCGTAGTCAAGAAAAAAAATAACTGTTTTAAAAAGCTAAATAAAAATTTGTCAACTATTTATTGATATTGCCAATTTATGTAGGACACAGAATCGGGAGGGAATATAAAAAAAATTTCTAATTTCCGTAAAAAAAATTAGTTTTTGAAACACCCTTATGTGTGTATGTATATAATTTCCGTCATAAAATAATGTTTTGAGACACCCTAATGTGTATTTAGATCAATGTACGCTCGAATTTTTGCACTTTTTAGGTAGTGGCAAAGAAACTTTAATACGCGGTTTTTTATTTATTTATTTTTGAAAATGGCATAAGTCTACTTTTGGAAAAAATTGTTGTAGTTGCTGTAATTAACGCCTATGCTGACAAAATACGCATGTCAGCAAGAAAACAACATTTTTTTCAAAACCCGACTTATGTCATTTTCAAAAAAATATGTTCATACGCACACAAAAACACTGAGCTTGAAAATATTTGCAAGCAAACCGTTGTTCTCCAACATTTCTAATGCACATAAAACTAATATCTTTGTAAGTATGTACATTATGTTTGTTTGTATGTCAGGCGTTTTAGATTTTTATATTGTTCTGTCGCCGCCGTCACCGCTGCTGCTGCTGCTATTTGTATTGTCGGTGGTTGCCCCTCACTCACTCACCACCTTGTCACTTTGTTGTTTCTTGTGTTTATTATATTTTGTTGTTGTTTTTATTGTTTGTAATTTGGAGAATCGCGTGGTACTCGCAGATACATTATTATTGTAGCACACGCGAATTGAGACTAAAAAGTCGAAGAGAGATGTGATTTTGTGTAAGCAGCAACAGAAAACACGAAACGCATTGCCAGCGGCAACAGCAGCAGCAGCATTGGGAGCACTAACAGCTATGGCAATACGGTCATGGCATAACGTCACACATTTGTGGATGTTGATGTTGACGTTGAAAATGTGAACTGTGAGCACAACCCAATAATACAACAACAACAACAATAAAACGACGCAAATGCTAAACTAAAGGTGAAATAATAACAACAACAACAACACACTAAAAGGAAGGCTGACAAGCAGCAAAACAGGAACCAAATGAAATGGCCCCAAGAAGTGGAAGTGATATGTAGCGTCCAACCGAGCGATGTTCTCGTTGCAATGAATGCCACCGCAAACGATTGACGAATGTTGAATGTGTGGCAGAGGGTGGCGGCGGGTGCTTGTATGATATTTGCTTGATACGATAACGAAACAACAAACGACACTTTGACGATGGCACCGACAACAACGACGACGACGACCACGACGACTACGACGACAATAATGATAACGTCGACAACAAGTACAACAACACTAAAAGCGGAACGGTTGAAAGTCGCACATAAGAAACAGCAGAAGCTCAACTAAAAAAGCAACTATAAAAGTGTATATAATTGTGATATGAATTACTAGCTGTGCACAATAGCAACAATGAAAGGTTGAATAACTTTTGCTATGGGCAATGAGTGGCTGTGTGCGGGGCGGGACGCCTCGGCTACATATTGCTATGTGCTGTGCTGTAAATTAAAACACTATTCAAATAAGCGTTTGGGCAGCATTTAAGTGAACAAATCTTGATTTCATTTTTGTGAAATTTTCTATTCGTTTGTTGTTTTTGTCAATTAGTTAATTAAGCAAAGAATTTTCGTTAAATAGTTGTATTAGCACAGCTGTACTTATTTGGACCTCACATTAGTGCTAGATTAGGTTGGGTGAGAGTTATCCCAACTGAGGGGCTGCGCCGATGTCGACTCTCAATATTTCTGACATTACAAAACATGTTTTATATAAGAAATTATGCGGAGTTACTGAACGCGAATTTTATTACACTGCCATAAATCTAAACATTCAAACCGACGAGACGGCACCACATTACCCATCCGTTTGATCAACCACATGCGGGCTCTAAATAATATCCACGCCGTGTGTTTAAGCGACATAAGCTATAACGATTTATTTCGTCTATTTTATTTACGCTGCACTCTCTTGTAATTCGCAAGCAGCTTATGAAATATCCCAAAGATATAGTTTATGTTTTGTAATCCCAAAGCGGGGTTTTTCAGAACGAAAATGAGGAAGCCAATCCCATGCAATGCCTCAGAGCCAACAGTGCTCGCCCCCAATTAATAAATACAAGGTGTAACAGGTGCAACGCACCCCGTTCTATATAGAACAAATAATTTAAATAAATAAAATAATAATTAAATAAATATTAGAAAAGGGCTCCCTATTTAACATGTGCTCCGCACACCCCCTTTTTCTCTCTAAACTAATAATATAATATAAATAATAAAATAAAATAAAAAAATAACTCAAAAAAACTACTCGCCCTCCTTAAAGCTTAGACACCGTGTTTATAGATACCTTTTCCAGTTCTCGGCCTGTGTACCACTAGCACAAATAAGATCCGGATATTGTAATAGGTTAAACTCGTACTTATTCACACTCAAGCCCACCATAGCAAATACTTGCCCTGTATGTTATATGTCTCCTGATGTTGCTAATTAGAAATGGGCGTTTTCAAACATTTTAGTGACGAAAAAATAACAAATAAAATTCTATTCCTTATTCAAAAAAATTTGAGTGATGAGTGAAATTTTATTGCTTATTCAAAAAAATGTAAATAAAAAATAAAATTAAAATTTTTATTCAAGCTTTTGAAAATAAAAAATAAGCACATCGAGATACAGCAAAATTATACCCATATGTGCATATAGACATAATGTGTATGTTTGAAGTTTTTATTTCTGTATTAATTGAGATTCACTCATTTGAGTGCCTTTTGGCGGGATTCCTTGGATGTTTTCGGAATAGTTTAATGGATCATTTTGGGATTATTTGAGGGTCATTTGTTGACATTTTCAGGATTGTTTTGTCGGGGTTTTCCGGGTCATTTCGATATTGTTTTTTGGACTATTTTGAAATCATTATGGGACTTTTTTGGAGTAATTTTCCCGAAAAAGTTCGATAATGACCCCTAAAACCATTCCAAAATGGTCCTTAAAAGATCCAAAAACCATCTTTGAATTACTTTGAAAGTAAGCAAAAAGTCTCGCCCAAAACCTTATTTTGATATTTCCAAAAATTTATTTTCTAGTACGTTTACAAGCACTGCAAGGATGGCCATGTCAATACTTCTATCACCTTAGCATGATAACCCTTATTGAAAACCAGCAGTTAAGCCAGGCGCTTGTCGTCGACAGCCGGCCAGAAAGATTTCGATACCTGATAAGACGGTATGTCAAGTTCATCGCTTGCTTAACTGAATTGAGGTTTACCTGTTTAGAAGTATACTATAGGTGACCAACGGGATTCCGAAGTTCAATTACGCAACCACGTCTGATTCGCAAGTGTCTGCTAGTTTTAAGAGTTCTGAAAACCTGTGATGTTAATTTTTAGGTCGAAAGCAAGTGCGAGCGGTGGCAGGTATTATTTGAGAACCCTCTACATCATGGTGGTTGAGTGGATATTTATCTCTTTGACAGTTGAAGCGCTGCATAGCATTTCATCTATTGGCTCCTAAATAGCAGCGACCTCAGGCGCTGCAGTGATCATACAGCCCACATTCTCAGCTAACTTCGTGTTCTTGATAGGTAATAGGGCCTGCCGAAAACTCTCGTCCAGGTTGGACCCGTGCTGAAACAAGTTCAGCAAGCTCTTGACCCAGATTACATCCCAATACCACTACTCCCTAGCTGGTATAAGAGTGATAAAGCTAGCATGCGGGCCGGAATGTTACCTAGGTAGTGTAGGTGTAGTGAGAAGAGTTGCGCTAACAGCTGCCAAATGAATACGCTTTGTTGTTGTTGTTTTCAGCGACAAAAACACTTCCCGAAAATGTGTGGAGTGTTGTCGATAGTGAGAGTACTTTGCCGGATATGAGCCCGGTACACTCCGGTACTCCATTGCGGTAGATGCTAGACTGTCGCGTGAGCGATTTGGTATGACCAGTGGAACCTTCTGGGTCATCTCACCCCCTCGCTCCGTAAGAAAGAAGAAGGTTGGCCAGCAAGTTGCACATCATTACGCTTTGTGGATTCAAGTCGCCTGTTACGACCGGCATGCCTTGCCGCGGGTATATTCTAAGCCCATAACCCGTTTCGGGCTTCAAATGCGCCTCTAAGTAGAAGAAGTGTCCAGTGGTACCAATCAGAAGAACAGAACCGGCTTAACCACCATATCATATACACGAGGTGTTACACTTGGGTAGAGTTCAAATTTAACTTCCATGAGAGACTGCTATTTGCCGTCACTTTAGATAGATTCTATAGAATTGCAGAACAATTTTAACTTTTAACGAATGTCAAGAAAGTCTGAAGTTCACTCTCAACGAGCTGATATGATCATATCAGTGTGATTTCAGACCTATGTCGAAGCCAAATCTTTATTGTGCGATTTGAGCAGCAGAATTACACTGAAAAAAGCCCCTCGATTTCGCTAAAAAAAAATTGATTTAATGTGTGAAGAGATAGCACAAAAAATATAAATATTCACATAATACTATATACCTGCCTTGGCAATTTATATATATTTATCTATTGTAGAAAATTTTGCGACCTTATATTGATCGGGCTTTCTTTATCCTTTAATGAAATTTTTGACACCGTGGCGTATACGCAATACGACTAAAAATGCAGGCGCATAACCAAAAATCTTCAAAGTAGATAATGTAAACATATGAAAATATATTATATATGTACATATACATACGAGGTGTGTTCAAAAAGTATCGCGAATTTTGAATTTTCGCTGGTTACGTATATTCGAATTTTTGTCGCGTTATGTTGGTACTCATGTCTCTCACTTATGCCGACAAGCTCAGCCATTTTGAATGTTCAGTTAATTGTTGACAGCTGCTTTGCTTGCACGTGTTTTGGATCGTCTTCGATTTTTACGCGAAATTCGTACCAAAATTGCTCAATTGTGACCAAAAACAGCATCGCATGAACATTGCTAATGAGATGTTAAACTCTGTCCGCGACGACCCAAATTTGCTCCAGAGGGTCATAACTGGTGACGAATCGTGGGTTTATGGTTATGACGTGGAAACCAAATCTCAATCATCTCAATGGAAGCTGCCGCACGAACCAAGACCGAAAAAAGCGCGCCAAGTTCGGTCGAATGTGAAAGTTTTGCTGACAGTTTTCTTCGATTGCAGGGGCGTGGTGCATCATGAGTTCTTGCCACAGGGAAGAACGGTCAATAAGGAATATTACCTGCAAGTTATGCGCAATTTGCGCGAAGCAATCCGCCAGAAACGCCCGGATTTGTGGAAGAACAAAAATTGGCTTTTGCACCACGATAACGCCCCTGCTCACGCTTCGTTGCTTGTGCGCGATTTTTTGGCCAAAAACAACACACTAATGGCGGCCGCCGTGGTGTGAAGGTAGTGTTGCCGGCCTACCACACCGAAGGTCCATGGTTCGAGCCCTGGTACAGGTAACATCAAAAGTGATTTGAAAAAAGTTTTTCAAAACGGGGTCGCCCCTCGGCAGTGGTTTGGCAAACTCTCCGAGTGTATTTCTGCCATGACAGGCTTCTCAGCAAAAAATTCGTCTCCTTTGTACATGCCGTTCGGAGTCGGCAAAAAACTGTAGGTCCCACCAATTTGTAGGGAAAATTCAAATCGGCACACCACAAATTGGAAGAGAAGCTTGGCGCAAAAATCTCTTAGGAGGTTTATGATGATATACCTGTTGTATATCCCGCCATAGAGAGAGAATGATGCCGCAGCCACCGTATCCCCCACATCTGGCCCCCCTGTGACTGTTTCTTGTTCCCTAAACTGAAGAGGCCCATGAAAGGACGACGTTACGCTTCTCTTGACGAGATAAAGACGGCATCGAAGTAGGAGCTGAACAAGATACAAAAAAATGATTTTTTGAAGTGCTTCGAAGATTGGAAAAACCATTGGCACAAGTGTATAATATCTCATGGGGATTACTTTGAAGGGGACAAAATAGATATTCATGAATAAATAAATAATTTTTGAAAAAACACAAAATTCGCGATACTTTTTGAACACACCTCGTACATTAAAAGGTTATATGAAAACTGGTTTTATTGAAATTTTAATTAGTTTTCCAACGACATTGTTATACATACTAAATCGTAGGGAATTCTGGCATTCTTCATGGACAGTTGTGTTCAATATAATAGTAGTAAAATTAAAATTGATATCATTCAACGAAGCTGTGATTTTAATAATTTTTATTTAAAATATATCGAATTCCATAATAGAAACCCCATAAAAAGAAATTTCAAAGTTTACACAAAGTTCAGGGAAGTTAATTAAACTTTAAAAAATGGCCAAAAAATCTTCAGTACCCAGGTTTTTAGACCAACCAATTTTAGTATAACATTGTGCAAGCTAGAACTCGCTCAAAAATTTTCCTGAATTTTCCGAATTTGTTTCGTCAAGGATGTTTAGTGATTTCTTTCATGCAACGTATAAAAAGATAATAATTTTGTATAGAAAAAAACACCCAACATCTTTGACAAAAAAAATTCCAAAAATTTAGGGGCAATTTTTAGTACTTACAATTTTGATGTAAATTTTTATTGAGCTTTCCTGATCTTTGTGTAAACGTTGAAATTTCTTTTTATGTGATTTCTTTTATGGAATTCGCTATATTTCAAATGAAAATTATTAAAATCACAGCTTCTTATTTCGTCGAACTATGTCCAATTTCATTTCACTACTATTATTGTGAACATAACTGTATATGGTCTTGTAGGGAGGCAATTTGTACATGGCGTATACAAAAGCGGTACTTACTCTGTTTCTGTCGCATAAACACGAAAAAATTAATAATAAAAATAATGTAAGTACCAAAGAGTGAAAGAATAAACATGTACAGCTAGTATTTTAAGCAAAGTGGAAGTCAGCAAAAAATATATATCTACATACATACTTGCAAAAAAAAAAAAAAAAAATAAAAAGATATAAAAACCGTCGTATATATTTATATGTACTATATTTTTGCTAAACAACCCAGTAAACATTTTTCTTTCATCTCAAGGGGCGTTTGAAAAAAAATATTCTCAAAGCCGCAGAAGGTAAAGTATCCCTCGACGAAGGAATGGGAAAAGGGTTTAGACACTGGTATGGTTCGAAGATTTACAATGGACATAATAGTCTCCGAGTGAATGTTTGGGATATACCTCACCTCGGTTCTAATCACAAAAGCGGTAAAAATCATGTTTATAAATTCATTTTCATCAAAAGTTAGGATGAGTAATACTTACCAAACCTTTCTCAATTCATACTCAGGCTGAAACCGAAGGTTTTAAGAAATTTTAAGAAAATCCTAAGTTAAAAAAAATTGTTGAAATCAATTTGAGGAATGAACATTTTTTCGAAGATTAGAGAGTTTTATTACGAATAAATACAGTTTAAAATCTCGCCTTATTTATCGCACGAGAAACATGTTTAAAAGGGCAATGCACAATCAAGTTATCAAATTGAGATTGCACTAAAATGTTTACTGGGTTATTAAATAAACATAACAAAGGTATAGCCAGAGGCAATGGCAAAGCAAAAACGAGACAAAGTGAGGCGAATAAACGAGCCGTCAGGCTTTAAGCAGAGATTGTGGCTATGGTTATCATAACGAGAACTGAGTACAACTACTATCGTCGCCGGTGTTTTTGTTGTGGCTAAATGATTTCTTTCGCCTGTCAAAGATTTTACCACATGGTTATCAAACAAATGTATTACAAAATTATTTTATTTATTTATTATTTATTTTATTTATGAATAATATTTTTTTTCTATTTGATATGTAGATTATGGATTCAAGTTAGTACATTTTCATAGTTCTCTAGATTTCTCATCAATTTAAAAAACTTAAAAATCCTTTCTCAATCAGTATACGAGGTGTGTTCAAAAAGTATCGCGAATTTTGTGTTTTTTCAAAAATTATTTATTTATTCATGAATATCTATTTTGTCCCCTTCAAAGTAATCCCCATGAGATATTATACACTTGTGCCAACGGTTTTTCCAATCTTCGAAGCACTTCAAAAAATCATTTTTTTGTATCTTGTTCAGCTCCTCCTTCGATGCCGTCTTTATCTCGTCAAGAGAAGCGTAACCTCGTCCTTTCATGGGCCTCTTCAGTTTAGGGAACAAGAAAAAGTCACAGGGGGCCAGATATGGGGAATACGGTGGCTGCGGCATCATTAGTGTGTTGTTTTTGGCCAAGTCGCGCAAAAGCAACGATGCGTGAGCAGGGGCGTTATCGTGGTGCAAAAGCCAATTTTTGTTCTTCCACAAATCCGGGCGTTTCTGGCGGATTGCTTCGCGAAAATTGCGCATAACTTGCAGGTAATATTCCTTATTGACCGTTCTTCCCTGTGGCAAGAACTCATGATGCACCACGCCCCTGCAATCGAAGAAAACTGTCAGCAAAACTTTCACATTCGACCGAACTTGGCGCGCTTTTTTCGGTCTTGGTTCGTGCGGCAGCTTCCATTGAGATGATTGAGCTTTGGTTTCCACGTCATAACCATAAACCCACGATTCGTCACCAGTTATGACCCTCTGGAGCAAATGTGGGTCCTCGCGGACAGAGTTTAACATTTCATTAGCAATGTTCATGCGATGCTGTTTTTGGTCACAATTGAGCAATTTTGGTAAAAAAATAGGTAAAAATCGAAGACGATCCAAAACACGTGCAAGCAAAGCAGCTGTCAACAATTAACTGAACATTCAAAATGTCCGAGCTTGTCGGCATAAGTGAGAGACATGAGTACCAACATAACGCCACAAAAAATTCGAAATTCGAATATACGTAACCAGCGAAAATTCAAAATTCGCGATACTTTTTGAACACACCTCGTATAGTTTGAATCAGTATATAGTTTCTGTGATATGTATTTAATTTTTTGACAGGGTAGGAAGTTGATGTATATTGGGAGCATTTTATGTAATTTTCTTGTCAAATTTGTTTAGTAGATACACCTGTTTCGGCGTTGTGCCATCTTCAGTGTAATTTTTCCTTCTGATCTGTCAACATTCATCGTCTTTATTGATAGCAATGCCAATATGTCTAATGTGTAGGTATCTGTATAATGAGCGTTCTTTTTGTAAAATTTAAAAAGTAGTAATTAAAAGTTTTTTAAATTTTACCGCCAGGTGGCTTGACTTATAAGCTGAAGTGGGTAGAAATCAGTAATTCAAGTAGTTTGGTTTATTTTGTGTGTTTGTTGACTTTGTTCGTCTATTTTAAAGTGTTTGTTAATCAAAACTTTTCATTTAAAAAGCAAAACACGACTAATGAAACAGTTTTTCAAATTTGATAAAGTAAAAGTGTTCCGCAAAGGATCTAAGCAAAAACTCCAAACATTTTGGACATCAATTTCCAAAACGCAAATAATAAAGTGTTTTTTGAAATACTTGTTTTTGTTGATAAATATATAAATTTAAAAGGTGTTAGATCCTTTCACTAAGGCTTAAATTAATTAAAGTCTTAACACGAATTTGTTTGTTTACATATAAGGCGCACCACCGTGAAGTGCATATGTACTGAGCCACCAGCATAGTTCCATTTGCTGTGAATACGAATGTGGTGAATATAAATTGAATATGAAGATAGAGCAAAGAAAAAAAATTCTATAACTTGAAAAAATTAAAAAGCAAAAAAAAAAAGAAAAAAGAAATAAAACAAAAAACGCAAATCGAATAAAAAAAATCAATTCGTTGGGATAAGACTCTAAAACCAAATAACTACAAAACGACAAATTCATATGTACTCAATGTATGAATGTAGTTTTTTCGTACCATGAGCTAATATAGTCTGAACATTCCACTATTAAGACAGACCAAATGGACGACAATAAGTTCGACCGAACGTCAGTGGAATAGCCAATACGCTCAAAGCCATTTCAGGCGATTGCCCATCTTAATGGAGCGCTAAAGTGCGAAGCAGTTGGAGCAGCGTAAAAATTGTGGAGCACAAATATATGTGAGCTTGTCTATATGTATGTACCATTTTTTATGTTAACCCAGCAAAAATCGTGTAAGCGATAATGAGGGTGCTTCTTCTTGCGTTGAGTGATAATAAGGCATTTTAAGAAGGCTTCTAATACAAATCGTTATACTATCTTTAGTATCTTATAATAAGATTTTATGTAAGCCTCAGTATACATTACCTATAAGCTTTTTATTCCCAGTAGAACAGTTGTTAAGCGTTTTCCTTAAGAAGCCTAAACAAACCAGTTTCTTAGCAACAAAATGGCAACGTTTCACAGAGAGCGCTTCCTGCGCCCCTTTTCTAGAAGCGAGGTAGTAAGGTGTCAAGCATAAAAGCCATTTCTTCAGAATAAGGAATAATCAGACCCGTTATATTTGATTAGTTATTAGTAATCAATTAATTAGTCGGTCTTTTTAGTTCGTAATGATTATTTTAATTGTTTTTCAAGAAAAGGCACTTATTAATTGATTACGATAAAAATAAATCAAAAATAATCAAAAAAGTTGTTTTGATTACTTTTGAGTTTTTTTAATAATTGTAAAATATCATGATTTTTTTTTTTATTTTTTTAATTAATTGTAAAACAATCATCAAAAATGTAAAGTAATGGTAGTTAAAAAAATTTGTTTTGATTACTTTTGATTATTTTTAATTTAATTTAGTGTTATTATTTTTATCGTTTTTCAAGAAAATGCACTTATTAATTGATTATGATTAAAAAAAATTGTTTAAATTCAGAAATAATCAAAAAAGTTGTTTTGGTTACTTTTGAGTTTTTTTAATAATCGTAAAAAATCATGATTTTTTTTTATTTTTTTAATTATTTGTAAAATAATCATTAAAAATTTAAAGTAATAGTAATTAAAAAAATTTGTTTTGATTACTTTTGATTATTTTTATTTTTGTTTTAATTTAATTTAGTTTGATTATTTTAATCGTTTTTCTAGAAGGCACTTATTAATTGATTACGATTAAAAGAAAATTTAAAAATTCAGAAATAATCAAAAGAGTTGTTTTGATTACTTTTGAGTTTTTTTAATAATCGTAAAAAATCATGATTTTTTTTTATTTTTTTAATTAATTGTAAAATAATCATTAAAAATTGGAAGTAATAGTTAAAAAAATTGGTTTTGATTACTTCTGATTATTTTTAATTTGTTTTAATTTAATTTGATTATCTTAATTGTTTTTCAAGTAATTGATTACGATTAAAAAAAAATTTTAAAAATTCAGAAATAGTCAAAAAAGTTGTTTTGATTACTTTTGAGTTTTTTTAATAATCGTAAAAAATCATGATTTTTTTTTTAGTTTTTTTAATTATTTGGAAAATAAACATTAAAAAAGAAAAGTAATGGTAATCAATCATTAAATGGATTCCCAAGAAAATATTTCATCAATCATTACGATTAGTAATAATTATTTAACAGGTCTGCGAATAATTAAAGAATTTATCGAAATGGTAAGGCTCTTACTCCTTCCTGGGTTAATGGGTGTCTGGTGGACAGCGACTGTATTATAATAAAGCCTAAAATAAGAATTTAACATGGCTTCTTATGCTTACGCAGAGAGGGGGAGATATATATATACATAAATGGATAGATATAGATATATAAATATATATGGATAGAGAAAGAGATATACATACAGAGAGAGAGAGAGAGATATAGATAGCAAGAGAGAAAAATAGATAGCCAGAGCGATAGGGAGAGTATTTTAAGAAATTTTGCCTACAACTGCACTTCTCACAAATTTCCATCCTAATGTTGTAAGCATTTTTAATAACATCAAATCAACCTTATAATAGGTGGCGCAAAAGTAATCCTCCTATCAGAAAATGCTATAAATTTTGCGATTGGCCCCTAAAGTCAGTTCTGTTTTGACATTTGTGTAGTAAACACATGCGAAATACACGTTAATAAACAATGTTACGCTACACTGCTCCAGAACGCGGAATATTGCTGACTATTTATTTGACCAATAATCGGTCGGGGCCAAACGGTTACTGTGAATGGTGAGCGCTACAGAGCAATGATCAACGAGTTCTTTTTGCCGCAACTTGATGAATTGGGATTGGAAAACATGTGGTTCCAACAAGACGGTGCAACAGCACACACTGCACGTGCCACAACCGATATGCTGAACATCGGAAGCTTACTTTTGCGCCACCTTGTATAAGATGAAAATTTTTTTGCGGCAATGTACTTATATATGTAGATATTGTAGATTGGATGATGTCGCCATTACCACCAACATCTCCACTGCAGCCCTGTCCGAAAATCTCTTCAACATCAAGATTCGCAACAACCACATTTAGCTATTAAAAGAGTATGTAAGTATGTTTATGGCAACAAAAGAGTAAGAACAATGAATGGGTGAACAAAAAACGACAAATGCTTAAAAGAAGAAATAGTAGAAAATAGCATTCGCACTCGCATTCGCACAATTATTATACTACAAAATAATGGTGGAAGCAAAATTTATAAGCAAACATACACACAAACAGGCAAAGGTACATTAGGATGATTCAACCAAAAAAACAAAAATTGCGATTTTCTTGCCGGAATTAACTACAGAATTTGAAGTATGTATACAAATTCCCAACAAAATTTTTCATCCGGCAGTTGGGCTAGTTAGTACCAGAAGATGCTAGTACCGGAAACTACCGAATTCATCACAGCAAAAAAATTCCCATATCAATACTCTCCAAAACCTTAAGGAGTTTTTTACGGATACATACAGCAACAACTTTTCTTGAGAAAGCATTTTACACTCAGACATACATAAGTTCACCAATACACAAAAGATGGGAAGAAAACGACGAATCGAAAAATGTATATTTGAAGTGAAAAATTAAATCTATCGATAAGCCGATATGGCAGTTAACCATCTCTAATACATTTAAGTGCTTTTTCAGTTTTTGAATTAGACAAAAAAGAAAAAAAATGGTATTGTTCCAAACTCGGATCACTCTGATTAGTTGGTTTCATTATAGCAATTAAAAAAATTTAAAATGTCTGCCTGTTTTTCTAAAATTATAACAGAAAAATGCTATGTAAATCAGGGATGTGACCTCGAGTCGGTAAAATCGACTGAGCAATAATCGACTTGCTTGTTTAGAGAATCAGGGATCAAGCAGAAATGCAACCTCAAATCGGAAAAATCGATTTTTATTTTTAGAGATACATTGATTTGCATAGAAAATAATGTATTTTTTCATAAACCGATTTTTTGTACGAAAAATGCCTATGTGAAGTACACACATATTAGTAAAAATATCTTGCGAACAATTGACTAAACTGAAAATTATTCAATATAATAGTTATACAAAATTAATTGATTACTAATTACTAATTACCAACTGAACTCTCAGATTTCATTAATTTAGACTCGAATCATTTATATCACAGTAGAAATTATACTAATAATAATAAAAATTGGTATAATAAGAGTAACAAATATAGAAATATTTTAAAAAAGCGATTTAAAGTGCTTTATTCTAATAGTCGATTTATTAAAAATCGATATTTACCATCAATAAAACCGATATAAAAATAGATAATTTAAAAATCGATTAATATAAAAATCTATTGTTTGTTCATAACTCTAATGTAATTCGGTTCACTGAAGTATGCCCTTCGATGCATCATATGTCACATAAGATTGAATTTGTGAGAACTCTTTCTGAATAAAACCATAATTATTTTATTGATGTGTAATATTTTGAGAATTTTAAGCAAGTAACAAGAAACTGTGGCTGCACCGAACAGTTTTCCATTTATTTATTCAATAGATCTTGGTACGTTTTCGGGATGCCGGTATTGAAAATCAGATCCCGAGAATGCTTAAATTTTTAAAAACCCGGCATCCCTAGTTTGATACCTTCGGAAAAATTAATGTAACAATTTAATATTGGCAGACCTAGAAAAATCAAAGTAAGAGTGCTTAAGCACAAAGAAGAGGTATTTTTAAATGAGTCCACCGCGCGAGAATTTAAAAAATTGTTAGTAATATTTTGATAAAAGTCAGAATACATACTATTGTCAAATTTTAAAGTGAAAAATTGGACATTATAGAGAATTTTACACCGATTCTAACGGTATCTTTTTTCTTTGGTGCAACGAAAGGGTTAAAGAGATATTCAAAGTCAAAGGTCAAACTGTGATTTCTTTAATTCAAAATATCTTCCAAATTAGTGAAAGGATTTTTAAATATTAAAGATCTATAAATAGCTTATAAAAATACCTTTTATTTAATGCGCAATTTATTAACCCTTTTGGTCCATATGTACTGAAAATGCACAAAAACCATATTTTGTAAAAATTCTATGAAATATTTTTCTTAAAAAAAATAACCCTAGGCCGATCCAACACCGGCTACGCCATCCACAGTACTTCTGCACAAAACATTCCTCCGCATTGGCGGCATCCGGCCGCGCTTCAAAAAAAAACCCTGGGCCGATCCAACAGCGGGTACGCCATCCACAGTACACAATATTCCGGAAAAAATTTTTACTTACCCTTTAATTATGGAATTGACCAATTTCTATAGAGAAATGTGGGTATCAAGTTTAAGGTAATTGTATCGTCTACAATATTCTAATATTTAATAATACCGTTAATGAGGCATTTTTTTTGATTTATAAACTGTTTTATTTATATTTATAAAATTTTTTCCATAAAAACATAGTTTTCTTATAAGTATTTCACATAAAGATACAAGATAGGCACATCAAATGAAAGCTATTTTCATTACCTACTTATCGACATCAACGATTTTCAAATCCTCATATTTGTTTTGAAAATATTTTGATATAAAAAAATTCAAAATTTACCTTTTGACATGGAATAACTGCAAAAGTTTTTATTTGCACCCAAAAAAAAATACACAGCTCAAACCACCACAAGTACTTCTACCGATTCTTGTATAAATTTTTTTAATTTGCGAAATGTATGTATTCTGCACTTATGCCAAAGTCTTAGTAAAGTAAAAAGAGGCAGTCTAATGCACATACATATGTATATAATCTATATAAATTTACATATATGAAAGAAAATATTTTTCGTATCTACAAAATGTGTCTATTTGTTGGACTAACTGGCATGACGTTTTGCTCACCAGTCGTTCAGTACGGCTAGACAGGCAATGAGATATTTAGAAAAAAGTGTACGTTTATATAAGTATCTATATACATACGAGTACAAATATACCTAATAATATTTGTACATATGTATCAAAATACCAAAGTGCACATATCATAAATATGAATAAATAAATGTGTATATATGTACCTAAATATTAATGAAAGTGTGTACATACGTATTTGTATATACATATATATATATATATGTTTTAATATTTTGTAGCTTGTAGCCTGCTCTGCAAAAACGACAACTTGTACTTTAGCAAAAAAATAAGTTGAAAAAAAAATGACAAGCCGAGAAATGTGTATACTAATGAAGAAGAAGAAAATAGCTTGAAAAATCAAGTTACATTTCAGTATGGCGTTGGTTTTTAACTTTTCGTTCATTTTTTGTTGACTTTCTCGCTAATTTTTTTGTCTCATACGTATGTATGTCCCTCGCTATAAACGATTTGAATTTGATATTCTAGTTGGTCCTAATAAAATTTCAGTTTGTCCTAATGATTTGCATATATCTAACTGGATATATTTTCTTGCCATTAAGATTCGACCAGCGTTGAGAAACGTATTGAGTGTGACCTTTGATCGTTAAGAGAGGACATACTTACTTATTTTTATTTATATTGGGGAGTCAAGCCCTCGGCAGTAATAAGTCGATATACCGATCTCAATTATTTATTCATTTAACACATTGCAACAAATTTTTATAATAAATTTTTTAATGTTTTGCTCGTTAGACAATGGAGTGAATGTCAATGCCAAACAAATTTATTAGTAATCTGAAAAGAAACGATTTCGAATTGTTATGATTTCCGATTTTCTGCAGCTATTGAATATGCGCCCAAAAAGAAAATTAGTTGAATGTATTGAGAAACATTTGACTAGCAGACATCAACATATAAAAAATTATCTATTTCATATACGAGGTGTGTTCAAAAAGTATCGCGAATTTTGAATTTTCGCTGGTTACGTATATTCGAATTTCGAGTTTTTTGTGGCGTTATGTTGGTACTCATGTCTCTCACTTATGCCGACAAGCTCGGCCATTTTGAATGTTCAGTTAATTGTTGGCAGCTGCTTTGCTTGCACGTGTTTTGGATCGTCTTCGAGTTTTACGCGAAATTCGTACCAAAATTGCTCAATTGTGACCAAAAACAGCATCGCTTGAACATTGCTAATGAGATGTTAAACTCTGTCCGCGACGACCCAAATTTGCTCCAGAGGGTCATAACTGGTGACGAATCGTGGGTTTATGGTTATGACGTGGAAACCAAAGCTAAATCATCTCAATGGAAGCTGCCGCACGAACCAAGACCGAAAAAAGCGCGCCAAGTTCGGTCGAATGTGAAAGTTTTGCTGACAGTTTTCTTCGATTGCAGGGGCGTGGTGCATCATGAGTTCTTGCCACAGGGAAGAACGGTCAATAAGGAATATTACCTGCAAGTTATGCGCAATTTGCGCGAAGCAATCCGCCAGAAACGCCCGGATTTGTGGAAGAACAAAAATTGGCTTTTGCACCACGATAACGCCCCTGCTCACGCATCGTTGCTTGTGCGCGACTTTTTGGCCAAAAACAACACACTAATGATGCCGCAGCCACCGTATTCCCCATATCTGGCCCCCTGTGACTTTTTCTTGTTCCCTAAACTGAAGAGGCCCATGAAAGGACGACGTTACGCTTCTCTTGACGAGATAAAGACGGCATCGAAGGAGGAGCTGAACAAGATACAAAAAAATGATTTTTTGAAGTGCTTCGAAGATTGGAAAAACCGTTGGCACAAGTGTATAATATCTCATGGGGATTACTTTGAAGGGGACAAAATAGATATTCATGAATAAATAAATAATTTTTGAAAAAACACAAAATTCGCGATACTTTTTGAACACACCTCGTACATATTTATAAAGAAATAAAACACATTTTGAGAAGCATTCGGACGTTCCAATGGTCAACATTGTCGCAGTCTTCAACGATATTGTTCTCCAAAAAAGGTTATGAGACTAAATTGGATTCTTTATTTTCCTTTTTTCTTTCCAATTCCTTTCCCTTTCTCTTCTTTCTTTTCCTTTCCTTTCACTTTATTTATTTTTTTTTTCTATTTTATTTTACTTGATTTAATTTTTGTTTGTCTCATATTTTCTTTTATTTCACTTTATTTGTTCTGTTTTATTTTTTCCACTTTATTATTTTACTTTAATACATTTTTTAAATTTTATTTTGTTTTATTTTGACTTTATTTTGATTTTTTTTTTTGAATTCAATTTTATTTTATTTTTTATTTTTCTTTTATTTAATTGAAAGGCGGCCGCCGTGGTGTGAAGGTAGTGTTGCCGGCCTACCACACCGAAGGTCCATGGTTCGAGCCCTGGTACAGGTAACATCAAAAGTGATTTGAAAAAAGTTTTTCAAAACGGGGTCGCCCCTCGGCAGTGGTTTGGCAAACTCTCCGAGTGTATTTCTGCCATGACAGGCTTCTCAGCAAAAATTCGTCTCCTTTGTAGATGCCGTTCGGAGTCGGCAAAAAACTGTAGGTTCGTCCAATTTGTAGGGAAAATTCAAATCGGCACACCACAAATTGGAAGAGAAGCTTGGCGCAAAAATCTCTTAGGAGGTTTATGATGATATACCTGTTGTATATCGCGCCATAGAGAGATAGAATTGAATTTAATTTTATTTTGGTTTATTTAATTTAATTTTTTGTTTTGTTTTATTTTATTTTATTTTGATTTATTTAATTTTATTTTATTTTATTCAAATTTATTAAATTTTTTTTTTAATATAATTTTTTTATTTTTGTTGAGTTGATTGTATTTTATTTTACTTTTTTTATTATATTTTTATTTATTTCATTTTATTTTTTTCTAATTTATTTTATTTTATTTTGATTTATTTTATTTTATTTTGTTTTATTTTATTTTATTTTATTTTGTTTTATTTTATTTTACTTTATTTTATTTTATTTTATTTTATTTTATTTTATTTTATTTTATTTTATTTTATTTTATTTTATTTTATTTTATTTTATTTTATTTTATTTTATTTTATTTTATTTTATTTTATTTTATTTTATTTTATTTTATTTTGATCTATTTTATTTTATTTTGTTTTATTTTATTTTATTCTAATTTATTTTATTTTGTTTTATTTTATTTTATTTTATTTTATTTTACTTTATTTTATTTTATTTTATTTTATTTTATTTTATTTCATTAATTACCATGGCTATAAACTAGCTCAAGGCCAAGAATAACAATTTTTAATTTATTAATTTATGTTATTTTATTTAACCTTTTTTTATTTTATTTTTTGCTTTTTTTGTTGTTGTTTTATTTTCCTTTATTTTATTTTACTTTTTTTCATTATATTTTCATTTATTAAAAAAAAGGAAACTAAACTCATACATACTTACATATTTTGTTTTTGTAAAAACTATTATATTTATTTTATTATATTTAGACCGTAAAAAGGGGCGAGGCTTTTGCATTTGCACTGCACTTGAAGCCGCTATAGCCTCGATGAAATTTGTATTCGTACTTACTTACTAAATTTTTTTTTAAATGCCCATGAAACAATTTGAGTCAAAAATAATTAAATAATTTAAACAAACAGTAAATCAAGTAATACTGCTATGAACATGAACGCTTCTGTATGTACATCGATATTTATAAACAATTAGATCAGCAGTTTAAACAATCGAACACATTATGATTTCCGGTACACTGGCCCTTATTAAAAAGTGTGTAGCTTGTTCAAAGCTATTTTCGAAGTTTTAAATCAAAATGTCAGATGAATAGAAATTTACTATTTCTTCAAATGAATTCTTATACTTTATCGGTACTTTGGAAAACAAAAGTTAAATTAAAACTTTTATTCTTCATAATACTTAAAAAAAAAGTTGGTGTCAACATTTATTGGTAACCTATTCGAAATCACATTCCATTCTATATCACTTTGATATGTACTATCGCTAATGCTACTTGTTTTTAATTTGGATTTTACTCATTTATTTATTTACTTTTTGGTTTGATCAAAGTAGCTAGTAAATAAGTGCTCGCACCCACAAATCTAGACATTGATCAGTTTCACATCACCCACACGCTCTTTGGCTCGATAACAATCTGTAGTTATATACAGAACTACAATGCATATACATATATTTATGTACATATATACTCAGCATATATTAAGTGCTGCTATATATTTGTATATGTACTCACTTAATTTTTTTTTTATTTTAGTTGCACTATGTATTTTTCTATTCATTGGCATCTGTATCTATAGCTGCTATGTATGTACGTATCTATAATATTTATAACGAAAATATCAGTATGAGCATTATAAAAATGTCTTTCGTATTGCAATCGCATACACGAATAATTTAAAATAATTCGCTGACATCGCATGAATGCTTAATTAAGTACTTAATGCAATGATACATACAACAGAAAGTTTTTGATCAGTGGGAAAAGTAAAATGACGGGTTTAAGGGGGGAATACTGATTGCAAAAAATTTAGCGAATTGTGATAAAACGTAGATAGATAAATGTACAGATCGAGACTGGATTGGGTACATGGGGTGTGCCATTTATTTCGCTACGAACAGACGTTGCCCTGCCGGAAAATTGGCAAGCCTTCTCACCAATACCTATGTATTGTTTCCTTCACTTTTCCCTCTTCCTCTGCCTCTCCTCCTCCCTTGTCCTTTTCTTTTCTCTATCAATCTCTGTCTCGAAAGATCTCTGTTTTTCTCTTCAGCTATCTTCCTCTCCTTTTCAATCTCTTTCCCTTTCCTACACCTACAAGTATCAATTAATCTTTCCCTCTCCTTCTGTTTCTCTCTATCGATCTCTCTTACCTCTCCCCGCCTCTAATTCCCTATCCTTCTATCTCTGTCTCTCTATCCCTCTCTCTCTCTTTCTCTTCATCTCTCTTGTCCTCTCTCTATCTCACCCACAAATTTTCCTCTGCCATATTTATCTTCGATTAGTTGTTGTCACCTCCCATCTGTTTATAATTGTATTATCCGGCTGGTACTTTGCATGAGGCATACGCCAGCCAAATACTTTTTATTATCTCCCCTCTAGCGATGCCAAACATAGGTATTGTACCCGTGAGTGTGTATCACATATTGGAAGAAGAGATTACTAATTTTAGCTCGAGCGATGGCGACACCTCTCCAATTTGTACTTTGAAATCAAGGAGATAATATTGATAAGTACGCTATGTATAGAAGTGCAATGTAATTATTTTATATACTTTTTAAATTTACTTTTAGATTTTGAATTGCGAAGGTACACATTTGTTAAATTAGATTACCGATTAGAAGCTATCTGATGCAGGCGAACAGAGAGTGCCAGATAGATGATCGATACAGAAATAAGTAAATATACATATATGCGTGCTAAGCAGTTTAGTGTAAATATTGATGTACATAGCTATATAAATATATATATATACGTATAGGTATATAACTGTTAATTGACGATCGATTTGATAAGTTTAGCTGTTCAAGTGAAAGCGAAACATGTAAAATGAAAACAAAGGCAAAAACCATACGTGGGCAATTACCATTACCAGTATATAAGCATAAAATAAGAATTTTAGTGCTAAATGAAATGAAATTTTACTAACAATAAATGCTGCGTGGTAATGCCCTTAATTTGTTTATTGTAAATCCAAAGAAATATTTTGGTGAAACTATGCTTCCGCTACCATTCAACGTCGATTGCGGAAAATGCAGACGTGCTTTCATAAGCACTAAAATTAATTTTTAATGGAAATCAGCTCCATTGCCATTAATATTTATATTTAGTGGAAATATGCCTGCTTTATTATTAATGAAAACTCACATACATTTCCATTCAAACCAGTTGTAATTGATTTGAGATTTAAAAAAAGCGGTTAACACAAACATTTACTGAATTGATTTGATTTTCTGTTTCTTCGACAAGGTGGATATTAGATGTATATTGGAACGATTTTTCGTCATCCCTTTCGAACGAAAACATACACTGAAGATGGCGAATCACCGAAACCGGTTTGTACCAAAACAAAAGTTGACAAGGGATGACGAAAAATCGTTCCAATATACACAAACATTTACACCTACATGCAAGCGGCGACAATTTTTCCAATGCATCGAAATCTAAAATTCATAAAAATAGGTTTGAATGGAAAAGTGTGTAAGTTTCCATTAATGCCAATGTAGACAACTTTTGACTAAATAGAAATCTGAGTGCTAATAAAAGCAAAAGTCTAATCAAAAACAAAGTTGAATGGTAGGGAAAGATTAGTTTCACTAAAATGAAATTTTGAGTGACAATGAATGAGTGCTGAATGCTCACTAAAAATTAAGTGTTAGTGGCAATGGAAACGGAAATTTCACTTGAGTGGTTAATGATGTGTTTACTGCATTCAAATTTAAATGCAACCTGCCCATGTCTGGTAGAAATTAAAAGTCAAATATATGACACTATATGGACGAAGTGAACGAGGGGAAATGCGATTATTTGCAAACAATAAAAATTATCGATAGCACTTTAAATGAAGTGCTCAAAAGCTGTGAAGATGCGAGTTTGAATATCAAGTGGCTAGTAGAATATGTAAACACAATTTGTGTATACTTAACTGAAAACAAAGGCAATGATATAACTTGCTTTTTATATGAACGCATATGTACCTAGCCTGCAGTCAATAATCAAACTGGTCCACATACATTCTAGTTCTTTAACTTAATTTATGTGGGCTAATACACATCAGTTGGGTTCTGATGCATTGACCATAGGAAGAATTAAAATTTTATAAAAAAAAAAAAAAAAATTTTTAATTAGTTGGAAAATAATCATTAAAAATTGAAGTACATAATTGGTAATCAATCATTAAATGGACTCTCACGAAAATAATTAATCAAACCGGTAATCATTACGATTAGTAATCATTATTTAACAGGTCTAGTTAAATGGGTAATGGTTTCCAATGTACCTATTTCTCTACATATGTATTTCTGTAGTTACATGTCACGGATGGGCAGTTTTCATTGATAATAAACATCTATTAAATAAGAATTTGAGTGCTGAACGAAGTGAAATTAAACTAAAATTTGATTGCTGAGTGATAATGCTTACTGTCAATGCGGAAAAATCTTCACTAAATACAAACTTGAGTGACCAGCTAAGGAAAGTGCAAAATCAGCAAAAACTTTTTCCCGAACTTAAGTTTAACACCTTACTAGACTAGAATTTAATGGCCTACAAAACTGCATAGTCCAAAAAATTCTAAAAATTCTGTGAAAAAAAAATGTTGATAAATTTCTTGGAATTTTCGCGAATTTTGCGTACATTTTTAAAACAAAATTTATGGTTCTTGTATTAGACATTATCACATGCTTTTATATAGTCTTTGTTAAAATAATTTTATTGAGACCAAAATTTGTGAAAACGACTGTGCCAATACTTATGTCCGGCACTGTATGTATATACAATTAATAAATTTTTTTATTTTCTTTTAAAAGTTGTGTTTCCACATCAGCTTCACTTTAGGCATATGATGCAGACACCAAAATCTGGTATTTTTTTTAGATATATATGTATGTGTGTATGCATATGTATGTCGTATGTTTTGAATCCTCATACATGTGCTTATAAATGTACATATATGTATATTCCGTATATATTACGTACTAAGTATATACACGTGTGTACTTGTAAATACCCATGGACCAAACCAAAACGAGGCATAAAATATTGATTTTTATTTGAACTTGTCTTTTTAAGGTATGAGAAAATATAAGTAACAATTGAGAGAATTATAAGTTCGATTTAAACTGCAGAACATATTACTCAGTCCACATGAAGCAGAGATATCGATAGAAATATTTAATTCAAGCTACTAAGTTAGTATTTTTGTAATAAAAGTAAGGTATGAAAGTCTAAGTTCATGTGAAACCTTATGCCATTTTACGCAGGACTTTAATTTTACTGTAAAATAAACAAAAAAGCAAAGATATTTTTAGGTTTGAAATAGCAGAATGTGTATAGCGAAGAGTGGGCAGAGCCACGCCTACTTTCACAAGCTTCACAAAATTTATTTGCAGGCGAGCTTCTATAGAAAGCGCATTATGTGTGGTAAATCTTAATGATATAACTTGCAGTCACAGAAATATCGGGGTTTAAAATTTTACAAAAAATTTTTTCAGAACTACATAAAAAAGGGGGCGTGGCCATGTACGGATTTTTCCCATTTCCACGATTAACAGTTGCTCTTATAAAATCAAAATTTTTACCAAATTTTGTAACGACAAATCAACTTTTTTTCGAGTTACATATGTTATCAAAAGTTTTGTGGTATTGAAGGGGCAGGTCACGCCCATTTTCGAAAATTTATAGTTTTTGCATTTCCTAATACACGAACAACTTTGGAAGTGATATTGAATTGATATAAAGACATTAGCCGCAGAGATGGTGGTCATTATATTCGTCGTTGATTCTTTTAAAAAATCTAATCTATAAAAGTGGGCGTGATTCATACACCTGTACTTTTTTCTCCGGTGTATTCATTTTTAAAAGGGTCAGCTGGGTACCGAATTTCGTTCTGATACCAGATGCACAGTTTTTGATTGATATGGTTTATTGTATTTCTAAAGTTAGCTTATTCCAAGGAGGGCGGTGGCACGCCCATTTTCAAAAACTTACAAAAAAATCTATCGGGAGCCATAATTTTAATGTACACACCCAATTTTGTTCTGATATTAGTTAATTAATGTGATACTAGGTAATTACTTTTTTATTTTCAGAAATATTCCATACATAAAAAGTGGGCATGGAACCTCCATCCTTAATTTCAATAAAATATCCAATGTTATCGTGACAGAATGATATGTGTACACAAGAGTAATATCTATAGCGATTCGTTTATGCCGCAAAGAATACTCCTTCAGGCGTATCAGAGTACCCCACAACTTATCCTCAGTCATATAAAAAAGCTGGTCCGATTTATATAGCGAAGTCCTTGACAGAAGTGGATCACCTACTCCAACTCGGAGTAGTTCATGTACTTTGAAGAATCACCTGCTTTATCGCTCGATTTGGTAATGAGTACTTCGTGGAGTAACTTTTTGTGAGTTTTTGAAAGTATTCTGACGTACAGCTGTGTTCAATATAATAGTAGTGAAATGAAATCGTTCGACGAAATGAGAAGAAGCTGTGATTTTATTAATTTTCATTTAAATTATAGCGAATTCCATAATAGAAACCACATAAAAGGAAATTTCTAAGTTTACACAAAACTCAGGAAAGTAAATTAAACTTCAAAAAATGGCCAACAAAATCTTCAAATTTTTTGGCAGAGTTTCTAGCAAACTTTTGAGTACGCAGTTTTGTAGACCAATCAATTTTAGTACGTCATTATCCAAGTTGGAACTCGCTCAAAAATTTTCCTGAATTTTCAGATTTTTTTTCGTCAAGGGTGTTTAGTGATTTCTTTGATACAACGCAAGACGTAAAATTAATTTTGTATGAAAAAAAATACCCAACATCCTTGGTAAAAAAAATTCTAAAAATTCAGGGGAAATTTTTAGGTACTTATAACTTGCGTATTATTGTGCTAAAATTGAATGAGCTATAAAACTGCGTACTCAAAAATTCTGCACAAAAATATTGAAATTATGTTGTAAATTTTTAAAAGTTTAATTAACTTTCCTGAAATTTGTGTTAACTATGACATTTCTTTTTATGTGGATTCTGTTACAGAATTCGCTATATTTCAAATGAAAATTATTAAATAACACAGCTTCTTTTTATTTCGTCGAATTATATCCAATTTAATTTCACTTCTATTATATTGAACACAACTGTAAGTTGATTTTTGTTGGAACGATTTTCCGTCATCCCTTGTCAAGTTTGGTTTTGTGACAAACCGGTTTCGGCGTTCTGCCATTTTCAATGCCTAGGACAAAGCCATGCTAATTGAACACCATTCTTTATATTAAAAAGGATTTTTAGGAACACCCTAATACTCCCTTGTTTTTTGCAGGGTAGGCAAGGACTAACCGAGCGCGATGCTTGAATTCCAGTGTAACCAAAAATTTTGCAAAGGTGACTGCCGACTTTATGTATTTTTCAAATGAAAATGGGACTAATTTATCTGAGGCATTAATAAAAGTCACATGGAGATCAGGAATGTGAAATACACATACACAATACACATTCCAGTAAGCAAATACATTACTGAATTTTTTGTTGTTCTAACGCGCGATTGGTAAAGTTTCCAGTTTCTTTCCCCATCTACACAGCTGCCCATTAAAAGTATTGTACTCATATGTATGCAAAGGCTAGAATGTTCTATAACAAATTTACATTCATACATATATTTCCCCGAAAAGGTGAAGAAGTAAGTAGCACAAATGGTGGCATCAGCAACTAGAAAAACAATAAAAACAATAATCTGTACAAAGCAATAGAAGAGCAGGCAGAGATTTGCAGGCAACCTTTGCGAAAAAAATTGTTTAACTAGAGTTAACAGCAAAAGCACACACACATACATTTATACATCCTGAGAATACGCTGAGGGCGCAGGGAGTTTTGTATTGTAGTTACAAGTGGGAATGATGAGGTGCAAGGAGGAGGAAGGCTTTAAGCTGGGCGGTGTTGAGTACTGTTTGTAGTGCTTTTGCATCATAACGATGATGATGATGATGCTGTTGATGATGATGAAAAGTAATTGAACTTTCCAACAGCTGTCGTCGTGTAGCATATAAACCGAGTGAAACAAACTGAAACCGAACTAAACTGAACTAGACTTGAAATTCTGTGCTACCAAAACGAATATATATACATACAAACTTAGATAAATATATATTAACATATGTATGTACATAATGATGCTCGTAGGAATGTCTTATATAAGTACACAACAAAAAAAGTTGTGAGCGATAGTGTGAAATCTCTAAATATCGTAAAATTGTTATTGGTCGATGTCTTTACATTGAAGATATTCAAGAAAAATGGATAGGAGGGATCATTATTAAGAAAATATAATCCAAATCAACAGTTTTTAGAATTTGTGTCTGTCTGTCTGTGTGTTTGAACGCACATCAATAAAAAATGACTGAATTGAATTGAATGAAACTTTCATCGTCGCATTACGAGACGTCAAGCTGAAAATTGTAGAAATCCTTTTTTACGATAACATAACAGGTTTCGGAGTTATCGACCAATATGCGTACCAAAGTGAATGAAAATGTGTTAGAACAATATGCGTATTAAACGAAAGGTGATAATGAGTACTGCAATAAGCGATGTGCTTAAGTTCCATAACTCAACTGGTTTCGAAGATACTATGATTGAAATCGGAATCAGTATATTGCAAGTTCTGAGATGCAGCGAAGAGGGGCCGGGTCTTCTAGTAAGCTGATGCTATAATTCTCGACAGTTTCTCAAACCGTTCTCTAACCTTCTACCATTACCATACATAGAGAAATACATTAGAATTCGAGTCGTTTTCTAATACTCCTCTAGCCTAAATTTTTGCTCGGGTACGAATGCAATAAGGTGTATAAAGTTGCTGATACTGTAAATATGCAATGAAAATCAATACATTTTAGGTAAGACTTCGACTAGAAAATATTTTAAGGGTAATGTATCAATGTTGTTGTTAGAGCAGTGCCCGTTTTTTAAGTTTTATTTGTTTATTGATATTAGAGAAATATTACAATGATGAATTGGGATGCGAACCCAAATGCCTGCACCAAAGCCGCTGTTATTCTTTAATAACTCAGCTATGATTTTTTTGTTTAAATAACTGAACTCGACTAGAAAGTTAAAAATATTAAAAATAAAATTTTTTTGGTATAAATTCAAAAATTTATATTTTTGAAAAAATAAAAACACCCTTCTGAAAATTTCAGGATATCTCTAGATATATAAGAGGTATGAAACAAAAAAATTTTCTACGAACTTTGATTTTTTCGATATTAAAAATCGAAAGTTTTCTAAAGTTAGAAATTGAAAATTTTTTTAAAGATATTTTCTTTTTGTACATCTGAAAACTTTGGCACTTTCAAAAGGGGTACTGAAAGTTTAAAATTTTTTTTTTAACTACAGTAGTTTCGAAATATTGTAAAAATAAACTTTACAAAACAGGAAAAAACTTTAAGTTAAAATTTTTTTTTTGCAGAACTTCGTTTTGGGATAAAAGGAAACTCCCAACAAAGTTTCGTTCAAATCGGAAGGTGTCGATCCCAACTATGTGACGATTTGACATGGAAAGCCGCATTTAAAAATATCAATTTATTTATTCTAATAGTAAAATGAACATTTTCAATGAACTAAAAAACTAAAACTAGATGTAATACGTATAAAATCAACTGCATTTACAGAGTATTTAGATATAAGCAAAATTTACTCATGTAATATATATCTATATATAAATAAAAGAAAGTGACGTTAGTTCCAACGCTCATAACTCAAGAACGCCTGCACCGATTTGGATGATTGACACTAGATTAGATTGTTCTCTGACCAGAATAGGAGAATACCCAATAAAATCTCCGAAAAATTCCGGAAAAAAATTTTTATTTTCCCATACATTTTGTATGGTGCGAATTTTTATAATTTTTTTTTTTGGTTAGAAAAGATCAATAATGGAGCGATCGATGATGAAGTGGAATTGTGTGTGTGTGAAATAGTTACATCTATAGGGATAGGGATAGGAATGGGGATAGGGATAGGGATAGTGATAAAGATAATGATAGGGATAGGAAAAGCCAATATTTCTAGATCTATTCAGGTAAATATCTGGGCAGGACAAAGTCTGCCGGTCCCTCTAGTGTAGCTATAAATGTACTCTTATGTATTCACCTATTTGTCATGCCAATATTGGGTGCTTAAAAGTGACATAAAAACATTATATTAATTTAATTATATATAATTTTAAAAAGAAAATACCTCAAACCAGTAAAACGAAAGAGAACACCTCAAACAACCAAGATAGCAACGAAAGAAACAAACAATAACCAAACGACCAAAACAACATAAGTTTTGTTGGCGTACGCAGTTTTCAGTGAAATCCAATAAAAATTGCTACAAATAATTTTATTGTGGTGTTGGCGTTGACAAAATGATAACTTGCATTATTTAGTTTGTATAATAATTTTTACTAGTATCTCCCGTGGTCGAAATTCGGCCAATTTAAATTAGTTTAACTGGTTAAATCCTCTGTTCACATATTTATCCAGCATTGTCTAGAGGCCGAAATGGTCGAGAAATATTTCTTACTGGAATTTATTATGTATAGTTGAGTTATTTAGGACCGGATTCATAAAATTCGGTTCACAATAAACAGTGGTCAGCTGTAAAATTACAGCTTACCGAACAAAATAAGTCAATTAAACCCAGGTAATCGTTAATAGGAGATGGTGCAAACGCGAAAATGGACATATACCAACAACATAGTTAGACTAATAATATATATAATAGTTACTTTAACTCAATGTGCTCAATGAATGAAAAAATATGTCCACCGTTTGGAATGGTATGTGTATTAGGGTGGGTCGATTTGTATGGACGAAAATTAACCGATATCGCGCCATCGATTTTTCGATAGGTTTTGGGTTCAGGAAAAAAAGTTCTACTACGCATACCCAAAAAAATAATTTTCGAGCCTGCGAAATTTTATTTTTTTTACTTTTTTCGACTTTGATTTTTAAGGGTTTTTTCATGACCTACTAAAAAAATTTTCATTTGATTTTAAAATTTTCATGTATAACTTGTCCGACCCAAAAATGTCCGCTTAAAACATTGGCTATAACAGTTTTTTGAAAAAAAAAAATATATTTTTGGAGTTTTGGGGAGTGTTTTGGTCAAAAAATTTACGCTTTCGCCATTTTTTTTAAGGATTTTTCAGCATACATGCAAAAATGTTTTCGATGGAAACGTATTTGTCTCATATTTCCTGTCCCATTTAAAATTATGCGCTAAAACCGCTGGCGATAACAGTTTATTGAAAAAAAAATTTATTTTAGGGTTTTGGAAAAGTCGATTTTTCGACCAAAACAAGTCCTAATAAATCGACCCAGTCTAATGTGTATACATATGTTTATGGTTGCCACTTTTGGATCTTATATACGTATGGCTTTTGAAAATGAATAAGACGTTAAATTTGAAGTTCTGTGCATTTCTCAATGTGAGCTCGACGTCGGTTACCATTTTGGAATTTTTTTTTTGTTTGGTAGAAAATTACACATGCATTCAAGATTTGACGGTTTTCTGGCATTTTTTACTTTAACCACAACTTAGACATATTAAAAAAGCCATTTCATATTGATTTTTAAAGAAGTTTCTCATCATAACGGGTCAAATTTCATCTACATCTGTTTAGGGTTCGGGTTTGTGCTTACCTTAAGTCCTATATTATTCAGAAAAAAGTAAATTTCTTAAAAAAATGCATAAAACTATGTACGTACGAGTATTTGAGTTTTGGTAAATTTGAATAATTTTCTGGCGGTTTTTTGCAAGAACTTGGATTTTTTCACTCCAAGATACCAATTACTTAAGCACTATAGCTTTATGCAGAAAATTTTAATTGATTATTACAAATAAATGAACCATTATATGTTAAATATAATACTCCTATGCACCGCTCCTGACCCTTACGAACATATTCATATACATTTTATAGCAACTTATGCATGTTTAGATATAGATATTGCCTGGCAATTGATTGTATGGAATATATATTATGTAAGGCCTACCACACCGAAGGTCCATGGTTCGAGCCCTGGTACAGGTAACATCAAAAGTGATTTGAAAAAAGTTTTTCAAAACGGGGTCGCCCCTCGGCAGTGGTTTGGCAAACTCTCCGAGTGTATTTCTGCCATGACAGGCTTCTCAGCAAAAATTCGTCTCCTTTGTAGATGCCGTTCGGAGTCGGCAAAAAACTGTAGGTCCCACCAATTTGTAGGGAAAATTCAAATCGGCACACCACAAATTGGAAGAGAAGCTTGGCGCAAAAATCTCTTAGGAGGTTTATGATGATATACCTGTTGTATATCGCGCCATAAAAAAAAAAAAAAAAAAAAAAAAAAAGATTCTATAAAATAAATAAATAATTATAGCATGTGTTAGGGAAAAATATCACACATGTGCTTTTAATTTTAGAATATTCACATTTCCATACATATATTTAATTACAAGAGCTTTATAAAACTTTTTTATTTTCTATTAACATGCTTGTTAGTGCATATTTTAATGCAGGAGAGTAAGCGAACAGCGCTATTAGCTTATATCATACAATGTATGAACGAGTTAGGGTGTTGCTGCATGAAAAACGATGTAAATTACATACATACATCAGCATATGAATGCGAAAGAAAACGAAAAGGAAGGAAATTTTTACAAGTAATTCATATTAAAAAAAAACAACAAAAGATTGCGTGGAAAAGCATATAATGAAGGTAAGAAAAAATTAAAATGGCGAAACCCTAAGCCGCAGAAAAATTTAATAATGATTTCCCAGAAAATAGATGTTGTTTGTTTAAATGAGAAAAGTGGCATAAATTGCTCCTTGTACACTTGTTTAGGTATAAAAATTAATTAAAGGAAGCGCCACCTTAATTTTCTGCGGTTATATTTTTTAGACGGTGGCGCATTAGCTTTTCTTCTGCCTTCATAAGCGGCCATTTGGAAGTTTCATTTCGCTTAGAATTTCACTACTTTTTCCAGCTAAGTAAGTCAAAGAACTGATAAAAGAAAATAGATACTCTTTTAAAATGCCTGATAAGCCATAGCTGTTTGAAGTTGAGTTCATGTGAAAAAGAAGGCATCCGAAATAAAAAATTAATTGAAAAAGTTAATAAAAGTTAAAAAGAGATAATATAGATGGAATTTCCACCTTGTCGGAAATTGAACAAAACAAATTGAAATGATATTGGCCCCGATAACCCGAGAAAATTCAAATCGAAATCAGATGATAACCACGCCCACTTTTTATATATAGAATATTTTTGAAAATACAAAAGAAGTGATTATGCAGTACATAATACACTCATAAGGATACAATTTGGTGTGTACATTAGCTTCAAAGCAAAAAATAAATTTTTCAAGAATTTTTTGAAAATGAGCTTGGCACCGCCCACTTTTGATTAAGTCAAATTTAGAAATAAAATTAATCATAAATCAGAAACCGTTAAAGATATCGAAACGAAATTAGCACACATATTAACATTAATACAAGGTATGTTCCAAAAAAAAATGGGCGAAATCGATTAAGGTGCACTTCTATACGAAAGATTTTGAAAAAGATCATAGATATATTTAATAGGCAATAACTTTGTGTACAAAAGCTTTATATCATTTCTATTTCACTTTCAAAGTGTACGTGAACGAAGAAAGTCGAAAAATATAAATTTTTGAAAATGGGCTTAACCCCGCTCCTTTTATAGTGGATTATTCCACAAAACTTTTTATGCCATAACTCCGCCAAAAACTTATTCATCGAAACGATATTTGGGCGAAAATGTTGAATATACAAAGATAACTGTTTGTTGTAAAAATGTTGCAAAATCGGTTAAGGGCCACGCCCAGTTTTTTAACATTGTTCTAAAACATTTGTTTGTAAAATGCAAAACGCGAAAACTATGCCGGCTATATCAATAAGATCTTGCACACATAATAAGATTTTTAAGCAAAACTCGACCCCAAAAAAATCTTGTGAATTTTGGGGAAGTAGGCGTGGCGCCGTCCATCTGCTATTTCCAAAGGCGACTGCTTGTAGTTTGAACTAGATATTTCAATCAAAATTGGTCCGCTACTTCTCAATAGTATGTTGTATACTCCTGCCAAAAATTAGGCAAATCGGATAACACACAAGTAAAATATTCGGCCAAGTTGATAATACCCAACTTCAATAGAGAAGTTTTATACCTTTTTTGATTTTCATACCTTTAATGAATATGAGATGTTTGTAAGTATGAGGAGAAGAAGAGATGGGCCCATCAATAAGCAAACTAAAATAATAAGGACGATGAGCTGAGTTGATTTAGCAATGTCCGTATCTCCGTCCGTCTGTGGCTTGGCAAACTCTCCGAGTGTCTTTCTGCCATGGAAGGCTTCTCAGCAAAAATTCATCTCCTTCGTAGATGCCGTTCGAAGTCGGCAAAAATATGTAGGTTCCTCCAATTTGTAGGAAAAAAGTCAAAACGGCACACCGCACCGATCTCTTAGGAGGTTTATGATGATATACCTGTTGTATATCGCGCCATACATTTATATTTTTTTAAATTAATTTACCCCTCAAAACTCATAACAGAAGTGTTTCCATTGAAAACAATCAGCTGGATTTATAATACGAACTGTAAAGTATTCAAATAGACCTGCGTAAATTGGTATGCCATATCACTACTAGGTATATAATGTTCGGTTCCACGCGAACTTAGCCTTCCTTACTTCTTTAATTTGACAGTTTCTATGAGTGTTGAATCTGAACTTGTCGCTCGCAAGCTAGCAACAAAAGCCTTTTTTTTTTGTAAGCACTTAGCGACTTGTGAATAAAACAACAATACGATTTTTTTTTTTTTTGTAAATATTTGTGTAGCTTGATAATCCATTGTGAACTTGTTGTTGGCAAGAGAGCGACCAACATATTTTCTACTTGCTTTTCTTGCTCTCAATTCAAAAAATTGACAACAGAATACTAAAAGGATATAAAAGTTAATAGCTGATGTAGTTAGTGGTAGGAATGTTGTGCAAACTTCCTTGTTGTTGTTGATGTTATTAACAGTGGTGCAAACTTCTTGATTTGCTATGCTTATAGAGTTAGTTAATATGAAATAATAAATATGTGTAAGGAGCTATTAGGTATTTTCGTACTAGAAAAGCGATTTCCTCTTAAAAATTTGTAACAAGATATGACAGTTTTATGAGAACCTTTTATTGGCTCAATCACTTTGGTTGTAATCAAAATAAATACCTTAAATAAAATGTGACCTTAAGTATATAATACGTATGTATTTATATATTTTACTTCGGTACATATAGATAAGTATGTATGTATGAATGTTTATTTTTGTATTCTCAATGTCAACTAAGGAGAAACAATACAAATGTACGTATTTATGTATATAAGAAGCTTGAATTAATATGTGGATACAGCTAAGATCAATATTTTGGTAGTGTGCATCGTAACTACATTGAGTATCCTTTTAATTAAAATAATTTGCCGGTTTTTTTCCACCAGGTTGGATAGGAAACACCCGAACCCAAGCTGCCCAGATTTGTAAACCTAATGTGCGGTAGAGCTGGACAATCGCATAGGTAATGCATGACTGTTTCTTTGCAGCACTCTCCGTTATTGTTGTTGAACGGGATCCCTATTCTTTTCACGTATCCAGTGATCAAGGCGGTAACTCTAAAGATTTCTTTCCCTGGCCTGGGAAGTAGGTCGCCTTTATCTTTTTCTCTTAGCTGGGCCAGGTTTGTTAATTGATCCTGCAGGCATCCGTTGCAGACCCCTATTTCCTGGAACCTGCTATATATCGTCGGCACACTGCGAAACCGCGTAATGCATAAATGCAAAACCGCGTAAGTGATATCTCAGTTTGGCTGCTTTGCTACTACGAATTCCTTATTTTTTAGAAGAATATTGACTTTTGGGAAAAGTTCTCATCAAGATCGATTCTTTTTATTATTTTCCAAACCAACATGTAGTTTTCATGAGAATAAATGATGCGTTACGCGGTTTTGCGGTGTCACCGACGATATGTTTCTTTTATTGAATGTGATGAGGGGTATAAAAGCTGTTCGGTAAAACTTTTACTGTTCCCCTGGAATAAAACATTTATGTGCTGCAAAATGGGTGTTAAACTTTAAGTTAATCATTTAGCCGGCGAAAATTTCATTCAATTCTATTCAGTAGTTTTTGAGTGATGCGCGAACAAAACATACAGACATAATTTTGAAAAACATTGTTATGCCTTCTATTACCCTGATAAAGACCTACAACATTATTTTTCTTTATTATCTAAAATGTACAGACATCGGCTTGTTCCAATTTAATGTATGAAATAAGCACTGCTAAATTTTTGAACGCTACTGTACATACATAGTACACATGCATTATATATTAATAAATGAAGTAATTTACGTCATCGAAAATTTTGCTATTAACACCCAATCGGATGACGTGTTGCTTTGGGTAATAAAGCAAAGAAATTATCTGAGAAATATTGAAATCATTAATTATTCTATTTAGAAGTATTCACCTGTTAAAGATAATAACTAGACGGAAAAAATTTAAGTTCGATTGATTATGACTAATAAAAAACAATAATTTTGAGTTTAAGATTATTCCAACACCATAACGAAATTTATTTCGGATGCCAATTCTGGTTAGTCAAAATCCCAGGATTTCTGTCGTAAATTCCGGGATTTTCAAGATTTGAAATATTTTGATGAATACAAAATATATGTAATTTTCTTTAAGGAATTTCTTTATTTTATTGTTGATGAGTAATATTTTTTTGATTATTTCGGTTTTTTGAAAAAAAAAAAAATTAATTTGGTTTTGTTTTGTTATTAATGAAACAATTTTCGTTTTAAATCAACTCCCTAAGATTGAGGTAGCTATGAAGGTGTAACCAGGTGAAAACTAATTACGAATTTATATTATCCCACAAATAATTTATTTTTATGCTCTCATCTCACCTCTTTTTCAAACGCCAAGTGCATACAAATATACTTTCATACATAACTATATATAATCAATTAATTTCCAACTAAAACTGTGGTTGTGTAGTTCCACTTATGTATCAGCTTTGAAGCTAAAAATCAAACTACAAAACTAAAAGCTGGCGACAAAATGCAGCGACACAACGTTGGTATTACGCAATATGTGCATCAAATCCGGGAAAGATTGCAATGGATAAGAGAAGAGTTATGAGAGGAAGTGAAGAAGAGTGGGTAAGAGAAGTCGTTAACAAAGGGCAGAAACCAAAAAGCAACGCGTTGTACAGCCATCAACGGCAACTAAAATAGTTTTCACGATTTTTGGTGGAGAGTTATGCTGCACACAACAACAACAAAAACAACAGCATCAATGTGGTGGATACGGTGGCAGCAAAGCAAAGCTAATCCATGCGCCAAAATAACCGAAATTTTCTAGATACATCCTAAATATACACAATAAATGGCCGAAAACTATACAAACTAGGCAAACTCACACACACAATTGCATGCTCGTGTTGATGGTGAATGTGTCACTTATAAGCCATCGAGGGAGGGGTTATAGTTAAAATTTTAAGTGCAAGGTCTATAAAGCTTTAGCGGGCCTGCTTTTGTAAAGTCAAGGCCAAATGAATTCTTCCGGAGTATCATCCAGACCTGTTAGATTTGATAAGTAAATAGTAATCAATTAATTAGACGGCTTTTTTAATTGGTAATGATTATCTTAATTGGTCTTCAAGAAAAGGAAATTATTAATTGATTACGATTAGGAAAACCCGAAAAAAAAGAAGAAATATATAAAAAATATATAAACAAATATATAAAAAAATATATAAAAAAATATATATAAAAAATATATAAAAAAATATATAAAAAAAAATTAAATAAAAATAATTAAAGGAAGTTGTTTGACTACTTTTTATACTTTTTAATTTTTTTAAATATTTTTTTATTGACTATTTTTGATTTTTTCAGTATGGTTGATGTGTATATTATGAAAAATCAAAAAAAAAATAAGTAAAAAAAAATATATATAAAAAAAAAAATAAAAAATAATAAAAAAAAATTGGTTTGATTACTTTAAATTTTTTTGACTATTTTTGAGTTTTTTCAGTATCGTTGATGTGTATATTTATGTGCATCTACAACAATACTGAAAAAAATCAAAAATAATATGTAATAAAAAAAACCAAAAGTAACCAAAACAACTTTTTTTTGATATATTTGATTTCTTTTTAATAATCGTACAAAATCATGATTTTTTTAGAATATTTTTTTAATTAATTAGAAAATTATCATTAAAAATTTAAAATAATTGTAATCAATCATTAAATGGATTCTCAAGAAAATAATAAATCAACCCGGTAATCATTAGGATTAGAAATCATTATTTAACAGGTGTGGTATCATCGAACCTCTGAGGCACTAACCACAAGTTGAAGTCAGCCTTATATGAAATTATATTGTCGCAATACAACGTTTTGCTTACAAATAGTGGACCCCTGCTGCCGTTTAAAAATGAGGTAGCACAGTAATTATCACACACTCGGTTGAGAAGATTTTGATCATATTCTTTTTTTATATCGAAATAAAAAGTGTTTATGATTTTACAGTTGCTTTGGTGGTTCTGCTTTTTTTTTTTTTAATTCAATAGTTTTTACCTTTTTTTATTAGTATTTTTGTATCGAGAACAAAACTTCAATGCATTTCGTTGATGGAAAAATATGAAAAGAAGAATTTTTTTTAAATAATGATTATTTTTCTGAAAATACTACTTTAGTCTCATGTATAGTGCAGGAAGGAATGTATCAGATTCTTTTAAGATTCTCAGTATGGGGTACTAGCTAAGGAGTACTTATCTTAGATTTCTATTTAAAAAAACTCAAACATTAATTGCGAAGTTCTCTTTAAGCTTTTAACAAAAAATTTTAATATTTTTATAATTGTATATATTTTGCAAGTTTCACAAAAAAAAAATTCAAAAATTAAAAATTAAAAGAAAATTAAAATTTTGAAAAAAAAAATTTAACAACATAAAAAAAAAAATTTCATAATCAGACAAAAACAAAAGAAAAACCAAACCAAAAGAAATAATTTGATTTTTTTTTAGCAAACGGCGGAGGTAGTTTCTGTGTTCTTGAAAAATTGTCGATAAAAAGAGTTTTTCGTATTGTTGATCGCTTCATGAATACTTGAAAATGTACAGGCCGTAAATCAACCAAAATTGTTGGTATAAAAAAGCAATTTAAAAAAAAAAATTTTATATTTAAAAAATGTTTTTTTCTTTGCCAGAAATTTGCTTTATGATAAAAGAAAAGTCACCACAAATTTGCACTCAAATCGGAAGATCTCAGCTCTCTGACGATGTGACATGGAAAGACCCATATGCTATATTTTATTTTCAGTATCTCACTCATAGATTTGAATCTTATTAGATTCTCACATTTAAGTACAATATGAGAGCTAGGAGTTTCTTTGTTTGCTTTGAAAGAAATTTTAATAGGAAAGCAGCAAAAAAAATAAGTTGGCAGAAAAGATAACCCACCCACAATCTTAGTTGCTTAGTTTTGAGGTAACTAATGCATATTTGTTTCTCAAAGGAAATTTTAAATTGCCAAAAAAAAATCAGCTTCTAAATTTTCGACTGGTTGCTAAGTCCTTACGAATACTTACGAATAGGAATGGGGTTGCGTGTGCTAAATATGAGCCAAATAGAACCATAAGCACGAGCTTTCTAAACACTTCGATCACAGCGCGACTTAGCGGCGATATTTTTTGGACCTCACCCACCCATCGCACCTTCGTTGTGTTTTTATATATGTATGTAAATATATAGCATGTGCGTGCTTTGGAATACAACTTTTTGCAAGTCACCGACCCTGCGAGCAGCGAGTTTAAATACTAAGTAGATTTGGTGTGCGGGGCGTATGAGCAACATTAAGCTGTCATGCCAGCAGCACACAAATGAACGAACGAACAAACGCTGCTGCTAAGTAGTATAACGAGTGCGTGCATTTTCTTTTTTTAAAAACTTACTCTCTTTCGTAGATATGCCCACGCATGCAGAGGCTGGACAAGGATTGTATCTAACGGGTTTTGACTAGGCGACTACATAAACAAATATATTCCCACCATTAGATACATACCGAGCTTTTGACAAGAAATGCGTTCATTTGATATGCCTGCTGCTGCTGAGTGCCATTATTGTATGTTGTTGTTGTAAACTTATGTTTGTTGTTGCAGAGAAACTTTGTCATACTGCGTGAAACTACTGGATATACAGTTACAGCCTCATTTACATACATACACACATACATAGGTAGGTCCATATCCTTTTGGAGGCTGCTGCAGCTAGATTGCGACACACTAAACGAACAACACTAAATGCAACGAATACTTTTAGGCGCTGATTTGCATATTGCTGACTACGACGAGAACGAACTGGGGGATGATGTGTCGAAGAAGTTATGCACATACATACAACCATAAATATAGTGGAAGGTGGAAGTTTCTATGCAACATTTCTAGGGATGCAATCGCGACTGCGACTTTCGAGTGTGAATGCAATTGTGTGTTGCGACAGGTAAACGACAAGCCGACAGAAATTCGGTTATACACAATTGCCTGCTTACAATCCTACGACGTACAAATACCAAACTACATCATATGCATACATGTAGTTTAGTTCATTTGCTTTGGTTGGTTAGCTATTTAGCTGCTAGCTGTTCATTCGGCAGCTGATGAGTCGCGCGTTTGCCTTGTCGCTTTGTTACGAAAATCAATAAACTAAGCGGAGCAGGTGGAGGTGCTCGTTGAGTAAGGCGGCTTGCAAGCGGAGAAGCGTAGTATGTCATGTATGTATGTATGAGGCAGTAGATTGCGTGCAACCTAAGCAACAACTAGCCGCCGCTAAACAACCACTAAATAGGATATGAATCTATTTTCTCGACAAATTTCGTGTCATGCTCTCCTTTCGTAGCGTTTCCTTTGCGCAGCGGTCGGCTGATATCAATGTATGAGTATACCGAAAACTTTTTTCCCAGTGGTTTTCTGCTGAAGTTTAATTGATTTTTTTTGCATTGCGATTTCAAAACTTTAAGCTAATAAACGTGGCATGTGTGCGTTTTCTTTTAATGCTGCTTAAACTTAACTGAGTGCATACTAAATAATTTATGGATTTTTAGTTGAACTACTTTTATATGGCTGTAAATTATGAAAAAGAGCCATACATGTAATAACCAATAAAATTGTGTAGCCGGGTGAGCGACAAAAAGTTAAATGGCATTTGGAGTGGGCTTGCTTGAGGCAGATGCAGCATCCACCGCTATTTTCCATAAAATGCGTTTTGGTTTGTAACAAGCAAAAATCTTTAAATGAGCCAAAAGCCATGTTTCAGATATGGCGCTTAGGGAAATTCAGATCTAACCAAACTTTCTACCAGACCTGTTAAATAATGATTACTAATCGTAATGATTACCGGTTTGATTAACTATTTTCTTACTTTAAATTTTTAATGATTATTTTCCAACTAACTAAAAAAATAATCAAAAAAATTTTCATTTTTTACAATTATTAAAAAAAATTTACAAAAGTTGTTTTGATTACTTTTGATTATTTACATTTTTTTTTCACATCAACAATACTGAAAAAAAAGTTAAAAATAATCAAAAAAAATTAAATAAAAAAAAACAAGTACTAATCAAAACAACTTTTTTTAATTTTTGTTAATAATCGTAGAAAATCATTTTTTGAGTGAAGCACTTCAAAGTATTGAGAAATTTTCTTTTTTTAAAACATTTATAAACGCGGGTTTCGGCCCACGTTTCTATACAAATATTCCAAATAAATATGGAAAATTTAGTTATTTAAGATAGGTTGCACATTAAGAAATAATTAGTTCACAGAATAAAATTATTGTTAGGAGTTAATATAAAAGTCAAAGAATAAGAAACAATTAGTTGCTATGTATTTTTTGAACGTGGTAAGAATCACCTCTTTCAAAACTTTATACAAAATAAAAAACAGTCCTTTGTGGGTTTACAACGACGTGACTCACCTTTATTGATTAAAAAAATATCTTTCGAGCTGTGCGACTTGCTTATTTAAAGTGCGATTTTCTAATGATAAGTTATTCAATTTGCCAAATGACTCGAGCTTTGCCTTTGTCTTTTAAGGAATTGTTTTTGGATATTGCGTTATGCTTTTTGCGACCTTCGTTAAGCATTTGCATTCTTGAATACAACAACAATTTAGTTGTTTTGTATTATTATTTTCTATGCTATTGTTTAGGCTAGCATCAGGTGACAATTCCACTGGAGCGGCCAATGCATTTGCACACTGCACCAACATCATTATTAGCTAATGATAGTTTTAGTTTAATGCACTGTTGTAAATATGCCCATTTTTATAACCCAGCATCAGCTTGGCCTTCCATGCAACCCAGTAATAACATACGAAAGTTTAAGATAAGCCTATAGATTTTCGTTTCCCTAACTCACATATTGATATATAAGACACATACATATCAACTTGGAGCTATAGCAAATTGACGCCTTTAGTTAACTGGAGGCGTGTCACCACCTAGCCTATGCTGTACTCATAAATCACATAAACATGCATGAAAAAATTGAGTGCCTTAGAAGGCTGTAAGAACAAAAAAACACAAAAACATTGGACGTGGTATCGCCCACTTTTCTAATGTTATATATATATCTTAATAAAAGTAAACATTTATCCAAATATCATTAATCTGAACCAATTAAATTCTGAGTTACGACAAATTTCTCAAAAACCGAAATTAAAACCATCCTATCTCCCAAGTTGAACCAAATAACCAGAAACTTTCATCAACATCAGTTGGGTTGGTTAAGAGCAGACCTATCAAATAATGATTACTAATCGTAATGATTACCGGTTTGATTGGTTATTTTCTTGAGAATACATTTAATGATTGATTACCATTACTTTTAACTTTTAATGATTATTTTCCAATTAATTAAAATATAATCAAAAAATATTTTTTTTGATTACTCTTCATTTTTTTTTTATTTTTGATTTTCTTCAGTATTAAATAAATATACACACCAACAATACTGGAAAAAATTAAATATAATCCAAAAAAATTATAAAAATTCCTTTTCTTGAAAAACAATTAAAAAAATTATTACCAATTAAAAAAAGCCGTCTAATTAATTGATTACTAATTATTAATCAAATTGAACAGGTCTGACCAAGAGCTCAACACCCCGAATTTTGATACTTAAGAGCTACAAGAAAAAAAGCGACAAATGTAATTTTCTCAAAATTATCCTATTCTATTCTAATAAAAACTTTTAATGATTTATCAAAAAAAAAAACTATAATAATTTTCATAAATAAAAAGAAAAATTATGATTATTGGCCTTGAGCTTACTTATGGTCATGGTACTTTGCAAATGTACAGGCCGTAAAAACAACAATTCAATTCAATTGAATTGTTGGTATACAAAAATAGAAATTTAAAACTTTGGTGGAAAACTTCATTCAAAACTTACGAAAAAAAATTCGCTACTATAAAGTCCTTTGTTATTCTTCACTTCTGCTTACCTAAATTTTTTTTTTATTGAAAATAAGAACAAAAATTGTCTACTAAGTAATAAGCGATAAGTTACATATGATTTTCAAAGGAGATTTCATTCAGTTTGTTATCTTATTCATATGTTGCTAAGTGCTTAAGAATGAAAAAGGCTATATTAAGATAGGTTTTAAGAGGACGTAGAACTGGTAAAAAATCGGACAATTAACAAATTTTATTTTTGTTTTAGTTTAAGAGTGACTACATTATTCTCCGCTCGAACTGCCAATATCTCCCTCACTCGTACTCTTTTCGCAACCTCGCGTAATTGCCTTCAATTACGTAATTCCACTTAAAAATGCCATAAAGCGGCGCCAAATCCGAATTCGTCAACACCCCCCTTCGGTAAAATATGACTTACGACCTTTTCGATACTAAGGTAACGACATGTATGCATTTCTTCTTCTTATTCCTCACGTATTTAATAAATATTTTATGCTTACATTAGCTCAACTCAAGCCAAACAATTAACGTTAATAACAAAAACAATATAAACTTGAAGGCAATATGCAGACAAAATGGTAGAAAAACACCACTAAATTGCAAAACCAAACTTAATATACAAACTGATTTGGGAAATGTCACTTTTATTAGTATTGACAAACTTGTAATAGCTGCAAAGTTGTGCGCGACAAAACGACAAATGATTTGTGATGGAGAAGTTTTATTACGAAATACTCTAATTTTCTTTATGTTTGTGTATTTGGTGTCTGCAAAAATGCCAAAGTCTGATGACTCAACATTTTTTTATAGACCAAATTAGCTTACAAAGAAAATGTTAAAGGGCAGCATATTGAAATAGCAAGCTCATGTAGACAATGACATGTGTAAGTTGTAAATGTTTACTTGAGTAGATTGCTCTCGTGCAAGAAGAAGGAATGTGATTTTTTGCGATTTTGAGTGTTGTTCCGATACCGCGCTGTACTCGATACCTGTACTCATTTAAATATTTGGGAAAAGGTATCGATTTCATGAAGTCACTGTGAGACGATGATAGAAAATAATAAATTAAAATTGGATTTTGTTTTGTAAAATTCTATGGGCGGGACGCAATATTTTTGAATATTCGCAAATTGGGTGATTCTTAGTTAACATTTTTATAGGGGAACGTAAAATGGGTAAACTTTGGCAAACCTTACAACATTTTTTCTGGAATTAACAAAGCAAAAAAGTCAAGAAGCGTTAACTGTCGTGCGAGTTCGATACTGAGCTTATGTACTCGATACCTGTACATGTACTGGCACGGGTAATCGAGTACAAAAAAACTTGATACTTCAGCATAGTACTCGACTATATACTCCTAGTTAGAAGATTTAGATGTTCCTTGCTTTATTAAACTATTTATACAAAATTGCACAGTTTATAAAATTTTGATAATAACAAAGTTTCCAAAACTGATGGAGTTATTTTGATTGTAAACTTTAAAATTTACTATTATTTGTGATTGATTGCAATCTCGTTATATGACAATCGTCGATTGTGTTATCTTTATCTGTACCAAGATTGCAATCTAAAATCATTTGAGTGCAATCACGTTTTTAAATCCCACAATCATTGATCCTATAAAAATTATAATCTATTTATTTTAAAGTGATTGATTGCAATCTCGGCTTCTAAAAATCGTTGATTGTACAACCATTAATTGTGTAAGGATTAAAATATGCAATCATTTGGGAATAATTGATTGCAGTCATGTTTAAGCAATAATTACAAAATTGAAATTTGGTCAACAGCGATTATTGACAAAAAATTGTGATTGAAATCAGCCCGAAATAACAATTAGTTCATTATTTGGTCAAATTTTTCGTAGTACCGAAGATTCAAGATTAAAATCCCGAGATATTTCACACCAAAAATACTTAAAGAATTGTTAGCCAAGAAACGGGTTCTACTTAGTTTACCGGTTTTCAGTGTGGTAAGTAAGCTCACTGAAGCTTGAAACACTTTGAAATGTGGAGAAAGGCAAAATTTTTAAATATTTTGTGGTTTTTGGGCTTTTTGTAATAGGTGGTCCTTCCAACAAATTCGCAAAAGGGTCGTTTTTTGAACCATTATGTACACCTTTAAATCTTTTCGCTTCTTTTAAACTTAAGTGAATATAATGTTGGATAATAAATATTTTTATTAAAATACTTACACAATACATATACATTTTAGCTGCCTGTTATCCAGATCTACACCAACAAATGTTGAATATTTTTTCTTACCTAAATTAGAAAAGAGAAAATAATTAGTAACAAAGAAACTCGTGTAAATTTAGGTTCATAAATAAAAGGTTTAATAAATTTCTAATTTTAAAATAAATTTGTTTAATTAAATACATTAGTAAGGGATGCGAATAAAAATTGTTTACTTTAGGGGCAAATTATGTAAAATGCAAATCTGTTATATTTGATTAGTAATTAGTAATGAATTAATTAGATGGCTTTTTTAATTGGTAATGATTATTTTAATTGTTTTTCAAGCAAGGGCAATTACTAATTGATTACGATCAGAACAAATAAAAAAAAAAAACACAAGGGAAATCAGACAAACTCAAAAATAATAAAAAAAGGTGTTTTGTTTCCTTTTGATTAGTTTTGATTTTTTTTTTATTTTTTTTTTATTATTTTCGTTTTTTTAGTATTATTGATGTCTATATTTATGTGCTTCTACAACAATACTGAAACAAATCCAGAATAATCAAAAAAAAATAATATTTAAAAAAATATAAAAAAATAATTTTAAGAAAATGGTTTTGATTACTTTTGATTATTTTTCATTTATTTATTTATTTTTTTTTTGATTTTTTTTCAGTACTGCTGCAGAAGCACATAAATATACACATCAACAATACTAAAAAAAAAACATAAAATAATCAAAAGTAATCAAACCAACTTTTTTTTGGATTACCTGTAATTTCTTTTTGATTATTTTATTTTTATTTTTTTTTTGATTATTTTTAATAATCGCAAAAAATTATGATTTTTTTTTTATTATTTTTTTAAATTAATTGGTAAATAATCATTAAAAATTTAAAGTAATGGTAATCAATCATTAAATGGATTCTCAGGAAAATAATTAACCAAGCCGGAAATCATTACGATTAGTAATCATTATTTAACAGGTCTGGTAAAATGACACGTAATGCAGCGAGTCACTTGTTCCGGAATGAATCGTCTGTTGGCAAATTTGAGAGGGTTATTTGGTATTACAAAGTGACGGAAGATAATTCGAGTGACTGCTACACAGTGTCACAGAGTTTTATATCATTGACAACTAAGCAAAGAATACGAGAATGTCAACAGAAGTAGACCACTTAACCACTAAAATCCACATTATTCCAACATTCGCACCTTCTATGACAAGCAGTATATTCTAATTCACCAGTTGAGTTGGCTTACAGTCAAGGATACCATCATTTCCTTCTAGTAATTTGAAAAACTCACTGACACTTCATGTACGTATATGAAAATAAATACCCAACTAACATTTTGAAGACTTCGGCGACTTTTATGACGTCAGATTAATTCCTTTACAGCCAATGAGCTTCGTTTATATCATTCTCATATACCTTCTTACGGAATTGCAGTTCTCTATTATAAATACTTGCGGGGATACGCAGAATGAGTCAAATGACACTTCTAAAGAACGTGAGGGCTACGTTTGACTACCTGAGATTAAAAAATTTGCAGTGAATTATTGCAGTGGGTCGGTCATACTACAGGATGAGATATTTATTCCCGAAGAATAAATTAGAGAACACACAAGTTCGTATTCCTTATCCCTACTGTTCAATTTTTGTATCACTAGACGCCCTCAAGCAAAAGGTGCTACTTTGATCTTTGGCTTTAAGTATTGATCTTCAATTGATCCTTGTGGCCTTTACTTGCACTCGTACTGGTGCTATAGAAGAAAGGGAAATGGATGTGGCCAGGGCAGAGGGCTTTTTGTCGCCCTTACTCATACACAGAAGGGACGTGCTACGTCAAAAAGAAGCTGTGAGCTGCCGACTGAGGTGGTGGCGCCAATGGGTTTGAGTGACAGGGGGATCACAATATGCTAGCTTGGAAATAGTTACATTGCCAATCGTGGAGACTGAATCTGAGATAAGGTGGTAATACGCTTGTCGGAAAAGGTTCTTTTACCGCCAACCTCACTCTGGCACAACCCTATTTAAACTACCAGTTTCCTGGCACTTCCATTAAAAGAGACTAATGGTAATATTAGGTAATTAACGCGGCGACTAGGCAGGTAGCTGGATGTCAATAAAGGGGTTTATAGGCCGAGACCTGAGGGATATGTTTACCGACTCGGTGTGGAGGTCCTTCAGGGCCCACCTATGTTTACGCAGATCAAATTGCAAAGTAATGTGGTGCTGAATCTCATAATAGTGCTTAAGAAGATGTTTCCTTATATCTTCAGGAGGCGGAGCTTCATGCAATGGTTGAGAGTAGGTTGAATTACTCCATCTACTTGGACGTTTAACTCTTGCCTCATCTGCGCATTCCACGTCGAAGAGAGTGTCGCCGTCGATTTAGTCGAAGATAGGATCACATTTAGCTCGGTGAAGAAGCTGAAAAGGTTACGGTGATAACTATTGATCCTTGTATAGAATTTATCGATGGAGGGTCCATTGCCTAAAGCCATAATAGTACAGTCGTTAGCGTAGGAGGCTATAGAGACTCCCTCGGAATATGAAAATTAAACACAATGGGGGATAGGACATCAACCTGTGGCCCCTCTCTCTAATCCCTCTTGATATTGATCTTGTAGCACTAAATGCTAATGACTCCTGCCGACCGTTAAGGTAGTTAGCGGTCCAACTTTTTAGGCCGGTAGGAAGTGGTGACTCTTCTTTTGGGAGTGTGACACCGTCCTACAGCTTTAGATTTCGACCTTGCATCCATCCATCAAACATTTTCTGCAATTATTTGGGAGCAAGCCAGACTCGTCCGCTATTCGTTTCTTTTTTAAAATGTTGACTGGACATGCACCTTTTTGGCTTATTCACCACCAAAGACATTGTGCCACACATACGTAGTATATATGGGAGCAGGGCTGTGTGACTTATATGGATGGGACTTACGGTGGATTGGTGGGCTGACAAAATGTATTAAAAGCTTTAATAAACATAAAATATTACACGTGTAGGGATGGTTTGTTAGCGTTGAAATCGATGCCACCGATCGGGTTTAGAAGGGCAGTTTACACACACGCTGAGCAAGTAGACTCGCTACATACAGTGGCGGACATAAGTGTACATACAGTCGTTTTCTGCGATTTTCACCAATTTGTGTCAGTTTCTATTACAAGAACTATAAATTTTGTTTTAAAAATGTACGCAATATTTGCGAAAATTCCAAGAAGTTTTAGCAAAATGTTCAACTTTTTTCATAGAATTTTCAGAATTTTTTAGAGTATGAAGTTTTGCAGGCCATTAAATTTTAGTATAATAATGTGTTAAACTTAAGTTCGTGACACACTTTGCTGATTTTTGGCAATTTTTTTCCCGACGAGCTAAAGTATTTTCTTTCATACAAAAAAATTTGCGTTCATAAACTTGTATGAAGGAAATCCAGAAGCCTTCAAGAAAAAAAATCAGAGAAATGTGTCACGAACTTAAGATTAACACCTTATTATACTAAAGTTTAATGGGCTACAAAACTGCCTACTCTAAAAAATTCTAAAAATTCTTTAAAAAAAATTCAAAATTTTAATAAAATTTCTTTGAATTTCCACTAATTTTGTGTACATTTTTAAAACAAAATTTGTAGTTGTTGTATTAGACCTTGACACATGTCTTTACTCAAGCTTCGTTAAAATAATTTTATTAAGGCCAAAATTTGTGAAAATCGCAGAAAACGACTGGATATACACTTATGTCCGCCACTGTATACCAATACAGTAATAACGTCAAACAGCAACAACGATAGAATGCACAACGACCTAAAATCGAAAGAAAAGTCGAAGTAAATTTATTTGTTTGCTTCGGAATCGCAAAACAAACTAAACAACATTCAGCACATTTCAGCAAAGCGTTAAATCAGTCACATTTACAAAATAATGCCAAGTAACGAAAGAAAAGAAAAGCGAAAAGATGGAAATTCAACCAAAAAAAAAAAACAAGCAACTACAACCAGCAAGAAAGAACCGTGAAAGAGCAAAAGCAACAAAAATCGACTGTAAATCAAGGCAACCCACAATCGTACCCACAAAAACACACACACACATGCGCCTGCTAGCTTATCCTACTTTTAACCCACCGCCCACCAAATACAGTGACGACCCAACCACCCAGAAGCCAAGTTAACGCAAAGAAAAATTCTAACAGCCAGACAGCTCGTCAGTGTTGCGAGCTACCTCAACCAGCTGAGTAATAGCAAACAAAAACAAAAGAACGGTAAACAACTTTTGGTGACGAGACGCGACACTCATTTAAACTCGTGCTCGTCTCGGTCGGCCAACAAAACCGAAGAGCAACAGCATAACAAAATATAGGAGCGCGGTATGTAAAGTGACACACAACGACCTGTCGACGAAACGACGATGGGAAAAACGGTAGCTAATACCAAAACAAAAAAAAAAACAAAACAACTACAGCAATATTATAAAACGAATTTAAACAAAAAGTAATATCTACAACCGTCGCCAAGCGCACACAATCCGTTAAACATATGCACGAAGTTCATATCTTTTATAAGTAAGTCGACACGAGCTACCGACTTTGGGAGAGTGGTTATTCACACGAACATGCATTGTTGATATCAACCATTATCGTCGTCCTCGTTCACGTCCTTGCCACTACTCTAACACGTCGCTCTCCTTCTCTCATCGAAAAAATTGCTATAATTCTTCAAGCACAGCCGACAAAGAGCGTGCCAGCCATTGGATGTATCGTTAAAAATAGGGTTGCCAAATGGCGTGAAAATGTTCTTATAAATATTATTTGTTTGGAATGTATTTGAAATGCGAAAGTGTACGAATTTAGTGCTAAAAGCGATTATCTGGTGTTAGAAAGTTGAGCTCTAAATAAGGCTCTACATCGAGGGCTTAGTGGAAGATGACCTTATTACAGAGTTTTCTTCAAAAATGCCCTATCTCAGAATTTGTTCTTAGATAAGGTGTTTTTTAAACGAATTCGGAAATTGGGTTATTCCATCGGTTTGCTGGGAAAGGGTGATCTTCCCCACACCCGTCGATATCAGAATTTAAGTATCGAAATATTTTAAAGACAGGGACCTCTAGGTGATATAGCTGACCTAGTATTCTTACTCTGAATATCCAATAGCAAATCAATAAGCCTAACACCAAAGGTTTCAGGAAAAAATTTGCTGATCCTTGGGGATAAATAAAAGAACCCTTTGAGAGATTAGTCGTATCAGAATATTTTACTACATGTAACCCTAGTCCTTCCTAAATATTGCGGGAAAAATATGCGTTCTAGGGACAAACGGTTGGAGAGATAAACTAACAATATGAAACACCATACTAAGACTCTATGAATTAGAAAAGAACTAAGAATGAAGATCCAATGGCAAATAACACTCCGTTACAAAAACGAGCTTTAGCTCTGTCCAATGAGCCAAAAATACCTTTTCGGAAAGGGGAGAATAAATAAAAATAGACCGATACACGTTTCATGTACACGTCAGCATTTTTTTTTTTAGTCGTGGGCGACTATTGCAATAGAAATTTATGCAAGTTTACTGATGGAAGGTCGACAATAAAGTACGCTGTACCAACAATTTGGCTACCATTTACGGAGCACTGCGCAAAAAAAAAAAAAAAAATTGTTAAAAATCGATCCAAAGTCTTTCAAACAGGCGGGCAGACGGACACTATGACCTTTATACTTCATACATAAAAAAAAATTCCCCTTTTTCGAAATCGTGATTTCTTACGATTATTAAAATAATCAAAAAAAATGTGTTTTGATTACTTTTGACTATTTTTTATTTTTATTTTTAATTTTTTTTTTTGATTATTTTTGTTTTTTTTTCCTGTAATGCTGTAGAAGCACATGAATACTGGAAGAAAACAAAAAAAAAATCAAAACTAATCAAAATATTTTTTTAGATTAAAAAACAAAAAAATCAAAAGTAATCAAAACTATTTTTTTTTAGATTATTTTTGATTTTTTCCAGTTGTAATAAATTAATAATTGCAGTTTCTTGAATATTAATTTGAATTAAAGTAATCATTATCAATTAAAAAAGCCCTTTAATTAATTAATTACTGATTACTTATCAAATTTGGCGGCCGCCGTGGTGTGAAGGTAGTGTTGCCGGCCTACCACACCGAAGGTCCATGGTTCGAGCCCTGGTACAGGTAACATCAAAAGTGATTTGAAAAAAGTTTTTCAAAACGGGGTCGCCCCTCGGCAGTGGTTTATCAAACTCTCCGAGTGTATTTCTGCCATGACAGGCTTCTCAGCAAAAAATTCGTCTCCTTTGTAGATGCCGTTCGGAGTCGGAAAAAAACTGTAGGTCCCACCAATTTGCAGGGAAAATTCAAATCGGCACACCACAAATTGGAAGAGAAGCTTGGCGCAAAAATCTCTTAGGAGGTTTATGATGTTATACCTGTTGTATATCGCGACATAGAGATAGAGAGAGACTTATCAAATTTAACAGGGCTGGTCTGAGAATAGCACAATATTAAGTACTTGCCAAAGAAATTGAGATTCCTGGAATAAGAGTTGTGTGACAATTCCGACCCAAAATTAAGCACATTTTGATGCGAAAAAATTGTTTACCCCCATATTAAAAGTAAAAGGCAACTCTGGCTATAATCAGAAGCAGCAAACAGATTTGCAATGAGCATGTCATTGCCGAGTCGCCGCTGTCAACGTTTAGCCTCTGCCCCTTTATCAATCTAAGATATTTGGCTGAATGGCCGACCATATGACGAATCGTTCGTCGTGTTAAGTGAGTTTTTGTTTTGACAAAATTTAACAGAGTTCGTAAAATTTAACTTATGTTTGTTTTTTCATAACGCTCTTTTCTATAAGCTCCAACGTGTGCAATTTCCACCCAAAAAGAAACAAAAAAGAATAAAAGAAACCAAACAAGAACCAGCGAAGTAACAAAACGCATTAACAAAAGGCAGTGCTGAGAATTTGTGTTAGAGGAGGCAAATGGGATACAAGTTGGCGAAGGCAACTCAATGGAGTCACTCCAGGCGTAAAACAACAACAAGCTAAAGAGATGAGACGGGTGCATGTCGATTTCAAATAAGAAAAAAAAATGTTTTGCGAAGGCATTATAGAGTCGATATTTTTGGTGTGGATTTTTGAGGTTAATGAAATTTTTAGAAAGGGAGAAATTAGATATGTATGTATGTAATTTTATGGCTTTAAGTTGTTTTAACATTCAGCTGAACGATAGGTCGTAACAGGATAAAGGAATCTAGATAGCTATACAGTTGGATACATAAACATTCATTGAGTATAGAGAAATCAAAGTAGACACGTGCGTGAGTCCATCCGGCCCTCCGTATATCCAGGCGGGTGGAAATACGATAAGTAGAGCAAAATTTTGAAATTTGGTATGCAGTTTCCCTGCCACTAATCCATAGCGCTTTTTAAAATAGGTGAAATCGGATGACAGCTGCGCCCAATTTTTATATATCGAATATGTTGGACAACACAAATGCAAAATACATAATGCACCTATTATGACCAAATTTGGTAGGTAGATTGAAAATGTGGCTTAATTTTTTTATATTAATTTTAAAAAATAGGCGTGGCGCCGCCCAATTTGGTCAAAAATATAAGTAAAAAATTAAAAAACACATAAGATATCATAACGAAATACAGCACACGCATTACGCTTATTACGAGATATTTGGTGAGGATAAATGCACGAAATCGGTTAAGGACCACGCCCACTCTAGCAGAAAAGAGTTTTAAAAGGCGAATATAATGGGGAATATCTCTGCTAAAAAGTAATATAAATTTAATGTCAGTTCGATTTTACTTCCAAAGTGTCGTTTGTAAGAAGAAACGCGAAAAAATACGATTTTATGAAAATGGGCGTGGCACGACCCCACCTTGGGCAAACCTCTTTTAACGTTTCGGTAGCCTTTACTCGATGAAGAGCTGACTTATATATCGAATAAATTTGTTTACACATATTTCAAGTATTACGAAACAAATTCTTGATGAAGATGAGCAAAATCGTTTTCAATCACGCCCAATTTGTGTGAAAATAACGCCTCAGTAAATTTGGAAAAGCGATATCTCTGCAATTAAAGGAGTTGCATTACTGAAATTTTGCAAAAAGAATAACCAAATCTAAATTTGAAGTGGGGGTACTACCACACATCTGTGAATTCGCAATACCTATTTGGTGTTCCAGTCATCAAAGAGCCAAAAATTAGGTCCACCAGCCATATTCCATAATATCTGACAAATAGGTATAAAATGATTGGCCTCCTCAACCTAACATTTGCCTATTTCATTTAACAAAAATGTATTTTTAATAAGCAAAAAAATGTATTAATACAAAAATACCCACTTTGGCAGAGTAAATTTCCTAAATCCTGTGATAAAGTATATCGATTGGTACAGTTGTGAAAACACACCACAAATATTTAGTATGACAAATACAGAATTAAGTAATTTTCTTGTGCTTTTCTTTTATGTGGATGTAAAAAAGTTGCTTTCATTCCTAGCGCGCTGTGCAACGAATGGCTTGTGAAACCCGGAAAAGGCAAATGGCAAACCAGGAAATAACGGAAACAGAGTAAGGTGTTTCAATCTATTTAGTGTCATCAGAAGGATACAACATCTCGCATTTACCACAGAGTAATGCGTACAATGCGGACAGCCATTAACACAAAGTGGGCGGCAGCAACAAAGCACAAAGGACAAAGAACAAAAAAAAGAAAAAAAAAACCAGAGACAAAATATTAAAATCTAAGTATAAGGCATAACATGCAAAATAAACTAAGAAAAATCATTCAAAGCGCATAAAAACGAAATAAATATTTGAGTAAATGGACGACGAAAAAATAAAGAGCAAAAAGCGAAAAGCAGCCATGCTATACAAATACATAGAAATGCGAGGGTACTAACAAGAGTTCGCTTTGTTGAGCCTAAGGTCATTAAATGAATAAGTTACATATGATATGATCATACCGTTCTCTAAAATCCATCTGCAAGTTCTTTTTAGACTATTTTCGGTTCAAAATTTTCTATAGAGCGGGTCAACCAAAATTATTTACTAAGGAAGCCTCTGAAGTCCAAGGTTTCAATCAGTAAGTACTCTCTTGGTTTACGATTTAGAAATGGGGCTAAGAAACCAAGCTATACTAGTACTCAATCTTTTGTAACTTTGCCCAAATAGCTTATAGGAATGGAGATAGTTATGGGGTTTGTTTAACCAAATTGCGTAGGACGAGCGGTAGGATGAGCTAAATTTTTTTTTTTTCGCTTTCCACAACATGAATTTTTACTTAAAAAAAAAACCAAAACACAAACTAAAAAATTAAAAAAACTAAAAAGTGAAAAAAAAAATTTTTTTAAGGTTACAAAAAAAAACATAAAAAAACAGTTTGCTTAGCATGAATTTTTACTTTATAAAAAGAGGCTAAAAAATAAAAAAAGTAAAATAAAAGAATTAATTAAAAAAATACAAAAAAATAACCTGCTATTAATCAATATTGCCCCCTTCGATTTTTAAATAAATTATAAATAATAGTTCTAACGGAGAAATTGTAATTTTTCGTCCAAAATTGTTAAAAATATTAGCAAATTGTTAAATAGATTTTTTAATCCTCTTCCATTCTAATAGAATAAAGAAAGTGCCCTCGAGTTTTGGATTTTTTACTTAAATTACAAAAATTATACTTTTACTTTACTACTAACCTTTTGTTTCCGCTTTCGACTTTGCATTGGCTATCGAAGGGATTTTTTAATAAGAAATAAAAAAAATAAATTAATTTAAAAATAAGAAAAAAAAAAAAAAATAAAACAAAAAAATATATATAAAAATAACAAATTTACTCAATATTCTGAGGTGTCCCTTCGATTTTTAAAAAGGACTAATATTCCCAACAGAAAGAATTTTTTGGTGCAAAATCGTAAAAAAAATTAAAAATTTGCCGAATATGATTCTTTTAAATAATCTTCCATACTAATACAAGCCTTTTATTTTTGAGTTTTTTATTTAAATCAAAAAAATAACAAGAACATATTTTTTATTCCACTTTTGATTTTGCATTGGCTTTCGAAGTAAGACCCTATAGATTCCAGAACACTAAATAAAAAATGTTGAAGTTGAAAAAAATTTTGTGATACGGCGTTCTTGAGTCAAATTTTGAAGGACGTGCTTCAAAAATGGTTTGAAATAAGGTAATCATTCACTCAACCGTCGAATTGATCAATTATTTATTTAAAGCTTTAGAGAATTTGTTGTAATTCCATTTTCTTATAATGTAAAAAATCTATACACATTCTAACGAAAAAAAAAACTTTTAAGGGCCCCCATCCGCAATACTACATAAGCCAAGAAAGTCTGTTCCCACGATATCTTCATTAAAAATTGTGATATTTGAATCAACAATAGGTACAAAGAACTTTTTTGTAATCAAACTTTTGTTAGTCCCCACGTACATATATACAGTAAAACGAATAGACCAAGAAAAAAAAGGATTTATTTATTATTGCATTAACGTGATGGGTAAGTGTTGAATTTAAGTATATTTAAAGTGTATGTAGGCATGCTTATCGTTACTAGTTTGGGGCAGAATGAAAGAGTCCGCAATAACTAGCTGCAGCAAAAAGGATACAGGATGTAACAGTCAAGTGAAGGAACCACAAATATAAGGAAAATGCAAAAAAAAAAAAAGAAAAACACAGCGACACATTGGCATTGCTGCAGCTTGGAAGTATTGTGGTGTGAAGAGGCGTGATTACGTTTAAATACTTACACGTGAAATATGTCGGAATATTATAAAACTTTTTCACTTTACTCATAATGTAACTAACAAACTGAAATGTTCCCTAACACGAGCATAGTGCAGTTGGCAAGCTTTAATATTTGATGTAAAATAAAGAAAAGGAGTGCACTGGAAGAAGGTGTGAGGTATATAAGCCCAGCGGTTGTTTCCAGAACTTTTATTTTGTATATACGACACATGTACATAAGACAGACCTGAATAATATGTATTACAAAAAGTAAACAACTGACAGTAGTAAAAGGATCAAAATCAGGGTTTACAGAATGAAACTTGAATGCTCAGGAATGGGGGTTAGTGCTAGGAATACAATTAAATAAGGTATAAATGAGAAGTTTAAATTTACAATTTTTGGTTGGTCGAAATATTATTTTAGAACAGACCTGTGAAATAATGATAACTAATTGTAATGATTACCTGTTTGATTAATTATTTTCTTCAGAATCCATTTAATGATTAATTACCATTATTTGTAATGCTTATTTTCCATTTAATTAAAATAATAATAAAACAAAAAATCATGATTTCTTACGATTATTAAAAAAAATAAAAATAAAAAATAATAAAAAAAAATTATTTTGATTACTTTTGATTTTTTCCAGTATTGTTGTAGAAGCACATAAATGTACACATCAACAAAACTGAGAGAAAATCAAAAATTATCAAAAAAATAATTTTAAATAATCAAAATTAATTAATTACGATGCGAAAAAATAAAAAAAAAAGTTGTTTTGATTACTTTTGATATTTTTTTCTAATCGTTATCAATTAATAATTGCCTTTTCTTGAAAACCAATCAAAATAAGCATTACCATTAAAAAAGCCGCCTAATCAATTGATTACTAATTACTAATCAAATTTAACAGGTCTGTTTTAGAAGGAGGACTTTAAAGTTAAGCAATTTGCTTTAACATTGAAAACATTAATCCGTTTTTAGCAATTTGTTAATATTTTTGTAGGAAATTCGTAGGCGGCCGCCGTGGTGTGAAGGTAGTGTTGCCGGCCTACCACACCGAAGGTCCATGGTTCGAGCCCTGGTACAGGTAACATCAAAAGTGATTTGAAAAAAGTTTTTCAAAAACGGGGTCGCCCCTCGCCAGTGGTTTGGCAAACTCTCCGAGTGTATTTCTCCCATGACAGGCTTCTCAGCAAAAATTCGTCTCCTTTGTAGATGCCGTTCGGAGTTGGCAAAAAACTGTAGGTCCCACCAATTTGTAGGGAAAATTCAAATCGGCACTCCACAAATTGGAAGAGAAGCTTGGCGCAAAAATCTCTTAGGAGGTTTATGATGATATACCTGTTGTATATCGCGCCATAGAGAGAGAGGAAATTCGTAGCCTTTCAATAGTCTGCTCCAAATTTGAATTTCTTTCTGCTTACGTTTATGACCTCTCTGAATAAAAGGTCAACATACGAGGTGTGTTCAAAAAGTATCGCGAATTTTGTATTTTCGCTGGTTATGTATATTCGAATTTCGAATTTTTTGTGGCGTTATGTTGGTACTCATGTCTGTCACTTATGCCGACAAGCTCGGCCATTTCGAATGTTCAGTTAATTGTTGACAGCTGCTCTGCTTGCACGTGTTTTGGATCGTCTTCGATTTTCGTACCAAAATTGCTCAATTGTGACCAAAAACAGCATCGCATGAACATTGCTAATGAGATGTTAAACTCTGCCCCCGACGACCCAAATTTGCTCCAGAGGGTCATAACTGGTGGTTTATGGTTATGACGTGGAAACCAAAGCTCAATCATCTCAATGGAAGCTGCCGCACGAACCAAGACCGAAAAAGGCGCGCCAAGTTCGGTCGAATGTGAAAGTTTTGCTGACAGTTTTCTTCGATTGCAGGGGCGTGGTGCATCATGAGTTCTTGCCACAGGGAAGAACGGCCAATAAGGAATATTACCAGCAAGTTATGCGCAATTTGCGCGAAGCAATCCGCCAGAAACGCTCGGATTTGTTGATTTGATCGTTGCTTGTGCGCGACTTTTTGGCCAAAAACAACACACTAATGATGCCGCAGCCACCGTATTCCCCAGATCTGGCCCCCTGTGACTTTTTCTTGTTCCCTAAACTGAAGAGGCCCATGAAAGGACGCCGTTACGCTTCTCTTGACGAGATAAAGACGGCATCGAAGGAGGAGCTGAACAAGATACAAAAAAATGATTTTTTGAAGTGCTTCGAAGATTGGAAAAACCGTTGGCACAAGTGTATAATATCTCATGGGGATTACTTTGAAGGGGACAAAATAGATATTCATGAATAAATAAATCATTTTTGAAAAAACACAAAATTCGCGATACTTTTTGAACACACCTCGTACATGAATAAAAGGTCTGAAATCGTAAAATGTGTCTTAAGCTGAACCAACTCTGATGCGGTGCGAACAGTGAGAACTAGGGATGCCGGGATCCCGGAATCCCGTGCTTTTTTGAGTGCCTAAAATCTATGGATTTCTTTCTTATAATCCCTAATTCCTTTTTACGATTATAAATGAAATTATTTTCATTTTCAAATCAAAAACGTATTAAAAATCCTATTACATGTTATACGAGTATATATAAAATATATGTTTTGGAGTCGAACTAAACGGCTGGAAAATAGCTTATAAGGATGGCTAAAGCCCAAAAAATTGGAATTTCTTTTGAGAACACAATTTTTAATTTTTTTCATTGGTGAACATTTCTGATTGAAAGTTGAAACATTTTCCATCACACTAATTTTAATCGAAAACTGCCCGCTGGCGTGAATTTTCATTCAGAATTTGTTTGAGTGGAATTTGATTTCCTTCAAAATTATATGCAGCTATTACTATACTTCAATGGCTTGGTAGTTTTAAAGCAAAAGTTATATGAGACCTGATATATCTTAACTAGCAATGTTTGACCTCAAAAACTTCATATTAAAGTGTGAAATGACACTCTTACACTGTTTCCACTTCTTCCTCTTCATCTATATCCTTTCCGTCACTTTATCACTTCCTTTAGCTCTTTAATCATCAACCATAAATATATGACGCTAAGTCATAACCCGGGGCGTATGAGTAACATTCATTGCATTTTCGATCACAATACAAACGATAAATCAACTGAGAATTTCAGTTTTAGCCAGGTTATATAATCGGAATATTTACAATACACATTTTTAGAAACAGGTTTAGTTTGTAGACAGATTTCAAAAAAGGTCAAAACTCTCATAAGCAGGAACGGTCTTAGGATACACAAAGTACATTAGGTCATGAGCTAATTCGGAATTAGCTGGCTTATTCGAAACCAGACCTGTAAAATTTTATTATTATCAATTAATTAGACGGCTTTTTTAATTGGTAATGATTATTTTAATTGGTTTTTAAGAAAAGGAAATTATTAATTGATTACGACAAGAAAAATAAAAAATAATCAAAAAAAATTCCAAGAAAATAAAAAATTATTAAAAATGTGGTTTTGACAATTTTTTTTTTGGTTAATTTTTTTTTTATTTTGGTATTTTTTTTAGTATTGTTGGTGTGTATATTTATGTGCTTCTACAACAATACTGAAAAAAATCTAAAATAATAATAAAAATTTAAAAAAAATAAAAACTAATCAGAAATAATCACAAGTAATGAAAACAACTTTTTTTATTGTTTGAAATTTTTTTTAATAATCGTGAAAAATCACGATTTTTTTTTTGTTTTTTTTTAATTAATTAGAAAATAATCATAAAAATTGAAAGTAATGGTAATCAATCGTAAAATGGATTTTCATGAAAGTAATTAATCAAACCGGTAACCATCACGATTAGTAATCATTATTTAACAGGTCTTTTCGAAACTAACGTTTCATGACACTACCAAAAATCGAAATTCGCTGAACTAAATATTTTCGTATTTAAGAAAATCAATCATCTAATTTCGGGTGGAACCAACATTAAATATCCAGCTGTAGTTAGTTGTCAGTTGCAGGAACGGACTCAAACACTCATGATTATTTTACAAACGCGTGGGTTGTGGTGCCACGCACACTCTATACAATTTTGCAAAAGTCGTTGATCAGACCAAAATAGAAATTAGCTATGCTACACCATTTTTAAAATTAAAAAAAATTTGCTTTTGGAACTAAAGTTCACTTTGGTTGTTATTGCAAACCAATATGCTATTTCTCTGAGTAACTTCACGTTGATATGTTTTAATACATTTTTGCAAAAGTTATGAAAAAATGTGTGTGATAATCGAGCTTAGTATTGACAATACCGCTATTAATCTGAATTTCGTCTCAGGCTGCTTGTCGATTCTATTATAACAAAGAATCTATCCAGTGTTAATCCTGTAAAGCCGCGTGCACAAACTTTTGAGTTATTTAAAATGTCGACATCTCGGTAAAAGCTGCTACCTCCATCCAGCAGAATAATTTTTCAGTAGAACGAAGAAACCAAATAGAGTGAAAACTACACACAATGTTAGAAATTTGCATTGAAATGAAAAATAACCAGCTTTTCTTATATTTTTTGGACTTAGCAAGTTTTACTATTTGTCTTTTTCAGCGCCGCTGATCGTTAAACACAAGATTTTCTTCCATAATATCAAACGGTCGTTTTTTAGTGATAGGTGGACTAAACAGTGTTTGTCGACGATAACCAAAAACCCGCACTATTAAAATCCTAGACCTACCACTGCTTTACGGGCTTAGTTAAATGGGCCACCATTGCTTTAAGGCACACCATGATTTTACCCGCAAATCTTGGTCTAGTAATTGTTAGGGATTGATAACAAAAGTTATATATTTACAGTTGTATTCACTATAATAGTATTGAAATTAAATTAGATACCGCTCGCCGAAATAAGAAGAAGCTGTGTTTTTAATAATTCCAAATTCCATTACAGAAACCACATAAAAAGAAATTTCAAAGTTTACACAAAATTCAGGATAGTAAATTAAACTTTTAAAAATCTACATCTAAATTACAATAATTTTGGGCATAGTTTTTAGAAAATTTTTGAGTACGCAATTTTATAGCTCATTCAATTTTAGCATAATAATGTGCAAGTTAGAAGTACCTCAAGATTTCCCCTGATTTTTTAGAATTTTTTTTCAAGGATGTTGGGGTTTTTTCCATACAAAATTCATATATTATATGGAAGAAATCACTCAACACCCTTGACAAAAAAAAAATCCGAAAGTTCAGGGAAATGTTTAGTGAGTCCTAACTTGCACAATGTTATACTAAAATTGAGTGATGTAGGAAACTGCGTTCTCAAAAATTTTCCAGGAATTCTAAGTGAAGATTTTGATGGTAATTTTTTAATTATTAATTAACTATCCTGCACTTTGTGTAAGCTTTAAAATTTATTTTTATCCGGTTTCTGTTACGGAATTGATGGTATACAAAATAAATTCCCTATACTTAAAATAAAAATTATTAAAATAAATTCTTATTTCGTCGCACGATATAAATTTTACTATCACTACTATTGTATTGAACACAGGTGTAAATGAAAACTCTTATTAAGTATTGTTATTTGTTAGTATTTAATTTCATGTATAGATTGTATTAAAAATTATGTAGTTTACACTTACATCTAAACAGCATAGCTAGGCTGGATTCACGCTGAAGATGTTTATGGTTTTTTTAATATTGTTTTTTAATTTGAATTTTTATTTTAGTTAATACTATTTTTCCGCTACTACTGAACTTGTCGAAGTCAAAGTTTTTTTAAAAATTACTTTTTGTATTGACACATTGTCCTCAAACGCGCATGCAGCCACATTCTCTTTATCAAAACTGTTTTTTTTTTGGTTTTTGTTTTAGTCACTAATCACATTAGTTTTGGAGCCACTTGAAGTCCCTTAAGAAGAAAAACACAAATAAAAAGCAGTCAAACACATTAAAACGGAAATTTGATTTTGACACGCACACGCACGCACATACAGCGACGAAGCTTCGACGACAAATACACAAATGAATTGTTGTAAATGCGAGAAGCAACAAAAGTTAGAGTCGTACAACAACAACGACAAGCAGTACACAAACAATCGATAGAAGGATAATAACGGCAAATGGACGCAATGCAAGGAAAGCGTCAACAAACCTCCAGTCAAACTTACTGGCACTTGGTGTTGGTGCTGGTTGGTTGGTTTGAATGGCTGTTGGTTGATGGCCACACACGAACCTGCCACACCCAAAAAATATTCGCACAATTTTCGTACCAAATTTATATATAATTTGTGTTTTTTTTTGCATTTTGTTTTCTTGATGTTTCTTTTTTGTTTGAGTTTTCTTCCTTGTTGGCTACGCTTGCCACTTAAATTTTCACAATTTTTTTTTATTTATTCTTTCATTTCTGTTCTGAGTTCTTATTCTGCTTCTACGTTTTGCTACTTGCAAATGTACATACAAATACAAAATTATTCTTATGAAATAAATTTCTGTCTTGCGATTTCCTGCGATATGCCTTAACATTGCAACAACAAAAACATGAATAATAAAGAAATATCAACAACTGTGGGCATATAAATGCAAAAGCCCATGAGAACAGTGAAAAGGGATATTTGTGACTTACATACATTAGGGTGGGTTGAAAAAAACAAAAAAAAAAGGCTCGCTTAGTAGCTTGGAAGAATTTATTTTTGATACAAAATTTTATTTTATTATAAAAAAAATTGGAAAAAAAGAAAAACAAAATTTTTATTTTTAAATTTCCAAAAAAAAATTTTACTCAACACTCACGTGGTCCAATGGGAAAAAAATCTTTAAAGGTGCTCTATAATATGTAGGGCGTCTCCTTGAAAGCCAATGGAAAGCCAGACATTTAAACAATTTTTTCGTATTCAGGCAGTTTCTGCAGTTCACTTTCTAGTGAATGATGTGGTGAGCCTATGTTAATTTGTCGGTTAAAGCAAGCGAGTCGGAGTGAAAGTGAAATGTAGAGCATGACTGATTATTTTTTGTAATTTAAGAGCAAAAAAAATTCATTCATAAAATTAAATGCACTTTTCTATATAATTTTTTAAGTTTTTTTTTACGATTTTGAACCTACAAAATATATTTCCTTTAGAGCTATTATTTTTTTTTTGTCTATTTGACCCGTTTAAAATGTTTATTTTATTTAAAATTCCTTTTTTTCAAGCGAAGAAAATATATATTTTTTCCAACCCGCCCTAACATTTATACAAATATATATATATATATATATTTATATACATATAAGGCGTGTAAGGCGAGCTGAATGAAGGAGGAGACTAAATCCCGAATTGAAAAATGCAAACAGTAAAAGAAAGAGTGAAAAAAACGATATGTTTTAAGGTAAGTGGGGTATGCATGAGGGGTAAGTGGTAAGATGCATAAATCGCTAAGGCGGAGGAGAGTAATAACGCGGGGGCGATGGAGATGGGGTTGAGATAAGTAATATGTTAAAATGAGAAAATGTAAAACCTTTAACCAAACGAAAGTATTACAAAAAATTGCAGCAATCATGCATCCCACCACCTGGACGTCTTTAGTACAGGGGCGCCTCAGCATTGAGGTAAAAGAGGCTATGGTGTCGGGGTAGCAAGGCATAGGTAAATAAAAGGCAGGTTATTTTAGGTAGAATTGGGTGGCAATTGTCGCCGATATGGAGGTGTTCACTTGAAAGCCATCAATAGTGCCTGTTTTCATTGTAACAGGTAATAAGACCAACGGAAATAAAATCAATTGACTTTATTTCACCGCCAACGGGAACAAAGTTAATTTACTTCGTTCATTACGTTTTCAAAAGAGAAACAAGATTCGTTGACTTGACTGCTATTATCTTTATTATGTTATTTTAAGCGCCTGATCTGATACATTTCCAATTGATTTAGAAAAACCCTGTAGGAAAAATTTGAAATAAAAAATCGGCATAAAGCAATGTTGACCATTTTTCCATTTGAATTAGGAAAAAACATTGTTGACTTTGTTTGCAACTTTTGCTTGACTTTATGTACAAATTTGTGTTAACTTTATTCCCATTTCGAAAAGGAAATAACACCAATTGATGCTATTTCCCAAGTGCAAGAGCGCCCATTACACTTGTTTTCGTTGATTTTACTACTTGTTACTGTGGTCGCACCACAACAGAAAACACAGCTTTCAATTACTAAGCGCATAGATATAGTTCCGGACAAAGTTGACCTTAGTCAGTCCGAGGTACTTCTAACTTGCCTTGAAAAAAGCCGGGTAGATAACTATGTACTAACTGGATGACTCTATAAAAATTAGTATACCTATAGCAATGAAAGTTCGGCTGAGTGCTTGTGGTAGAAGATGGCTAGAGCTATAGCGTCACCGGCCCGAAGATTGGCTTTAAAGCCTGGTGTAGGCTAGTGAAAGGAGAACCGCATGACACTATGCCGGGTTGTGATTGCGATTGGGGCCCTAGCTGTAGCTACTCGAAGCATAGCAGATACGAAGACCCCCTTCCCCCTCCGGCAACGCCAGTGTGGGGCTCAAAATACTTGTATCAGATTTGCTGTCCGAGCAAGTATATATATTTGTAAGAAGAAACCCCAGAACCTTAATATCTTAGTCTAGGGATACAGTCGAATTGAAGAAAAACTCTGAAATATCCGATTGCGCGAGCTAATTTAGACCAAGCTGCGACTGCTTCACTGACGAAGCTAGAGCAGGTACTTCGTTGGCTGCAAACACATTTCAAAAATTACTAACAAAGCATGGCCAGGAATTCCATTTGCAAAATATGAAAGCACACATATTGCCCCTGTGCACGCCACTATGTCAAGACGCCTCTGCTTAAGTATTTTTGTATCAGAGATCGTGTGCGTATAAGCTTGAGTTCGCCAGGATATGTATGGGTATGATGAAAGGGTTTTTGTTTTTCCGCACAAATTCAAACTGGGCAATGCTTAAGCCAAGATTTTCCGAATACAAACTGGTGTAAGAGCACTTCAGTCGAATTCGAAGCAATAGAACTGCAAGCCATAAGAGATCTGTCACTTGGATGTTCCGCTACTATGAAATAGAACCCGCCACCTTTATTATGTGAGTCTAATATGCCGCTTTTGATTTAGCTACTCCGGCAAAAATTTGAGAAAATGGGAGCAATTTACTCGGCGGAAAAAGCGTTAGCTATTTCATGAAGCAGGTTTCGAACACTTGATTTTTGTTGGAACGATTTTCCGTCATCCCTTGTCAAGTTTGGTTTTGTGACAAACCGGTTTCGGCGTTCTGCCATTTTCAATGCCTAGTTTCGTTCTGGTCTGTGTCTATCCGCTGCGTTGTTTTTTTATAGTCCGTGGGTGCTGTGGCAGGTAATGTCAATCTATGTGTTCGTGGTAGGTAACGTTAATATGCGTGTGTGTGTGCGCGGTATTGATACGACCGAATTGTTATCTGTCCCAAGGGTTGTTTTTGTAGGTATGTAGACATACCGCTTGTTAGCTAAGCGGTAGGTTGAGGTAGATAGAAATCGGTGATTTTTGCAGTTTGGTTCATATTTCGTTTTTGCTTGTTCATTGTTACGTGTTTGGTTGCTGTACCTGCTGGCTTGTGCTGTTTTTTGTAAACTAATTTTAAAGGTTCAAATATTTCGTCAGAGATAGTGTTGGTTTGTTCGTTTATGATCCTGCCGTCAAATGTTTTTAACTTGTATATCTCCATGTTCTCAAGTACATTAAGCCGCCGGCCTTTTCCTTGTACGTGAAGTATTCGAGCCGTTGTTTTTATGTTAGCTGGGGTGCAGTTGTTCTCGAACATGTGGTTCGCGAAATTAGATTCTGGTATTATGGTGGGTTTTCGTGTTTTTTTGTTGTAGTCCCTGATATGCTCTCGGAATCGTGTGCTTATTTTTCTTCCTGTTTGTCCTATGTAGCTGTATTGACATTCACAAGTAAGCCTATACACTCCGTGTCTGTTGAATGGGTCATCAGAATTAGTGTCGGTTCTTAGTTTTTGTCCGACGTTGTTAGCTGTTCTGAATGCTGTGTTGATGTTATATCTTTTAAAGAAGTTTGCTAATTTGTACGTCGTTTTTCCAGTGTATGTCATTGCCGTCCAAACCATTGGATTTTCCTCTACGTTTACTGTTTTTTGTGTTCCATGGCTACTTCTGAGTTTATCCACAAGTGCTTTCTTGTATCCATTATTTGCCGCTATGTTATATATTGTATTAAGCTCTCTCCAGTATGCTTCCTGTGTGAGCGGCGTTCTCTGAAGCCTATCCACTAAGTGCCTCAATGCTGCATTTTTGTGCTGTTGCGGATGGTTTGATGTAGAGTGTATTATGGTGTCCGTGGCAGTCGGTTTTCTATAAATGCCGTAGTTGAACCTATTTGTTATTTTGTCAATCCCTATAGTTAGGTCCAGGTAGTTCATTATTCCATCTTTTTCCACTTCCATTGTGAACTCTATGTTGCTTAGCCGCTTGCATGCGATTACCCATTTGGATGAGGTTTTCAAATGGTATACATGGTGAACAAAAAAAACACACCGCAAGTTATATACCCAGTAGCGGTGCAAAATTTAACAGCGGAGGGCGTGATTTCCATCGCACTAGTTGCTATTCCGGGCTCTCTTCTTTCCTATCACAAATATGCTCCCACCAATAGGCTGTTCTTGTTGTTATTTTTGGGGAGTATTTCCGATGTTGACTGCTTCTAGCTCGTCTCGTGTCGCTCATGTGGTCTTCAAAAAGATGTTTCCCTACCCGAAAGAACAGTATATCAAATCTATAGATTAGACACTTAGTTGCTCGTAACTATTCTTACGTTCGGTGAAAGATTGATCGCAGAAGGAGGGAGTTTGTAACAGCTTTCTGTTCTGTGCGCAACGTTTCATTTGATTAATCCAGATGACCGTATTGCAGATCACGACAAAGGCGATCACCACCGAGAGATGTTACATAGCTTAAATTCCAGACTTTTGGGACCAAACTTCTCTACCTTGCCCAACTTGACGTCTAAGTGATCAAGTTCTATGTTGTCGTTGTAAGAACATCATGCGTATGTACAGTTCACTCCTCCGTTGACTACATGGGGATATAAAAGACCTCGCTTTGATGCAGGTTTGGAGCAAAGATACCGACGTGGAAAGTTCTTTTCCGAATATGGATCCGGTACACTATGGCACTAGTTTCTGATACTTGCTCTACAGCCATAGAAGCGATTTGGTTAATCCGTTATAGGCATAGTGGGGATAAGTCGGTTTTAATTTCTGTAGCCTACTTTTAGGTGTTGGAAGTAAACTTGTCCGAACGTACCCATAGGGGAACAAAGGAAATCTGTCCGACACTACCCTTTTGGGCATGAAAGGGACCAATTAGTCTCTTCATAGGACATGATCAAACAAAAGAGATCACTTCAACCCATACAAAGAGATCAAAACTAGCATTGGTCGCATGCTCCTTTGCGACTCATCCCGTATTCATCCTAGACTAATCGCTTTTTTTGTAGGGTAGTGTCAATCTTTTAATGGTGGATTTTAGTAGACCCCTTGGACCGACATAGCAGTAAGTCTTGGGTCTTCTAAGGTGCTGGGGAGGCCATCGTTGAGAGCAATGAACTAATTGGTGGATTAATCACTCCCCCGCTTCATACCGAAAAACACAGCGCCCTTCCTTTAGATGGCCGAAGAGGTCTTGCTTGGTTTTCACATTCATGACAGGTTGCTACCACTACAGGGTATACAAAATGTCAAAAAAAAATTTGACAAAACTTAGCGCTTCCTACCCTTTCTCGCTCTAACTCACCAGCACAACGCCTTTGCTTATTCCCCCGCCCAACTTATTGTTGTCACTGTTTCTTTTTATTCGAGAGACCCGAAATGCCGAAAATGCAAGGAATAGCGTTGCAGCAAATACACACAACCACATACACACATATGAATGTCCCAGCAATACACAACAACGAAAAGAGTTACAAGTGTGCAACGGTCTGTCAACGGGTGCGTGTGCCGAAGTTTAAAGGCACAATAAGCGAAACACCAAGCAACCAGCAAACTATAAAAGTAACAACACGTTAAAGAGAAATTTCGCGCGCGCTATACTTTGGTTTGCGAATTTTCGACTCCCCAACTCGAATGAGCCAACAATACTAAAATGTCCTTCGACGATGACTACGTCGAGGCCGTAAACGCAGAACAACAACAACAACAACAACAATACCAAATAGTATAATTTAAAACAACACATTGACGTTGGCAGCAGTAATCGTGCAAATGAAGGCAGCAGGGATAGCGAACAGGGATAACAGACAAAGTTACACTTACACCCACACAAACATATATATGAATGTGTATATGTATGTATGTAAGTAAGTGCATTCAATGCCTTTACGAGTTGAGTGACAAGCGCATAAATGGCACCGAAAAAGTGGAGCAAAGAAAATGGAAATCGGGGAAAAATGTTGTAATGGAAAGTAAGATAAAACACATATAAAGCATAACACAGCGCATAGACAGCATCGCATAGTTATGTAGAGCGGTTGGTGGAGGGTTGTGTAGGGTTTGCCGCAGCCTTACACGCACGCGTTGGTGAATTATGAAAGCACAGCCATGCAACAGAGGCAATTTCAATATGTGGCACAGATGCAAAGGCAAATAACTGCAACAGAAAATGCGCTTTAAAAAGTGGTGGAAAAATATTGAAGGCCTCAACGAGATATACAGCAACAACAATGCTGTTAACGACCAACAACAAAGGATTAGGCGATACACGAAAAACAGTGGAAGATGGAGGATTTCATGTTACCCATACGCCCTGTGATACTCGCTGTTAGCAAAGTATGTATGTATGTATATAAAAATATACTTCGGAAACTTTTCGAGTGTGCAATTTTATAGTATAATAGATGGCCGCTGTAGTGCGTGGCTTCGCCACGAATTCTAATAACAACAGTTTATACAGCAGCAACGGAATAAGGTGTGCTATATTTCAAGATAGATCAACAGCAATACATCGGCTCAGAAAGCATGCCATTCCATGTAACAGTTTTTTAGTGATGCGCGCACAAACAGAAAGGTAGAAATTAAAATAATTATTTCTCTAGCTAGTTATATTTATTATGCACAGAAACCAACCTGCTCAATTTCAGTAAACGTATACAAAATATTTCGAGTCAACGTTTATTGCCACCACTGTGTACAACGGGAATAAAATATTTCCGTGCGCTAAAATGGATCACAAACTTTAAGTTGGATATTTAGCAATACAACGGTGAAAATTGCAATGAATTCTATGCAACGTTTTTTAAGTAATGCGCGAACAAACGTACAGACAGACAGACAAAAATTCGAAAAACTGTTTTACTTGATTCTATGACTCTAACCAAGCATATATTTTTAAATTTATATTGTTGTTGTTAACAGTGCTTCGCCCTGCCCAATCGGCTCGATCACTCTAAATTGTCATCAGGCTCTTCTAACGGAAGTCCGAGGAAACGCGCAGTTTCCACAGGGTTGGACCAGAGTGATGTAGTTGTTAGAAGAGTGGGTTCAACTGAACAGGAGAAGAGATGCATGGTATCATGAGGGGTCATACCACATGCAGGGCATGTATTTGGTATGTTGGGGTTCAGTCTGGATAAGTAAGAGTTTAACCTATTACAATATCCAGAGCGAAGTTGTGCCAGTATGACTCTAGTCTCCCTCGGGAGTACACGTTCCTCCTCAGCCAATTCAGGTGGTTGAGTATTAATAACGGGATTCACAGTTCGAGATCTGAGAGATCTGTCTACCGACTCGGTGTGGAGGTCATTTAGAGCCCGTCTCTGGTTCCGCAAATCAAACGGCAAAGAGATATGATGCTGGATCTCATCGTAATGCTTACGGAGATGTCTCCTTATGTCTCTGGGGGGCGGTGCTACATCCAAAAGATGTCGGTTTGGATGACTAGGTTTATGACAGTTCAGAAGGAACTGTCTACTCAAGAGTTCCGCGTGCTCTTGAACATTGAGCAATTTTGCCTCTTGATGGCGGTGAGACTCAGATGACATAAGCAGGCATCCAGTAGCAGTTCTGATGGCGGTGTTTTGGCAGACTTGTATTTACACCTAGTTCTACAAAAAATGCAAGGATTTAGTACACTAAAAACATCGAACTGTGCGCCACCCAGTTCGTAAACTTTTCTGCTAAATGAGTCATATGTGACTCACGCGAGTGTTTTGCAACAAGTGCAGTGAGTCACATATGACTAATTTTTGTGTTCAAGTTTAGTGTTAAATGCGGACAGATTTATATTGGTACGCGCCTCAAAGATACTTTTAAAAAAAAATTAAAAAATTGAGCTTCTTCCTAGAGATGTAAGAGGGAACGTAGGATATTCAGTAAAAGTATCGTATTTAGGGGGGGAAGGGGGGGAATAATTATAAATCAGTCTAAATTTTGCACGAACTTTGTAACCCGATTTTTGTTTTTTTTTTTTGGTTGCTCATCATCGCGTAATGAACCACGTTTCAAGTTCCAAATCTATCACTCACCGGAAAGTTATACTTTCAAGGTTACCATCTTGATTGCTTTAGTTAAGAAGTAAGGACCATCAACTTACCTGAAAAGAGAAGAAAAAACATTACATTACATTAAAATTACAAAATAAACAATTTTATTGTGCTATGGATTGGAGCACACAAAACAGCTGATTGAACCAATCTAATGGAAATCAGTTAATGGTGCTATCAAATAGTTTTATTGCCATAATCATGCCATAGCGACGAATTGCGCTTTGTTTCTTTGCCATATCCATAACTTATTGACTTTTGAGCTGGCAAAATTTATTACATTTTTGGATCTTTTATTTTTCATTTTGGATGATTTTTGATAGAGAGAGGGCTTACTTTTCATGAAATTATCATATTTGTTGGTCTGAGGCGTCAATTGGACGAAAGTTAGACCAGACCTGTTAAATAATGAATACTAATCGTAGTGATTACCGTTTGATTGATTATTTTCTGAGAATCCATTTAATGATTGATTACCAATTAGTTTAAATTTTTAATGATTAATTTCTAATTAAATTAAAAATAATCAAAAAAAATCATGATTTTCTCACGATTATTAAAAATAATCAAAAAAATCAAAAATAATCCAAAGTAATCAAAAAAGCTGTTTTTGATAATTTTAGATTTTTTTTATTATTTTAGATTTTTTTGATTATTTTTAATTTTTTTTTTGATTATTTTTGATAATTTCTGATTTTTTCAGTATTATTGTAGAAGAACATAAATACATACATATATACATGCACATAGTATGTATAGGATATGCATAATGCTCCTTTGCACAAATCCATGTACATATGCATATAAGTATAGCACATATGTATTATGCAGTGACCATAGTGGAATAGAGGTAGGAGCCTTACTGGTTACAGAGCTACTGCTGCTGCTTGCATTTCCACAGATCAGCCTGAAACTTTGTTCAGAGATTGCTGGTAGGAGTGACGCTAGTAAATGGATGGCAGCAGTTAGAGATGAGCTAAAATCTATGGACAAAAACAAGGTCTGGGATGTAGTATACCCACCCAAAGATACTAAGTTACTCAAAACAAAATGTGTATTTCGGATAAATGAGGATGAAAGCGGGTTGCCAACGCGTTATAAGGCACGCCTTGTAGGAAAGAGATTCCTACAAAAGGAAGGCGCCTTGGCACCCACGACACTGCTGGCAGCAAACAGTTCGAGATAGTAAAGGACTTGGTTCCCCTGGGATCCAGCATTAACACCAACAATAATGTCAGCCTAGAAATCCAACGAAGAATTACTCTTGCAAATAAATGCTACTTTGGACTGAGTAGGCAATTGAAAAGTAAAATTCCCTCTCTACGAACGAAAATAACACTCTATAAGTTACTCATCGCACCCGTCTTGCTATATGGTGCAAAAGCGTGGACACTAACCATACTGGGATTGTTCGAGAGAAAAGTTCTTCGAAAGATTTGTGGACCCCTACGCATTGGCGAAAACACAAATGTTTATATTTTTTACAACAAAACTGAAAAATAATCAAAAAAAAAAGGGTTTTTGATTACTTTTGATTATTTTCGATTTTTTTTTTGATTATTTTTGATTTTTAAACATTTTTTTTTGATTTTTTTTAATCCCAATCAATTAGTAATTGCCTTTTCTCGAAAACCAATTAAAATAATCATTGTTTAATCAATTGATTACTAATTACTAATCAAATTTAACAGGTCTGAGTTAGACACATCAAGAGTGGCAAAAATAATTTGTATTTTATTTTCCCAAATCAGTGGGGAAAGTTAGCAAAAAATCAATGTTAATAACGATACATCGAATAATCGAGCATTGTTTCGATATCGATTTGTTTATATCTCCATAAATAGATCTAACTAAACTAAGAGCTAAAAATTTGAATTTTTTTGATTGAAAATTTTGTAAAGTTTGATCATTTCTTGCCAGGATTGTGCAAGGTTTGAAATTAATGTGTAAACTAGAGGGCCCCGCAGACTTTGTCCTGCCCAGAAATTTACCTGAATCGATCCAGAAATATTGCCTATCCTTACCGCTTTAGCTAGCCTATGCCACCCTTCTCCTTAATATAAAGTATCTCTATAACAAATATTAGAAAGCTCGTAGAAATAGTTGCTGAGTAATATGTATTTACTTAGATTATATAAAAAGGCGTCACGTCTCTTTCCCCCCTCTCGACCTTTTTTTTGAGGTGGTGGAGATTGACTGAGGGAGGTGCCACTATCACTTCTCCCTTACTCCCTTTTTTTCTTGATATGTTGAGATTAACTTTGCATAACTCTGTACCAGTTTTCAGTATTTTGCCACGAATAATTCCAGAGATACTAAAAATGTCATTTGTATGGGAGGTGCCTCGCCCACATCGTCCAGGGATCCGGATTGCGAATCTTAACCATTCTCGAGCTTACTTGAGTATACAAAAAAAATTTCATCAATATCGGTCCAGGTGTTTAGAAGGAGTTTAGTGACAACGGACGGACGCACAGCAGATTTTTTTTATATTAAGATAAGAAATTATTCAGCAATCTATTGGATTATGTTATTGGATAATTAGAGTTAGTTTTTATTTTGTTGATTCTCAGACAAGCTGGAAAGTTAATGTATGTATATTTGAATGCTTTTCCGGCATTTCTTATGAAATTTGTTTTAGAGACAAACCAATTTCGGCGTTGTGCCATCTTCAGCGTCATATTTCGTTCTGATGACAGAGAGCCGAAAGTGGTTTGTCTTCAAAACAAACTGGATAAGAAATTACGGAACATGATTCTGATATACGTGTTGTTGTTGTACAGATGCTACGCCCTGCTTAGTCGTCACTTAACTTACCTAGCATTGTCATCAAAGTTTCTAGAAACCTCGCGGCTTCAATAACGTTGGACTAGAGTCAGATTGGTGTTAGAAGAGTCTGCTCTGTTGAGCAAATGGTTGGTGCAATGGGGAGACACACCGCATGACGGGCAAACATTTGGCATGTCAGAGGATAGGTAAGAGTTAAATCTGTCACTGAGCCTCATGTCCCCCTTGGGTGTTCGCCTTCCTCATAGGAAACAAGTGGGGCTTGTGCCTGAATGACGGAGTTCACCTGCCGAGAGCTGAGAAAAGGAGTTTATTGACTATGTGTGAATGTACCTGATGGGCTGTCGGTGCACCTTTGGATTAAACGGGGCGATTATGTGGTGCCGGATTTCAACAGACTGCTTGCGGAGATGTGTGCTTACTTTCCGGGGAAGCGGATTTTTTTCAAGCAAGTTACTCTTCAGTGTTTGGTTTGTTCTGATATACATCATCGGTTGCAGCAGTGTCCTCTTAAATTTGATTAGTAAATAGTAATCATTTATTTCGCTTTGTTGATTTTCCGACAGGGTGGAAAGTTGATGTATATTGGAACGATTTTCCGTCATCCCTTGTAACATTGTTACAAAACCAAATTTGACAAGGGATGACGGATAATCACTCCAATATACATCAATTAGTAATTAATTAATCATGCGTCTTTTTTAATTGATAAAATGATTATTTTAATTGGTTTTCAAGGACAGGCAATTATTGATTGATTACGATTAGAAAAAATCCAAAAAGAAACCAAAAAATTATCAAAAAAGTTGTTTTGAAAAAAAGAAAAACAAGTAAGGAAAGGGCTGTCTTCGGCTGCGCCAAAGACTTTATACCTTTCATGAATACGCATCATGGTTTTAAGAGTCCGATCCTTCCTCACAATTAGTAAAAACTCTGCAAAACTGATCATTTAAAGATACATAGCCCAAGCCCCATTTATCGGAACAATCGATTGTATGGGAGCTATACGTTATGTTGGTCCGATCTGGCTGGTTTTCACTACACACATTACATATGTAATAAGTACCAAACCTGCAAACTTTTACGTTCCTAGCTTTTTAATTGCAAAATTTATAACCCAAAATCCATTTATCGAAACTATCGATTGTATGGGAGCTATGCATTGCATTGCTCCGATCTTGCTGATTCCGACAAATGATTAATCTCATGCAAAATGGAGGCTCCATACCAAATTTCATCAAAATATCTCAAAAACTTAGGGACTAGTTTGTGTACAAACAGACAGATGGACATACGGACATGGCTAAATCGACTCAGCTCATCGCCCTGATCATTTCGGTATACTTATTGGTAGATCTATCTCTTCTTCTTTTCATACTTACAAATATCGGTCCAGAGTTATAAAACCTATAGAAGTCAAAAATAATCAAAAAAAATGTTTTAATTAATTTTGATAATTTTATACTTTTTTAGATCTTTTTATAATTTATTCGCTATTGTTGATGTGTATATTTATGTCATTTTAGATTTTTAATAATCGTAAAAAACTGTGTTTTTTTTGATAGTTTTTTAATTAATTGGAAAATAATGGTAGGCAATCATTAAATAAATTCTCAAGAAAATAATGAATCAAACCGGTAATCCTTATTTGACAGGCCTGACAACAATAAATAGCAAAACAGACATAAGCAGACAAATGAAAGACCGCCTGATTGACAAATATATGGCAATCGGAGCCAGAAGTTTGTTGAGAAATGAATTTTATCTCCTTCCGAAATAGATCTACCTTAATAGCTTTAGTGTATGTTTCTATTTTTTTTTGCAGATTTTCTATTTATAATGCCCGTTTTTTTCGTAAGTGCTTAGCGAGTTATGAATAAAATAACAAAATTGAACTTTTTTTCAAAATTTGAAATTTAGTTCGAAAATCAAATGTGAACTTATCGACTGCAAATAACAACCAAAATTGTGATCAGCTATAATTTTTTCTGCTTGCTTATTTGTTGTTGAAAAAAATTATAAAAATAATCATTTAAAAAAACAAAAACAAAACGGTCTTGAAGTCGAAAAATTTAGAAGTAATTTTGGAAATATATTTTTAGTAATATTTTATTTTTAAGTGGGATTTTCAAACAGATTCCTGAAGCATACAACATTTTTTATGCTGTGGAAAAAGTTACAATTTTTTTGGTAAGTCGCCAAAAGCTACATACTTTTGAGTGTGGGTAAAAATTTGAGGCTAAATTTCTAAGAGAATATGAAAGTATACAAGTCGGTATTTGAACTCACTATTCTCAAAATGTGCTACCGCAATAATACTGCCAATAAGTCGAAAGAGTTTAGGGGTGGAATTTTATGTGTACGCAAAACTTGTATAAGCTAATACTAGCCAAAGGAATTTATCTTCAAGTGTATAAAATAAAATAAAAATTCTAAATGAGAATTCCCAATGGCTTCCAAAGGTTATAAAGACAAGTTAACAAAAAAAAGCGAATGAAGGTAAAGGCAATAGCCCGCTACAGAAGCTAAACAGCTAAGAACGCTACAAATGTAACAAAGTTACACGATATACTACATTCCAACCGTCGCTGCTGTCGTCAATTCCATCAATATTCCTACAAATGTATAGACTTCAGCTATTCAGTTATCTAACCATTAAAGACGTACATTGTTGTTGGACGCAACATTTGATGATGGCATATTAGTGGTGTAGTGAATGCTGGCTGGGTGGGGTATGAGAATACTCCTAAAACGATTGACTTTGCGAACTATGCTTAAACTAAAAGCATCTGTTTCACTGCTCCACAACCAGCGAAGGAGAACATCCCTGAAAAATTAACAAAAATATTGGTAAAATACACGAAGCGTCAAGCAAATGAATAGAAACGCGATAGCAACACGCGAAATTCGACTAGGCGACTTTCGGCTAACTCAAATATGCATATGAAAATCTGATGGATGTTGCAAAGTTGAGTGAGTGAATAGAAAAAGTAAACAAGCTGAAGAAGGATACATGCAGGCAGCATATGATGAATACAGAATAACTGACCTAAAGCTCGAAAGTCTAAAGAGATAGATATAACAACAGCTATTTGCAAGTGGAGTGAAGTAGGGAAGCTGAACGCAGCGAAAAATTCAATACGCATACGATATAAACACATAAGCTTATCACATGGTATACCTACACATATATGTATACTATAGCGATATGCGTGGGCGCCTATCAGATACTTTCAAAAGTTCAAATTGTTGTGCAGCAAATTTCACCAACAGTTTGAAAAGTCTGCAAAGGCTGTTTCGCACTGAACGGTCTTCTTGTAAAAAGCGGCTACTTTGTAATGAATTTGAAATGTTGGTTTAATCATGCTTTTTGTATCAAAACTCTTAAGTCTTTAATAAAGGTTTAACAGGCCGATGGCTGTACATTCTAAAGGAAGCCGAAACAGCAGTTTTTAGAATTTTCGTCTGTCTGTCTATATGTTTCTTCGCGCATCACTCAAAAACCGCTGCATAAAATTTAACTAAATATTCACCAATATATTGTCAGGTGTTCAACATAAAGCTCAGCATCCATTTTTGTACACAGTGAAGGCAATAAAATTTGGCTGACACATTTTTAAACAGAGAAACTGGAGCAGGTCGATAGTTATTAAAGAAAAATGCAAAGAGACTCTCTTTATTAGCATCATGGAGGCAAAACAGCAGTGTTTAGAATTTTCGTCTTTCTGTCTATATGCTTGTTCGCGCTTCAGTCAGAAACCGCTGTATAGAGTTGAACTAAATATTGACCGATGTATTGCTAGATGGCCACCATAAAGTTCAGCATCTATTTTTTCACACAAAAATATTTTTGTACACAGTGAAGGCAATAAAATTTGATTTAAAATATTTGTGTACAGAGAAATTGGAGCAGGTCGATATTTATCAAAGAAAAATGCATTATTAGCTTAATAGAAGCCAAAATAGCAATTTTTAGAATTTTCGTCTGTCTGTCTATATGTTTGTTCGCGCATCACGCAAAAACTGCTGTATAGAATTGAACAAAATATTTACCGTTTAATCGCTAGATGTACAACTTATGTTAAAAAGCCTTTTTACCACACAGAAATATCTGTGTACATAGTGATGGCGATAAAAGTTGGGTCAAAATATTTTGATGCAGAGAAATGGGAGCAGGTCAATATCTGTAAATAGATATAACATAAAAATGTATATGGGGGTAGGCCCAATTAGAGTAACCACTGAATAACTTCTTCATAGAATTGAATAACTTCTTCATAGAACTGAATAACTTCTTCATAGAATTGAATGGTTTCTTCATTCATCGATGTATTTTCTGTTTCTATTGTTTCTATTCTTTAGGCGAATGCGAGACAAAGACTCATAAGACCGCGGACATCTAATTATATATAGATTTTGTTTACAACCGCATTGCCCAGCGAGAAGTGATTCAGTCAATATATTTCGGCAGTGACTGTAATATGTTGTTCTCATTGAAGGCCGAATTACGACATCCGTTCCGTGATCGTAAACAGTTTCTTAAGTCAAAATAACTTTGAAACCTTCCAATTTTGAACAAAAGTAATAATGCATAATTGAACCTACTGGTACATCAAGCCAATTGCTCAAGTATGACGTCATTCCAAGTTATAGGTTTATGCGATTTAAAAATTCGCTTTCGATCACTGATCGTATCACGTAATTCGGACACTGGTTAAGGTCTGTGCGACTTCTAGCTTAGAAGCATCGAAATATATTACTGCTGGCTATATATTCCACATTAAAGTGCTGTGTGTGCGGGACCTGGTGCAATAAAGGGCAGTACCGTGCTATGCGATGACTGGTGTATGGACATGATTTCATTCAGCTTCACTGTTATTCTGTTATTTTTTTAACTTCAGGCAGCAGCACATGAGATTACCCGAAGCTTCTGGTCTCGTACTGAAACGTACCGCAGCCATATCATCCTGTCTCGGTAAACGATTCTTCGTCTTATCTCACAACTTATTTGATGAACATCATATCCATCCTATCTGAGAATGAGTTTTAAAAGCATCCTATCTCAATGTAAATTCAATACATTTTAAAATCACATATGGTGTTTTTTAATCAAATGCTGAGATAGGGCGTTTTTGGAAACTATTCTGAAATTTTATGATATTCCGCCTAAACGTCTAATTCGTTTCTGAACAACCTCCAAGAGAACACGTGGTAAGGGACTGAACCAACTCCAACTCTGGAAAATAAGTAGTCACAGAAAAGTTGTGTGCCTTTTTTTACAGCCCTGGTCTTCGCAGAATGTATTGCTGTTAAAATTACAACGCCCACTCAGAAAAACAAAAAAAAAAAAAATACCAAACAAAAAAATAAAAAAAAACCCCAAAAAAGCAACAAATTTGAAATCTAAAACAAATAGAAAAAATGTAAATAAAATGTTGAGGCCGAAAGTACCATCAAACAAACTCAACTATGTAATGCAAAAGTTTCTAAATGCAACCATCTGCTCCTCTCCAATAAAATGCATGCATTCAAAGCAGTTGGAGTTAAATAATTTAGCAATCCCGGTTAAAATAGACCGCCTCTCTCCGCGGGCGTACCATTCGATTTCGAAAACTCCACCCCACGTTCCATGAACGGCAAAATCAACAGAACAAAGCATGCTTTTAAGGAAAACACCAAAAATCCAGAATAGCTCTAAGCTAACTTAAAAATTACATTTATCGAAGGAGAAATAAATTTCTGTCATAGAATGACTGTTAAAAGGGCTGAGAAAAAATTTTATTGGTGACGACCATGGCAGATATTTTAAGTAAAACGACTTCAGGGAATAATCCTGTAATATATTAAGCTATATATTAGACGCTTAATGCGCGAAATTCTTCTGATTATGTAGTACTGTACCTGGTACTATCGGTCACCACTGTGGACTAACGATTCGACATAATCCGTATTAAGTCAAAATGAAATATTTCTTAGAGCTGCACCCAGGCGCCGAAGGATGAGAAGGACAATGTGGACCTTTCGATTAACTCAGATCACCAGCTAGTCTCAGTCATGGACGGTATGCGCTCTAAAAACAAGACATACCACCAATAATTTAGCCCGTAGGTTCTCACACTTGATCTCTGAGGGGATAAGTCAACGTAATGAATATTGGCGAATTCTACAAATCGCGATGAAAAAATGAAAGGATACTGTCGACAAGGAAAAACTGGGAGCGAAACCCACCGTTGAAAATAGAGGAAGAGAAAGACCCCACTTGCTTAAAAGGGTTAACTGGAGAACAATTTCAGAAGCGACTGGGACGCTTTGTTGGAGCTTTGCAAAAAACTCTAAAAAAACAATTTCTTCAAAAGGGTGCTCTCATTGAGAAATTGAAATAATTTTAATGCTTATTTTAGAGCCTTGGATACCAAATACCAATACTATCAAAACAGAATACATTATACGGTTAGGCGAGAAGCAAATATATGTTAGCCCCCATCGCATAAAATCAACTAAAAAGCGGTGCATCTGAAAAGGAGGCCCAACTACAACAGTTACATTAGAGACTCAACAAGCAAACAAAGCATTGATGGATCAGGTAGAGTGAGGGTGAGTATACGCGGACGAAGTCCATACTACATCGGCAGCCATATGAAATCCATAAAGGAATGCTGGTGTTTTGGCATATTATGGTGAGATGCTGATGACGGTGGTGATGACGCGGCGTGACGTGACGACGGTCGTAACAGGAATTTCATTTAACGCGTTATGCGCGTAAGCAACAAAATATATATTGACAATGCAACAGAAGGAGCAGCAAATAGCAATTCGAAGCAACAACGTAATGGCATAAAAGCGCATAGCAGCGCACAAAGTGCATGAATGGTGTGTGTTGAGCAGAAGGACCACGACGAAGCACACGCCTGTACGTTGATTAAACATTCACATCCGTATCCGCATTTCAGTAGTTCAGAGCGCATCATACAACGATGATGGTTTCGCCGAACTGGGCACCTAACCACCAAATGCCACAACATAAACACAGCGAAATATATTTGTTTTAATGTGTAGGTGCGTGTTGGAGGGGTAGTTTTGTGGAACTACTATGCTGCTGCTATTTCTCATTTGTCCATAAAATGCGGCAGGCAAAACAACGGGGAACAGTGAGGTGCAGTGGCTGAAGGATTTGTACACAAAGCTTGCATATACATATACTTAGTTAGATGCACATGGAATAGTTTAAGATGGTGTACTTTATGGATTAGAGCAATAAATAGTGATTAGTCTTAGAGCAATATTTTGCGTGTATGCATACATTTTTATAATATTTAATATGAGAATATTACAAAATTTTTGCATATTTTGAGCTTTAACAAAGTAGGCACAGCTGCGAAATCGAGGTAAAGCACCTTTGTACGGCAACCCTATTCTGTTTTAGAATTTCTTTGAACTGCACTCTAGCTAAGACTATCTTTTCAAAAAGTTACTATCTCAAAGTAAAGTCAATTCATTTTCAGCTGAGATAGGTCGATATTGAAACAACTGCTGGGATAAGAGTTTCTTAAAAAATTTTCTTAACCTACACCTTCTCCAAGTGTATTTTAGAAAGCATAAAGTGTTTTTCGGAAATCCTAAAATGTATTTCAGAATGGTCAATTGTACTTCAGAAACTGTAAAATGTATTTCAGAATGGTCAATTGTACTTCAGAAACTGTAAAATCTATTTGGAATTAGTCAACTGCACTTCAGAAGTCGTAAAATATTTTTCAGAATAAATAATTTTACTTCAGAAACTATAAAATATACTTTACTGTCGGAAAAACAGAAAGTCAATCAACTCAGAAAGTCAAATCAACTACTTCAGAAACCGTAAGTTGTACTTCAGAAGTTGTAAAATGTACTTCAGAATAAGTAATTGTGCTTCAGAAACCGTAAGTTGTACTTCAGAAGTTGTAAAATGTACTTCAGAACAATCAGTTTTATTTTAGAACCCGTAAATGCTGAGCTTTAATTGATTGTTCAGAAGTACAATTTATCGTTTCTGAAGTACAATTTACTGTTTCTGAACTACAATTATTTATTCTGAAAGTTATTTTACAGATTCTGAAGTACAATTGACTATTCTGAAATATATTTAACGATTTTTGAAATACAATTGACTATTCTAAAATTAATTTTAAAAATTCTGAAGTACATCTGACTATTCTAAAGTACAGTTGATGAGTTCCCTACATCTGGAAAAGGTGAAGATACCCGCTGTTGTGTGAGGCAATGACACGGACCTAAATAAAAGCAAAATTATATGGCAAAATATTTAGCTGCACCGGAAAGTATGTCCTATATCACCTAAAGATAATCAGAAATTGAAAGAATTTGTTTCTGTTACTTCTGTTGTTCTAATTAAGACTACCAATATGCATTTTTACATAATATTTGTGAAGTCTTTGTTGCAATTTACTATATATGTATGTGAAAAAACATTTTAGTCTTTTTTAATTCTTCTTTCTTCTTTTTCTTCTTTAAATGGTCATCTAACCGCCTGGGCGATTTTGACCGTCCAACATAGCTCGCCAGTCGTTTCTTCGTTGCGCCAACTGGCGCCAATTGGAAACACCGCGGGATCGCAAATCGGTCTCCACTTGGTCCTTCCATCGGAGTGGTGGTCTCCCTCTTCCTCTGCTTCCACCGGCGGGTGCCGATAAGAATACTTTCTGGGATGGAGCATCTTCGCTCATTCGCACTACGTGGCCTATCCAGCGAAGCCGCTGTGTTTTAATTCGCTGAACTATGTCGGCGTCTGCGTAAAGTTCATACAGCTCATCATTAAATCTTCTTCGGTACTCGCCGTCGCCAACGCGTAGAGGTCCACAAATCTTTCGAAGAACCTTTCTCTCGAATACTCCCAGAGCCGCCTCATCAGATGTTGTTAGTGTCCACGCTTCTGCACCATATAGCAGGACGGGTGCGATGAGTGACTTGTAGAGTGTTATTTTCGTTCGTCGAGAGAGGACTTTACTTTTCAATTGCCTACTCAGTCCGAAGTAGCATTTGTTTGCAAGAGTGATTCTTCGTCGGATTTCTAGGCTAACATTATTGTTGGTATTAATGCTGGTTCCCAGGTAAACGAAGTCCTTTACTATTTCGAAATTATTGCTGCCAACAGTGGCTTGGTTGCCAAGGCGCGAATGCGCTGACTCTTCGCATGATGACAGAAGGTACTTCGTTTTGCCCTCGTTCACCACCAATCCCATTTTCTCCGCTTCTTTTTCTAATTTGGAGTAAGCAGAAGTTACGGCGCGGTTGTTTTTTTGTCTTTTTAATTACCACCACTATATTCTGAGGGAATAAAATAATTTCAAGCATTAGAATGGTTCCTAAACTTACACTTGCATATTAGAAGATACATCGTTGAAAACTTCATTCAATTGTACAGTGGTTTTTGAGTGATGCGCGAACAAACAAACAGATAAACAGACAAAAATGTAGAAACCTGATGTAAACCCCCCATGCATTTTCTTTTAATATCTATAAAGTACACACATTATCATATTTGTCGTATTTTTATTATATTTACATATAGCAGTTAATACAAAAGCGGTTGTGCGATTCTACGGCACGCTGTGAAAAGCACACCAGAGATAAAACTCATTCTATACTTTAGGTTAGATTTATAGCAACATATCGGCGCTGCTTTCGACACTAAGCAATGCTCTATCCTGCATTCTGTTTAATTTCTATATTTTCCCTCCTCCAGGGGAAGTTTCCACTGTCTTCCACGCTGACGACTAAGGGTAAGGGTCCCTGCATTGACGATTGATTTGCACTAGGATCAATTGTTATCTTCGAGACCATTTCAGCGTTTTTCATCAAGCAAAATCTGACCCTATCTTCGACCAAATCGACGGCGACTCTCTTTATGACGTCGATTGCGCAGATGAGGCAAGAGCTAAACGCCTACAAAGATGGCGTAACGTTACCTACTACCAACCACCCTAAGATCTTGAGTGTGAAGTTTGATAAGGGCTTTACCTTTGCTAGTAATGCTACCACAATGGCCTCAAAGGTACAGAACCGCAACAAGATCCTCAAGTCACTTGGCGGCAGCACTTGGAGTAAAGATAAAGAAACTTTGCTTGCTACGTATAAGGCTATCGGCCGACTGGTTAGGCTTAGGATTAAGGAACTAAAATGCTCAATGTTCCGTTTGATCTGCAAAGTCATAGGCGGGCTCTAAATGAACTCCACACCGAGTCGGTAGAGAGATCCCTCAGATCTCGGCCTATGAGCCCCGTAATTGAAAGCCAAACACCCGCAATAGCTGAAGAGGATAGTGTCCTTCCGAGGGAGACTATAGACTTGGACTTCCGTTAGAAGAGCCTGATGGCGATTCTCGGAGTGATCGTGCCCACTAGGCAGGACGAAGCACTGTTAACAACAACAACAAACGATGCAATAAAAACAAAGTTTCTAAACACTGAAGACATAAATTTTTGTAGGATTTCGTTGAGCATGAAATGTGATCCACAATACATTGACTGGTCTTGTTTAGGTACAGTATTGAGAGTTCCTATTTGGCACGCTGCTTTGTTAACAATTTTGGACATTCGATGAAATGACTACCCGAAATAAAAACCAACACAATATAAATACAAACATATACATACATATATGTATGTATGTACGCCAAACATATATTTTACAAATATACACAAAATAGCGAAACATCTACAGTTGTGTTCAATATAATAGTAGTGAAATTAAATTCGATATCGTTCGACAAAATAAAAAGGAGCTGTGTTTTTAAAAATTTTAATTTAAAATATATCGAATATCATAACAGAAACCACATAAAAAGAAATTTCAAAATTTACACAAAGTTCAGGAAAGTTAATTAAACTTTCAAAAATTGACATCAAAATTTCAATATTTATGGGAAGAATTTTTAGAAAATTTTTGAGTACGCAGTTTTATAGCTCATTCAATTTAAGCAATAATGTGCAAGTTAGAAGTACCTCAAAATGTTCACTGATTTTTTAGAGTTTTTTTTGTCAAGGATGTTGGTTATTTTTTTCCAGACAAATTTAGTTTTACTTCATGCGTTGTATGGAAGAAGTCACTCAACATCCTTGACGAAAAAAATTTCAGGGAAATTTTCGAGCAAGTTCTAACTTGCAAAACTGCGTACTCAAAAATTTTGTAGAAATTCTGCCCAAAAATTTGCAGACTTTGATGGCCATTTTTACTCCCTTTTTTTAAGCTTAATTAACTTTTCTGAACTTTGTACAAACTTTGATATGTCCTTTTTTGCGGTTTGTGTTATGGAATTCGCTATATTTTGAATTTCATTACTATTATATTGAACACAGCTGTATGTATGTACACCAAACAAATATTTTACGAATATACACAAAATAGCTAAATATGTATGAAAGCCCAAAATCGGCGCATAGCAACAGAGCTTCCCAATTCGTTGCAGCCGGGTGGCCAAAGCAAAGAAATGCACCTACCTCGTATAAGATATGTGTTCGTAGCATGCACTTTTGAACGGCTTATACGAGTTTGCCCAGTTCGCAGTGTGCAACCATGTATGCAATTATTCATATCGTGAGCATAGAGAACCAAACTAAGTATGCCTTGTACACCGGTTTACAGTGGACTATTTCGAAGGAATTTTTTTTAATCTACTAACGACTGGAGCTTGGGATGAAAGGCCCGTGTAAGTATATTGTGTGTGGGTTGAAATTGTTTTCTTTTTTTCTTCGAGAAGAATTTGTATTTTTTTTAACTGTTACTCAACATTTTGAGGTAGCAGACTTGATTATTTACGGTAAAACTCAACAAACTAGTAAAACTTAAAATCATTTTTGCATATTCTCAGTTAAATTTTTTGACGCAGTGTTCGTAGAATAACTTAAAAAGAAGTGTAAGCATCCATGTGGTAGCAGAATATCTAGGGATGTGACCTCGAGACGGGAAAATGTATTACTTAATAATCCATTTTTTTGTTTAGAGATTTGTGAAAAATCTAGTTTTAAAGAAAATAATCGATTTTTGACCCTAAAAAATATCAATGAATATAAGCTATCACAAATGATCAGTATACTGTTATAAAATCGACTAAATTCAAAATGGAATTAACTAATGTATGTTTACACAAATAATTAATATACTCGATTTATTACATCGATGTGTTTATTATCAATAAAATCGATTATTTATTTATTCAATACACTAAGAATAACTAGTTTAGTACAATAAAAATTAGAATCAATCAATTGAATTGTTGGTATACAAAATAAACAAAACCGATGAGTACGAATATCGGACTATTTACCAAAAAGAAACAAGTAAGGACGGCGCTGTCTTCGGCTGTGCCGAAGGCTTTATACCTTTCATGAATACGTGCAAACTTAAATACGCATTGTTTAAAGTTCTCTAAAACTTTGTCAGCATGAACGATCGGTTTTATGGGATATATACTATATAGAGCTCCGATCTTGGTGATTTTTTTACGAAATCTTTTAATATCCATAAGAAAATATCTCACCAATTTTCAAGTTTTAATCTTTAAAAATGAGGGAGAAATGGTCATAATCCTCATATTTGAACGATCGGTTGTATGGGAGATATATGCTATAGTGACCCGATTATACCGGATCCGACAAATGTCTAATATAATAAAATGTCTAATATAATAAAAATACATCCGTGTGCCAAATTTCATCGAGATATCTCAAAAATTGAGGGACTAGTTTGCGTTCAAACAGACGGACGGACAGACGGACATGGCTGTATTAACTCAGTTCATCGTCCTGATCAATTTGGTATACTTAATGGTGGGTCTATCTCTTATATTTCTAAACGTTACAAACATCGGACCAAAGTAAATGTACCATTTCATGTTCATGAAAGGTATAAAAAGCGTACACTACTAACAAAAATCCATCATGAGTACTGATCAATGCCGCCAGATGGCGGTGCATGCTGAATGTTATGGTAAAACCAGCGCTCTGTTCGCTTAATTGTTAGCAATGCGTGCCAAAATTTCACTGATAAAGAAGTCTAGCAGATTCCGAAATGGATCTATAAGAGAAGATGGAGGTGTCTCTAAAATGTTACTATTCTATTCAAATAAAAAAAAACGTTTAATAATAATTTATGTCTAAGCTTTATGGAGGGCGAGTAGTTTTTTAAGTAAATTTATTTCATATTATTTTATTATTTGTTCAAAGAGTAGAACGGGGGGTGCGGAGCACATGTTGCATAGGGGATAACCTTTGAGTAATATTATTTGTTTTTATTATAATTATTTGTTCTATATAGAACGGGGGGTGCTCTGAGGCATTGCGTGGGATTGGCTTCCTCATTCTCGTTGTGAAAAACCCCGATTTGGGAAATGAAATAGGCGAAATAAATAGTTATAGCTTATGTTGCTTAAACAAATAAAAAATAATTATTAAAAAAAAAAATAAAAAACAATAATAGTTTTCATGAATAAAAAGAAAGATTATTTTTATTGTCGTTGAGCTCGTTTATAGTCAGGTATTTTAAAAAGTGAAAACTAAATAATTCAAGCCCAAGAATGCAAAATTGTACACTGTGCATTGTCGCAGCCTCCGCCTTACGCGAATGACCATGTAACGGACTGCAATTGAAGCTGAGCCTACCTACAACCCAGGGTAGTAGGTACACAAATTGGTGCACCGGAATATTTGCTCTACATATTTACCTACTTTTATTTATGTACAGATTGTTATGAATTTAAATACCCTGTAGTCAAACCAACTAGTTGTGAATCGCCTTGAAAGAAATCAGCATTTTTAGCACAGGGATGACCTCAGAGGGCGAACTAAGTAAAAATAATAATGAAAGACGAGCATTTATATGTTCTTAAAATTATTAGGGAAGTGTGATACTAGAGAGAATCAAAGTTATACTCTTTTTCTTGTAGCTCAGCAGATCGCAAAGCCGCAAGTAGGTTACGTCCTACAAAGCTTCTAGTATTCCAAGACGACAGAGTTTTCTATATAATATGTGCCCTGGTTCTAGGTAGGGGTTTTCAATCTGCGCAAAAAAAAAAAAAATTCTGGTAACATTCGGTTATTCTTGAAGTTGTTGTTGTTGTAGCGATGTCTATTTTCTTCAAAGAACACCCAGCTCAACCGTTCCTTACCTAGATTGGTAAATTTTGATATCTTAAGGAGGCTCTCCCAAATTTCAACGTTGTCTTTTTATACTGAGGTAGGACTTCCGGGTTGTTATCGCCTTTGTAATCTAACGAAAATCTAATATAATAAATGGGCAGCCGGCTGATAAAAAAAAACCGAAAAGTATTCGGATTAACTTATGGCTCTGACAGGAACAAGGAGCCGCTAGCGGATTAAAGGTTTTAGAATAAACCTACGGTTAGGAATACAACAAATATCAACAGCCGTTAGTAGCGGTTTGTTTAACCGTCTAAACTATTTTGGCCTTTCAAATGCATGTCGTAAAAAGCGAATAAAGTGCGCTGTTTGAAAGTTCGGCGGGGTTAAACAAAACCGAATCAATATCCAGCAAAAGACTATCCCAATCCGTAACACAACCCTCAAACTTCGGGCAACTAGCGCGCCTAATTTTACAAAATTTTCTGTTTACAAAAAGTTGGCGTGATTGCTTACCGCTTTAATCCTTTTTTAATTTTAATTTGAATGAATGTGTTACTTAAAAACATGCAGACCGACTGATTGTCGTGAGTAACTTCTTTTTTGTCAGACTAGTGTTTTTCGATTGAGGCTACCAAATTGTAAATCTTCAAAAGCAACCTGCAACGTGTTTTTAAAGCAAATTTCGATTTTGTACAAAGAATTCCAGTTGTAGGCTCCTATTTTTGGCTCACGTGTTTTGTTTTTAACTGCAGGGTGTATACTCCCACTCATACGTTTGTGTGTAAGACAGCTGATAGGCAAATACGAAAGTAAATACCTAACTTATTGAATTAAATGGGTAGGCACATAAAAGGATGTGTTCATCGGATATGCCGAAATGTGCATTAATTAATTGGAATTGAAATAAGGTTAAAGATCAACGGTTACCTACACACATATTATAATTACGATTTATGTGAAGTATGTATATAAATACACTTGCAACATTACAACTTCATTTGGCCCGTTGTTGGTATACAAAAGCATTGCAACCGTTTGCTTAACAGCAAAATTAAATTAAGTTGCTCATGCGCACTGTTCGCCCCCAGTGAGACTGGATAGAATGCAGAGTCAAGACTATCGAATAAACGTACGTTGCTTTACTACTACTATTACAGCTCCAAGTTCAAAGTAAATTTGCTACGTGAATACACTTCAAACGGCCAGTGGCGATATGCAACACCCGACGTAGTAACAAATATCAAATACAACAGCAAGAAAAGAAGCACAAGCTGCACTCATCAGCGTCTTGCATGACAATTTTCGCGGTGAAGGCAACACAAAATGAAATTTTCTCAAAAAAGTTGGGTATATTGTGCTAGATGTGCTACGAATTTGCGTACGCTTATAAACGATGGATATTAGACTGTACTGAAAAAATTTGTTTGGTTGAATATTATAGCGATATAATTTTTCCGAATTGCATTTTGCAAAAGTTTCAGACCGTAAACAAGCCTATTTTTTTAAGCACTTTGGGAGTTATAAATAAAATAAAATAACGAAAAATATATACATGTGTAGATATATGTACTTATAAATATTTTTTTTTTTTTTAAATTTGAAATTTTCTTTGAAAATCAAATGTAAACTGGTCGCTTGCGAGCTAGCCACAAATGACGACTTTTTGCGTAAGCACTAAGCGACTTGTTAATAAATTAAGAAAATAATATTTTTTTTATATTTGAAATTTTCTTTAAAAATCAAACGTAAACTTGTCGCTTGCGAGCTAGCAACAACTGACGACTATTTTCGTAAGTAGTTAGGGACTTGTGAATAAATTAACAAAATAATTTTATTTTTATATTTGAAATTTTCTTCGAAAATCAAATGCAAACTGGTCGCTTGATATAGCAAACAAAATTGTTAACGCTCATATTTTTTTCTACTAACTTATGTTTTTGCTCGTTACAACTGAAAGAAGATTTTAGGGGAACCGAGAAAATTTTATTGCGCGTCGAAATGCCGAATAAGAAAGTATTTTTTAGGTCTATTGCTGCTAGTTTATATTTTTTATGTCTGAACTAATTTTTGTGTATAAGCTATCAATATTTCATTCAGAAATTGTTTGTGAAAGGAATTTAATTCCGTACAAAACTATATGAAGTTAAATTGTTTTATTTCAATGGCTTGGCAGTTTTAAAGCAAACATGAAATCAGTTGTCAAATATCCATACTAGTAATGATAAATCACTAAAAATAAATACTAAGGTCTAAAACTTGTGCAGTATTTATTTTTGCTTTCCAAAAATAACATTAATATTGTTCAGGATGTGGTGAGTGGGAGTACACCTTAAGATTTCACGCACACCAATTGTACTCACCAACGTACATCAACAACAATAGCCTATGATGGAGCGCCGCTCACTAGCTGGTCATCTGTACACACCAAAGTACATATCTACTTCTGCATATACTTACATATATCCATCATGCAGGTATACTCATTTCTGGTTATGGACATATTGTGGTCAAGCGGTACATAGAATCACGCCATCCGAACGAACACATAAATGTACATATGCATATATTTACCGCTGGTTTCATTGTCACACTTTGTCTTGTATTTTAATGAGAAAATAAAATCATTAGCTTTTGAACGTTGGACGAGTTCAGGCGTTTTTTCTATCCTTAACATTTTGGTGCCTCCTGTGAGGATGATCAAAATTTATGTCGAAATGGCGGAATTGAAATTGCGAGCATCAGCAATTACAGCCATCAAAAGAATTCGGGATAGGGTGGCGTCGCTTCAACCCGGGGTGTACGACGAGTTCCAGCTGGAGCAAGAGTTGAAATCGCTGTCATCCCACTTTACGCGATTCACTACAAACCATGACCACTTGGTGGGGACGGCAGAAAATAGTGAGGTGCAAGCACACGATCAGTTATGGCAAGAGGTCGAAGACATCTACAACACTGCCTGCACTATGCTAAACCGCGCACTGATGGGCAAGAAATCTCACGTCATAACTACACCGAAGTGGAACAATGAGAATGAAGTGAAGCTCGAGCGACTGGCTGTTCCAACCTTCGATGGAACTTTTCAAAATTGGTTGGCGTTCAAGGATGCCTTTGAAGTCCTTGTGCACAATACGGAGTATCCAGAAGCTTACAAGATAGGCAAACTCAGACAAGCAGTAAGCGCCAGTGCGGTCCCCTTAGTTGGCAGCGTATACTCTGGGGGGTATGCAGAGTTGTGGCAAGCACTGACCGAACGATTTGACAATAAGAAACTGCTCGCGGAAACGCATGTGTCTCGACTTCTCAACATCAAGCCTGCATTGGATGACTCCTCCAGGGCCTTATTAGCAATTGTGGATTCGGTGCACGAATCGGTACGGGCTCTTCGGGTTATGGGATTGCCGGTGTCCAACTGGGATGCTATAGTTGTACCAGTGGTAGTGTCGAAACTGCCACTGATCACCCAACGTGAGTGGAATATGGAATGCTCACCCACTGAAATTCCGAAATTAGAAGAACTTATTTCTTTCTTGAGTCAGCGCGCTCACAGTCTGAGTACGGCACTTGCGACGTGGAACAACGGAGCTGACGCAGGACCTCGTAGCAAAAATCGTGGCAACGCACAATGTGCAGTCAAATCACACGTGGCAACGTCCGGAGAAGCCAGGTGCGCCTGCTGCACAGGAATGCATCGTATAACAAAGTGCCCACGGTTGCTCGCTATGAACCATGGAGACCGTAACGAGGCAGTGAAATCTGCCAGGTTGTGCTTCAACTGCCTCAAACCTGGCCACGCGGTAAAACAATGTCCGTCGGGCACCTGTCGCCACTGTGGTCACAAGCATAATTCACTGTTATGTCGCGCAGCGCAAACAGCCACGAGCACAGTATCGTCAACGCCAGCGGCGACCACACTTCCTCAACCAGTCGTGCCATCCATAGGTGTCAGAGGCCAGAATCTTTGACTAAAGTCGTCTGCGGTCACCAATTTTACCGATGCAAATCCTACTGTTTTGTTGGCGACGGCCTGCGTATATGCATATGGTGACCCAACCAACCAACAACTAACCCGTGTGCTTTGTGACCCCGGATCGCAGGACAGTTTTATCACAAATAAGTTAGCTAACTCTTTATCTCTCCGCAGAAGCAAATTTGATGTCCCTGTCCAGGGAATTGGCGCTCACTCTCTCACGCGGTCGCGAGGAACCGTGGCAGTTACATTGAAGTCGCTACATTCCACGTTTGAGGTTCAGATTGTTGCACTTGTCATACAGTCAATCACTACGGCTATCCCATCAGTGCCTATTGACATGTCACAGTGGCCGCATCTGGCTCAATTGGAGTTGGCTGATGCCAATTTTGGGACCCCCAGTAACATCGACATCCTTATCGGAGCGGATATCTGGGGCCAAGTCGTCGAAAGCGAGCTGAAGTGCGGCGGTATCAAGGAGCCTCACGCCCAACGAACACGCTTTGGATGGGTTGTTTTCGGCCCAGCCTCAGGCACGCAGTCTGCCAACTTGCCAACACTTGCATTCAGCACACAGATGGTCGAAGAGGATGGACACTTGGAAGAGCTCGTACGTAGCTTTTTCAAGCTAGAGGAGGTTCCTTCCGAACACTATAATGAGGATGACGAGTGCGCCCAAATCTTTTCGTCAACACATTCACGCACAGCAGAGGGCCGCTACGTCGTGTCTATACCTTTCCGTGCCGATGCGCCACCATTGGGAGATTCATTCACCAACGCTTTACGTCAGTTCCATCATCTTGAAAGACGACTCGTAGGGAATAATGAACTTCGGCAGAAATACAGGGCGTTCATGCGCGAATATGTCGAGCTTGGCCACATGGAGCGTATCCAGGACCGAGGTGAGGAGACATCCACCTACTATATTCCTCACCATGCAGTGGTGGAGAAATTCCGTGTCGTTTTCAACGCATCGGCACGAACAACAACGGGCGTCTCATTGAACGACATCCAGTTGGTGGGGGCCACTATCCAGGATCCACTACTCAACATAATATTCCGCTTCCGGCGTTTTCAAATAGCTTTGTCAGCCGACATTGAGAAGATGTACCGGCAGGTACTGATCAAACCTGAAGATAGAGATTTCCAGCGCATTCTTTGGAGAGAGTCGCCATCAGAAGAGGTTGCCATATATCGTTTGAAGACGGTAACGTACGGCATGGCCAGTAGTCCTTACAACGCGATCCGCGCCTTGAACCAATGCGCCTACGACAACTTCAAAACGGTCGACGACAATCGTCAGGCCACCGTTGCACGGGATACAATCCTCTCATCGTTCTACGTAGACGACTTCCTTACGAGTTGTGATACAGAGGAGGAGGCCCTCAGTCTCGCTGCCAATGTGAGCTCAATTTTGTCCAGAGGTCAATTTCTGTTACGCAAGTGGAACTCAAATCGTGGTGAGTTCCTATCACATTTCACGAGTAATAACAATTCTCTTTCAGATTACGTCATTGAGTCTCCAACAGCAACTGTGCTTGGGCTTCGGTGGGATCCAAATACCGATGAACTCTTTTTTACGGGGAACTTTAAAGACCACAGCGGCTCATTGACGAAACGGCGTGTCTTGAGTGAGGTGACGAAGCTATTTGATCCTACCGGCATGCTGGCGCCAATAGTGGTTGCCGGAAAGATCTTCATCCAGAAGCTTTGGGCTGTTGGGCTGGCCTGGGATGCCCCACTGACAGAATCTCTTCACAAAACATGGACGGAATTTTACAGCGAACTTGATAGCATAAATCATATACGCATTCCCCGATGGCTGGGAATGACAGTGGGCGCATCCACAACTTTATTTGGATTCTGTGACGCCAGTCCGTCGGCATATGCGGCTGTCATTTACTCTAAAACCACATACGCAGGTGGGCACTCAACAGTATCACTGGTAACGGCACGCACCAAGGTAGCGCCACTCAGAGGTGCCACCATACCTCGTCTAGAGCTGTGTGCTGCTCAGTTGTTAGCCGTGACATTTGAAAACGTTCGTGTAGCCCTCCGATTAACAGACCCGTCGTACTACTTGTGGTCTGACTCCCAGATTGTATTGTGTTGGTTAAGAAAACAACCCACCACGCTTAAGCCTTACATCTCAAATCGTGTGCGTCAGATTCAAGAGCTCACATCACCCGACCGTTGGCATTATGTGAGATCCGCGCAGAATCCAGCTGATTGCGCCAGTCGAGGTATCCGCGCATCTGATCTTGTTAATCACCCCCTCTGGTGGCATGGCCCACAGTGGCTCCTAGATGCACAGCTTCCCAGTTTGTCCGACCTCAGATTAACTGATGAGGAACGTTGTGTTGCACAAAGTGAAATTCGAGTGTCGTCTATGGTAACAACAATCATTTCGGTCCCTGAGCTTAAGACACGTCTACGTGACGGACGAACAATACTGCTAATTGACCGTTTTAGCTCGCTCTTGAAACTCCTACGAACCGTAGCACTAGTACTTCGCTGGGCACCTGCACGCCGACTGACACGAGGTACTATTGTCAGCCCCGCCGAAATGGATAACGCTTTAATGATATTAGTTCGAAAGGAACAAGAAACACACTTTGCGGCTGACGTTGCGCAGTTACGAAAGGGATCAGGTATATCCACCTCGAGTCAATTGAAGTCATTAAACCCTTACGTAGACGAATATGGAACGTTGAGACTCGGAGGTCGAATCAGCAAGGCAGACTTGCCAGAAGATCGTCGGTTTCCCATAATTCTACCAAAATATGGGACCCTTGTCCAGCTGCTTATTAGGCATGCGCATGAGATCACTCTCCATGGCGGTCCACAACTTGTGCTTCAACATCTCCGTGCGCGCTATTGGATCTTGAAGGGAAGACAGGCGGTCCGCAGCTACATTCAGAGTTGCGTTATTTGTAGGCGTCATCGAGGCGCGGCCCTCTCCCAGCAGATGGCATCGTTACCAATCCAGCGACTGAAGGCAGCGCGACCCTTCATATCCACAGGCGTCGATTATTGTGGCCCGTTCATGGTGCGCGTCGGCATAAAACGATCGCGTATCAAGGTAAAAACGTATCTATTAATATTTGTTTGTATGGCCACCAAGGCGGCCCATATAGAGGTTGCGGAGGATCTATCATCACAAGCGTTTTTGGATGCCTTCACGCGATTCATCAGCAGACGAGGTCCATGCAGAAATCTCTATAGTGACAACGGCACTGCGTTTACGGGCGCCAATCGCTTGATGCAAGAAGACTTGGCTGCATGGCAAACCGAAGGTATTCAGCAAGCAGTGGCTAACATCGGTACGAAATGGCACTTCATTGCACCGGGAGCACCGCACCAAGGCGGGCTGTGGGAGGCGGCGGTGAAATCAGCCAAGCGTCATTTGGTACGTATCGTTGGAGCGCAGACCCTATGGTATAACCAACTACAGACGTTGGCGGCTCGCATTGAGGCATGCTTAAATTCGCGGCCAATCACACCAGTGTATGACGATCCAAGTGACAAGCTAGCGTTGACGCCAGCCGACTTTCTGATTGGTGATTCCCTAGTGGCAGTTCCTGAAGCCGATGTCACTTCTATTCCACTCAACCGCATAAAGCAGTGGCTCTTGGTGCGCCGACTTCACCAAAACTTTTGGCAACGGTGGAGCGAGGAGTATTTGGCAACCCTGCAGACTCGCAACAAGTGGCAGAAGCCGTCGAGGAACGTGAAAGTCGGTGACATCGTTCTTGTGAGGCAGGAGAACTTGCCCCCCACTCACTGGCGATTAGGACGCATAACCGCTACTCACCCGGGCAGCGATGGACTAGTTCGTAATGTTTCGCTGCAGACTATGAACGGTACAATTACTCGGGCAGTACAAAAATTGTGCAGATTGCTTGGCGGCGAATATTTCGAGTCCGACGACTCGACCGGGCAGGATGTTCAGGATGTGGTGAGTGGGAGTACACCTTAAGATTTCACGCACACCAATTGTACTCACCAACGTACATCAACAACAATAGCCTATGATGGAGCGCCGCTCACTAGCTGGTCATCTGTACACACCAAAGTACATATCTACTTCTGCATATACTTACATATATCCATCATGCAGGTATACTCATTTCTGGTTATGGACATATTGTGGTCAAGCGGTACATAGAATCACGCCATCCGAACGAACACATAAATGTACATATGCATATATTTACCGCTGGTTTCATTGTCACACTTTGTCTTGTATTTTAATGAGAAAATAAAATCATTAGCTTTTGAACGTTGGACGAGTTCAGGCGTTTTTTCTATCCTTAACAAATATAATTGAAAAAATTATTATTTAAAATAAATAATAATTTTTGGCCCAGTCTAATGGTATCTGCATATAGGTGGGTAGTTTGGTTATTTGTGATTTAGTATTGATGGTCGCCTACCTGGAAAGCTATATTACGTCAAAGCTGCCAGTTGAACGAATGAATAAGATGCTGTTTGAATGGGAGTGGTAGATAAGGAGGAGGGGTCGTGTTAGCAGGTGCAGTGGACGAAAGATGGTGGCGAAGAGCGCAAGAGATGACTTTCAATCGAGCGAAAGCTCAATGGAAAATTTAGTGAGGTGGTGTAAAACCGACTGGAATCAATCACTGTATAACCAAATGTGTTCTTTAAGACGGCCACTCATATATAATAAATTAAAACAGTTCTCTTCAGTCAAAAGAAATGTATCCCAAAATTGTAACATTTTGTTGGCCGCCTTTGTAAGCTTTTTGGTTGAATGGGGAGGAGGAAGCTCTGTCAAGCCAAGGCCAGAGTTCAATATGAATGAAAATGACATACTCACGGCTGTTTTTGTTGTAATAGGTATTAAAAGGTCTTGAAGAGTGCTGCCGCCAGGGTTACCATATCGCTAGGGATACGATATCGCAAGAAATGCATTGATTTGTTGCTGCTGTCGAAGAAGAAAAATTCGAAATTCAAACTATTGCCTATCCAGTCTATAAAAGTGTATTAGAAAGAGTGACCCTCCGTTGAGTTCTCGCTTTACCATTTTTTAAGTTGGTTTTCAATAGAGAAAATGTTCATGAGTGTCGCAGCCAAGACGGAGGTGAGGCGAGTCTTTATACGATCTCTTCATCTTTATCTCGTTCACCGCAAGATCCAATTTTTACGCCTCTATTGGGCTAGTACCGAAACGTATAACAAAAGGTTGTCATATGGGGATGGCTTCTCAAAAGCTTTGGACAAGTTTTAACCGAGTATTGTATCTACAAATGAGCCTAAGGTTAAGAGCACTAATTTTATAAAATTATTATTATAATTTTTTTATTAATATTTATTTGTTAGGTTAAGTTAGGCTGAAGTGGTTGCCGCAGCAGCCAGCAAAGCCTTGACATCCTTCTATGCAATTTGATGGAGGTAGTAGAGGAAGGAAACTCTCACGCAGCGCCGTCTGAAGCCGCTTACCGCGGGGCAGTTGCTGATGAGGTGTTTCACAGTTTCTTCCTATTCGTCAGACTTGCGACCTTTACACCAACGACGATAGGGCACACCTAGCCTCTCTGCATGCCTCCCAATAAGACAATGCCCACTTAGAAATTTCGGCCCTTCTTAGGGTGTAGACATGACGAGATCTCTTGGGCTCAGTTTTTCCCAGGTTTACTTTGATATCCTACACCCTTGGGTTAGTTGCCATCTTTCGTTAGCTTGTCGGTAGGTGTATTCGTTTATCACTAGCCTACAAGGGCGAAGGGCATACCTAAGCGCTCTTTGTCAGGAAGAACCTGTTTGGTCGTTGGTTCATCTGCCCTACAGTTTCCCTCAATGTCCTTGTATCCCAGCATCCATGTGAGGTTCGCACAATTCTTCAATTCAATTTTCTTTCCTTTCCTTTCCTCCCCTTTTCTTCCTTTTCATTTCCTTTCCTGCCCATTCCATTTTTTTTTCCTTCGTTTTGTTTTCTTTTATTTCCCTTTCTTACCTTTCTTTTAACTTTTCTTTCCTTTCCTTCCCGTTATCATAGTTTTTTTAATTAATTTTATTTCATTTTTATTTATTTTAGTTTATGTTGTATTAATTAATTTTTATGCATTGCATTTCATAAGTATGTATAACGACAAACATTACACAAACAAAACAAATTAACTACCGTTTTGAGTATTCTGATCTAAAATAAATTTAACCTGAGTAGTCACTTATTTATATATTAATTATTTATATATTACTGCAGTTGCCTTCATCTTCCGATTGATAGCATTCATCGTGTTTAGCCACGATTACCGAATAACAGCAGTCAGCAAAGCACTTGCATACACACACACCCACATAGGAAGAGCGTCACATACATATCAGCAAATCAGTCAAACAAGATTTCTATACACAAGGCACAGGCAGAAGCAAGATTACAAGCAGCGGCAGAGGCAGCGAAGCGTAACTTTTCTGGGCAGCCCCTACCGATCGCAAAGGTGTTTACACATCAAAAACCTTTTCCAAGCATTTTTATGTTAACTTTCCCAACACTTCGATCTGGGCCGTATGATAGGCCGGCACCACACTACCGCCTCAGAACGCTGGCCGCTTTTCCTAACAAAAAAAGCCATTCTCCCTACAAATATGCCGCACTCTAATGTACATGCATACACACCTTGGCCGTATGGAATCCAAAGTGGGTATACTTCTCTCACTGAAATTACTGGGTTTGGTTTACACACTCAAATCTTGCAGTCAGCAAACGACAGCCATGAGCTATTGATTTTTAACAAATTGTAGTGAGCTCAAAAGGAGGAATGCAATCAAAGAAAAAAATGCAGAACAAAGATATTCTTACAAGATAACTGTAAAGGTGAAAGGAAAAATGAAGTAATAATAAATGAAAAGTGCATATGCAGCAAAACACCCAGCAACAACATACACGGTGTCCAAAAAGTTCGAATACAAACTTTGTAAGTTATTTAAAACACCAATCAAGTGAGCTTTGATTCTATTCTTTGTTCTGTTCTAAATCGAGTATCGTTCCTATGACTCTCCAACCACGACAGACTCAAATCTGTAATAGTCGTATTATTGTTATTGTCTAAGACGCATCAACGCATTTTGACAAGGCAGGCGACCGTGCGCAATATTTAAAGACTTTTAAAGTGTGGGTTTCAAGCGCGATTTGGTATATAAAACTATAAAGCGGTACATTGAGACTTCGTCCGTTAAAAATAGAGTAAGAAGCGGAAGACCGCGAACGGTTCGCTACAGTGGTAACATAAAAGTGGTGAAGGAACAAATTCGGAGAAACAATTGCCGGTCAGTTAGAAAAATTGCTGCGAAAATGAATATAAGCAAATCTTCAAGACATTTGGCATTGAATAAGGATCTTGGCCCAAAAGCGTATAAGAAACAAAAAATGCACACGACATCTGCGAAAGAAAAGAGAGCCAAACGGGTGTATGATATTCTTTGATGGCACGGCGGTGACGAATTCGTATTTTCTGATGAAAATGTGTTCGTTCTACAACAATCTTTCAACTCGCAAAATGATCGAGTATGGTCAGTGTCTCTAGAAAATGTCCCTGAAAAGGAAATGTATGTGCCCAGATCTCAAAGCGCTTCTTCCGTCATGGTGTGGACCGGATTCTGTAAAAGAGGAAAGCTTCCCCTAGTTTTCATCGTAAAGGGGATTAAAGTTAACGCCGGCTACTACAAACAATACGTCTTAGAGGCAGTAGTACTACCCAGCTGTCGCGGTTTATTCGGTGATGATTATTATTGCTTTCAACCTGGATGGATGGATGGAGCGCCTTCACATACCGCAAAATATCGTGCAACAATGGTGTCAGGAGAATTTGGCCGACTTTTTGCATAAGGACGAATGGCCACCTAGTAATACTGATCACAATCCATTCGATGTTTTTGAATGGGGCTACATGACGTCGAAGCTTACTCGAAGATTACGCTTGGTTCAGTTATCAAAAGGAGGTGTTATTAATAAAAACCTACTATAAATATTAATTGATGCTACATAAATTCTTTTAAATAAAAATTGATAAGGGTTTAGCATACCTTTTGCTTTAAAAGGACTTTAGTTTTGTATTCGAACTTTTTGCACACCGTGTGCATATAATATAACTGTAAATATGTATTAAGATAGTGTGACAGCGAAATACGTATGTATGTTTGCATGTGTTTTCGTTGCTGCCGGTTGTTTGCATAACAGGATAGCTTGACGTTGTTAAGTAGTTTGAAGGATATTTGCAATTTGCGTGAAGGTGACGAACTGATGATAACTGGCTAAATGAAGCGCGCACACATATTCCTCGTCACATACATACATACGCATTAAAAATGGTTGCGTTTTGCTGAAAATGTCTACTGTATGGCAAAATTGCATGTGTTTGAGTGAAAGCACAAGAGTCGCCACTGAATGGATTACTTACTTGGCTGCCTGATTACGGACGTTGAATTTATGTTAGTTTTGTTATTAGCTCATTCTTATAAATAAATAAAGAATCAGATATGTATGTATCCGCATAGCCAGCCAAAAACTAGTATTAACCATTAAGCTTACGAGAGGGTTTTTTTTCTTTGCGGGGGGGATGAAAAACTACCGAACGCACCGTAGTTGATACCGTCGCACCAGTCGTGTTTTCGGGGACTAAAAACCTTTCCACAAAATTTTGAAACCGTTGCCTAGCTCGGGACCACTTTCGTATCAGTTCAGGGTGGCGTTCCATATTTCTCATTCCTAAAGAGCCTTCTACTGGAGTTTACAGCGGTTTTTTATCATAAGTGTGCCTGCCCATAGATTGAAGCCATAAAGTAGAGTGAACAGGGTAGTGCCCATCAATAGCTTCCTTTTGCTTTCTATAGGTCCTCCGATGTTTGCCATCAGCCTACTTAGTAACGATACCTGCCGTCATTGCCTTCTCTGTCGCATGCAGAATTTGTGCCCAGTATGTTAATCGGGAATCTAATATTATGCTTAAACAGTCATCTACTTTCTTTGATGTTATAGTTCCGGAGAGGGTTTCGAAACCAACCTCTAACGGTATGTAATTTTTATTTAAGAGTATCAGCTCAGTTCTTCTGCCGTCGGTTGGAGACCACGAAGGTCAATCAATTTTTTTGTGCGGATCCTACCCTGATTGAGCATCCTGCTTGCATTTCGAGTGGTAATAACTGCAGCAATTCCGTCTGCGTATCCGACTAAGAAGGTATCATCGGTCATTTAGGTAAACGATTTCTTTATACCTGACCTTTCATAGGTCAGGACCAAAAATTTAACCTTGTGCTGCTCCGTATATGACCGCGGGCCCTTTGCAGTTGTGTACATAAGGCTGCGGTCTATTAACTAGCTGATTACTTGCTGTAGGTGACATGGGATTTGAAATCGTTGCTCTATGGCAGTCAGCATGTCTGTGCATCTCACACCGTTGAAAGCGCTTTTTACGTTCAAGGTTGCGAGGAGGACAACTGCTTCGATTTGTTATTATTGCTGAGCTGCCTCCACACTAGTAAGGACGTGCTCTATTGCGCCGAAAGAGCATGCATAATGGCCGGCACGCAGATGGCGAGTTTGGGTCTCCTTTGGCCTTGCCTATTAGTACTAACTGATGCGTCTTCCATATTTCTGGGAATAATCCGTTCCTAAGGCATGTATTATAAATATCCAGTAGGGCTTCAGGTTGCATTTTTGTTATTTCTCTGATGGTTTCTGCTCGAATGCCTTCCGTCCTGGGGCCTTATTGTTCTTCAAGGTTCGTGCTGCGGTTTGTACTTAAGCATAGGGGTTTGTCTTAATAAAAGCAGCTTAATAACTTTATTATCTCAGAAGTGTGTTAGGCCGCCTACAAAGTTCAAGTCCAGCCAGTGGGACTCTTTCTCGCTCGGAAATTCGCCTTACTATTCGAGAACAGGTGGTACACCCCTGCGGGTTAGGGGTTTAGAATATGCCCGAGATAGACATACCGGTCGTAAGAGGCGACTAATATGCACAAAGGTAATGACGCGCAACTCGATGGTTGATCTACGGATATGATGCCTCTCACCTCTCATTACCCATGACCTAGAAGGTTCCACTGGTCATACAAAATCGCTACCACGACAGTCGGGCAGTACCGCAAGGGAGTTCCGGAGCGTACCGGGTTCAAATCCGGCCAAGGACTGTTAATTCGACAACACTCCCCAAAACCTTCGGGGAGTGTTTTTGTCGTTACAACAACAACCACAACAGAACAGGTGCTGCTTGTACCTGAATGACGGCAATTCACCGGCCGAGAGCTTACAAAGGAGTTTACTCACTCTGTCTGGATATTGTTGAACCTTTGGATTATGTGATGCCGGTTGTCATGGTAGTGCTTACGGAGATGTATCCTTACTTTTTGGGGAGGCGCATCTTCTTCAAACAGGTGCTTGTTGGGATGCTGCGGTTTGCAACAGTTCACTGCTAAAAGAGTTTCGCAAAGGTAGGCGATGCCATACCTCTTCCTAGGAAAATGCTCAGCAAATATTTATACCAGCTCTCTAATATAAAAAAAGGAGTAGGATCAGATTTAGAAAGTGAGACCAAGGCATGGAAAGATGAAAGAGGCCAAGAAGGAAGGGAAAAAGAAAGAAAGAGAATAAGAAAAAATAGAGATAAATGAGCATAAGAAGAAGATACATGCCATGAAGGGGGTGAGACTAAAATTTATAAACGTAAACATATATATTATTGAGGAGTACAACGTCTGCCGGGTCTGCTAGAACTCAGCATAAGATTTAAATCATGTCACCGATGGATCTTTTAATAAAGAAAAAAGCATTTCATCAAGCTTATATGGTACAAATTTTTTTGGCGGGTGTGGACAAATACAATGTGGTTACCAATCATGAATCTTGAATAATTATATAGAATACACACTAAAATTATAAAATATGTGAATAATTAATGAGAGAAATCCGAAATATAATGAGCTTTGGAGAGTGCATTATTTGTAGACCCACATACACAGAGAATTCAATTTAATAAGAAAATTTGCAAATCAATGCCGATTCCATTCGAGGTGAAGCGTTTGAGTGTGTGGTGCATACGAAGCTCGTCAAACGTGTATACGAATGGAAACGAAGAACTTAAAAGATGTATAATAACGGTGACCATACGACCTTTATTTTATATTTTGGTTCTTTGCGTTTTATTTTTTTTTTTAATTTGTCCGAAGATACTGAAATTCTCCTTTAAAATTGCTAAGATTGAAGTTTTCCTATAGCGACAATGTTTGTCCTTTCCAGAAGAGAAGAGCTACGCCTGTCTCACCATGAAGAGACGGGATTCCTTTCATCATGCTAGTTGTTTATTACTATCTCGTTCACCAATTGACTCTGTCCAGACTGTAGTTGATGTAACAAAAGAAACGAGAAGAACAGTGGCGAAGTATGTCACTCAACTTAACCTAAAACTCAGGACCGTAACCAGAATTTTTTTTTTCGGAGGAGGTTATTAATTTTTTCTTCTTAGGTGTCCAGTACAAACCTTCTATAAACACGCATGAGGTCTAAGCGGTTCAATCATTCTTCGCCAATTGAGTGCAGCAAAAAGGTTTGGAGATATCTCAAGGTCTTAACAGAGCGTTCTAAAGTACATATATCGTACATACATTTTTGGTAGGAAAATATGTTAGAAGAGTTGTCTTTGACACTAACTTAGAGATTCCAGTGTAGATGTTGGGCGGCATTCGGCATCCGCTTGGCTTAATTAACTTTTAAATAAAGTAAACTCTATAGCAATACTTCCTTCCAATTTGAGTCGATAGGGTTAGGGGGGGTCAGAATCAGAAATGTTAAATAATAATTACTAATCGTAATGATAACCGGTTTGATAATTTACAATCTTTAATCGTAATGATTACCCGTTTGATAATTTACTATCTTTAGAATCCATTTAATGATTTCCAATTAATTAAAAAAATTATCAAAAAAAATCATGATTTTTTACGATTATTAAAAAAACAAACAAAATAAGCAAAAAAAGTTATTTTGATTACTTCTGATTATTTTTTATTTGTTTTTTATTTTTGACATAAATATTCACATGAACAATACTAAAAATATCAGAAATAATCAAAAAATATAAACAAAAATAAAAAATTATCAAAAGTAATCAAAACAACTTTTTTCGATAGCTTATTTTTTTTTTGATTATTTTTTATTTTTTCCAATCGTAATCAATTAATAATGAAATAATCCTTACCAATTAAAAAAGCCGCCTAATTAATAGATTACTAATTACTAATCAAATTTAACAGGTCTGGCCAGAACACCCTAAATACGGCAATGCCGCCATTTGCATTATCTGAATGTTTTTGTTGTAACAGGACAGACTTCACCCTGACTAGTAAGTATGTCGTCTTTGAATTATTACAAAGATCTCTTACCAGGAGTCGTAGTTAACACAGCACCCAAGGTGGTAGTACTGACATTTATTATTTGAGTGGAACTTCATTTTCAGCAGCATTCAAATCTTTATTTCATTGGAACTACCCTTCATTATTACTAAAATTTGATTTTGTGTGTCTGTTTGAATGTTTGTGCGCGCATCACTCCAAAATTATAGCAGGGAACGGAATGGAACTTTCAACGTAGCATTACTAGATGTCTAACTTAAAATTTTAGATACCCCTTACTTCGATAACTCTGACGTTTTCGGAGTTATCTACCAATTTGGAGGAGGATGACTCAAAATGTGTTAGTACAAAATGGAAAGGTATTAATTAGTGCTGCAATAAGCGATGTTAATAGGTTCCATATCTCAACTGGTTTCAGAGATATAATAATAAAAATCGAACTCAGTTCTGAAACACAGCGAAGAGTGGCGGTGTTTTCTAGTTTGCAATGAAGTTCCATTACAACTCGAACGTTTCCATTCAAAGAAGCTTTTTAAGGATTTGAGATTTCGAAGCAATTTGTTCAATCGCGCATAGGATGTCCAAAGCCGTTGAGGTTAAAAGGGTCTAGAGATCACGTTGAAAGGCTGGTCGGATCATGGGCATAGCATTTTTAAGAGTTGAGATCATATGTGGTAGGAACCGTAGGCATTATCAAACAAAAATCTGCTTAAGAAACTATTTTAACTTCTTTTGGTGTAGAAGTGCGCTAGGGATGGGACACTGGATAGGACACTCAAAGGAGGTTTACGTGTGTTTGACAACATCGAAGGTCTAGTGCCATGAGTATGCTCCTGTTATAAAAGGAGTTTTGTGAAGGGAATTGTATCCAGCCATTGTACTTTTTAGAAAAATGGTAGCAGGATGAATAGACTCAAACAAAAATTGTCAATTTAATAAATTGGATTACCATTGCAATAAATTTTCAAATAACCACACAGTTTATGTACATGTGGAAAGCGCTGTTAAAACCACACAAAAAACCGAGACACCAAAAAGCGTAAAACAAAAAATATTAATCTAATGCAAGTAATGGAAAATTTCTAACATCTAAAGCTTGTGAAACACATAAAAAGCAATTTTCTTTACTTCTTCCTCCCCGAAAAGCAATATGAGCATTTGTAAACTGTACGTATGTATTTTGTACCATATGCTGATGAAGCTTACATAACCAGTGTAAACTATGCGCAAAAGGGGAGGTGCAAAATGTGGTGAAGGAAATTAGTGAGAAAATATGGAAGCAGATTGGAAAAGCTTCAAAGATAAATGCTAAATGTTAAATGGTAAATCAATAATGCCAAACTTGTGCAAAAGCAACAAACAAGAATTTATAGATACATAAACGTATTTAAATACATACATACATACACATATGTGTTTTAATGTGTGTAGAATTTGGTACACTTAGTCAAATATAAAGAATTTCCTAAAAAAAAATAGACAAAAGGCAAAAAAATGTTGGAAATAAAATTCCAGACCTAAAATTATATCTGAAGTACTGATTTTAACTATATATCGACAGAGTATTGGAAGATCGCATTATCTCTGCAAAATCATTGAGAAACGAATTTCAATTTTAAAACAGTTCCCTTAAATATATTAAAAAATAATTAAGCAAGATATTGCAAAGAAATTCATTTACTATATAGTGTTTACAGATGCAATTAACAGCAAAGCAAAAGAATTATAATTTTAATTCAGCATTCTTTCTATCATGTCTACTAAGGCCGCGAGCTTTATTGACATTGGTCAGATGAGTGTAGTTACAGAATAGAATTGCACATACAAAATAAAAGAAAAAATGAGAAATTAAAAATGAGCTCATCTTTCGCGTTCAAACAAAATCTTATTTAAATTATGTCCAAAATAGTAATTGTGTGATAGTTACGTCAGCTCACTTGATATTTCTTTGGAACATGACAAAAATACAAAAAAGTAGTGTGTCATAATAAGAAATGAATGACGACTTTAGAAATCACTAATGTATTCTCTTATTATCAGTGCAGCGCAATCTATATACACTTGTAGCACTTTTATTTTTGTTTTGCCCTCAGGCACATACAAATTTACACTTCAAATAAAAGTAAAATAAACAAAATAAAATTAAATTAAATTAAATTAAAAAAAGGAAAATAAAATGAAATAAAGTAAAATGAAATAAAATAAAGTAAAAAAAAAAAAGAAAAAACATAAAATATAAAAAACTAAAATGAAAAAACATGAAATATAAAAAATAAAATATAATAAAATAAAAAAAAATAAAATATAATAATATAAAAAAAATATGTAATATAATAAAAAAAATGTAATAAAATAAAATACAATACAATAAAAAAATAAAATAATGTAAAACAAAATAAAATAATATGAGTTAAAATAAAATAAAACAAAACGATAAAAAGAGAGAATGAAAAAATTAAATAAGATAAAATAAATTCATTTAAACTAAAACAAAAAAATATAATATAAATATGAATAAAGTAATATAAATTTAAATAAAATAAAACAAAATGATATAAAACAAGATAAAATAAAATAAAATAAAAAAGTTAAGTAAAATAAAAAAAATTAAATAATGTAAAACAAAATAAAATAATGTAAAACAAAATAAGATAGTATAAATTAAAATAAAATAATATAAATTCAAATAAAATAAAATAAAAAAATGTTCCTACAATATAATAAATTGAAACAAAATAAAATAAAATAAATAAAAATAAAACATAAGTAAAAATAAAATAAAATAAAAAAAATTATATATAAAAAAATTAAATTAAATAAAAAATAAATAAATTATGTTAAACAAATTAAAATACTGTAAAACGAAATAAAATAATATTAGGTAAAAAAAAATAATTTAAATTAATATAAAAGAAAACGGAATAAAATAAAATAAGATTAAATAAAATAAAATAAAATAGAAAAAATAAATAAAATAAATAAATAATATAAAACAAAATAAGATAGCATAAATTAAAATAAAATAATATAAATTAAATAAAATATGATATAAAATATGATATTAAAAAATAAAACAAGATAAAATAAAATAAAATAAGTATTCATAAAACGAGCTCAAGGCCAAGAATAATAATTTTTCACTTTTTGAATTTTTATGAAAATTATTATTTTTTTATTTTTTTAATAATCATCATCAAATGTACACGCCGTAAATCAACAAAAATTGTTGGTATAAAAAAGCAATAACAAAACCTAGAGCACGCGGTAAGGCAGTTCTGCTGATAAAACAGATCTGTCATGATCACACTAATAACTGTCAAATGGCGGAAGTGGTTCATGCATATGGTAAAGAAGAATAGAACTAGGAGTTTAGCTAACATCAAAACCAGCGTATTGTTAGCTTAATTGTTAGCAATGCGTGCCAAAATTTCTCTGATGAAGAAGCTTAGCAGCTTCCGAAATGGATCTATAAGAAAAGCTATGGCGGTTGTCCTTAACATTTTTCCTACTCTATTCAATTAAAAAACTTCTAATAATTAATTAAAAATGATTATTAAAAAAATAAAAACAGTAATAATTTTCATAAAAATTGAAAAAGTGAAAAATTATTATTCTTGGTCTTGAGCTCGTTTCATGAATACTTAAAAAATGTTGGTATAAAAAAGCAGTAAAATAAAATATGATATAAAAAAATTAAATAAGATAGAACAAAATGAAATAAGATAAAATAATGTAAAACAAAATAAGTAAAAATAAAACCGGCTTTATTAAATTTTATAGAAAGAAAAAGAAATTAACTGAAGGAAAGCAAAGGAATGGAAACAAAATAAAAGAAGCGGAAAGTAAAGGAAAGAAATAGATAAAATAAAATAACAGCTTTTCTGCGTTGAATAAATGTAACATTTATTGAATTGATTGAATTTCCACGAATACGTGAACTCTAGTAATAATAATGTGGTGCGATATACCTCCGAGTAGATAAAACGCGAGCTTTTCTTACAATATTATGGTGTGCTGTTTCTATTTGTACTACAAAATGATGGGGCCTACAGGTTATTCGACTTACACATATTATGTACAGCGACAAAAACTGCACTTAGACTCAGGGAGTCTGGGTTTTGGAATGATACTCAGCAAGGGCATAGTAGTATTCGTAAAAAGCTCCCAGCGGACACAATTAGTACCAAAACAGACTATTATCCTCACGAACTGAAGTTTGAGAGCAGTGTTACTACTTACATTCCAAGTAGGAATGATTGGAAGAGGCATCGAAGATGGATTCAGGGGTGGGGGCCGGGATCTTCTCGGATTCCTTAGACATGTCTGTATCATTCAGACTACCCTCGCTTTGCAGGGTGTTTCAAGCAGAAGTTCTTGCGATCTTGCAAGCCTGCAAATCACCCAGGGACAGAAACATAACCGGTAAAGTAATGATCTTTTCTGACAGCCCAGCAGCAATAAAGGCAATAGCAGCGCCACATACAAGTTCGATTGTGGTGCAGGAATGCAAGCAAATCTTGGCTGACTTAACCGACATCGAATTATCCATTACCTGGGCTCCGGGTCATAGAGGAATCGAGGGTAATGAGAAGGCTGATGAGCTGGCACGTATGGGCTCATCGGAAGGAAATGAAGAAACAATCAACCTAGAAATGGGGGTACCCCTAGCAGTAGCTATCGAAACGAAGCACAACTGAAGTGGAGGAATACCACTAGTGGCGCAATATCAAGATCCATCTAGCCAGACTATAGCGAAAAGAGGACGAGAAGTCTGATAAGTAGGTCAAGAGCTGACACCCACAAACTTAAAGCGGTCTACACAGGTCACTGGGCGATAGGCACACACGCGGGAAAGATGGGCATTCCGCACCATGACCACTGCAGGAGCTATAAAGACGTAACTGCCAAAGAGACGGTTGAGCACTTCCTGTGCAAATGCCCGGCTCTGGCAAGATTGCGTCTTAAATTCTTTGGGAGCCCCTTCTTGGAGAACCTGGGGAGGATATCGGGTGTAGGGGTTCCAAGTATCGCTGGGTTTATAAACAACTCTGGTTGGTTGTAACATACATATATGCACACTATTTTAGTAGGTTCGACGAGTCTTCATGGCATCAAAACGGCTTCTTAAGCTACTTGGGCTACCTGGGTCGCAGCCATTTTACCTACCTACCTACAGGTTATTTGCTCGGAGGTTTGCAGAAGCTTTTTGTGGCAGCAAAAACTTCTTCTAGAACATTTGGCTCTTGCCTGTCTCGTCATTTGAACACTTTCGGTACAGTAGGCTAGTACTCTACCATCATACCACGGCGGCCGCCCTTGAAACTATATGCATTTGGAATTTTTAATACACCAGCTCACAAAATCTTCATTCCAAATACACAGCTACTAAAATTACCGATTGAGTTCATAAACCAAAAATTATAGCTAAAATAACTACTATGATTATATTAGAGATTAACAGTGTGCTTTTTTTAAAGATATAATAGCGAAACCACAACAAAGAAAAAAAATGTCTACACAATGTAGATAATAGCAAGTATTGGAACCGCTAATCGGGTATTTATGTAGATCGTGTAGTAGCCATTTAGGAATTCGGTCAGTAGATAAGGTAAAAAGCACTTGAATTATTTGGGAAAATTGCAGTGTTAGATAACCGTCAAAATGACGAGCTTAAGTTAGCAGCACATCTGTTAAACATGATAACATATCGGCAGACGTAAAGTTAGATAAGAAACGATCGTTATCAGCTAGTTCATGATCACATTTGCCTTTCGCCTAATATGGAAGCAGGCTGGGACCGTTTCTCATGCGCGGGGATCCAGCTTAAGAAGGGCAGTACAATCAGCCGATAAAACCAAGCGATTGGAGACCGTTCTAATCCCATCAGCACGTAACGAAGTACAGCAGAGGTTGACCTTAAATTTATATCTAACAGAAACTCGCACTTTAATTCTGCCAAACCAACTGCTTAAACTTTAATGTAATAAAAAAATATGGGCAAAAATCTAAAATAAAACTAAGCCTCTTAAAAAATAATGAACAATATTCATCCAATCAAACGATTTTATTGTATGCATTCAAAATTCACAGTAAAAAAAAGTCTGGATGTCGAATTGTATGCACAATAGCATGAGTCTGTTAGTACATCTACATTAGACTGGGACCAAGAATTTTTTTTTTTTTTTCGAAAGTTATAGATATTTTTTTTCTAAATCTTATTGCAATAAAAAAATTAGCTGCATAGTTTTGTAGAAAATTCAATTTCTCACAAAAAAAGTAGTGAATGGAAATATTCATCAAATAAGTTCCCGCGAAATATAACATTAAACATTGGTATGGTTTTCTTATTTCACATTTTTAATTTGGAGATGTGGTAAGAATGCAAAATTTAATATAGAAAAAAGAAATTCAGACTTTTAAGAAAAATATGTTTTTCGAAATTTGTGGCAAGTTTTTTTGGAAAAATCTTTGCCGGTTTGCACTATCTCTCGACTCAAGAATTAGACCAGCTATCTAATTTCCCAACATATTATTTCTCTAATGTTAGATACTGTGTTTACCGGGAAGCGATATCATGCTTTTTATAAGTCAGACCTGTTAAATAATGATTACTAATCGTAATGATTATTGGTTTGATTAATTATTTTCTTGAGAATGCAAACAAACAAAAAAATTTAAAAGTAAAAATAAAAAAAAGAAATAAAAAAAGGAATTAAAACAATATTTTTTTATTATTTTCGATTTTTTTTATTCTTTTTGATTTTTTTTTCGATTTTTTCTAATCTTTTCTTAAAAAACAATTAAAATAATCATTACCAATTAAAAAAGCCGTCTAATTAATAGATTACTAATTACTAATCAAAATTAACAGGTCCGGTATAAATGTTAAATGCTTTGTGGATTTGCCCATATGTATGGGCGCTGGCGAGCATGTAAAAAAAACTTGGCAACAGGAACTTTTCCAAAACAAACAAAAAATCAACTTCTATTGCGCTTTCATACCATTAAAATTTTTTGGTTAAATTCAATAAAAATTTTTTAGAATTGCATACAAACGCAAGCATTGTGGAATATTTCGAACAATAAGAAAAGAGTTGATGCAAATAAAAAGTGAACGAGTGTGCTATAGAAGTTTTTTGCAAGCAATTATTTTGTTAGATGAAAATGTTGGATAGGCATGTGCGTATATGAAAGCAAACAAAAGCATTGAAGACAAAAAGTCGCGTTGGGAAAACGCAAAACCGACAAAGAGTGGTATGTTTCTCAAAGTAGACAACCAAAGAACAAACCGGTAGTTCTTGCTGAGTTTGAAGCAACTAAAAGAAGTAAAAAAATATTAAAATACCAAAACAAAATGAAATTAAATTAAACTTAAAAATGCGAAACAAAGAAAAAGCGGCAAATTAAAAATGAAATAAATTATGTTCACAATAAGACGCTGTTTACAACTCAATCTCAGCTGCTAAAGTCTAGCATGGTTCATCTCTAGATATAAATATACACAACGAATCTCGTTATGGCAGTTTTGTAAGTTTCGAACTTAAAAAAAGTGAGGGATTAACCATTAGGCAGAGTCCTGCATCAAATAAACTAGTTATCATTGCGATTCGTTAATTTAACTACCGCAAGCAAGTGAATATTTTTCTAATCTTTTACGAACTTAGATAAGTTATAATAAGTCAGTATTTCTGAAGCGGATCACTTAACCCTTTAACAGGCAAATTTTTGTTGCAAATGAAAATTCTTGTACGATGAACTCGAATTTGAAGTCATATATCCAAAACGGTTCATAATTTTGCTTTCGGGGCTGAAGCTCCCCACCCTGCGTCTAGCCGGACTTGCTTGGTAGCTGCCCACTCCGCCTTTAGGCGAGATATGATTTTTGGCCAATAATTCTATAAATTTAAATATAAATCTTTTTCACTTACCAACAATTCTGTTTTTTACTAAAGAAATCCTTTTTACCACTTTTTTATAGTTACCAAAAACACTTCTGTCAAAAAATATTTTTTTTTACAAATTGCACTCAATTTTTGAACGAGAATGATTATAACGGAACTCTGCCCCCAGTTAAAACTATAAAATTAAGATCACGACTAAGATAAAAAATTTTGGCGAAGATTATGTGTCAATAATTGTAGAAGAAAAGTAGAGCTATGCGGGTTATATCTGCTTAACTTAACCCCGCCTAAGGGTGCTCCTGCCGGTTAGAGGGTTAAAATAGTGGAAACTTTGGCTTCAATGGCCTCCGAAACTACTGAAAAGCTGTAATCAAATTTGGAGGTTTTTCATATTAGAAAATTAAAATTCGGTGAGGAATTAAATTAGATTAGCCGCTAACATATCCCGACAAGTAGACGATGACGAAATAGGGGGGCGTACAGCTCCCATACAGATTGAATTTTTCAATGTAAATATCTTTGGAAGTGTTTATGTTTGAACAATAAAACTCGGGAAGTATAATTCCTTATTCTCTAATACCTTAAGGAAAATGTGGGATGCTCATATAGAAAACTTGGAGAGGGGGACGCTGCACTCTTATACAAACTGAATTTTCCAAACCGCATATTTCTAGAAGTTTACATGGTAACTGGATTGATTACAAAATGATCAAATTAGATCAAAATTTGTGTGATAATTTGCGTTTAGTTTCAACATTTTGTTGGAAGATTTTATTCACTCCCAAATGATTTGAAATCGATAATTTCAGCCTATTTCTATTTTAGTGTCTTTGATTGTATCAAAATAATGATTAAAATCGAACCTAATCTATCATAAGTTCAGCGAAGCGCGGACTGGTTTACTAGTTTTTACAAAAATAAAGATATTATTTAGTGGTTATTGACAATACAAAGCAATGCTTATCTTTGATTTTGGTAGTGAAAAAAATAAATGTATGCTGTTTTATCGGCAATTTGAAATACTTGTCTTTTTTTTTAAATTGAATAACAGCCGATATACTAGACTCATTTTTATAATTCAAACAGCGATTTCCACGCTTTTTAAAATTCTTGAAAAAATAAATTTGTTAATGGAATTAAATTTAGAATGTATTTATTTTTATGTATTTTTCTTTAAATGTATCTATTTTTAAAAATTTTGGAAACACATGCTAAAAAGGTCCTGTAAAACTGTTTTGCACACGAAAAAACTACAAACGTAACATTTTATTCTCTAAATTACGCTAAAAATGACCCCCGATATGGATGACAGATATTATAACTTGAACACTTTCCATTCTAAGGTTTAAAAAAAATCGTTTTTTAATGTCTAAATTGCGTTATAATTGATTCCAAGTATTCCCTTAGTTGGGATATGTATATTTTAAACTGTGCAGCACACTCATAGCGGTAGAAAGTGTGAGTCTCCGCTCCGGCATAATAGAAGGGTACAAACATCTAGGACCGTAGCCAGCACTTTTCTGGAGGGGTTCATTTAATTTTTATTTTTTAATTTTTATTAAACGTGTTTTATCGAAAAAATCTGATTAAATCGAAATATTTCAGGCAGACAAAAAACAACACAAAAATAATCTTACGGCTGTAAACAAGTACAGTTGTGTTCAATATAATAGTAGCGAAATTAAATTGAATATCGTTCGACGAAATAAGAAGAAGCTGTGATTTCAATAATTTTCATTTAAAATATAGCTACTTCCATAAAAGAAATCACATGAAAAGCAATGTCAAATTTTACACAAAGTTCAAGAAAGTTACTTAAACTTTGAAAAATGGCCAACAAAACCTTCAAACTTTTTGGCCAAATTTCTAGAAAATTTTTGAGTACGCAGCTTTGTAGACCAATCAATTTTATTGCAATTGTGCAAGTAAGAACTAGCTCAGAAATATCCCTGAATTTTCAAAATTTTTTTTCTTTAAAAGTGTTGAGTTATTTCTTCTAAAAATGCAGGGGAAATTTTGCGGCACTTCTTCATTTCATGTGGTTTCCGTTATGGAATTCGCTATACTTTAAATGAAAATTATTACAATCACAGCTGCTACGATATTCAATTTAATTTCACTACTATTATATTGAACACAACTGTATGTAAAACTGATTTTTAGAAATTTATTTAAATTTATTTTAAATTAAAATTAAGTCGTCTAGATTTTTGCACCAAAATCATTTATAAAACGTTCGGTGTCCAGTTCAGATCTTCCAGTCTTCGCCGGTCGAGAGATGCAAATTGACATTAGACGCACGCTCCTTTGTGACTCATACCGGTTTAATCCTGGACTATTCGCATTTTTTGCAGGGTACATGCATATATACATACATATATAGTACATATCAATGGAACCAAGCAGTCTTTCCAATATATATATATCTTTCGTGTATATTACATATGTACACTACTTTTCCTTTTTTTTTTTAATTTTCGTTACTTTTGTAAAACACACAAATGTACAAACAATAAGAACATGCCTATATAAAAAAAAAGTATGTACACTCAAGAGGTGGCAAGCAAAAGGACACACAATCTACATAAACAACTTGCAGCTCAAGTATATAAGCTAATGCTTATGTATATGTACATACTTAGCTAGGTATATATGCACATGTACCTTATATACTTGACATAACAAACATACATATATGACCACAGATGATACATAGTACTTTCCAGCAGCAGAATCTGAGCAATAAAGTCAAAAGTGAGTGTACACACTTAATATTTGCTAGTATATTTGTATGAATGTAGGTATGTATCTCTAACTTAACTCATATAAGCTGCGTTATTATGTTAGCGAGCTGAAAAAATGAAAATTCTGGTACATATAAAATTACTTCAAAGCATGTTTACTATTGCTCAACAAGGCAACAGAGGATACCCGCTAATTTCCATGGTGAACGTATTCATAAAGCGTTTTTGAGTTTTTGTCTACACTAAAACCTTTTAAGCTTCCTTAGCATTTTCACACTCAAGCTTCAAATTAGAAGAACTTGGGAAGACTCTACTTTTATTTCTAGTTGAAGCAAATCCTAGTTATTTACTTAAGTTCCAATCGTATGTTCTTTTTCCAACTCTCCTACCAAAGAATACTGTTTACTCCAAACTTATTTACATAGCAGATGTACCTAGGTATATAAACATACAAATTTATATACATACATACCTACATACTTACATATATTTGTATATATTTACACTGAAATAAAGATGAAATTCCAGCCACCGAATAGGTATGCTCCTCGCGCAAAAATCTAGCAAATTCTCTGTACTTCAATGTGAATCAGCTGAAATTTTAACGGCCGTAGCGAGTTTGGCAATGGCGGTTAGCTTAAAACTCACGCATGACCACAATGGTAGGGGGGAGGCGGGAAGGGTAAAGCGACAAAACAGTTACGAATGAACATAGCATATTTACATACATACATATACATTGCTCTATTCACCATCAATTCATACGATGCGCAATAAGGAAAATTTGAATTGGGAAATATTAGACAAAACTAAAATAGAGCAAGTGCAGGTAAAAAGAGGTGAAATATTTAGTACTAGCAGACCCGGCAGACGTGATCCTGCCTAAAATTTGACTTGCCTACATTTAACAAATTGTACTCTTATCCCTCCCCACTTGGCGCTTCTTCTACATTAATCCATATATCTTGCTTATTCTATCTACTTTTGCTTTTTCTCTACCCCCATATACCGTTACTCTTCTTTACGCTCTTCATTTTCCTCTAACAAAACTTCTATATCTCAAATCTCTATTCCTACTCCCCTTCTTCTCCCGTTTCCTCTGCGGGTACTGATATGTACATACTTCCTAAGGTATAGCGAATTAACTTTTATCTAATCCTGGTACCGCTTTCAGATATATATCAATATAAAAAAATATCATTAAATTAAACCAAAGAAATTCTAAGCTCTGCCGAATTGCTAATTTAAATAGCCTGGGAGCTTTTCAAAAAAACTATATACAGCCTGCATCGTGCCCAACGAACTCTTGAACCCACTGTGAAAGTTTCATTGAGATCAACAATAAACTTTGTAGATGAAGGAAGGATAAACAACACACAAAAATGTGTGGGCGTGGCACAGCCTACTTTTCCCAAATTATGTAAATCTTGACTAAAGAACAAATATATCCAAATATCATTAATTTAGACCAAATACGTTCAGAGTTATGACGAATTGAAATTTTATATAGCCTGGGTGTGTGGCACCACCTTCTATCCCAAAAAAGTTATATAGAATATGTCGTACCCACCAAACTTCTGAGCCTATCGTGAAACTTTCATAGAGACCGATTCTAAACTTTGGACATTAAGGAAGCACAAACAAAACACACAAAATGTGGACGTGGCACCGCCCACTTTTCCAAAAACTATATATAGAATATGCTGTAACCAGTGATCCAAAGAATATACTGTGAAAATTTTATAAAAATCGGTGAAGTGCTTTGAACACACAGACACCCAGAAACACATTCATCTTTATTTATAAGATTGAGTTCAATTTTAGTCTATATTTTGATATAATCAAAGAAACATATAGATAGAAATTGGTTTAAACTATTTTGTAATATACGAAAGTGAATATAATATTCCACCAATGTTTTTATATAAATAACAAATCATTACACTCCATGAACACCAAATTCCAGTACTCTACCATGAACACTTCTTAAGATATTCAGTTTGAAAATTCAGTTTCCGAAAAGTTTTCTATATGGTTTTGATTATACATAACTATCTCGCACAAATTTTCAGTTCCCTACAGTTCTAGCAATGCGCACAATGCAGAATTAAGTTTCTTTAGGAGAAGTCCTAGTCCCTTTTCATTTGCACCACATTTTCCTTGAGATATTAGAGGTTAATCTCGTACAACTCTCTGTCCAGTTTTATTGTTCTAACATAAACGCTTTCCTGGATATATACATTGATATCAGACCTGTTAAATTTGATTAGTAATTAGTAATCAATTAAATAGACGGCATTTTTAATTGGTAATGATCATTTTAATTGTTTTTCAAGAAAAGAATTGATTACGATTAGAAAAAAAAATTATATTAATAATAATATTAATAAAAAATAAAAAAAAATAAAGAAATATTAAAAAAAATTAAAAAAAAAAATTTTTTAAATAATCAAAAGGAAAGTTTATTTGATAACTTTTGATTATTTTAGAAGTTTTTTTATATTTTTTTTTTTAATTTTTTGATAATTTTTGATTTATTTATTAAAGTATTGTTGTAGAAGCACATAAATGTACACATCAACAATGCTTAAAAAAATTAAAAAAAACAAAAATAATATAAAATAAAAAATAAAAAATTTTAAATAATCAAAAGTAATCAAAACAACTTTTTTGATGTTTTTTAATAATCGTAAAATATCATGATAGTTTTTTTAATTAATTCAAAAATAATCATTAAAAATGTAAAGTAAGGGTAATTAATCATTAAATCAATTTTTAAGAAAATATTTTATCAAACCGGTAATCATTACGATTAGTAATCATTATTTGAAAGGTCTTAGTGATATATCCCATTTGTACGAAAACGGCAACGCCCCCTTTTTTTCTGGTGATTTTAGAGATTAATCTGGTTTTGTTTTTACCAATCTTCAGTTCTCTTACATTACTATTGTCTGCAATCTGCAGCGCGAGAAGACTGCTTTTCAATTATTGTCCATTTTTCAAAGTTATGTTTGAGTCTAACTTAATTTAATTCCCTACTGAAGTTAAATTTTCTGGCATGGATACTTTTATATATATACTTGGAAAGTTGTGCACTCTGGAAATCTGTATAGCGATACGACGCTCCTTCAATAATGGGTAATCAAAGTTCTGGCCAACACAGGTGCCTCCTCAAATATTCAGCTTTCGCCTTTGTTTGTATTCATTAAAATTCCCTACAACAAATGCCGAAATTGCTGGATGAAAATGTAAAAGGATCATTCCTAAATATTAAAAGCCAAAAAGCGCACAAGTTACACAACCACGCCAAAACTACAAAAAGCAGCGCACCCACGCCTTGTTTATAAAATAAAACCCTTTAGCTATGAGAAGGATAACTTGCTCATAATAACAAAATCAAAAAAGGACATAAGAGATTCGAAACGCCTTTGTACAAAGTTCTTAGAAAGTGGCTTTCAATAATTTTTCACACTACTGTGAATAAGCGCGTGTTTACCCGAATCAAATCCCATTTATATAATTAAACATTTGAAAAAAAGGGATCGTTATTGAAAGCATTTTTCTTAGGTAGTTTTTCTTTTATTTATAAGCGCAACATTAGGGTGGACCAATTTTTGCAAAGATTATGAAGCTCTTAAGAGGTTTAACGAAATAGATAACTATGTGCCTAAATTTATAAAGAAAGGTAGAATATGATTATCCTGTACTCATATAGGGAGCTCCTAGAATACTACACTCGAACTTTCGTAGCTGAAATCGCCATAATCCCAACAAAAACGACTTCGTGCGGCAGAATTTTTTATTTCTAAAAATACATGTTCTCAGAGAAAAGTATATAAAGCAAGCTATAATGAACTTAAATATTCCGAAATTAGTTTTTTATTTGACTCTCTGCATTCAAATGATTCCTTAACCACTTTGGTACGATGGAAAGTTTTTAAAATTTGAAGTTCTTAAATTATTTTATTGCGATGATTGATGGATGGTCAGCTATTAAATCCTAACCTCATAAATAGCCTTTTGGGCGTTTAATATTTAGACCTTTCATAACGAAGTTTTTATTCAAAATAAATAATAGGAAACAAAAAGGGGGAAAAAATCTGTATTCACAATTAGGCAAGTTCCAATTTCCTCTTTTCTGAGGCGAATTCTGTTGAAACGTCATGCAGAAAACTCCTATGATATACCCTTGTAATCACAAAAAAATATTCCACATAAAAATACCCACCTTAATTGACATACATAAATACATGTGTTATACACGTGTGTAAATAAAAGGAAACAATAGGTGTTAATACGTAATGAAATTGTTATATTTAAAACACGAAATGTAGAATTAATATGGTGGATGACATCAGTGCCCGCGACTGTGTTAAGTAACAAGAAATTAAAGCAATAGGGCTGTTTGTATTTTGTCTTCATCATGATATATTGAAAATTACTTACGAAATGAATATTTTAGTTGAATGAGGGTTGAAGAGTGAAGAAAGGTCGTCGATATGGGAAAAATAGCAATTATGCACATTTTTGGAAAAAATATAAGCCTAAATAGGAGTTCAGCCTACAAACCAAGGATCGTTCTGATAGCCTAATGCTTAATAGAACTTGTACGAATTTCTAAATATGTATCTATAAGAAAAGCTATGGCAATAATAAAAATAAAACAATGATAATTTTCATAAATATTACGGGTGTAGGTTTGGGATTAGCCCCTCAGGCTGTACTTTGTCGCCTGTTTTTCGTTTTTGTGGCTGTGAGCCATTGATATGATTGATATGCCATGATGCCCGATGACATAAAAAATATATTAATTCCACTGAATGAAACAAAATGGGTCAAGAACAGAGACAAAAAATAACTGTTATTTGAAATTTCTGTATCAAAAACATTGCTCGAGTTCTTGAATTTATTCAAGACGTTGCTTTATAAGAGTTATTTGTGAACGTTTATTTTATTTTTTGGGGATAAGAGTTATTTGTGAACGTTTATTTTTTACGTTGCTTTATAACTGTTATGGATGAGAAATATTTTTTTTCGTTGCCAAAAAAAAAATTTGAATTTGAAAATAACTTTATTTCCTTCATAATAGTTTCGAGATGATAAATAAAATAAACGTTGAGGCGTAACTCTTATTTGAAAAATACATTTTTTTCTTCATCGAATAATTGTTATGAAGCAACGTTTATTCGATAAAACTTATAACTGTTATGTCTCTGGTCAAGAACGAAAAATAAATTTTAACTTTTAAAGAAAAAATTAAATCAGTTTTAAAAAATCTAAGCTAGCTACTATTTAATATCCGATATTTTTCGTTAGCACATAGCGACTTATGAATCAAATAATAATATTAAAAAAAATGAATTGTAAGATAGCAACTAAAATTTTTAGTGCTAATAATTTTTTTACAATAAGCTAGCTACTAATTAATATCCGATATTTTTCGTTAGCGCATAGCGACTTATGAATAAAATAATAATATTATATATATATAATACATATAATATATTTTTTTTTTTAATTTGAAATTCCCTGAAAATTGAATATGTACCCAACAAGCAGAGTAAACTTGAAATCAATTTTTAAAAAGCTTTCCGAAATAAATATTAAGCTTACAAAATTCTGATTTTTCGTTTATAAAACGTTTGAAAATAAACATTTTATAATTGAAATGTACCGTTGATAAAAAGCTTATTAATGTAAGCCTATAAAAAAATTTCAAAGAAAGCTTTTTATAAGTGTTTTTTGTAAACTTTATTCAAACCATATTTTCTATATTATTTAGCTATTATACTATAATAAATAAAAAAGTTCTAATCATACATTGAATGCTGCAACTTTAACCAATTATCAGCAGATTGCAGAAGTGGTTAAGATGCAGCCATGATTTTCGCTTTTTAGCCCTCATTCTCATGTAAAATTTCTTATGAAAAGAAATTGAAAATTTTTTAAGTTGAAAGAAAAAAAATTACAAAATAGTTTTCTGTGGATTTTTTGTAAATATTTGTATTTCACTTTTAAAATAAAAGGGTTTTTAACAGTTTGTTCTTGAAGTATATAAAAAGTTTACTTTAAACTTTCAAATAAATTGATACGGGAAAAGCTTACATATCGATTATTGTAGCAAGTTTACTTTAAATTACTTTTAAAAACATTTACAGAAATGATTGTTGTCGCTCGTAAGATAGCAACTAAAATTTTTAGTGCTAATAATTTTTTTTTTCGTGCTTCCAAGACAAATTTGTTTTAGGCAAACAGAAAAAATTGTATCCAGCATCGGAATGACGAATAAAAAAATATTAACTCCTGAGACTTTTACAGTATATTTTTTCGCCATTCTAAAAAATAATATAAAGTAAAAAAAAATTTCTGTACCGGCCTAATGCTAGTGAATTTGCTCCATATAGAAAAGTCCTCTTGAACACATGTGAACGTGATTATTGATTGCCAAATGAAAATAAAAGTCAATGGAAATGCGAAACAAAACAATAATTTTCTTTTATTAAAATAATTTCAGAGCCAATAATTATTCTTCAAAAATAAGAAATATGAAAGGAAAGAAACCTCTAAAATGACATACAATTTGCCTTGAAATACAATAAGAAATAAGAAACACAAAAAGAGTAGATATGAAAACCTATACGGGTCCTGCAAAAAACTTGGACTAGCTTAGAACTAACCTAAAATTAAATAGTTTGGAGACAGTACTAGCTCCCGCTCAACCTCCAAGCAATGCCTTCAACCTCCGCTTTAACATGGCGAAGTGATTGGCGATGGATTGCCTGGCAACTTGTACTCAACCATTTCCCATCCTGAGAGTTCCAAGGTAGCTCCGCTGTGGCTAGTTCTCAACCAGATTCAGTTCGGATAGTCTACAGAACGAGATACGAGATGTGTAGTTCTACGACTGTCTTTCTTGGAGACAATCTCTGAAGTTTATTGGCTAAAGCTATCCTTTTCCTAGATTTTCGTCAAAAAGTTCAGCAGCTTCCTAGATAAAAGATGCGCAGTATGATAGGGTCGAAAAAAAGTTCTTCCGCCAATTCCGTAAATTGTACCCACCCAGGTCGATTTCAGTTGCGGCTTTGTGAACCAAAACAGTAGTTAAAAAGAGTTTGTTATGCACAAACATATGTACATACATATTTACTGGTACAATTTTCAATATTATCGTTTCTTTTTTTTGCTTTCAATGAATTTTGTCATGTGCTAAACACAAAATATGCTAACACGCATATAATTTTTAAACCCCTAATACTTTTCAAAAAGTACTTTAAGAAACCACCCTTAAGGGTTTGCTAATATCAAAAGACAGAAGTAAAAATTTACCGCATATGCGAATAACAACAACTTCAAAAATAAAAGTCGACAAAGTGGAAGAAAAGGTCAAATTTTGTGTTGCAAACTACATATACACAGATTTACATTAGGGTGCCTGGGCAAACAAATTAGCACTTTTATCATTGGAATTAGAGAATTTTTGTATAACAAAGTATTATGAAACAACTTTTTTAAAAACAATTTAAGACTTTTTTCAAAAACTAATTTTATTTATAAACAAGATGTCTGCGGGTGTGCTTCGGCGGGCAATCAAATAAATACAATATATCTATTAAAATAAAAATACATCCTATACGTCAAGAAAAACCTACAGCAATACATCGCTGAAGAACCCATTAGAATAAATGCAGTGGTTATTTCGGGATACGCGTAAAAACATACATACACACAGACAGTTCAAAATTCGAAAGAGTGTTGATTTGGATTCTGTTACTCTATTAAGAATTAGCCATATATTATAATATCTATTTTGTACAGAAGCCGGTTTTTTACAATTACATTATTTGTACAACATACTTCTGAGCTAACTTTTATTGCCACCACTGTATACAAAACATTTCCGCGCAGGAAATATGGGTGCTAAACTTCAAGTTAGACATCTAGCAAATACTTTGGCGGAAAGTGCATTAAATTGACAGACAGGAAGACGAAAATTATAAAAAAACTATTATATTAACTTCTGGTGTGCTATGATTTTTTAATATACGTACATATGTATGTATTTTTAAATTAGCACATTTAAGGAATGCTGAAACTTGTTCAAGTTATTTCAGTGGAGCTCTCAAAATACAAAAATTTTGTAAGTACGGTACCAAAAAGGTACATATTTTTTTTCAATCAAGAGTGAGGCATTCTAATGTACATCCATGCAAATATATACGTTTTCTTATATACAGTGACGGCGAAAAGTTGAGAGACTATACGGCAAGGAAAATTTTTAGAGTTTTAATATCATTAAGGCAGACCTGTTAAATAATGATTACTGATCGTAATGATTACCGGTTCGATTAATTACTTTCTTGAGAATCCATTTAATGACTGACTACCATTACTCTCAATTTTTAATGATTATTTTCCAATTAATTAAAAAAATAATCCAAAAAATCACAATTATTTACGATTATTAGAAAAATTCAAACATAATCAAAAAAAGAGTTTAATTACTTTTGATTTTTTTTTTTTTCTTATTATTTTTTTTTTTTGATTACTTTTTAATTTTTTTCAGTATTGTTGTAGAAACACATAAATATACACATCAACAACATTAAAAAATACCAAAAATAATCAATACGAAATCAAAAAAAATTAATAAACAAAAATAATCAAAAGTGATCAAAACAACTTTTTTATTATCTTTTTATTAATAATCGTAAAAATTCATGATTTTTTTAATTATTTTTTTAAATAATTGAAAAATAGTCACTAAAAATTGAAAGTAATGGTAATCAATTATTAAACTATTGTAGAACAATACTGAAAAAAAAAAATCAAAAATTATCAAAGTAATAAAATAACTTTTTTCGATTTTTTTTTTATGATTTTTGCTATCGTAATCAATTAATAATTGTCTTTTCTTGAAATAAATTTAAGTGTTTGCTAGTTGAAGTTGTACTGAAGCCCTCTTAAACCAAGCGACTCCTATAAAAAGGGAGGTCTTGTTTCAGGCATTACCTGCGAAGAAAAACAGAATGAGTGTCCGCGATGGTTTGAAGTGAAAATATTGTATACGTATGCTGCTTATGGATGTGAACTCAGAAAAGCTTGCGCATTATAGTTCCAAATGCGACGCTTTTTCAAAAATGTTTCAAGGTCAGCCTAACTTTATCAGTTATCTCTTTCAAGCCACTGTTGTATGTACATATGTACATATATACCTACTTATTTAAACATTTCAATATACATTAGGTAAGTGCGTTCATAGAGTAAATTGTATCTTAATAGGACACATAAAAACCAGTAACCAGCTGTGTGTTTGTGTGCATTACGCGAACAAAAGTGTGGCGAAAAATGGTATATACATGGCTTAGGGCGGGTAATTTATGTATGTAGGAAGGTAGATTGAAATATGTTAGCTCGATCTAAACAGGCATTAATTACGCATTTACTGAAGCAAATGTTATCAGAATGAAAACCGAGAAATTGTACCCTTGTAAATATATATGAAGGTATGTATGTTTGTAGTTGTTAAAAAGCAAAATACGTCGTTTTGTGTAAGAAATCAACGAAAAATCTTGTAATTAAGAGTAAGCGACTAAAATGTGAACAAAGAGCAAATATTGAAATGAAAAGAAAGCAAAAAACGCAAAAAAAAATTTGTTTGAACAATTAGCGATAACTATAAACAAAGGAAACAAAATTTATATTAAATGTGACCACCCGTTCGCCTACTGTGTCTTAACGAGTGACTAGAACTAGCGAGTTTAAACTCGCTCGATTTTTTTTTATAATCAACGATGTTCAACGACAACGTTTGACAACTAAGATGACGTTACTTGAATGGCTTTTGTCTTTGACGCGGTAGAGCCGTGTAATTTGTGCGATAAAGTATAGACATTGATCAGTCCAAATGCCATTGCGCTTTATTTTTGATCCGAGATATTAACATCTTTACTTCATCGTAGTCGAGTTAGACAGAGTTAGATCGAAATAACAATTTCACTCTGGTCCAACCCTATTAAAGCCGCGAGGTTTCTTGGACTGCCGTTAGAAGAGTTTGATGACAATGCTAGATAAGGAAAATTACGAGTAGGCAGGGCACGTATCGCTAAAACAACAACAACATCATAGTGTAGAGATGTATTCCTCATCTTCTTCGCAATTTAGCGGCGAGGTGAGTGCTCCCTAATTACTTGAACCACGATCTGCACATCTGTTACCAGGACAGCGTCGCCTTCCGCTATCGGCCTCGTATTTTGGTAGAATTTTCGTGCATTATTACTGTTAGCCAGCTTCTCAAGCACCCCACAATAACTAATTTCGGCCTCAGATTTCTTTTTTTTAAAAGAGGATTCTCTCTTTCAAAAAAGTACCAGTTATTCTTCCGAGCTCGCTGGAATCCTATCTATATATATATACATAAAGTTCAACTTTTGTTTGTGTGTATTGGGTTAAGTTGCAACCTAAACGGATTAACCAATCATAACCAAACTTAGAGCACAAACTGAACCTTTCAGGGATGACCATAGGCTATAAATAATTCCCGAAGGTTTGAGGGAGTGCTGTCGAACTGACAGTCCTTGGCTGGATATGAATCCCGTACGCTCCGGTACGCCCTTGCGGTACTGCCCGACTGTCGTGGTAGCGATTTGGTATGACCAGTGAAACCTTCTAGGTCATGTCACCCCTACTTCATTAAGGAACTGTTTATGCTACACGACTGACTTTCGGTAAGGAGCTATATGAGGTTAATCTTTGATAACTACAAAAAAAAGGGCGATTAGAGAAAAGGGTGCGTGGAACCTCCCATAAAAATGGGATCATTCATGCTGCATAGCTCTGGAAGTGTTCATTTTCCACGACTGAGATTTGGTACGAGAATATATGAAGTTAATCTGCAACAACTTCAGAAAAACGGAGGATGCGGCAAATGCTGGGGCGTGGCACCTCCTAAACAAATCATATTTTTTATTTTGGATATCTATTGAAATACTCAGGCTAGACCACTTAAATCAGGCAAAGAATTAAAGAATGAAACGAATTTACAGAAGAGCGATAGTTAAGGAGAATGGTGAACGTGGGCCACTATTAAATACTCATGATATTCCCTCATGTAATTTTTCTTAAAACAATTACAACTGGCGCATTTGTCACTTTGATAAAATAGATCCCAGGTCGAAAAGAGCACTATAACATTAAACAAACATTAAAATAATACCAATTAGCCGACACTTGTAAGGGTGTAACTGCGCCATAGAAAAAGAAATTATGCATGCGCGAGAGTTGACTGCAAAATTTGTCACTTAATAAGTCACAAAATTATTAAAATAACAATTCAAATGAAGCACCCCAAGCAACCAAGTTATCAGCCCTTCTTCGTATATCCAATAGTAGATATACATCTGTCAAAGACATATGTAGATACACGGCTAAAAATGTCAGCCAAATGTCAGTCCAAAGCAAATTTGGTTTAGAATTAAAATTATGCCAGTTTTCAAGAAAATAAGCGTGAAGGAAAGAGTTTTAATTTTTAACCAGAAATGCCTTAACAATTAAGAAAACATAAAAAACACTTGTATCAGTTGCCAGCATTCGAACCGACGCTACCCGGATCAGACTGCTGCTCTACCAACTCAGCTAGAACCACATAAAACTGTTTAAAGAAAAATTCAATGACTTGAAAAAGCTTTCAGAAATAAATCAGAAATATTAGACGTTTTCTTTTTCAATTCAGTTTTAATTCTAAACAATAAATTGAAAATTGGTGTAGGTAATTGAAAGATTTGGAATTGATAACAAAAAAGATAAAAAAAAATGTTTTAACCGGCGAATGGTTTAAAATTTAGGCCAATTTTTAGCCGTGTATAAATGTCTTTAAATATTTACCAAGAAGCGGTACAATTGATCTTCCACCACTGTCAATTTGTAGCCGATTCACTCACATACAAGCATCTTTATTATTACGAATTAACATGACATAAATATGTATATTGACGCATTAGGTATAGATACTTCGTGGCCGAATAAACATCAAATAAGTTGCACGTGGCAACGGCTCAGTGGGTATAACATTGTACTGGGAATTAAAATAAGCGCCCACCCATCACTAGGAATCTTACATGGAAAGGGTAAAGAGTGACAGAGAAAAGTAATCAAAAGGAAATGAATGAAGTGAGTATATCGGAACAGAAAGGAATACAAAAAATCAAGAATACAGGAATAATATCTACATATATAATTTATATTACACATATGTACATATGTATGTATGCATTTATATACATGTGTTACTTATATTAAAAAGCACAGCAAAAACTTAGTACCGAATATAGTCAAATAAGTATCAGAAATTATATACATATACATGTATGATTTACATATCGTCAGTGACACTGCAAAGCCGCGTAAATGATATCTGAGTTTGGCTGTTTTTAACTACAAATTGCTTAATTTAGAGATGAGTAATGACTTTATGGAAAAAGTTCTCAACAAGATCGATTCTTTTAATTATTTTCCAAACGAACATATAGTTCTTTTGAAAAAAAAAAGAATAGATCTTAATGGCAGAGGCCTATAAAGTTTTTGACACAAATGTCACTCACACGGTTTTGCAGTGTTACCGACGACATGTATGTACACATGTGCCGATGTATCTATGTGAGTAAGTATGAAGTCTATCGAAAATATATACAAAAAAAGCTACTAATACCTGCTTTCATAAAAATTAGTTGGTTTTTGGAAACATTTATAAAAAATTCCGCCATCGTGCAAGGCTTCGCCACGCATCCAAATACAATTCTATACAGCAGCAGTGAAAAAATTTGTTCTATATTTCAAGATAGACCTACGGTAATATAAGTGATGCGCTTACAAACATACATACAGGCATAGATTAAAACTGTTTCTTTCTCTTGTGTACCCATGTGTTTACATAATATTTTTACATAATATCTATTATATACAGACGTCGAAATGTTCTTATCTCACTTTTTGTACAGTTGTGTTCTAATAGTAGTGAAATTAAATTAGATATTGTTGGACGAAATAAAAATAAGCTGTGTTTTCAATAATTTTCATTTAAAATATACTTTATTACATACCAGAAACCACATAAACAGAAATTTTAAATTTTACACAAAGTTCAGGAAAGGTAATTAAACTTTTGAAAATTTACATCAAAATTTCAATATATTTGGAAATAATTTTTAGAAAATTTTTGAGTACGCAGTTTTATAGCACATTCAATTTTAGCATAATAATGTGCATGTTAGAAGTACCTGAAGACTTTCCCTGAATATTTAGAATTTTTTTTTCAAGGATGTTGGTTTTTTTATCCATACAAAATTAATTTTTCTTCATGCCTTGTATGGAAGAAATCACTCAACATCCTTGACAAAAGAATTCTCAAAATTCAAGGAAACTTTTGAGCGAGTTCTAACTTGCACAATGTTGCCCTAAAATTGATTGTTCTACAAAACCGCGTACTCAAACGTTTTCTAGAAATTCTACCAAAAAATTTGAAGGTTTTGATGGCCATTTTTTTTTTAAATTTAATTAACTTTCCTAAACTTTGTGTTAACCTTGGAATTTCTTCTTATGTGGTTTCTGTTATAAAATTATAGGTAATTTAAATGAAAAAACACAGCTTCTTCTTATATCGCTGATCGAAATCCATTTTAATGTCACTTCTATTGTATTGAACACATAAAAATATAAATATAAAAATATTTTGAATCAACTTTTATTCCCACAGAAAAAAAAATATATACTAGAGTTGGACATCTAGTAGTACATCTATCTCTATCTCTATGGCGCGATATACAACAGGTATATCATCATAAACCTCCTAAGAGATTTTTGCGCCAAGCTTCTCTTCCAATTTGTGGTGTGCCGATTTGAATTTTCCCTACAAATTGGTGGGACCTACAGTTTTTTGCCGACTCCGAACGGCATCTACAAAGGAGACGAATTTTTGCTGAGAAGCCTGTCATGGCAGAAATACACTCGGAGAGTTTGCCAAACCACTGCCGAGGGGCGACCCCGTTTTGAAAAACTTTTTTCAAATCACTTTTGATGTTACCTGTACCAGGGCTCGAACCATGGACCTTCGGTGTGGTAGGCCGGCAACACTACCTTCACACCACGGCGGCCGCCGGTGAAAGTTTTATTCAATTCGATACAGCAGTTCTTGATTGATGATCGAACAAACATATATATATAAAGATAAAAATTCTAAAAACTGTTTCATTGGCTTCTATTACTCTATGTTTCTTATAAATAAATAAAGAGCAGACATCGGCCTGGTACAACTTTAGTATATATATGTAAAGATAATAGTATTGGGCGTTCTTCAAAAATATTTTTAAATATAATGATCTTTCACTCAGCTGTCGTTATATACTTTTAGTGGGACTAAGGATGATTGGCGCCGTTTCTTAAAACAGATTTCAGCTATAAAAAAAGGGTGACACGTAAATCGGATAATGATTGAACATTTCGGTACTTTTTTTTAGCTCTAAATGGCTTGTAATTACTTCGTACAAAATAATTTTATAAAATTACTTTTGTCGAGCACCCACAAGCATGTACAAGGTGGCGCAAAAGTAAGCTTCCGATGTTCAGCATATCGGTTGTGGCACGTGCAGTGTGTGCTGTTGCACCGTCTTGTTGGAACCACATGTTTTCCAATCCCAATTCATCAAGTTGCGGCAAAAAGAACTCGTTGATCATAGCTCTGTAGCGCTCACCATTCACAGTAACCGTTTGGCCCCGACCGATTATTGGTCAAATAAATAGTCAGCAATATTCCGCGTTCTGGAGCAGTGTAGCGTAACATTGTTTATTAACGTGTATTTCGCATGTGTTTACTACACAAATGTCAAAACAGAACTGACTTTAGGGGCCAATCGCAAAATTTATAGCATTTTCTGATAGGAGGATTACTTTTGCGCAGCAACCGTTTTTCACCGACCGATTATTGGTCAAATAAATAGTCAGCAATATTCCGCGTTCTGGAGCAGTGTAGCGTAACATTGTTTATTAACGTGTATTTCGCATGTGTTTACTACACAAATGTCAAAACAGAACTGACTTTAGGGGCCAATCGCAAAATTTATAGCATTTTCTGATAGGAGGATGACTTTTGCGCCACCTTGTATGTACCAGTTTATATATAATTTTAGCACTTGTACCGGCTATGATTCAATTAGGCAACGTTAAACACTTTTAATCTACTCACATTTAACGCGATAACGAAAAACAATCAATTTCAAAACACTTATTGCTCGCTCGTCGTTCTTTTACAACTCCTTGGCTGACGTCTTTTTACGAGTTTATTAATAATTGTTGATTTCTTAATCTTATTAAACCGTGTATTATGATTCTAACCTTTTGCCGTTATAAACAGGAAAACCAAAAGCTCTACTTTAACCGACAGCACTGTTTGTCTTTTTGCAAAATTTCCTAAACAATTTTAGGGCACATACTCAACACTTTGCACTCAAACTCTCCACGAAATTTGGTTGCTTTGTTTGTTTATTTGTTGGTAGATTTCCATTTAGTTTTTTTTTCACTGCTTCGCGAATACTCAATTTTGTATCTTTCGGCTGTACAATTTTTTTGCTCGTTGCACTTCACCACGTAGATAAAGGCACATACGTATATATACAAGAATTCCCACCAAAAAGTTGTGCGCCTTTAGCTTATATCGCTTGATGCTAAGGTTTATGGAGTGAGAACAGAAATTATTTATAAGTATTATTTTATACAGAACTGTTTAACTATAATTAGAATAAGTACTCCGCTGATGACTGATTAATTGACAAAGAATTTTGCCAAGGTTTTCAAAAAATAGCAACTAATAATTTATTACGATTAAAAAATATATAAATAAAGAAACATAAGAAATAAAAAAACTAATAAAAAGAAATTACTATTTTGATTTTCATTATGCTGTCATAATCAATGGAAATCATAAAGATTTCGATTATTTTAAATTTTTTTTATCAATTCTAAAATAATCATGAAACCTGTAAAACAAGTGTCATTAGTCGTTGAATGACTTCTCAAAAAAATAATCAATTAAAAATAATAAAAATATTAAAAAAATAAGAAATAGTAAAAAAATTTAAATTGTTTGTACTGGGCAAAAGTAAGTCATAGAAAAGGTTTTGTTAAATTAAACATGTGTGGCGGATTTAGAGGAAACTAGCCCAAGTTTGAAGACCTTTTGAAATCGGTCCAGTTCACGTATATCCAATATTTCTACTAGGGCTTATTTTTATTCGTCAATACGATACTAGAAAAAAATTTTGATGGCCTAAAAAATTTTTGAATTCTGGTTGCTATCTTGAAAGCGAGAAGTTCACATTTAATTTTCAAAGTAAAATTTAAAAAAAAACGTTCTTCTAGCTTAATGGTTAGCAGACCGTGACAAAATCAATTAAGAACCCCTAATAATTAATTAAACTATCTAAGAAAAATCATGAATGATTTGGTTTTTTGGAAGTATTCATGACTATAAATGACCCAAGAATAATATTGTTTACTTTACTACTGGCTCAATAATGATCCATCCTATCGATTTTTCTTAAATATCTGCAATGTACAGACATCGACCTGTTACAATTTTATTATATGTAGAGATGAAAACTTTTATCTTTTTTATTTTATTTTTTGTTATTTTATTCACAAGTCGCTGTATGATTAAGAAAAAAAATTGGCTTAAGTTTCATAAATGTTAGCACATCTCTAAAACAAATATTTAGATTTACGTCAACTAGGGCGATTTAAAACGGCTCAAAATACCGACAACTCTTTTCTTGTTTTTGTCCTGAGCTTCTCATTTACAAAGCAGATAGGCCATGCCAGTCAAGGGCTTATTGTAAGACCTTAAACGAACTATAATGAACTTATTAATATACTTATTATAAGCTATTATGAGTCTTATGTTTGGGGGCTATTTTATCCACCACATGGCAACCCCGGGGTAATTCGGGTTCAAGGGCTTATCTGTCAACTGAACCATCAGCGGTTCTAATTTTTTATAATCGCTTACAAGATTTTTTGGTGAGTATTTGCATACATACATACGTACATTATCACTTTCGCACGCCGAATTGTTGCGAATACTATTCAATCGATTTGGTTATGTATAATATACAGTGTCGGACAAAACCAAAGTAGCCAAAGTCTAAATTCTAGGACATATTATGTGTGAGAAAAAACTTTTCCTGGGGCGAATGCGAGTCGAAGGGTCGACAGTGTAAAAAATAACGTTTCCGTATCAGTCGGGCTAGTACCAGAAAGTAGTAGTATCGGAACGTAGCCACACCGGCAAAGGACTGCTTATTAAGGTGGTTTGAAATAATATAGAGCTGTTCCACTCGATTTTTAAATAAATAAATAATAGGTATAACGAAAATGAATATTGTTTCCAAAACATAAAAACCCTCCGAAAATTGTGGAATAAGCTTTTTCAATTTTATTTTATTCTATTACAAAACACGCCTTTAAATATTTGCAAAAAAACGCTTTTAAATATTTCAATTTTTTACTTAAAAAAATGTTTTCAATCATATTTTCATATAGCTTCATCCTTCATGCAAAGTCTTTGATAAGGCATCTTTCGAAAGTTTGCTGGCATGGCGTTTTCGAAAAGCCGACCGAGGTAGGGTAATCCTCTACTCAGTCGACGGTATATCCTTGGCTCAATAGAAGCCACCATAAAATTTAGGACTTAATGCAAGGATTTTAGTTAATTATATAGATACAGCAGACGGCACTTGGGTGCTTTAGTTTTGTAAGACACTGTATGTTTGAACATATGTTTGTATGAATGCTGTTGCTTGTGCTACATTTTGTTGCATGTAGAGAAATTACGAGATGCCCAGCTGCCAACTTCTGCTGCTGCCTGAAGTTCGGCTCAAATGCAATGCCACCTCGGTTAGTTGCTGCTAGTTGCATGCTGTTTCTAACATTAGTTGTTGCCACTAAAATGTTGTTGTTTGTGATTGTTAGACTGGTTCATGATTTTCTCTTCTGCGATTCAAACGCATTTAGGTACAATATTTTGTCGACTGAGACTTTCATTCGATTTTCTCAACTCTACACAATGTATACTCACAATCAATGCACACACAGAAACACAAAAAAAAAAATGGAAAAAATATATGCTTTGATGGCAGCTAAAATTATTGGTATACCCAGCTGTGGGCTAGCAACAAATTAAATCCAAACAACTTCAATAAATGGGCTAGCACTCTGACTACACTCAGTAAAAGAGCCTTGTAATGAATAAAATTCGGAACCTTGCGCATTTCAAGCCTTAAAAAAATCTAGAAGAAAACTAGCACGTCCAGCAGTCTTTGTTCCGCCCTAAAATTAACCTGCTTGAATGTGAAAAATTTTAATATCTTCCTTATCTTTCGCCTTTTATTTCTTCACCCCTTTTCCTGATTTCTATTGTTTTTCTTTTTTCCCAATTTCTATTTCTATCAATATCCTTCCTTGTGTTTCAATTCCTATTACACTTCAAAATCCTATTCATATCCCTACTAATCCTATTATTGTTCTTATTCCAATACCTATCTCTACCATTCTTCCTATTAATATCCGACCCAAATAAATCCGGCCTTATGACGAACTACAACTTTTTATTACCTGGGGGTGTGGCGCCGCCTACTTTTAAAAAGCTATATATAGCCAGACCTGTTAAATTTGATTAGTAATCAATTAATTAGACGGCTTTTTTAATTGTTAATTTTAATTGCTTTTCAAGAAAGGCAATTATTAGCTAATTAAGATAAGAAAAAATAAAAAATAATCAAAAAAAAAATTAACAAAAATAATTAAAAAAAAATAAAAAATAATCAAAAAATTTTTGTTAAGACCACTTTTGATTTTTAAAAATTTTTTTTTTTATTTTTTCTAATTGTAATCAATAATAATTGATTTGATTACTTTTGAATAAGATAATCAAAAAAAAATTTTAAGTAAACAAAAAAAAAATAAAAAATAATCAAAAGGTAATCAAAAAATAGTTGATTTGATTTTTTTATATTTTTTTCTAATCGTAATCAATTAATAATTGGTTTGATTAGTTTTGATTATTTTTGACTTTTTTTGATTATTTTTGATTTTTTTTCTTTCAGTATTGTTGATGGGAATATTTTTGTTCTATCTACAACAATACTGACAAAAATAAAAAACCCGAAGGAAATAAAAAATAATGAAAAGTAATCAAACCACCTTTTTTTTTTGATTATTTTAGATTTTTTTTAATAATCGTAAAAAATCATTATTTTTTTTTTTGATTATTTTTTTAGTTAATTGGAAAATAATCATTAAAACCATCTTTAAAACATACAAATATCATTATTTTGAATCAAATAAATTCGGAGTTTTGACGAAATATAGGGTTTTATTGCCTGGGAGCATGGCAACGAGCACTTTTCCAAAAATTAACCAAATTGCAAGTAAATGCCAACTTTCATCAAAATCAGTAGAGTTCACTTTAAACAAACATCAAATCACCGGATTTTTATAATAAGGTTAAATTAGGGTTCGGTTTCCGTTTTATACTTTAAAAAAATTCGCTTAAAACAGTAGAAATCATGTTTAAAATTCAATTCAATTGTTGGTATACAAAATAAACAAAGCCGAAGAGCACATTCGGAGTGTCAAAAATGGGCACATAAAAACAAAAATCCACCATAAGCAATGAGAATGCGACAGATGTGCAATTGGATGGTTAAAATGAATAAAATAGTAGTTTATTTAACAAAAAACCATCGTTCTGATGGCCTAATGGTTAACAGAGCGTGATAAAATTTCGCTTATGAAAAAGTTTCCGAAATGTATTTACAAGAAAAGCTATGGCGGTTGTCTCTCAACTTTCTTTTTCATTTTAATTAATAACCTTTAAGTGTTAAGAAAAATTATTAAAAAATAAAAACATTAATAGTTTTCATAGAAAAAAATTATTATTCTTGATCTTGAACTCATTTATAGTCATGCATTTTTTAAAACTGAGAAAAAGTTAATTGTACAATGTACATGGTTTGATTACTCACACAACTGGGTATAAAAACAATAACAAAACTAAAGCTAGCAAAGTACCAGAAATCAATGAGTAAATTTGTGTTTTGCACTTTTGACTCACATCATCTTCTTCGTTGTAGAGCGTGTTTTTCATTGTTTCCTTTCCGCAGAACTTGCACTGCATTACACCACGGTGGAAGATAAGAAACACAAAGCACAAGGCAATAAATTGCTCGATAACAAAAAGTACAAAAAACAATAGATTTTTTTAGTTCATAAAATAATTTACTTTATTCCACTCGTTTTCTTCTTCTTATCTGTAAAATACTTTCTAACTATGAACGCTTTTATAAACAAATATTTGTTTTATTGTTTTATTATTCATATTTATGATTTTCCTCCTGTTTTTTTATTTATCTATTTTTATTATAACTTCTTTTTAACTCTAATTTTTTCTTTATTTATGCAGTTATTTGTTTTCATCTACCATCGAATGGAAATGTTTGTTCGGTTGACTACGTGAAAATGATACAAAAGCAAATTGGCGTAGAAGACATGAATGCGGTGCAACGGTAACAAACCGAAGCGTGAAAATATTGACACCGATCCTAAGGAGTGATGGAAGATGACGGTTATGAAGACAACAACAGCAACTGCATCGACTACATTGCTTTTACGTTTGTGACAATGCGTCATGTTGACAGTTCGTTGCTGTTGCTACTGTCAGTGACACAACGGTGCCGCAACTCGCTGACGTCGCCTTGTAGACGCGTTAATAATGACGGGGTATGAAGTATTTTCTCTGATCACATCGCAAATCGGGTGTTAAAGATAGTTAAAACAAGTAAGGGGTTCAAAGTTTGGCTGTAAACTGAAATTATACTTCGAATTTCAGAAAAAGATTGGAATTGACGTTTTTCGACTACGAGTACTGTATAGTGCGTTTCATGACTATAGCAAACTCAGAGTATTGAAAAACGGGTTTCAAAAATATCATTTTGGGTGTTTCTTCGTAATATTATGAGGTATTTTACAACTTTCTGATCAGCGGTTAAAGTAAGAACGAAAAATTAAAAAGCCCTGGAAAGGAGAATAAGCTATTTAAATGTTCGGGTATTGGTAAGGTTTCTAAGCAAATTATTCAAAAAAGGGTTCGAAAAATATTCTATTGAGTCCTTTCTTCGGGTTGCTTTAAACACTAAAAGGCAGAGACGTAACAGTTATAAGTTTTATCGAATAGACGTTGCTTCATAAGAATTATTCGATGTAGAAAAATATATATTTTTCAAATCAGAGTTATTTATCAACGTTTATTTTTTACATTGCTTTATAACTGTTTTCGTTGCCAAAAAAAATTGTAACTTGAAATAATTTTTTGTATTTGTTTTATAATAGTTTTAATACGATATATAGTATTTATTTTTTTCCCAGCAATTATTATATCCCAACGTTTATGTTTTCGTTAGCAACCGTTGTTAATTCATACTGTACTTTAAATGGCCAGTTAACCGCCAAGCCGATTCTGACGGGCCAAGAAATTTAGCTCTCCAGTGTTATCATTGCAAATTGGTGCCAATTGGAGATACCACGGAGTCGGAAATCGGTCTCCACTTGGTCATTCGATCGATAAGTGTTCCTTCGGGGTATCTTCGTTCATTCGCACAACATGACCTAGCCAGCGAAGAGGAAGTGATCCTTCCATAATCTAACCACTCTTTACCACCAGGTCGCCATTCTCAGTTTTCAGGAGTTCGCTTCGGTAGTGTTCCTGCACACTACTCGTTGCGTTTCTTCGAAATCGCCAGCATCATATTCTGACACTTATACCCTCATCTAACCTATTATGAAAGATAACAAAAATTTATTTCAAAGTTAAATTTTTTTGGGCAACAAAAAAAATTATTTCTCATCCATAACGCTTATCAAGCAACGTAAAAAATCAACGTTGACAAATAACTATTATTTCCAAAAAATAAAATAAACGTTGACAAATACATTTTCTTCTTCATTGAATAACTGTTATGAAGCAACGTTTTGAATAAATTTTAGGATTCGAGCAACGTTTTTGATACAGAAATTTCAAATAACAGTTAGTTTTGGTCTCTGCTAAAAGGTTTGTTTTATTATTTGATTTTTCTGATGTTTTAGGTCCATAAAATTGATTGAAAGTGAGATTTTTAATTTTAAATATGCTTTGGTTTTAAGTATTGAAAAAAAAAGATAATTTTATTACCAAATAATACTATGACATTTTCAGTATATTTTTTGGCATATTTGAGAGTTCTGCAACATAAAATCGATACCTGGTTGGATTTTTTAGAAAAAGAAGCATGTAGATTTTCCATAACTCAAAAAAAAAAAAATAAATAAATACTTGGTTCTGAAAATTTTAAAATATACGTTATCAAATGTTTAGGGGAACGACGTTTTATGGCAGCCACATTTCGACCAATAACTCATTTATTATAAATATATCGAAATATGGCAAAGTCCAAATGAAACCTGTATCCTTCCCCTCTCGTTTGATATACATATTGTACGAAAATTTCTATACCTTATATCAAATTAAAAAATAGGTCAAGTACGCTCAGGGTTATATGGAATAAAAAATATCGAAAAGTAACGATTCCTAGGGGGCCCGAAACCCCCTTGCACATAAATGTTACTTTAGACTGAAGCAAAGTCCTCTCTGGACGAACAAAAACCACGCTGTACAAGTCGCTCATAATACCCGTCCTGCAAAATTGGACAGAAGTATGGACGATGAGAAAGGTTCTTCGAAGGATTTATGCCGTCTACGCGATGACGACAGTGTTTACCGAAGAATATTTAATGAGTTGTATGAGCTCTATGCAGACATCAACATTAACCAACGAATTAAAACCCAGCGGCTACGTTGGCTAGGCCATTTAAAGCGAATGGAGGATGCTTCGGCCAAGAAGGTATTCTTGTCGGAACCCACCTGTGGAAGCAGAGGAAGAGGGAGGACCACACTGAGTTGAAAAGACCAAGTAGAGAACGTTCTGCGATCCCTTGGCACTTCTAATTGGCGTCAGCTGGCAAAGGATAGTCAGGTGGCGCGCTTCTCGTATATCAATATCAATTCCACAAAACTTTTAATACCATCACTCTAACGAAAATCGATTTGAAGTAACGAAAGTTAGCTTATTATGAAAATGTATGAAATCGTTAAGCGGCTACGCCCACTTTTTAACGTGGCTATGAAAAATTTGTTTTTAAAATTTAAAACGCGATATTTCTGTGACTCGGAAAGTTCTTTTCAAAATTTAATATGTTTTTTTCATACAAAAAAGTAGGGTTCGTCATATAGAAACGTATTTTAGTAAAAGTCCGTAAGCTCATCCCATTTTCTAAATACATTGATTTGGTAGGGAATTTAAGGGGGTCCTCTACTCTCGAGGCCTGAAATCGAGCGGTTTTTTGGAAATAAATTCCGAAGGATCTACTGAATGGTTTTACAAATTTTTATTTATTTAAAAGGTACATGTTTTGACTTCAAAATTCTTGTATCGAATACCAAAAAAAAAATATTGTTGACCTTGAAACTTCATTAACTAAATTGATGTTGAAACTGCATGGGTCCCGATCGAGTAAAATTCTGGCCAGTTGGTTAATCTGTAATCAAAAATTAATATTCTTTATAATCACAGTTACGTTGGCTATGTTTTCCCCAAACAGAATTCATTTATTTTGTAAATCGTAAAGCAACAATTTGTTAAAATTTTTAATTTTCACTTTATTTTTTGACATATTAGAGACTCTAAAAATAGAACAAAATAAAATTTCGCAAATCGTACTCGGAGAAAACATAGCGGTATGTTCACTGATTAATTCAATATAAAAAATTTCGAAATCTGAACAATAGTTACTTTTATGAAAAGTCTTACTCGGCAGCTGAAAAACCCCTACTTTCGGGAAAACGCGTTTAAAGAAAAATTACGGAGATTGTAGTACATGGAGACGGGTACATTACGGAGCCCAGGAGCATGCCAAGGAATGTGATTTCAAAGAAATCCTCTCTGTGGCGTATTATTGGGTACATATAGATTAAAATAAAAAAAAAATTGGTTTTTTGAAACCGCGAGAGTAGAGGACCCCCTTAATAAGCAATCAGATGCAGTTATTTACAATTAAAAACTTTTATGGCAACGCTGTGATATTTTATCAATGGTTTTAAGAGTCGTCAGTACAAACCGAGATATGATGGTTTGAGTGCGTATATGTTTTCATTAGTTTACGGAAAAGCGCAGACGATCCAATACTAGTTCAGTCGTATAAATTGGACCCACTCCATGACCGGAGAAACGTCTACACACAACTACACTGCCTCAACCGTATTTCACCAATCAAAAAGTATACTAAAAGTATATTAGTGTCGTGCTTTAGACCTGGAAACAAACTTCAGGGCGTCCTAATATTTCAAAAAACTTTTATTTGACAGCAAATAAGATTTCACCTCGTATTGCACTAGTCAAATTTCAGTGCAATCTTGAAACCCCTTATAGCTCTTCTATCTGAAATCAAAGGGATTTCGAAGCTTCGAAGTGAAATAATTGGTTTTAAAGAGAACGCCTTTAAATGGTCCTACGTGGGGTTAATATCACAACTTTTTTCATAAAACTTCTTGTAGAAACAAGAAGAAATGTTTTTTGTCCACAAACGATTGCTCGCTCGTTACTATTCGGTGTTTTTCGTGCACTAGCACCTCCCTGTACAGTGCTAAGGGAGCCAGCTGAATGGAAAAATTTGCGTTACGCTAAATAAGGCCACGAAAACTGTGAAAACATTTTGAAATAGTATTTTCTGATTTCCTTTAAATTTAAGTAACATTCTTTCGCGCAGTACCACAAAATAATTATTTCCAGCACCACTTTTAGATTTCTTCAGACCATCCAACCTCGTTTAATGGTTAAATAAAAGAAAGGGAAATGTTTCCAAATATATCAGCGTCGTTTTTTTGGCTCACATTTATTTCGATAATATGGTTTTTACAACACATTTAAGAAAAAAGAAGACCTATTTTGATGCGGTGCTTTACTTTTGTAGCACAAATTTTTTAGTTAGCCTGCAAAGTGTAATTAATTATTTTTAATGGTCCACTTTTGATGGAATTACTTTTAATGGTCTTCATCAATAAAAACAAATACAGAATTTAAAACCTGCACATAGGGGGACTTTTGGTGCTTCAGTTTTCTCGTACACTGTGGGTATGTTACTCTGCAGAACTCTCAGCCGCTCTCGTTTTAAAAATGATTAATCAATAGCGGTTGCTCGTATGAAAACATGATAATTATGGGACAGCATCCTTTTTTTTTTATTTATAAAAAAATACAATTATAAAGATATGAATTCAGGCGCCTATACAATGTTGGGCATGGCAGAATAATTAATTCTCTGACCAGATGTTGCTAGCCTTGGGGAGATTAGATTCATCGAAAATAATAATAACGGGGTTAATGTGCTGGTGGTAGGCATGCCTGTGGTAGAGGCAACTAAAATCCACATCGATCCCGTGTCCGGGATCAACGAATTCACGACCACGGTGCTTGTACCGGAGCGTATCGGATTCATATCTGTCAAAGGAATGTCAACATCGGTACAACCGTACAATAATATTGTGGAACAAATTCAGGTTAGAAAAAGTTAGGTCGATTCTGAGAGTGAGGGGTGAAAATAGAGGCTAAATTAGAAGACCCGTTTCGCGGCGTTTGTTTATGTTAGTTCGAATATTTTTTTAATCGACCTTCGAACTTTGCAGTCAAATGGCGATTTTCAGCATATTGTTTGTATGGTTTTCTGGCTATAACTCGTCGACTAATTGATATTTTTTTAATCTGTTAAAGCCAAATTATTGCTAGAGACCTGTGTAACATTCAATTAAAAAAAAAATTGATTTATAACATTTTTGTAGTGCTTATGAAGCAAAATGTTGGACATTTTTTTTTCATGCTTTTTGAACATATTTTCCACAAAACTAAGTCTTTTTTCTTTCTGTTTGATCTATAATATGCTTCTCAATTTTTCCAGTGTTGGTTTTGAAGAAACATTGAAAAAGAAATTATAAAAATACGGAAAAGATATAATTTTGAATGTTAGTTATGAAAAGTTTTAAGTAAAAAAATTAAATAAATTAAATTAATGATTTGACCAGTTGCCGTTTAGCAGGCGGCTGTGGATCAACATCACTGCTCTCTCTAATATCTTGGTCATAGTCATCGTCATCAGAAAGGTCGATAAATTCGTCCAACTGATATTCTAGAATTTCATCTTTGTCTTCCCCTTTTTCCTCTTTTTCCTCGAGTTCCTCTTCTTCAAACGTGTTTTTATACCACTAACAAATTTCAGCGAGTATTGCATCTGGAGATTTCTTTCCTCTGTACCTGAAACGAAAATAGTTTTCAATCGTTAACATGTTTAAATTGTGCACTCTGACAAAGATATTAGAAAAACCTAGTTACCTTATTTCAAATGGAAGCGCAGTTTGGTGATAACGTTCGCCTTGCTCATCAGATTCAGTTGGCAACTGTTGAGCGGGTTGATCAAGATGCTGATGCAAGAGATGAATTTTGTACGACATAATTACTCCAATTTCATCGAAAGCTGCCAACATGCTTGCAACAGATTACCTGTAGTCCCAAAAGTCCTTTAATGACTGCTTTCAATGCGAGACATTAATTCTCGGTCTGTCAGAACTTGGTCAAAATCTTGACGACTCATTAGTTTCCGTATGTCGGGATCCCTTCCTGAATTTTGGCATTACTTAGTCTTGGGCAACTTTCTTTTAAGCGGTTGAACACTGCTGGTCTTTTTGCGATACATTTCAAAAAATTTTTAGCAATGCCAAGTTTAATGTGGAGCTACGGCAACAAAGCTTTCATTTCAGGAACAAGACTTTCGTGTAGCCTATTGCCTTCAGGCCATTTCCGTCCAATGCGACTATTCCAGTTATGCTGTTTGTACTGGCTTCTTCCTCTAATACCTTCTCCGTATCGTTAGTCCCAATCGCACAAAAAACAGGGATATTGTGGACGGGCAGATGCTGTTAAGCCTGTAATCAATGAAACTATTTTGAGGTCGCAGCAAATGCGGCACTGCTGTCCGTTATATTTGACTACTTCCAGAATGTGTTTCAAATTATCGAAATTTTCACTAGTGTCAGCGCTATATGCAATTGGAACAGAAGGCATTCTATTCGTCTTGTGCAAAAGCACAACTTTTAATCTGATTAGTGAACTATCGATGAATAAACGCCAATCATCTTTTTTTATAGGTCCATTTTACATTTTGGTTCCAACATTTTTAATACAATATACAGGGTGGCTAATGAAAGCCGCTACCAAAAAAAAATTAAATAACTATTTTTCTATTTAATGAATCTGGTTAATTTTTTTTTTTATTTTGCAGATTGACTTTTACATTTAACAAAAATGGATAACTGGGACACTGAAACAAGAATTTGGATTGTCCGCCGCTATCACGCACTGTCGTCCGTAGTTTCGGTTCAAAGAGAGTATAGGCGCACGTTTGGTGGCAATCCTCCGAGCAGATGGACCATAATAAGACTTGTAAACAATTTTGCCGAGCATGGGACAGTCAACAGAAGACCTTACCATCGAAACCCTTCAGTTCGAACGGAGGAAACAATCGCTGCTGTAGCTGCTGCCATACAAATACAATCCACGTGTTTCGACAAGAAGCTTATCTGCTCAAATGGGTGTAAGCAGACAGTCATTACAGTCAATTATGCACAAAGATTTGGACTTATTCCCATATAAAATTCAAATGGCCAACAAACTGAACGCTGCAGACTTACCGATTCGCTTGGAATTTTGCCAGAAGATGCTTCAAATGGTGGAAGAGGATGGAAACATGTTGAACTGTCTTTTCATGTCTGACGAGGCCCATTTCGATTTAAACGGCAACATAAACAAACAAAATTGTCGAATATGGAGTGCTGCCAACCCACAGATACTCCATGAGACGGAATTGCATCCACTTCGTGTCACAGTGTGGTGTGCAGTTTCATCACGCTGCATTGTCGGGCCCTACTTCTTCGAAGAAAACGGTCACACCGTTACGGTTACTGGAGACCGTTACTTGAGCATGTTGAGAGAGTTTTTCTATCCAGAATTACGCCGAATGAGAATTTCTTTCAACTCTGTGTGGTTTCAGCAAGATGGTGCAGCTCCTCATATAGCCCAACCTGTTATGACAGAATTACGACGAAAATTTCCCAATAAGCTGATATCCAGAAACTCCACATTCCGTTGGCCACCCAGGTCGCCTGACCTTACTGCACCTGACTTTTTCTTGTGGGGTTATTGCAAACAGGAAGTCTTCAAAGCAAAACCAACAAATTTGAATGAACTAAGGCAATCCATTCGAGAAACAATTGCGGCTATTCCTGTCTCAACTCTCCAAGCAGTAATGAACAACTTTTTGGTAAGATGCCGCACATGCATCGACGAGCAGGGGGGGCATTTAAATTCCATTATTTTTAAAACTAATTAAGGCGGCCGCCGTGGTGTGAAGGTAGTGTTGCCGGCCTACCACACCGAAGGTCCATGGTTCGAGCCCTGGTACAGGTAACATCAAAAGTGATTTGAAAAAAGTTTTTCAAAAACGGGGTCGCCCCTCGGCAGTGGTTTGGCAAACTCTCCGAGTGTATTTCTGCCATGACAGGCTTCTCAGCAAAAATTCGTCTCCTTTGTAGATGCCGTTCGGAGTCGGCAAAAAACTGTAGGTCCCACCAATTTGTAGGGAAAATTCAAATCGGCACACCACAAATTGGAAGAGAAGCTTGGCGCAAAAATCTCTTAGGAGGTTTATGATGATATACCTGTTGTATATCGCGCCATATTTAATAAAATTTAATGAGCTTTAACATGAATAAAAGAAAAATGAATTCCATACACTGAAAAAAAATTATTTGAGTTTCTTAATGTAGCAAAATTCATCAGCCACCCTGTATAATATACAATGTTGTTTTTGTTAATTTTATGAAACCGATGCACTTAACTTAAATCACTCACAAAATGAAATAAGTTCCAAAAAAATTAATAGCGAATTTTATCACGACCGAGCGAAAATTAAAAGACATCAGCTTCGGTTGAGTTTCGAATCTTAACTGAATCTTTATTATTGATATTAGTTCGCTTGTACGAAATAAATAAAAATCGGTACTTGTGCGGTGGAAAAAAGAGGAAGAAGAGGAAAAAGAGGAAGAATGGGAAGAAATTTATTGCATTTGACTGCAAAGTTCGCAGGTCGATTAAAAAAAGTTCGAATTAACATAAACAAACGCCGCGAAACGGGTCTTCTAATTTAGCCTCTATTTTCATCCCTCACTCTCAGAATCGACCTAACTTTTGCTAACCTGAATTTGTTCTACAGTGTAATAATAATAATAATAAGTATTTACCAGGAAGGGATTACTCATAGCACAATCGTTTGCCCTTTCTTCAGTAATTTTACAGTTAATTTGTTTGGCTTGGTGAATTTTTCCGAGATTTAAGGATTGTTGCAAAAACAACTAAAAATTTTGAAAAAAAATATCGAGGCTCAAGTTGTATGTATGTTTCTATGTTATGAGTCGAAGATATATAAATAATGTATCTGTTGGTAATTAGGTGAGTACATATGTATCTACATAACCAAGAAATGACGTTGAGGGCATAATGCAAAATCAAGCAGCTGGTATAGATAAAACAAATGCACTTGGTAGCATCCCTGACTGAAGTAGGTACATACATACAAATGTACATAAGTATGTATGGAGGTAAAAGCAGGTAGTCCTACCTATGTACATATGTATATACTATATGTTGATTAAAGTCACAAGAATCATCTTACGCACTTATATACATTTATAAAACATACCTGCATGTATATAAATACATAGGTATATATGTATATAGGTATACAACTATACATATGCACATGCGTCAGTATGAATTCAATACTATATGCTCCTACTTATTATCATGGACCGGAATGAAGTGGAGCAATACCGGGTTAAGTGAGTTGCTGTAGTTGCGAAATATGGCGAATGCGTACCTAACTACATCCAATGTTCTCGCGGTGGCGGCAACTAACAACCGACCAAGTAGTCAACCAGGCAGGCATATCAGCTTTATACAAACATACATTCATATGAATATATTCCGCATACATTAGACTGGTTGCAAAAATAAAAAAAACAATGATATCGATCCTAAAGCAGCCAAAGTACGAAAAAGTATCGGTGCAGATATCGTTCACATGACAGTCGAGCTAGAAGACTTTCAGAGGATCTGTAGCAAAACTATACGAATTAGTCTGACGAGAAATCGTGGCTGTTTTCGAAATAGTACTAAAGGGTGTTTTTTTTAGGGGTATAGAACTTCGAATTGAAATAAAACACAAGAAAATCGTTTTAAGGTCCATCAATTTGGCTTTATTGGAAGGATAATTTTATGCCATTAATGTTTAAATATGATTTCGGGCATGTGGCCGCCGCGGCTGGCTCGAATAAAGCCAATTCTACAGGTCCAATTTTCAACCACTTTTTCGAGCATATGGGGCCGTATGTCGGCAATAACGCCACGAATGTTGGCTTCCAATTCCCCTAACGTTTCTGGTTTGTTGGTGTAGACGAGCGACTTCACATATCCCCAAAGAAAATAATCCAATGGTGTCAAATCACACGACCTTGGTGGCCAATTGACAGGTCCATTCCGGAAATTATGCGCTCATCGAATGTTTCCTTCAATAAATCGATTGTGACGTGCGCTGTGTGGCATGTAGCGCCGTCTTGTTGGAACCACAACTCATCCACATTCATGCCATCCAATTCGGGAACAAAATAGTCGGTTATCATGGCTCTATACCGGTCTCCATTAACGGTAGCTGCCTCTCCAGCATTATTGCGGAAGAAGTATGGCCCAATGACTCCACCAGCCCATAGAGCACACCAAACAGTCAGTTTTTGTGGATGTAATGGCGTTTCAAGGGTCTCATGTGGATTCTCTTCACTCCAAATGCGGCAATTTTGCTTGTTGACGTAGCCATTCAACCAAAAATGAGCCTCATCACTGAACAAAATTTTGCGATGAAAATCAGCATCGAAATCAATCTCATTTTCGGCCCATACACCAAAATCACGACGCATTGCATGGTCTCGCTTCTTTAATTCTTGCACAAGCTGGATCTTGTAAGGTCGCAAGCCAAGATCTTTGCGCAAAATCTTCCATAAAGTTGATGGACAAAGCTCCAATTGCTGTGCACGGTGGCGAATCGATTCATTCGGGTCCTCTTCAACACTTTGCTCTACAGCGGAAATTGTTTCTTCGGTGCGCACTGTTCGACGTCTCTGCGGATGCGTATTATCACATAGAGTAAACGTAGTGCGAAAACGATCCATGGTTAACCGAATTAATTGCTCTGATGGACGATTATGTCGACCATAAAATGGACGGAGCTCACGGTAAACTTCGCGAACTGAACCATTATTTTCGAAATAAATTTGCACGATTTGCAAGCGTTGTTCTTTTGTCAACCTGTTCATGATAAAATGGCAAACCAAACTGAACATAAATGACATTAGAGTTGCCAGATTTGACCACAAAATGCCAGTTTTATCTCTATTCGAAAAACAAACCTGTAAAAAAAACACCCTGTATAACTATAGCCTGTATATGTTTGTTGCTTTCAATTTTTCCTCTAATCAAAAATAATAATAATTAACTAAGAATTATTATCAACTGGTCTTGAGCTCGTTATACATACTTACAAAAATAAAAATATTAACTTTAGCACTTTCAAAGGGAGTACTTAGAGCTATGAAAAAATATTTTGAACACAAAATTTTGAAGTTTCTAATTTTAGAAAATTTTAGATTTTTCGAAATCTAAAAAATTTAAGTTCACCATTAAATTTTGGACTCAAATTATTTTGTATTATACTTCTAATATATCCTGAATATTTAAGAAGGGTAGTTTTGGTTTTTTCAAAAACCTGAATTTTAAAATTTTTATCAAAAAATTGGTGTTTTTTAATTTTTTTAACGTTCTAGTCGAGTTCAATTAGTTAAACACAATTTTGATAACTTAAAATTTTTTTTGCAAGTTGAATGTAAAAATATGCATAATAAAAATTTTTTAACATATTTTCTTTTTCTCATTAACCGGAGATGGTAGAAATGGTCCCTGGTGTCAACACTTTTATACCAAGAAATAATATATGACTTTTATATTAGCATGTAATTAATTTATAAGCAGACCTGTTAAGTAATGATTACTAATCGTAATGATTACCGGACTGATTATTTTTTGGAAAAGCCTACCAATAGATGATTATCAATTGTTTCTTATTTAAAAAAAAAAAACAAAAATTATCAAAACCAAAAAAAAAATGTTTAATTGATTTTTGATTCATTTTTAGTATTGTTGCAGACAATACGTCAAAAAAATCAAAAAAAAATCCATTTTTATTGTTTTCGATTACTTTTTTTTTTCTTTTGAGTTTTTTATTTTTATTACTTTTGCTTTTTTTATTTTAATTTTTTCGAATTTTTTACTTTTATTACTTTTTTTAATTTTTCTTTGTTTTTTTCTATGGTAATCAATAATTCATTGCGGATTTTCGAAAACAATTGAAATAATCGTTATTGATTGAAAAAGCCATCCAATTAATTAATTACTCGATCTTATGGGAATTTAACGGGGCTGTTTATCTAAACTAATAGTTATTATCAACTGACCTTGAGCTCGTCAAATTTGCAAAATATGTAAAACGGACTAACGCCAATAATAAAATAATTTTGTTAAGTTTAGGTTTTCTTTCAACGTTATGTAAAATACTATGTCTGACTTGTGTATAAATACTAAATAAAATAAATAATTTCCAAAAGAAAATATTTTTTTTATCCCAGTCTAATGTACATAGTTTTTATGTATATCAGATTATTCGAAAGGTATACTACACTACAAATTTCGACGGTTCTCAATAGCGTTAAAGTTGACGTGGACGACAAACGATGAACGAACTGGGCAAAAGGGGACGAGTGCGGCTTATGAGAAATTGTTTATTGAGCTGGGGAAGGTGCAATGCGTCGACAAGAAAATGCGATACATAAGATTCAAAACATGCGTATGAACAATGTTACATACATATCTGCAATAAATAGTATGTACAGAAATACATACGTAAATATATAAGGATACATACAAAACAAAGTTCACATAAGAGGGTACATTTGTATGTATTCGTGTGAGTATTTATGTATCAGAAGTAGGTATATATGTATGTAAGTAAGTAGATAGATTCATAGCTGCAACGAAAATGCATTCAAAGTGCAGCTGGCAGAGGGGTGGGGCACTATAACAACAAAAACAAGAACAAGAAAATATTACTATCGATTAAATGTGGTAGAATACTATGTACACCTAATCAAGTTATTTGCTCGCCTGTATACATATTCGAAACTAATTTCAGCACATATATATCTACATGAGTTCTATGTAAGTACAATGTACATGCTTGGTTATTTAATAATAAATGATTAAAAATAAATTATTTCACAAAAAGTTCGCGTGTTTTGTTTTTTTTTTTCGGTACATATATACAGACAGACGTACTGTATCAAGTTTCGATATTCTATCGCAAACGGTTCTAAAGTTATTAAAAGTCTACATATTTTTGTAAGTTTAACGAGCTCAGGACCAGTTGATAATAATTCTTAGTTAATTATTATTGTTTTTGGTTAGAGGAAAAATTGAAAGCAACAAACATATACAGGCTATAGTTATAGCACTATTTCGAAAACAGCCACGATTTCTCGTCAGACTAATTCGTATAGTTTTGCTATTTTAGAAGATCTTGTGGAGAATCGAAGGCTATGCTGCGTGTAGTTTTGCAAGCTGCTTAATTCAAGTTTTCCTCTAATTGTTGTTTGTTATCTGCCAAAAATAATAATAATTAATCAAGAATTATTATTAACTGGTCTTGAGCTCGTTAAACTTACAAAAATATGTAAAAATTAACGAAATTTTAAAATTTTTTACAATACTGAAATAAAATAAAAATAAATAAAATAAAAAATAATCACAAAAAAAGTATTCTTTTTATTTCTTTTAGTCATTTTTAATTTCTCCTAATCGTAATCAATTAGTAATTGCTTTTTCTTGAAAAACAATTAAAATAGTTATTATCAATTAAAAAAGGCGTCTAATTAATTGATTACTAATTACTAATCAAATTTAACAGGTCTGGTAAAAACCATCCGAATTGCACTAGGAAACAGTTGGCTCCACTGATCAAAGCAAACTTTACATAAGTGTGTTGCTTATATATCACTGTCAGACATTGGTTACCCGTGAAATTAATCAATATATACCAAAAGCCGATGAGTAACAATACCCACAAAGGCAATAATAAAAATCCAGTTTTTCATCAAAAGAGCTTGGACTAGACTTGACGCTATGAATGACAGGTGGAATAAATTGGAGGTACAATTACGATAACAAATTAATAAAAGTTCACCAAAGAAAATTGCATTTTTCACTTTTCTGGTATTAAACTATTTTTTATAGAAGGCACATATCAGCAGTTTTTGGGTTGAGGTTGAAGTAGCGTCAGCACTTTTACACCCGTGTGTAGGCTCAACCGTCTACGTCACACATATAAAATTAACTATAGCTTATAGGCTGTTCAATTTATAACCTACTCTCGGTTTTCATTTTTAAAGGGTGACAATTCATTTCGTTTAAATATTTATTTTGATCAAGTCTAATGAAATTTTCCGCTAAACAAATAATTTTAGTATAGCATACAGTCATTTAGTGATCTATCTATGTTCGTCACTGTGTGTATCATCACGTTGCTGTTACATTTTGTATCTATTTTATTAATGTGAATTGTTCTTTTTTTGTCATTTTTTCATTTGCACACTGCACTCGTCTCATGAAATCATAAGATCAGTACCTATCATGAAAGTATGTATAACAATCATTTATGCACATACTTATACTCTATATACTAGCGTTTGCATATATTTATGAACGCAAAAAGTTTATATGAATACTCTTACGCATATGAGTAATACAGAAACTATTCACATATGTACTTGCGTACAGTGTTGTGCCAAATAACGGCAATAGAGTGACTGTGCACACCTTTCTAAAAATTTATTAAAGTCACTAGTCATCAAGTTTTATATAAATTTTAGGGGTGGCAAATTTTCAAAATCCCGAAGTTTGCGGGATCTGGTTTTACATTGAAGCGATCCCGATATTACTTTAGGTATTTTGGATATACATACAACAGTCCAGCTTGAGAAAAAAGAAAAAAACAGGTTTGAGAAACTAACTAACTTTATGAAAACAAATAGTTCAATTATTATTAATAATTTATTTAAATATTTATTTAAAACGAAAGTTACTTCATTAATAACAAAGCATAATCAAACAGGTATCTCGAAAATACCCGGGTTGTAGCAAAGAAATGATTGACACCACCTTAAAAAGTACGGGATCCCTGAATTCTAATAAATAAATAAACTAATAAACACTAAAGAAATCAACAAAAATAAACATTTCCAGGCCTGTTAAATTTGATTAGTAAATAGTAATCAATTAATTGGACGGCCTTTTTTTTTAATTGGTAATAACTATTTTAATTGTTTTCCAAGAAAAGGCAATTATGAAAGATTACGATTAGAATAAATCAAAAATAAACAAAAAAAATCAAAAAGAATCTAAAAAAAAATTGTTTTATTACTTTTTATTTATTTTCTATTATTTTTCTTTTGATTTTTTTTAATTATTATAATTTTTTATTTTTCAATACTGCTGATGTGTATATTTATGTGCTTCTACAATATTGAAAAAAGTTTTAAATAATCGAAAATAATCAACAAAAAAAATCAAAAGTAATCAAAACGACTTTTTTTGATATTTCTAATTATTTTTTATTTTTTTTAATAATCGTACAAAGTCATGATTTCTTTTGATTATTTTTTTAATTGATTGGAAAATAGTCGTTAAAACTTTTAAGTAATTAGTAATCAATCATTAAAGGGATTCTCAAGATAGTATTTCATCAAACCGGTAATCATTATGATTAGTAATAATTATTAAACAGCATTTTTAAAATAGTAAGGAAATCAGTGAAAAGAATGGATTCAGTTACGAATAATTTACAAAACGTTTGTATGCAATTTTTTAAAAATATTTTTGTTACGTCACTGCCGTAAAAAAGTCAGTAAAAGACGTCACTACATAACTCATCAATCGGGCCGACTAACAATATTTAACACTTAATTTCTGTCTTTAGTCAAAGTGTTAGTCAATGCCTGAATAAAAAAAATTTAGTTAGTGATTGTGCCCTCAATTGGAGTTGAAATGATATTTTAGTAACAGTAGTTATCTCATCTATCAATCCCTTCGACGTTTCAAAACTGTTTTTAGTACTTTATTGCCCCTTAACGTTGTTCGAGAGCACATGGTTTTAGTTTTCCGAAAAGGGTTTCAATGTGGGATTGAAGAAATGTTTTAAGTAAAATTTATTTGAACTGCATCATTAATCTTTCAAATGAGTTACAAATACTTATTTTTAAACGTTGTGTTTCTTAAGTGTTCGCCCTAATGTATCACACATCCTGATTGCGAACTTTTTGCTGTTCCCAACAACATCACCATGGTCGCTGTAATTACTCATCAAGGAAATTTCAGTTGGCTGATGCTGTCGTGCGTTGATTTGATTCGGGTCAAATATGTTGGTTATGGCTTTTTAGGGAAGTTATATGACAAAGGCGCACACCACGACTTTATTTAGCGTGGTGAAGTTGGTACAGTGGGAGAAGCAAAAATATATTGATACCAGACCTGTTAAATTTGATTAGTAAATAGTAATCAATTAATAAGACGAATTTTTTAATTGGTAATGATTATCTAAAGAGAAGGTAATTATTAATTGATTGCGATTAGAAAAATAAATATAAAAAATAAAAACAAAAAATTATCAAAACAAAGTTGTTTTGATTACTTTTGACTGTTGAAAATTTTTTTTTGTGGTTATTTTTGATTTTTTTCAGTATTGTTAATGTGTATATTTATGTGCTTCTACAAAAATACTGAAAAAAATCCAAAATAATCAAAAATAATCAAAACAATATTTTTTTTTTAAATAAAAGAAAAAATCTAAAAACCTTTTTTTTAATATTTTTAATTTTTGTAAATAATCGTAAAAAATTACGTATATTTATGTGCTTCTACAACAATACTGTAAAAATCGAAAATAATCAAAAAAAATCTAAAATAATCAAAAGTAATCGAAACAACTTTTTGTTGTAGAGTACTAAGCTCATCGAGTGCAACCCTGCAGTATATAGAATACATACTACTTATTAATACATAAATGTACAACATATTACTATTGCAACGCCACTCTTGTAAATCCCTTTTTTTAACATCCTTTTTGATCATTCTTGAATAAAAAGTACATAAGAAATTACAGGTTATGGGCCCAGCCCAAACCAAAGCAAGAATATAAGTATAATTTCATAAGCCGAAAAACAATTATTTCCAAGCAACCATGTCAACCGCATCTGTTAAGATCATCCGCTAAACGTGGATAACTACGACACCTGGAAATTACACATGCGTGCTGTGTTGATAAAAGGTGATCTATGGAGTTATGCGCCAGGTATGAAATTATGTCCAAGCGATGAAAGTGCATCAAAGTGGAAAGAGTTTGATAAGAAAGCTTGCGCCGATATAACGCTTGGATTACTCCGTTTCTTTGCTTTTGAATACTCTACAGACCACCTACGTGAGAGTACTCTCAAAATACTCCCATGGGATTACTCTATTGAGTATTCAACAGCAAAGCGAGAGTGGAAGTAGCTGGTCCTCAAAATAACACATATTCCCTTCTCGCTTTCGTCTAGAATACTCTATAGAGTAATCTTTTGGCAGCATTTTCAAAGTACTCCAACGTAGGTGCTCTATAGACTATTCGGAAGCAAAGTAAATGGTACTCCGAGTAGGATTAGGTGATCCAATCACCGGGCATTGCTATGTAAATTGGACCACCTTTTTTATATGATTGAGGATATGTGTTGGAGTACTCTGATGCTCCAACGTTTTTTACAGGGTGGTAACAGGCGGCGGTTGACTGCGCCGTACACGCCACAGCAGAATGGTATCGCCGAACGAAAAAATAGAACTTTATTGAAAATGTCAGGGTGTATGTTGAAGCAGGCAGCAGTACCTGAAATTGTTTGGGCTGAAGAAATAGAAATAGGTGTCCGACCAAGGTCTTTGAAAATGAAGTTCCTTTTAAAATTTGGTCGGGTAAAACTCCTACAGTAGTTCACATGCGACCTTTTGATACAAAAGCATATGTTTGATTAAAAAATAAATTAAATGGGAAATTTAGTTCGAGGTAGGAAGAAGCTATTTTAGTTGGGCATTCCAATGGAGCTAAAGCGTATCGTTTATGGTCGCCTGAAAAACGTAAAATTTTGATAAGTCCCGACGTAAAATTTTTAAATGAAATGTTTTACAAACAAAATCAGATGATATTAAAGAAAAAGAAAAAGCTATCGAAGAATCTGAAGATAAATGCGAAAGTGAAGATACACCGAAATATGGAAGAGGTAGACCATGATTAACTAGAACGGGAATGCGGGGACGACGGAAGAAAATATACCAAGCGGCTACATACAACAAAAGTGAAAAACTTTGCGATGAATCTGGGCCCTTACTGTGTAGTTCTATTCGAAAGGCTGTTCTACTCGAAAGCAAAAAGCGATTCTAATACACACTCTGTAGTTCGTTAGAATTTCCTTTAGGAAATATTCCATAATAGTGGGCATCACTGTTTCACAAATTTCAAGCGCAAAGCAAAATAAGAAAAGACATTGCATAAATCTTAAGTGCAGTATTAGGCAACGCAGCGTTACATGTCGCAGTAGCGCAGGTGATAACAATCTCGAGTACCACGCGTGTGGTCGCAGGTTCGAACGTAAGTGCTTTCACACCTAATTATTATTTTTTTATTAAATAAAATAAAATTTTTTTAATATATAAATACTAAAAAATTTTCTTTTGTGGAATTTCTCCAATTTTTTATCTAGTATTCTTCAATTATTTTCTGTCAACAGCAATTGCTTCTGCGATAAAAATGATTTCTTCATGAAAAAAAAGACTAATTGTGTTATTACAATCATAAGAAAATACATTTTTATAGATTTCCGTTTGTTGTCGAATAGAATTTCCTAACTTTCGATTATTTTGGCATATGCTTTCGAAGTAGTGAGTACCAAATTTTCTACAATAGAAAGGGGGATAAATCAAATCCGAAGGGAACAGAATGGAACTCGAACAACGAATGCGTTCTACTCGAAAATTTCTTACAGAGTACGAATCACTCGAAAGCGAACAAATTTTGTTTCGAGTAGAACTACAGAGTAAGGGCCCAGAATCGAGTGTAGATTACGAAGATTGCGAATTTGCTAATTTAGCTATTACCAACGATCCAAAAACGATCAACGAAGCAATTAATGGTGAAGAGAGTTCTTCATGGCTACAAGCCATCGAAAGCGAATATATGGCACAATTATTGAACAAAACATGGAAAATTGTAGAACGGCCTGTCGGACGAAAAATAATTGGCAACCGATTTGTTTTCCGAACAAAGGACGGAAATATGAAAAAACGCGTTTAGTGGCTAAGGGCTGCTCACAACGTCCAGGGGAGGCTTACAATGTTACTTATTCACCGGTTACGAGATTGGCATCAATCAGGATGATGCCAACTTTAGCGACTGAATGGTAATTGCAAGTACATCAAATGGATGTAATAACAGCGTATCTTAATGGCGGATAGTGGATATGGAAGTCCCAGAATATTTAAATGAAATTCTCAAAAATGTACTATCAGGTAAGCAGCTTAATGTAGATGAAGCAAAGGCTAATATTATGAAAAATACAGCCAAAGAATGGGCAAATTCGATGATGAAATATACAAGTCCCGTATGTAGACCACGAAAATCTTTATATGGTTTACGACAACCTGGTTTTCAATGGTACCAAAAACTAACAAAAAGGTTACGCGAAGTGGGTTTTAGACCATCTGTATGCGATCCATGTTTTTTCATCATTAAGTAAGATTCAAAAATTATGGTCCTAGCAATTTATGTTGACGACTTATTAATCGCCACAAATGATCAAGTATGGCTTCAATAAATTAAGCATTCGCTTACTGAAAGTTTCGAGATGAAGGACATGGGTCCAGTGAAAACATGTTTGGGCATTCAATTTACCCAAGATCTTAAGAGAAAAGTTCTATACTTAAATCAAACTGAATACGCAAACGATATTTTAAAGAAATTCCGAATGCAAGACTGCAAACCTGTTAAGACACCATTGGAATTGAACTGCAAACTAGAAAAACCTTTAAAACCCGATGTTACTGAAATGGAAAAATACCCGCATCAGAGTTTGATTGAAGCTTTGTTATATCTGGCAGTAAACACGAGATCTGATATTGCTTTTGCTGCTAATTTTTTAAGTCAATTTAACTCTAATTACAGCTGCGAGCATTGGCAGACGGCGAAGAGAGTATTGAGGTACTTGAAAGGTACATTGCATTATGGCCAAATTTATAAGAAAACACAGTTCGTAATGTATGCAGTAGCGGATGCTGATTTGGGCGCTAATCAAACAGATAGACGTTCGTATTCCGGCTATGCTTTCAGATTAGCGGGAGGCGTAATATCATGGGAGGCACGTAAGCAAAAGACAGTATCACTATCCAGTACTGAATCCGAGTACATAGCGCTAAGTGAAGTCCCAAGAGAGACGCTATATCTTCGAGAAATGCTAAACGAAATCGGAATGCAACATAAAACTATCAAAATATACAACGAAAGTTGGTAGAAAGCTCCGCTTATCATTCACGTACAAAATACATAGACATTCGTCATCACTTCATTCGGGACAGAGTTCGAGACGGAGATATCGTTTTAGAATATATGCTAACCGAAGACATGCCAGCTGACCTTTTAACAAAGGGGCTTTCTACGGTAAAACACTATAAATTTAGTAATGCTATGGGCATGGGCGAGGGGAGGTGTTGGAGAGTACGAAGCTCATCGAGTGCAACCCTGCAATATATAGAATACATACTACTTATTAATACATAAATGTACAACATATTACTATTGCAACGCCACTCTTGTACATGAAAATCGCCGATATACGTGCATTTTTATTTTTTCTCCCCTTTCCGAAAAAGTATATTTGGTTCATGGGACAGAATGTGTGTAACGCGGTGTAATCATAAAAATGTAAATGTAATGTGTTCAATGGCTTTTCAAGGAAATACTTATTGAAAAAAGCTAGCTGATTTTAGTCCATTTTCTATTCAGACTTCCCCTTTAGACAGTTTAAAAGAAAAACATTTTCCAAAGTTTGTTAAAAGCTCAACAACTATCACTTTAAATGTACTGGGAGCTGCCAAGTTCACATCCTCCAGTGGTCCGGATTATAAATCTAAACCATTCTCGAGTCCACTTGAGTACATGTAAAAAATGTCATCAAAATCGGTCCAGGCGTTTAGGAGAAGCTTAGTGACAACGGACGCACAGAAGATTTTTGTATATTCAGATTGTCAAGAAGTTATAACTCTAACTATATATCTGTTCCTCTACTACGACCCTTTCGCTCTCCCTCCGTCCTTACATCTTCTTTAGCAGCTCGACGTGTCCTTCGACGCCAACACCACCAATCCGATAAAATATTTGCACATTTTTGCTGTTTTCATTGCGAAAACCACTCACCCAAGATTTAAGGAATATTACGAATAGGGACAGTTCTTTGGGACAGTGAAATGCAGTACACTCCTGTAGTACCACATTCTGGTACTAGCCCAACTACTTGAAAAACAGGAGGAAGACTGAGACTCTCTTGGCCTTTTCTACCTTAAAGATTAAACTCCATGAATAACTTCAATTCGTTTTTTAGCTGTGTAACTGATATAGCCAAAAAAAGTTAGGTGAAGTCTAGCACGCCTGAAACTCCCGAGAGCCCAGTCATGGCTATATACGTTATTGCGCTGAACAAGGTCCTTTTGGTTTGCTGGGTGCATAACATTCATGAAATCGTGCAAACACCGCCTCAGGAAGCACGTCAACCACATGCACGCACTCCCTCACGCACAGCAACATTAACTGAACAGTTCTGTACCTATTTGTTTTCAACAAAATCTCTAACATATTGCTTTTACACTTTTATGTTTTGGGTTTTTATTACTTTTGCTGTGTATTCATATTATTTCATCTACACATTTTATTCGTGCTTTGAATTTAGTTTATTCACATGCCAGCAATGTCTACAGTAAAAGCAACAATAACATTAGGCAACCCATTGAACTGTTTAAACACGACATTGTACGGGAATTGCGAATCGAACCGTATCCGAATAACAGAGCAGGAGAGGCAAACAAAAAATATCACAACAACAACCAAACTAAACAAACAAACAGCCTGCACAAGAGTCCCCAAGTAGCAATGCAACAGCCGAACAACAGCGCATAATCACCAAAGCAAGAGCAAACATCAAACCTTGTCGCTACTACAACCACATTACGACTTCCCAGCGCAGCTTAGCTGCTGCAGCCATTGAGAACTAATCGATGACAAGCAAATGTGGTTGTAGGCACCTACTAGTAATGTAATTGTTCTCTTCATTTCCGTCGTACGCTTTTCAATAAGAACTCGCATGCGACATACGACTTTTTCACAATGTTGGAGCTGTGCTCTTAAATGGCCCCAACCGTGCTTGATGCTGTTTTTGTTGTGGATTTGAGTAGCCTGTTCGTTTGTTCATCTGTTTCAACTGTCACCGTGTAATGGCCGCCAATAGTTAGCATTGCACCCAGAGTGAGCGTGAACTGTTAACAAGACACTTCTGTCACCGATGAATTGTTGCTGTTGTTGATTTTTTTTATGTATACCCCAAGTGATTGGACATAAGTATGTACATATATATAAAGTCCCCAATGCTCCCACTGGTGGTGCACACTGCATTCCAGTCATTCCAACGCATGCATAGTATCTACATATGTACGTAAAATCGCAGTTTCGGCATGTAATTCGTAAGTAATTCGTGAGTGCCGCATTTGATGAGTGCTGATGGAATTTAGTTGAATTTTTCTTGGTGGTAGAGTGCAATTTTTATTGCATTTGCAAGCATATAAATCAGATGGAACGAGTATGTGGTAACCGCGTTGGCGAATGGTGAGAGCAAGACGATGGACGAAGTTTCGGAGGCTGTTGTACGAGATAACCAACGAACCAGCAATGGCTAGACAGTATAATTAAGTGGTTGTGTTGCAAAATAGAGTTGCCAAGATAATGCTAAAAATCATAATTCTCTTTCGAATTTAGAAATTTATGTAGGGTGATTCGGGCGGCCGCCGTGGTGTGAAGGTAGTGTTGCCGGCCTACCACACCGAAGGTCCATGGTTCGAGCCCTGGTACAGGTAACATCAAAAGTGATTTGAAAAAAAGTTTTTCAAAAACGGGGTCGTCCCTCGGCAGTGGTTTGGCAAACTCTCCGAGTGTATTTCTGCCATGACAGGCTTCTCAGCAAAAATTCGTCTCCTTTGTAGATGCCGTTCGGAGTCGGCAAAAAACTGTAGGTCCCACCAATTTGTAGGGAAAATTCAAATCGGCACACCACAAATTGGAAGAGAAGCTTGGCGCAAAAATCTCTTAGGAGGTTTATGATGATATACCTGTTGTATATCGCGCCATAGAGAGAGAGATTCGGATTAAAGATGTTTTTTTCCCGATTTCAACTAATCAATTCGATATATGTATCTATACAGACAGTCAAGCAGCGCTTATGGTGCGTAACTCCCCACAGAATTCGCCACAGCAGCTGCAATAAGATGCTGAGTAGGGCCGCAAATTTCTCAACTATCACGCTGGTCTGGGTTCCCGCCCATAGAAACATTGAGGACAGCAAAAAGGCAGACGAACTGGTAATGCTTGCACCACTTTGGAGGATTCTTAGGCGGTCTTGACGCATTCACCCGTCACATCCATTACCGTTCTGCAACTGGTACTCCACGGATCTTTATATGGTCACCAAACAAACTTGTCCAAGCTACAACAGTGATGTAACGAATGCCATTATTTCAGCGAATGCGAATATTCAGTTTTTTTTCAAATTTGTCGACAATTGTGTATGGCTATGCAGTCTCATTCGATCGACGTGCGTTTCATTTGTATTTTGTTCGCGTTGCCAAGACTCCTGGGTACCCCTCCCGACACTTTTCATAGCGCCGTAGCAGTTGTAGGTCGAAGTATTAAGTGTTGCCGATTTTTATTTTGTCTACGATGAGTTTGTAACAATCAATGTTTCTGGTGCTCCTGGCCAGGGTATATGTCTACAAGTAGCGCAGCTTACTTCGAAGCCCCACAGGGTGGTTTGCATTCAATATTAAAACAGACAAATTTAAATAATGCAATATTGAACCTGAAGACATAAAACTCACAAATAATTGAAAATAAAGCAGTTGTAGCACCTTAATTTTCCGAAGAGAGGGGAACCAAAGTGGTATAAAAATGTGTATCTTGACAGCGCTCTGTTGAAACTAGAGTTAGATGATCCCGCGATTTCTGAAGAACAGTGTGGCTTATGACTATGATTTCTCATATTAAATTAAATTAAATTAAATTCAATTTATCTACTTATTTCATGAGTTAAAATTAAAATGTTGGAACATAAAAAATTGAGGTTTTTTTTTCTCAAAATATACCTTATTTCAACTAATACTTAATTGAAGAACCATTTTTGAAGATTACTTTCTTTCAGCGGTTACTCATGTTAGCCACATGTTGGCTACATAGGGCCGAAGTAATTTTTCCCATTCTTTCTTTATGATTTCCCAGAAACCAGTCTTATTTCGGGGGTTTCTTCCCGCGACTGGCCTTTTGATAATGCCTCTTAGATTTTTTATGGGGTTTAAGTCCCGAATTTGCGCGGGACACTCGAGAAATGTGATACTGTTGTTCTAAGCCAGCTCCTCACAACCCTGGAACCCTGTTTGGGATCGTTATCTTACTGGAGAATCAAAGAAAGCTATAGATTTCCAGAGTAATTTCCTTTTGAGTGGTCCCCTATTATATCTTCGTACATTTCGCCCGTAGTTTTCCCCTTCAATTAGTACAATCGGGCCTAGCCCAGATGGGGTGAAGCATCACGGATGAGCAACCATGGTTAAAGATTTTTTTGTGTACATGGGGTTTAGTTTCAGTAACGGCGGACGTCTGACATAAGATCTACCATCATTTCCAAACACATGAAACTTAATAATTTTCTATCTTTTTGGTGGTACTTTCTAGCAAAGTCTAGCCTCCGGTTGATGTTTTTTTAGAAACATCTGGGTAACGTCGTGCGATACGTATATTCAAGTATATTTCCGCCCATCGTCGGGGGACTGTTTTGGACGAACAGGGTTATAATAACTGTTCTATATATGCCCGTATTTCCGTGTATGTCTTAAAAGGATCCAGGATACCCGAGTGAACTATTAGCGATTGGCGTTCGGGGTCGTGTTTCTTGGTCATTTTCGGGGAACATCGACAAAAGTTTTGTGTTTTTGATAAAAATGTATTGCGTTTCACATTCTTCCTCTAGAAAAACCTAAAACTTTTGTTAATTTACACACTTTTCTTACACTTCTGGAAACTCTCCCACATATTTCTCTCGTATGCAGTTGAACTTCTGTTCTGGCCATTTGCTTAACTTTTTTGAAACAATCTCCTTAAGAACAGTTTAATTGATTAAACTTTAATTTTTTTGGAGTAAGTGACCTCATCTTGTCCGCAGATCACAGTATTTTTTAAATTGGCTTAATTATGTGAGAACGAAAAAACCAATGAAGAGCGAGAAAACTTCAAAATTTTCGCAAACGACAAAATTTAACGGGATTTCGTCCGCCTCTATAGACGTTGCAAAGATAATAAAATATTTTTGCACGTAAGAGATTAAAATTACAATATAACTTGAATGATTTTCTCTTTGAAATATTATTTTCCAGTACAGTGGCTTAATTGTATGAGCACAAGTGTAATTCAAACTTTTTGACTCCCACCACTCAAAACGGTTTCGTTAGCTCTCTTATAGACATGCCTCTACCACAGATCAAGAACGTAGCGGTAACAGAAAAACAACTCATTACAAAAATAAGGGTCATCCTAATGTGCATACATGTTATTTTTGACCCATATTTCTGCTTACTTGGAAACTCTGTCAAGTGTCTACCCTATCATATACAAGCTAATAAAAATGAATTTAATTTGTATTAGATCCCACATAAATTCCGCTGAGACAACATCCACTCAACTCAATTATAAGGCAAGGCAACAAGAGGAAAAGAATAAAAGCCATAAATGCCAAATTCGCATGCCAAACCTGTTCCTCAGCCGCCATTGAAATGTAGCACCTTATCCACGTTGACCCTGCTAACCATGTGCTGCTCTTACAAATGTATAAACATATAATTTTCAAAAGATCTGAACTGCAAACGACCCCAACAAAACATACCAGAGGCGCTAAAGTAATTACCCTCGAGTACCCCCCAATGCGAACACGAAACATGAGATGAAACACGCGATAGCCCACATAATAAACCCCAGCCACCATTTCACGCCCCACAGTCATTCAAACCACTTGAGATGCATAGCGTACAACAGCTGAAAGCAAACAAGTTCGACGTCAAACAAACAAATAAACAGACAACAGTCAGCGCTAACCAACCAAGTAACCGAAAAGAATATTAATGGTTGTATAAACACAGAAAAACATAGCGAAGCCAAGCAACAGCGCATGTTGCTAAAAATAGTACAATGGCCAATTCCACGACCACTGCCGAGGGGCAACTCCGTTTGAAAGAGACCTGTTCTAAACCATCATGGTCATGTTATATGAAGTTATGAGGACGTTCCGGCGCCGTAGGAATTCGTATCGACACCAAGGAGCGCCTACTCATTTCGGGTTTATTATTGGCGTGACCTATAGCTAAGTAGGATATCATCTAACTGCTATAATCAGTCGTCAAAGATGATGAGTGGCCAATGATCAAAAAGTTGAAGGTTTGGTGGATTTACCCAGGTGGAAAAGGAATATTGTACACAAATATTTACGATTACGACGATGACGATGCCGACGCGACGTCAACAGCGACGCCGACTAAGTCAACAGCTACAAACTGTTAAAAAAATGGCAAGAGATACAACAACGCTGATTATGCGATTTTCATAATAAATGGCAGTGCTTATGTTGTTGCGGTAAAGCCGACCTTCCGGTTAGCCGCACGACCAAGCATTACAGTAACGTGAGCAGAGAGCGCCATACTCGTATAACGACACAAAGCTGCTCCCCATCGTTTCAATGGAATGGTTGGTATGCAAACGTACATTAACTTATGCGAGTACCAATCACATCCGTAGCAGCAAAAACAAGTGAGAAATGGAACGACGAAATGTTATACGGAATGAAGAGCTGTATATATGTATAACAACAGCGGCTTTAGTGAGTAATGGAGCTGAGAAGAAAAAAACAACCGCATGAAGGTGTTAATCTACAGCAAGCAACGACGTCTGAGAGTGGGTGTGTGCTCAGTGGGACTCGTGTACGTTAACTAAACGACCTTCTCTTAAATTTTGGCCATTCGCATGGCTAGTTGTTGATTTTTAATGAGTGGAATTTAATGGCATTTATTGTGGAATTTGTTGAAAGTTGAAAGGGGATAAAAACTAATTATGGACATAACGAGAAGGTCGGAATCGAAAAAAAATTGTATCTTCGTGAGGTTGTGCTCCTACAAAAGTTTTATAGTAGTGGGTACTAAATCAATTCTGAACAAAGTTATGGAGGCACTTATTACAGAAGTTTACAAATTCAGGTCAACTTTTGGATCTGAGCAGATAAGAGCGATTCTTAACTATATTTGATATGCTCAATTAGAATCTGCATTCAGTTTTTCAAGGTTGATTCTAGTTTCCGAGATCTCGCATGATAGCACCATTGTGCTGTTATAGCAGCTTTTAAATCGTGGCACTGCTTGATAAGTAAGTAAAAATGGCAGAATGTTCATAAAAGTATGAATATATAACTACGCCGCTCTAAAATAAGTAAATTTATACAGTCCACTAGAATTTAAGATAATATTGTCATACATACATACTTACAAAACAAACAGGATAAGGTACCTAAACCTATCACACATATGTACACACATACAGTCCACTTGAGGAAAGATAAGTATAAACAACCCTCATACAAAACATATGGTTTCTTAATATTCAAGCAATGCCCTTGAACAAACACAATAGAATCAATAGAACAATAGAACATTAGGAACGTTTAGGAACATAGTTTTAAGATTTAGTATATAAGCAAATGTAAAATAGTTTAAGACTCAGAATTAAAATATATTCTAAACCATCAACACCATTATATAAAAATAAAAATGCAGAGACAGTGTTGCAAAGTTGATCCAAAGTGTTTTTGTTACGTTTGTGGTGGTTATATGATTAAAAAAAGTGGCAAAATAATAACAAATGCGCTCAAAGATGCGTATCTGCACTACTTTGGTTTCAGAGTAGCAGACACTCATAAGTCATGGAGACCGAAATTTATTTGTAACGCATGCAAAACAAAGCTGTATAAGTGGTCATTGGGAGAACGTGAGTACTTTTCCTTCTCAAAGCCAGCGCTCTGGAGAGAACCTAAAAACCATGAAGATGATTGCTACTTTTGTTTGATGAAAGTTACGGGTATAAATGCAAAAAAATTAGCCAAATATAATTATCCTGATGTATCATCAGTATCCAAGCCAGTTTCACGTACTGCTAATGATCCATTGCCAGTTTATCGAAGTATAAGTGCAAACGTCCTGGAAACTTTAACTCCATCACCCCCGAGCAGTGAAAGCGACTTTGTCATGGAAGGGCCACATTTAATTTCGCAAGATGAACTAAGCAATTTGATTCGTGACTTGAGTTTGTCCAAACAAAAAGCAGAGTTGCTAGCATCACGGCTGCAGCAATGGAAAAATCTAGACTCTCGAACACAAGTTACTGTATACAGAAACAGAAATGAGGCACTTCGACCGTTCTTCAAAAAAGAAGACAACATAAGTTTCTGTAACGATATTAATGGTTTATTTAATGAAATGAATGCACCCTACGATCGAAACGAATGGCGTTTATTCATTGATGGTTCCAAATACAGCCTAAAAGCTGCTCTTTTCCACAACGGGAATAACAAACCATCTATTCCGATTGCTCATGCACAAACGAAGGAATGCTACGAAACAATGCGGAAGATCCTGTGCTTCATCAAATACAATGATCATAAATGGAAAATATGTGGTGATCTAAAGGTATAAACATTAATTCCAATTAAATCGAAAACACTTATTTTTTATATTATTTCAACAGGTTATTGGCATCTTAACTGGGATGCAATCTGGATTCACCAAATTTTGTTGTTTCTTATGCTTGTGGGATAGCCGCGCAACTGAACATCATTATGTGAGGAAAGAATGGCAAAGTCATACTCAATATGAGCCTGGACAGCAAAACGTCTCCGCTGAACCACTTGTAAATCCACAAGACATTTTCCTGCCACCTCTTCACATTAAACTTGGCCTTATAAAGAACTTCGTCAAAGCATTAAACCGTGAAGGACCGGCTTTTCAGTACTTAGTCAAGTTGTTTCCTAAATTGTCATATGCAAAAATCAAAGAAGGAAAATTTGTGGGACCTGATATTAGAAAACTAATGGCTGATAAAGAATTTACAAAATGTTTAAAGCCCGATGAAGCAGCCGCGTGGGCATCTTTTCAAAATATCGTTGACCACTTTCTTGGTAATCACAAATCCCCTAATTTTGAGGAAATTATTGGCGATATGTTGGAAAATTATCGAAAGATTGGAGCTCGGATGTCTCTAAATATGCATTTTCTGCATTCCCATCTCGATTTCTTTCCCGAAAACTTGGGTGATACGAGCGACGAACAGGGAGAGCGGTTACATCAAGATCTAGCCAAAATTGAAAGACGATACCAAGGTTTTTGGGATGAAGGCATGATGAGCGACTATTGTTGGACTCTAATACGCGAAACAGATACTAAACAATACAAAAGGCAAAGTTCCACCCATCTTCATTTCTGATTTGTTACTTTTAAGTTAATAAAATGAATATTATTTGACAAAAATCTTAAAAAATGAATTTGAATTTTGTTGAAAGTTACAAAAAAAATCCCCAAAAATAGAGTTTTTGCCGGATCTGCCTAATATTTTGCTAAAAGTGTTTGCTATTAAACACACTAATTTTAGGAAAAAAAAATTATCCTGATTTTCACAACTTCGTACAAAAAAACCATTTTTAAAATCAAAATTTTTTCAAAAATCGTAAAAATTCGACCAAATTTCGACTTTGGCCAGCTATTGCTCAGCGATGGTTTGACCTTTCCCTACATATTATACGTCGTTAGAAGGGTATTTTAATTTCCTTTCGAACAAGCTATTGCTTCCGTTCGTCGCTTTTGTAAAATTGGCGAAACGATTTTTTGAATGAAGTGATACCTAAAAAAACACAAAACTACCGATATCTCGAAATCTTAAATCAATCTTAAAAAACGGAATGCAGATTCGGATTCAGCGTCATAAATTGACTTAAAAATCACTTTTAGTTGCCCAGATCCAAAACCGTGTATACTTGTGTTATTATGGATTTTGATTTCTTGGCTTGTCCTTCGAAATATAAAACCCAACATTCAACCTAACTTATTCTTTTTAGTAGCATGTATGTCATAAATAAGTTATCGAGCATGTATCGTAATCGTATCAGGAAAGCTTTCCATACTTGTTCGACTATCCAATTGAAAACTTAACAAGTGGATAGCAATCTGTGACTACAAATATTGCTCAAATTACGAGATACACCATATTAAATTTACCCTTTTATTATATATTTACATTTTGTATACATATACTGTTTGCAAGTGTTGCCATACTTATTAAAAATGATTGAAATTTATTAAAACTGACACCAATTGGAAGCACAAAGGGAGGTGAAGTCATCATATGATTCTCCAACTTCGGATCGACCTCCCCTTTTGCCTGCTGTTGTCTTATATATCTATACAAATCAATCCTTATTATTATTTATTTATCTTCTTCTTTTAGATATAAAATTAGAACGCAAAATTTTCGTAACAGCAAAACAACAAATCTACTGGGCCGATTTCTCTAATTCAAGTTTTAAAAGGACAAATCCGTGCGACTCAAGGATATGTTAAATAATGTTAATTAATAACAATAATCTTTAACTAAAGTATTAAGTTTAGCTTTAATTATATAAATTGCTTAATAGGGAAAGGCAATAGGACAAGGAAGATAACGAGGAAAATAAAGAAGTAGGGGCAGAAAAACAAGTAGGGGAATAGCTGCACAGAAATAAGAAGTGAGAGATGTTGTTGTTGTTGTAACGACAAAAACACTTCCCGAAGGTTTTGGGGAGTGCTGTCGAACTGACAGTCCTTTGCCGGATATGAATCCGGTACGCTCCGGTGCTCCCTTGCGGTACTGCCCGACTGTCGTGGTAGCGATTTCGTATGACCAGTGGAACCTTCTAGGTCATGTCACCCCTCCTACCGTAAGGAAGGAGAGATGGGTAATGAGAGGTGAGAGGCATCATATCCGTAGATCAACCATCGAGTTGCACGTCATTACCTTTGTGCATATTAGTCGCCTCTTACGACCGGTATGCCTTCCTCGGGCATATTCTAACCCCTAACCCGCAGGGGAGATGAGACGGGGTGGTAGTACAATTTTCATGGCAGAGCAACGAGAGCCACACATTGCGCTATAATCTCCTATACAGTTCAGGAAAATTAAAGTTTGGAAAATTTCCATCAAAAATTCAATCTTTTTGGGCAGAGTTATTAAACAATTTTTGAGGACACAGTTATGTAGCTCAGTTATTGATAGCAACATATACCGAGGAAAAAAGTTTAAGTATTTTAACCAACCAATAACACCCACTTAAACTCCCAAAACAAAAACCAATACATTTGACAAATATAACACATCTGGTAACACCAATGAATTTTATTATTGTTACTCACACACTTGAAAATAACATCGTCATCATATCTCTCGTCTCAACGTCGTTACCACTTCGTGTCGTGCTGTCTGGTTTTCCGGTTTCAGTTTACTAGGCTAATCATCTATTTTGGTTTTCAATGTTGATTCATTCAAAACAAAATACGACAGACGTTCACGAAGCGCACACAACAATGGCAGTCAAAGCAGCAGCGTTCATAATGCCGTCGTCATTGCTACTCCAAGAGAGATTCCACTTGCATGCATGCGGATGGGAGTATTTATGTGAGTGTAGGAAAAAGAATATCCCAACAAACAATAGAATAAAAGTTCCCAAAGACGAGAAAATGTTAATCTCAAAGCTTTTTTATTAAATGCATATTTTCAATGGGTTTTAAGATGGGTTTTATAAAAAACAAATTTCTCAATTTGAGAACTGACAAAAATCCCTTTTTACAAATATGTCTTTTGTTTGAAAACACGATCAAAGTTGATTAAAATGCATTCGGCAGCTAAGGTTTGCGCTTTAGGACGATGTTAGCTCTCTAATTGAGATTGTGCAAAAAATATTTATTGGAATATTTGAATGGCTGAATCTAGTGATTTCACTCGCATAAGTATGTCCATGAGGGCTGACCACGGGGCGTATAGGCACAGTGGGGTATAGGTAAAAAAAAATATATTAAAGTTGTGATGGGAGATTCACTACGTAGATCCAACGTCATGAAGGTTGGTTAAATTTATTGCTTAGTCGCTGATTGTATTGACAATATCGTTTCCATTAAAAACGGATTAGGTTATCCGCGATTAGATAAATTATCGTGCTAAATTAAAAAAGAAAAATTGATAGCAACCGTTTTTAGAATTTTGGTCTGTCTGTCTATATGTTTGGGCGCGAATCACTCAAAAACTGCTGAATAGAATTGAATGTAACTTTCACCGTTACTAGACGTCTAACTCACATTTAAGATATCCCTTATTTCCCCATATGTGGACAAGGGTGACTCAAAATATGTTAGCACAATATGGGTATCAAATGAAAGGTGCTAATGAGTGCTGCGATAAGAGATGTGATTAAGTTCCATGTCTCAACTGGTTTCGGAGATATAATGATTAAAATCGAAGACAGTATATTACAAGGTCTGAGACGTAGTGAAGCGCAGACAGGTTTTTCAGCACCAAAATAATTTTCAAAAAAAAAAAAAATAGTACCCGAGGTCTAATGATAAATTAGACAGGGTTACACTGAAATAACAGCGTCTGTCCGGGTAAAAAACCCCGGGTAGTTCCAGTACGATAGAACCGGCCATTATGGGAATAAATAAACATCCACAGCTGAGATGTGAATTTTTTCTCGGTTAACCGCTACTCGGTCGTCCATAACCGTCTTATTTAATTGGCCGTAAAACCACCGATTAATCCCGATGAAGATTTACGGCCGTTTTCTCAATGTCCGGTTTACGCTAACCGGCAGTTTAATTGACAGATGTCTTTCTGAAAGTGGTCCTTAGTTTATTATTTCCTCTGAGTGAATCGAAAAAGAACAAAATCGATATTTGGTTTTGCCTTCTCTTCTCAGTAGTTACGGATTTCTTCCGTAAACTTCTTCGAACTATCAAAACCCTAAACTCTTTTATCGTTGGCGTATTTTTTTTGGATGAGGCATATTGCGGTGCCTCGAAAAGGAAGGGCACTGCCTTTATGATCACATTTAGTATGGGCGCAAATGAAGATACAAGCCTTTTTAGAAAGATGGCAAGAGAGGCTAAAGTACATTGAGGCACTGCCTGATAGAAGGTCCGACAATTTTATCAGACATATCTGCGGATCACAAAAGATATCATCCGCCGTATCCTTGCAGGGCTCTCTGGAGAAAACACTTCTCCCTGGGAGGATGATCCACTCAATACCTAATCAATGTAACTATGTCAGCCCTTAGAGAAGTTTTATGAAAAGATAATCGATACTTTTTTCCATTTCATATCAACATTCGTCGCTAACAGCTGGGAGAAGCTGTCTCATACCGCGTCGAAAGAAACGGTTGGTGCATGACTTGATTTTATTTCTTATTGATGTGTATAAAAATAAAACGAGGAAAGTCCGCAATTATTTTTTACCCAAAGACTTCCAAGCCTCACCACTGTGCGGCTGTTACTAAGCATACAGAGGATGAGCGCAGTCGAAAGAGTCACAATTTTTTTTGTGATAGTGAGCACAAAGTAGGCGACGAAACTAAGCAATATAGATGTTTATAATGGGACTTGGAAGGCGTTATAAGCCAGAGAGAATGCGTCGAAACCGATTGCTTCGCCTGCCAACGAGTCGAGGTCGTCGTCATTATATCTGGCTGTTGAGTACTTGAGCTGGGGCTCAGTGAACAGAGCAACATGTTAACGTCAGTCAGTCAATTATGGACTGTGCCAGCGCTTGCTGTTGCGCCAGGCGGCAACTTTTTTTTGCTTGCCAGCACAGCTGATTGTTTACATTTTGCGGCCCCTTTTCGAGAGAATTAAAAGTATGACAAAGTGATTAAATAAAGCAGGCAAAACATGTTGCCGAAGACGATGATGTAGCGAAATACGAACATGACACTCACCGCAACCGTCACAGACACGCGCATATGACGACACGCCGCCCTAATGCCAACGATAACATACGACGATAGGAAGCAATTAGAAGTCATAGAAGGCAGAGTTAGTGCATGTGAGTTTTTATTCAGCCGAGCCGACCGACATTCGCAGCACTGCAGCAGCTCGCGGTAGACGGATGTTTGGTTGTTGACCCGCTAGTCTGTTCTTGATATGATATTAGCTGCCAACGTGCGCGCGTTCACTTGTTTGCAGGCGCATTTGGAATATGGTAGTGGCGGTGGCTAGACACACTGTAACATTGCCGGTTGACTTACCATGGCGCAATTGTTTGTTTTGTGTGGATTACAGAAAACTAAATTTATATTCATTTCTGGTGATGATGATATTTTTATTATGTAGTAGAAGCAGTGGCGCGCATTCATTTGCTCTTGAATTTTTGCGCTGTCAGGCGCGCGCTTTCCTCTGTGGTTGACACCGTGAATACAATAAAAGTTGAGAAAGTTGTACTTTAATGAAAAAAATGATAAACCACTCTAGCGGTGAAAATCTCATCGAAATCGAGATTCGATATTCGAGGGAAAGATTAGGGGAACAGCCGCGTCAGCAAGCAAATGCGCCACGCAAAAATTCAAAAGAAGAAGCGAACGAACAGCAAGCAGACAAATAAAATGCCAGCCAGACGACGAACACAACAACGAAACGGAACGTAAGTGATGGAAAAATGGGCGAGCGCGCAAGCCGCATCAATAGTGAAAGAGCGCCAAAGGCATTGCTTCACAAAATAATGCTCGGTGGTGGCGGGCGCGCTCTACTAATACACAAGCGCGCACACGAACGCGTAAAGCAAAACAGAAAATACAACGAAGCTGCCGAGGGAAGAAAATATAAAACTTATACGAAATAAGCGGAGCGAATACCGCGCGGCAACACCAGCGACAATGTGCGCGAGAGAGCACCCTCTCAGCGCGGCACAACGAATTGAGTCATGCAAATGATAACAACTTAAAAATAGCTATACAACACACCCGTATCTTTTGTCAATGTTGAGAATAAATTCTCAATAAATTAGCAAATGCTTAGCGCGCTGAGTTCACCGCCTCTAACCATTAAACATGACTATTCTATGCGCCTGGACGAGCGGTCGTTATCGATAATGTACATACAAGCAATCATTAATCGTTTTGCACCGCCAACGCGCCCCTTTTCACAGCGCGTTTATGGTAGCGCTCGCTTGTTTCACACTTATCAAGCAGCAGCAAACACGCCGGCCAACTGCACACAGAAAGCAAGCACGCGACTCGTGCACACAAGTTGACAGCGTGTAACCGCCAATGTAACAGGCAAACAGAACCATGCAAGACGAAATAGTAAGCGAACGCCTGCAAATATGTTTGCCGCACAAAATTTTACCTTCAAAATATGGGTTACGTACAATATGTTACCCGGCGAACCGGCGCGCAATCAACACCACGACAACCAAAACAACACACAACGCCGGAGAGCAAGTGAGCTCGTTGAGTGTTGCTGGTAGTGCGGGACCGGTTTCATTAATGTGTTTGTTTGTATATACATATTTTGCTGTTCGACAGTGTACAGTGGGTGAAATATGCAAACGTTGGAATATTTGAGTGATTTAACTTCACAGCTCTGTAGCCCATTTCTGTATCCTTTCGATAAGAATTTTAACGCAAAATGCAGCCCTGAGTAGTGTTTCTATAAGTGTGTTAAAAATGTATTTTCGTTATGGATTTCGATAAAAATAAAGAAGCATTATGTGCAAATTTTTAATTTTATTAATATTTATTAAAAATTAAGTATTACAAAAAAATAGAAACAAAAAAAAAATTAAAAACTGTCACGACCTCAACTAGAAACCAGCCGCTTGTTAGGGCAACATCTGGCCTACCAGGCTATTGGGACATTGCACGGTGTGCGTCAAATATTTTATTTGACACCTAGGCCTTGGGCACACTTCTTCTTCTTTAAATGGTCATCTAACCGCCTAGGCGATTTTGACCGTCCAACATAGCTCGCCAGTCGTTTCTTCGTTGCGCCAATTGGAAACACCGCGGGATCGCAAATCGGTCTCCACTTGGTCCTTCCATCGGAGTGGTGGTCTCCCTCTTCCTCTGCTTCCACCGGCGGGTGCCGATAAGAATACCTTCTGGGCTGGAGCATCTTCGCCCATTCGTACTACGTGGCCTAGCCAGCGAAGCCGCTGTGTTTTAATTCGCTGAACTATGTCGGCGTCTGCGTAAAGTTCATACAGCTCATCATTAAATCTTCTTCGGTACTCGCCGTCGCCAACGCGTAGAGGTCCACAAATCTTTCGAAGAACCTTTCTCTTGAATACTCCCAGAGCCACCTCATCAGAGGTTGTTAGTGTCCACGCTTCTGCACCACATAGCAGGACGGGTGCGATGAGTGACTTATAGAGTGTTATTTTCGTTCGTCGACAGAGGACTTTACTTTTCAATTGCCTACTCAGTCCGAAGTAGTATTTGTTTGCAAGAGTAATTCTTCGTCGGATTTCTAGGCTAACATTATTGTTGGTGTTAATGCTGGTTCCCAGGTAAACGAAGTCCTTTACTATTTCGAAATTATTGCTGCCAACAGTGGCTTGGTTGCCAAGGCGCGAATGCGCTGACTCTTTGCATGATGACAGAAGGTACTTCGTTTTGCCCTCGTTCACCACCAATCCTATTTTCCCCGCTTCTTCTTCTAATTTGGAGTAAGCAGAAGTTACGGCGCGGTTGTTAAGGCCGATGATGTCAATATCGTCAGCATATGCCTTGGGCACACTGCATTATCATTTTTACATAACACACCACAATCATATCGCGAGGAACATTTTTTTTTGTACAGAAACACTTCATGACGAAATCATTACAAGCCATGCGATACAAAATCAAATGTTATTATAACGAAAAGTTACAGAAACGGGCTACTGGGCCTATTGTAGAATTTCACGTCGATATTTAGTTGTGTAAATAAAGAGTAAAAAATTATTTAACGCCTGAAACGCCCAAGTGGATAGGGTTCTGGATTTCCTTCTTCTATCCATGTTACAATTTCGAAATTATTAACTATTTTTCAAGTTTTTTTTTTTTTTTTTAATAAAAAAAAATTTCTGAATTTTAAAAAATTTTTCAAAATTTTTGAAAAATAGTTAATAATTAAATTTACATTCCATAATTATTAATTAATTTTCATTCAAATTTTTAATTATAATGAAAATTAATCTATTTTAGATAGTCGTTACTACGAAACAAACTCTCGATTAAAATAATATTATGTTAGACTTTCTAGTGGATTTCTAGGCATTACGTCACTACGTTAGTTCCTTTTTACAGACAATGGAAGTGTAAGTTAGAAACATTTGTAAGAAAAATTAGAAGCAGCACACCACAAATTGGTAAAGAAGTTCAGCCTTAATCTCTTAGGAGGTACATATATTTTTTTTTTATTTATGGCACTAAGTTCATAGCCCTTACAGCGAAAAACAATTAAAATAAACTATTCTTTAAGTCAATAATTGTTTGAACTTGTGGCTTAAGTATTTTGTTTTCACAGCGATCCTTCATGTAGTCCACTATAAGCTCAGACCTGTCCTTAGGTTCGACATACAGGCGCGCTCAACCAAAATCCACAGCTCATTGTTGTTTATGAGCTTGGCTTCCCGCATTGCGCTTTTGAGATCGGTCCATAAGTTCTCTACGGCATTCAATTCAAAAGATTGTGCTGGCCACTTTATAACCTGAATTTTATTGTCCCGAAACTATAATTTTGACAGCTAACTTGTGTGTTTCGGGTAATTTCGAGTCTTACTGCAGAATCCATTTTAAAGGCATTTCATCGTCAACATATGAAAGCATAACGTCTTCCACTATTTCAACATATTATTTGTGGTCCATGATAGTTTTAATCCAAAATATGGGTCCTATAACTTTGTATGAAAAACATGCTTATACCATTTCGGGATCCGCCGTACTTTAATGTTTTTGCAGTACACCTTGGGGGGGGTTATACGCACTAGAACCTTTACCAGCATATAAAACAATTTTGGGCTCATCCGTTCACAAAATGCTCCTCTACTTTCGAAGTCAAGTCTGCGTGTCAAATGATTGTTATTATTATAATTTTTTTTTTTTCAAAAACAGGCACTTTACTTGGCCTTCGAGCATAAAGGTTGTTTTCAGTCTTCTTACTGTATTGACACCAAAGTATAGTTTTAGACTATCCAAAACTTCGAATGAATAAACAACTATGATATTCTTCTGTTTGATTTTTTAAGTTTTTTTTTTACTCTAAAATTTTAATCTCTTCAATTTTTTTCTGATTTTAAAATCTCAATACCGCCCACTGTAACCAAACACTGTCTAAACTCCACCGCATCAAAAGTGTTAAGATACGTCATGTTATGTGGATATAGTCTCTTTCCTTCGTTTTCTACACCCGCAGGTAAATACCAGATGCGCAACGAATAAAAAGAGTGAGAGCGATATAGAAAAAATTGCACAATATCATATGAGTTGCCCTCTAACAGCTGGTATCGGTTATTTGTTGCTGCTGTTTACTATTTAGCCAAAGAGTGCAATGATAACGACCTGGCAAAGGGAGAGAACGAGAGCGAATGTATGCATGTATTTAACCCTGTAAGGTTTTGATTAAGTTGAAATAGAAATCCATCATTATACACATTTTGTAGTATTTTTGTTGTCTTTTTTCTCTATTGTTTAGTTTTCGCTATCTTCTTTCGTTTTCTGTATACATACACAAATATTTTTGTATCTTTTATTTTGACAGAAAATATGTTAAGTAGAAGTGAGTAAACACCCTCCACTACTTTCAATCAACGATAAAAACGCCAGTACTTGAATTTTCTTAAACGTTGAAACACATTTATCAGATACAGAAGTACTTAATAGTAACACAAGAAAAGAGGCATCTATCGTAAGAATATTTTTTGATTGTCGTCTCGTTTGTAGTTCGTTTACCTACAGCATATTCATGCGGATTTTTGTTGTATAGTGCGAATGTGAGTTACTTGGATGTGATAAAAAAATAGAAGGTAGCCGTCAGTTCCCTTTTTCGTTATGAATGGTATTGCATTCGAATTTTTGTGGGCGAGTGCAGATGCTCTCTTTGTTTAGTTTTTTTTTATCTTTTTTCAATGAGAGCGTGAGTTTTCATTTGCTCATTTCGTGATTGAATATACGGTATAGATGAATATATATGTATAGATATGCTTCATGGTTTAGGTACAAATTGCTAGTGGTTGAGTGTCTTTTGCTGCAATGAATGTTTTGATTGCGAAGGTGTCTCGGAGTGGATATGGCACTTCAAGGTAGAGTTATGTTAGTACTTCTTAATGCGAGACACAGCTTCCTGGTCAAACTCTTTTTTTCCAGAAAATCCACTTCGACCAAAAATCGAATCTTTCGTATTTCTCAGCGCCCTGGCCCTTATCTGGGTAATGGATTCGCTTTTTTTTTCTGTAGACTTTCTCGTGCTAGTTGTACTTCTTTCATTCGACGTCTTTCCCTTCCTTTCTCTGCTGTAATTATCATTAATATTTTTCGTTTTCTTTGATTTCTTCTCTTTAGAGTCTCTACTTGTAACTTATTTAAATGTTTTATTTTTTATTGATTCCTGTTCTTGCTAATCCATTCATCCACTTTCCTTTTCTTTTTTCTTCTCTTTTCTTTTCTTTACGTTTTCCTTTTCTTCTTTTCTTTTCTTTTTTTTCTTTTATTTTCTTTTCATATTTTTGTAAGTATAACGAGCTCAAGACCAGTACATACTATACAGGCCATAGTATATATGTATATATGCTATATATTATATATATGTTTGTTGCTTTCAATTTTTCCTCTAATCAAAAATAATAATAATTAACTAAGAATTATTATCAACTGTTCTTGAGCTCGTTATACTTACAAAAATATGAAAAGAAAATAAAAGAAAAAAAAAGAAAAGGCTATAGTATATATGTATGTATGCTATATATATATATATATATGTTTGTTGCTTTCAATTTTTCCTCTAATAAAAAATAATAATAATTAACTAAGAATTATTATCAACTGGTCTTGAGCTCGTTATACTTACAAAAATATGTAAAATGAACAGACCGTAAAACCAACAACAAAATTATTTTCTTTTCTTTTATCTTCTTTTCTTTACTTTTCTTTTCTTTCCTTTTCTTTTCTCTTTTCGTTACTTATCTTCTCTTTTTTTCCTTCCTTCTTTTTTTTCTTTTTTCCTTTTCTTTCTTTTTTCTTTTCTTTCCTTTTATTTTCTTTCCTTTTCTTTTATTTTCTTTTATTTCTTTTTCTGTTATATCTTTACCATATAATAATACATTTTCTTTTTTATTATTTTTTTTTGTTTTATTTCATTTTATTTTTTTTTATTTGAATTCACACAAACCTAACCACAAAAAATACGAAAACAAAACTAACTCCAGTGTAAAATACTCTTTATAAGTAATAAATTATTTTGTTTTTGTAAACATTGTTTGTATCAACAATGAAGTTTACATATTTGGTCATGTTTTACATTTCTGGCTTAATGTTTCTAACAAAGCAACTCTTCGTGCCGTCAGGAGAGTAGCTGACACTGGGCATCGTAGGCAGTGATCAATACACTAACCAAAACTAAAGCAAAAATGAATGACACGTTTACTCACACAACAACGGCTTTATAGTGCGAATACGTGTTTGACATTGGTAGTGGTACCATCTTTAAACTAATTTTTCTTTATTATAATAAAATTTTGTTAAATTATTTTTATTGGCGGCACTGCAGCTTGGACAGACCTATCGATATATATGGAATTGTTTATACCTTAGATGTGTACTTTGGCGGTAAAGCGAAACAATCTTTCTCAACTTGCGCATTTATATTATATATATATGTATACGAGGTATGTTCAAAACGTATCGCGAATTTTGAATTTTCGCTGGTTACGTATATTCGAATTTCGAATTTTTTGTGGCGTTATGTTGGTACTCATGTCTCTCACTTATGCCGACAAGCTCGGCCATTTTGAATGTTCAGTTAATTGTTGACAGCTGCTTTGCTTGCACGTGTTTTGGATCGTCTTCGATTTTTACCTATTCAAAAAAATGGATCAAAGAACCTGTATCAAATTTTGTGTGAAAAACGAAATTAAGTGCGCGGATGCATTCCGAATGTTGACTGTGGCATACGGAGAAGCTACCTTGGACCGAAGCAACGTTTATCGGTGGTACAAAATGGTCTCAGAAGGCCGAGAAGATGTGCAAAGAAGAACAAAAATTGGCTTTTGCACCACGATAACGCCCCTGCTCACGCATCGTTGCTTGTGCGAGACTTTTTGGCCAAAAACAACACACTAATGATGCCGCAGCCACCGTATTCCCCAGATCTGGCCCCCTGTGACTTTTTCTTGTCCCCTAAACTGAAGAGGCCCATGAAAGGACGACTTTACGCTTCTCTTGACGAGATAAAGACGGCATCGAAGGAGGAGCTGAACAAGATACAAAAAAATGATTTTTAAAGTGCTTCGAAGATTGGAAAAACCGTTGGCACAAGTGTATAATATCTCATGGGGTTTACTTTGAAGGGGACAAAATAGATATTCATGAATAAATAAATAATTTTTGAAAAAACACAAAATTCGCGATACTTTTTGAACACACCTCGTATACAGATATATTGCTGTTGTTGTTATTGGTGCCTAGTCGCCACTTTCCTTACCTAGCATTACGAAAGTCCCAGGAACATAGCAGCTTCAATAGGATTGGACCAGAGTTTAATTGGTGTAAGAAGGGTATGCTCTGTTGAGCAGATGAACAATGTGGTTACCCTGGGCTCTTAAGTACCTTCGCAGTGTTTATACTCCACCTTACGACAGAATAGTGGGTAGTATAGTCTCTTTCTTGTTAGTCAAACAACCTAGTAAGTAAGCTATGCGAAATGAGTAAATGAAAGTTTTCTTCTTTAAATTTTTTAATTTTAACTTCAAGGTGCCAACGCTGGGACCCGTCATTAACTTGACTAAGCTTCCCTAACAATAAATATCAACCAACTCAAACATACCCATTCAATATCAGTGCATGTATAACATAATTGTGATTACTCAAATTAACTTGATACGCCAAATAGTAAAAGGAAAGGCCAAGAAAACAAGTAAACTGGTGAGTATCGACGACAAAAAAAATAAAAATTAAAAAAACAAGCACAAAGGAGAAGAAGCGCAGAAAAAACGAAAATGAAACAAAAAAAATTAGTAGTATGACAGAGATAGATGACGAAACGAGATTGTAGAAAATATAATAAAAGGGATCATAAAAAAATACTTATACCTACTTATATACTCATATTTGTATGTATGAACCAAACATGGGCAGACTGCATTAAAATTTGAATGCGGTAATCAATCAAGGTTTACCAATGATCAATTTCATATCAAAACCTATAAAAAAGGCATATTTTGAACACATTTTGAAATTTTGCATATAAGTATATTGTACCCACACAAACACAACCTCATTGTTAGAAATTGCATTTTCAAAAATTTGTGGGCCTCGCAAGGTATCGAAATATTTGTAAAATGACCGTAATAGGTACCTTTGAGCTGTTATTACTACGGAATGGCTCAACCGTCTTTCAAAACCGTTGCTCAAAGATCTTTGTACCATTATAAAGGTAATTAAATCAGCTTTTAAAAACATACACTGTAAACAATTTTTATTAGACTCAAACATTTTTTTTGTCAAAAAGGTATTTAAATCAGCATTCGAAAACATACCCTGTAAAAAATTTGTATTTCATTGAACATTTTTTTTTGTTAAAAATAAAATTTTTAAACTGGGAAAACATTTTGAAGCCCAAGTGTTTTAAACAATTTTATTTTGTTTTGTTGTTTTTCCGACAGGGTGAATGATTGATTTTCGACACTGATGATGGCACAACGCCGAAACCGGTTTGTCTCAAAACCAAATTTGACAAGGGATGACGAAAAATCGTTCCAATATACATCAGTTTTAAACAAATTTTTAACAAGGTCTATTTAATGTATATAATATATCTAAAAACTAAAATGAGGTTTTTTTTTAATTTTCAAGTAAATACATCTTTTGTTAACTTCCTTATATTTTGATATCATTGTGTGAAGTTATACAGATTTTTTTGTAATTCTAATAGATCAGAACAAGAATCGTATTATCTAATTTTTCAGACACCCCCAAAATATGGACTTACCTTTGATAAAGTTTTTTTCATTTTTTTATGTGCCATGACTAGAATAATGATTTTTCTTTTTTATGAAAATTATTATTGTTTTTATTGTTTAATAATTATTTTTTAATTAATTATTAAAAGATTTTATAAGAATAGAATAGGACAATTTTAGAAACAACCGCCTTAGCTTTGCTTACATACGCATTTTATTATTTTAGATTTAATATACAATTTTGGCTTTCGAAATATTTGTTAACCTTTAGTGAAGTTTCATATAAAGGTATAAAATATGGAAGCTTTGAGTAGTAGGGTTAGCATTTTTATATCATGAAAAAAGCTCCTATTTTGATTTGTTGTAGTCGTCAACGTCTGCTTAAGCAACTGCCACATTTTTTCAAAAATGCAATTTCTAAAAATGAGGTTATGTTTGTATAGGCAAAATGTAGCTGTATGCAAAATTTCATCAAAATGTGTTGGGGTCAGGTTTGATTTGAAATTCATCTAAAAGCGAAGTGTTTGCATTATCACTAAACGTTTTATTTTACTGTAACTACCTTTCCTGTACCATTTAACGTTGGTTTTGAGTGGAGTTTCACTTAAATTTGTTTTCATTAGCACTTAGATTTTTAATTAGTGGAGATTTGTCTGCATCAGCATTAATGAAAAGTTACACAAATTTCCACTCCAACGTCCTTAATGAATTTTAGACTTAGAAGAATTAAAATCGGTTAACAGAAAAATTTCGACTAAAAATAAATCTGAGTGGTAATGGAGATCCATTTCAAATAAATCTTAGTTTCAATGAAAGTGAAATCAACGTTGAAAGATAGAAGGAAAGGTAGTTTCACAAAGAAAATTTTGAGTGATAATGAATAAAGAACATTTACCGGTAATGCAAACTGCCCATCTGTGATGTATGCTGAATGCTGAAAGTCATTGTAACAGGCGCCACGAACTACAGAAAAGCAAGTTGACTAAGCAAATATCTATAAGCTCTGGCTTATATGCATGTGCGTATGAACTTGACAAAAAAGAACAGGAAAACAGCAAGTAGCAAGCGATAATCGCTGGTATCAGTTATCAACGAGTAACTTATCAACTGCAAAAGATGTTTAACAGAGCTAAGCAAAAACTAATTTTTCGTTTTATACTTACAGTTGTGTTCAATATAATAAGTAGTAGAAAAATTTAATTGGATATCCTTCGACGAAAAAAAAATCTGTATTTTTATTGTTTTTCATTTAAAATATAGGGAATTCCATAACAGAAACCACATAAAAAGAAATTCCAAAATTTACACAAAGTTCAGAAAAGTTAATTAAATATTTAAAATTTGCATCAAAATTTCAATATCCTTGGTAGGAATTTTTAGAAAATTTTTGAGTAAGCAGTTTTACAGCTTATTCAATTTTAGGATAATAATAGCCGTGTATTTTTTTTATCCGCATCTGCGTTTGCGATTATGATGAAAAAAAACACGGCTAATGCACAAGTTAGAACTGCCCCAAAATTTCCCCTAAATTTTTAGAATTTTTTTTGTCAAGGATGTTATTTTTTTTCCATACAAAATGAATTTTTCTTCATGCGTTGTATTGAAGAAAACACTCAACAACCTTGACGAAAAAAATTCCAAAAATTCCAAAAATTCAGGGAAACTTTTAAGCGGGTTCTAACCTGCACAATGCACTGAAATTGATTGGTCTACAAAACTTCGTACTCGTAGATTTTGATGGCCATTTTTTTTAAGTTTAATGAACTTTCGTGAACTTCCCTCTATATTTTAAATGAAAATTGTTAAAATAACAGCTTCTTATTTCGTCGAATGATATCCATTTTAATTTCACTACTAATATATTGAACACAGCTGTATATACAGTGCAAAAAATTTGTTTATATAATACCTTGCCAAACATATTTTTTGTTTATTGTATTGATAAGTTTTTTAGGATGGCGAAAAAAACTGTGAAAGTTTCAGACATTAACATTCCTATTAAGAGGTCTACCACTGCTCGTTTAGTTTTTTGGACTGATATCTTTAGCGACATTTAGTTATCTACGAAAAGAAGTGATTAATATTTTACAAAATGGCGCTCCGATACCAAATTTTAGCGAGATATCTGCAAAATTGAATTGAACGGAATTGATTGCTGGATTAGAGTTTGGCGATTTCGTTCACTGAATGATCGAACGAACTTTGTCCAAAGTGAACTAGACCGCTCACTTAGTTCAGTCGCTCGACCTTTCACACACATTTTTTTCTAAATCAGTTTGTATATATATTGGCGGCCGCCGTGGTGTGAAGGTAGTGTTGCCGGCCTACCACACCGAAGGTCCATGGTTCGAGCCCTGGTAAAGGTAACATCAAAAGTGATTTGAAAAAAGTTTTTCAAAACGGGGTCGCCCCTCGGCACTGGTTTGGCAAACTCTCCGAGTGTATTTCTGCCATGACAGGCTTCTCAGCAAAAATTCGTCTCCTTTGTAGATGCCGTTCGGAGTCGGCAAAAAACTGTAGGTCCCACCAATTTGTAGGGAAAATTCAAATCGGCACACCACAAATTGGAAGAGAAGCTTGGCGCAAAAATCTCTTAGGAGGTTTATGATGATATACCTGTTGTATATCGCGCCATAAAGAGTAAAGAGTTTGTATATATCCATGAACATAGGAACAAAAAAAAAATCGTGAACACAAATGACGGCAAGGACTTTACCGTTCGGTAAGCAAATTGTGGCAATAAGAGACAATCTCAACTTTATAAGAGCGCAATTTATTTTGAAAAACATGAGCTGTTTTCCACCCTAATATTGAGTTTGGTTGCTATAACAATTTTAGCTACCCTTTGGTTGTCTTGTGGCCACAGGAGTACTTGAACTACTACATTCACTGAACGAGCTTGAAAACAATTGAACGAAGTAGTTTGTTCGTTTAGTGAACTCATTCGTACAATTGAACTAGTTCGTTCGCAAACTTAACAACTCTAATCCGAATACTCTATCGAAATCTTCTAGATGATGTACTATATAATTTTTTCCTTTGAGTTAAAAAAAATTTTTGGTTAACAACAAACAAAAAATCAGTTTTTTTTTAACTTCTATGGTAGGCAATGAAGTGTTCACAAGAGTTTTATTGAAGGAAATACTACATAAGACAATAAGATACCTTTTGAATTGCCAAAGCCCTTATTCAAAAATATTAAATTAGTTTATAAAGCTTTTTAAAATGACATTTCCATGCAAATTTTAAATTATAAGAGCTTTATAAACCTTTTAAGTTTTTTAGGAATATGGGGTCAAGTGTTTTGTCACCTTTAGGCCACACAATTTCCTTCAAAAATTGGAATTACTCTTGTTTTTACATTGGGTTTTGCAGTTTTGATGAATTTTGCAAATAAAAGAGCGAAATCAGAGCAACATACCAAACTTCGAAGGTTGGGTATCTCTGGAACGGTTTACCTCATCTAGAACAAAAATTAAATCAGTCCATAAAATTCTGGACTAGGAATTATAGACCACTTAAAACGAATATGAAGGTCTGAAACTCACTTCACTTTTGGTTTGGAAATTTAAAAAAAAAATGATCTCAGTCCAAAAAAAATCTGAACTGGCAGTAATAGACCTCTTAAAGTAATTATTAAGGTCTGAAACGTATACGGTATTTCTTTTTCGCCACACATGTGAACATCGCCCTTTTGTTAGCGGCTCAGTACAAGCCGTAGTATTGAGGCGGCAGAACGAACAAACGCATAGTTGCCATGTCCGAACACATTATCTGGCTAAACGTCATAGCGATTGTAAAGCGCGTGAATGCGGCAATAATTCACTGTGTAATAAATGGACGAGTAAAATGTATGTATGTATGTGCGATGCTTCCCGGTTAACCAAAAGAGAAAAGACTCTTTTCGGAACCAAAAAACGCACATTTTTCGGAGCTTTACCCTCCGAAATGAGCTCTTTTCGGATCCCATATGGAGCGGGGGCTCCCCAAAAGGAGTCATAAAAAAAGAGTCCAAAATTAGTCCGAATCCGATGAATTTGGAGCGTTTTATGACTCTTTTTAAATGAACTTCAGACTCTTTTTGGACTCTTTTCGGAGCCTTTTATTGATGCTTTTCTGAAGCTTTTTGGGAGCCTGTTTGGAGTCTTTTTAGGCACATTTTTTTCTCAATTCTGATGGTTTTTGGAACCTTTTTAGACTCTTTTTGGAGCCTTTTTTTAGCCTTTTTTTTAGCCTTTTAAGGCACATTTTTGCCACTCATAAGGCTGTGTTTAACTAATCAGACGAAAGTTCACTTTTTAATGGTTTATACAGTATTATTTATTTAATATTGAAAATATATGTAATTCTTTTAGTTCTTTATTGAAAACAAGTTTTATGTAAAAAATATTTGTATAACTAAATATATAGGTACAACTAAGCGTATACATTTTCATTGGGAACTTATCACTTCATACAATCAAAAATTATATTCTTCTCATCAAAATGTTATATAGAATATACATACAGTGGTGGCAGAAATAATAGAAACAAAGTTGGAAGTAGTTTAATTGTAAAATATATTGATTTGTGTTGTTAATATTTTTAATTTAAAATAAAGCAAAATCTTTTACAGAAGTCACATAGATAAAATTTTCAAAGTTATCACAAAGTTCAGCAAAGTGTATCAAAGTTGTAAAAATTGCCATCAAAACCATGTGTCAACTTTGAAAGTTTTACTATGTGGTTTCTATAATAGACTTTTTTATTTTAAATGCACTTCTGGCTTCCAACTTTCGACTATTAATAAACATTCACACAAACAACAGACTCTTTACGTTCCGTTGGGTAAAATAAAAAAAAAAAATCAGAAAATGATCCAAAATATTCATATAAGTAATTGAACGTTGTTGCTCATCCGCTCTCCAACATTTATTTTCTCACAATTCTCTTTACGAGTACAACAAAAAGGATCAGAAAACACGCCAAATCGTTCATAAAACTGAGCCTTGCCCTTTATCCGCTCTACAATATTCATTTCTTCTCCCAAGGCTCCGTGAATTTTCATAAAAAAGTGGGTTTTTTGATGTCTACTAAATAACACTCCAAAAAAGCTCAAATTACGGACTCTTTTTGGATCATTATTTTGGAGCGCTCCAACTTTGGTAAGCTGGGTTTTATTGGCGCGAATAAGATTAAAATTGTTGGTGCGACATACCACCGAACAGCGTACGACGAAGCGGCAACCATAAAGAAAGGGCATCGAGTAAAGAAAAAAATGACGAACTCGCCGACAGACGAAACACCCAACAAAATTTTGTTTGACAGATTTGCCGTTACAACGAGTAATGGTTGCGATGTTAATAATGATGGCTGGCAAACAAATCCAACCAAATAAGGCAGCTAGCTGAGCAACACAATGACGATGCACAGTCTACAAAATATACCAGGCGCTGAGTTTATGTGAAGCAGTGGCGCTTTAAATGCGAAAATATTTTGCAAACTCTATATAAATTTCAGTAAACAAATATATGTATGTATATAGGAGCACTGTTAATATGTGGGGCTTGATAAATGTAAATCTCTACATATAATAAAATTGTAACAGGTCGATGTCTGTACATTGCAGATATTTAAAAAAAAAAACGATATGAGGGATCTATATTGAGCCAGTAGAAGCCAAATTAACCATTTTTAGAATTTTTATCGGTATGTCTGTGTGTTTGGTCGCGCATCACTCAAAAACTAATAAATCGAAATGAATGCAACTTTTATCTTCATATAAGTAGACGATTAACTTAAAATTTAAGATATCATATGTTCCGATATCTCGACCAGATCCGGAGATATCCACCAATATTTATGTGGACCAAGGTGACCCAAAATGTGTTTAGTACAATATGGGTATCAAACGAAAAGTGATAAGTGCTTTAATAAGTGATGAAATTAAGTTCCATATCTTATCTGGTATGTGTGGGAGATATAATGATTAAAATCGGACTCAGTCTATTAAAAGTTCTGAGCCGCAGCAAAACGGGGACGTGTTTAATAGTTTATAATAATTCTGGGGCTTTACCCATTGTACGAAACTTTTCATAAAAGTTTTAAGCTTTGCGCGGCTTTTATTAGTTTATATGAGCTGGCTTGGAAAAATTACAAAAGGGATTGTTATCAGTTCACTACTTCTGGGCGAGGAAGAATTTTTTCAATAAATTGCTATTTAGGAATTGAAGATTGCACTATATCAGAAGTTGTTGAAGAAACGCTCTACCTCAACATATTCTTTTTCGGCTTAGACAGTCTATTACGTTTTTCAACCGATATAGAGAGTTCGAGTGATCGTCCATAGGAAGAAATAAAGACCACAACAAAAAGCAACCGAACTTTTATTCGTCGCTCTATATACGTACAGAAATGAGCTCAAAAAGCAATTGAAAACAGTGTGCCAACAATAAAATACCAGTGGTGAAATCTAAATGAAGGCAACCAAAGTTCATTGGTAGTGATAGACATACTGACACATAGCACATCTGAGTAAATATGAGTAAAAACAAAAAAATCAGCCATTTTAATTAGACAGTACATTTCGTAAACATGTTTTTTTCAGTTCATAAAAGAAGAACAAAAATGTTTAGCAAAATAAATGCCTGTTCTTGTTTGGACGAAAATATTTTTTTTTTTTTATTAAATGCATAGGTGGTTTTTTTTTTTTTTTTGCTTAGCTTTAAAGGTGCTCTGAAAAAAATCTTGTGACTAATCTCTAAAGAGAGTGATCGTTTATTAATGCCTTCAGCCCACAGTTACCTATCAGTCGCATGTCCTTTGCGACTCATCCAGGACCGTTCCTAGATTAATCGCCTTTTTTTTCAGGGTAAACTTATACAAACATATGTACACTAGAGTGCCTCACTCACTCATACCAAAAATCAATTAAGCCTATTTACCACTGAAATCAAGCCATTTATACACATTTAGAAATTTTAGTAGAAATCTGAAACTTGCAAAATTTGTTCACAGAAATCGTATTCGAAATGCTTTCATGGCTCTTTCGATACCACATCGTCACATATTTTAAATCGACCCCTTCCGATTTGAATGAAATTTGGTGAAGAGTTTTCTTTTATTATAAAGTACAGTTCTGCTAATGAAAAAAACGAAAAAAATTTTTTTTATTTTTTTTCAAAAGTTATTCAAAATTTTTGTTCTTTCTTGTTTTTTTAAGTAAATTTTTCAATAATTCGGGAACTATTGTAGTTAAAAAAGAAACTTGGGCACACTCAAAGGGGGTACTTAGAGGTATAAAAAAATATTTTTAAATAAAAAATTTCAATTTTCAAAATGGAAAAATTAAAGTTCGCCATTAAATGTTGGACTAAAATTTTCTTGTATTATACCTCAGATATATCTGAAGATATTCTGAAATTTTCAGAAGGGTGTTTGTTTTCTCAACAATATGAGTTTTTGCATTGTTTTCATAATTTTTTTTTTAACTTTCCAGTCGAGTTCAATTAGTTAAACACAAAATTACTCAATTTTGATCACTGAAAAATCCAGTTAGTGAAATATACAAACAAAAATATGCTTATAAATTTTTTTACACTACATTCCACTAGCACCAAAAAAACAAAAAACCGTTTTGATACATCAGAGGCATAATACAAAAAAATGTCTGCCCAAAATGTAAAGGCAAATTTTTTCGATATTGAAAAGCTAAAAATTTGTAAAATAGAAATTAAAAATTTTTTTTTTTAAAATATTTTTTTTTGTATCTTCAAGTACCCCTTTATAAAGTGTAAATGTTTATTTTTTTAACGATAGTAGTTTTCGAAATATTACAAAACTGGAAAAAAAGTGAAATTTTGAATTTGCATAAACTTAAAAAAAAAACAAGTAAGGGAATCTAATTTCGGGTGGAACCGAACATTATATACCAAGTAGTGATATATTATGGCATACCAATTTACGCAGGTCTATTTTAATACTTTCCAGTTCGTATTATAAAGGCAGCTGATTGTTTTTAATAAAAACACTTCTGTTATGAGTTTTGAGGGGTATATTAATTTTAAAAAAATATAAATGTATGGCGCGATATACAACAGGTATATCACCATAAACCTCCCAAGAGTGGTGTGCCGTTCGAACGGCATCTACAAAGGAGATGAATTTTTGCTGAGAAGCCTTCCATAGCAGAAAGACACTCGGAGAGTTTGCCAAACCACTGCCGAAGGGCGATCCCGTTTTGAAAAACTTTTTCAAACCACTTTTGATGTTACCTGTCCCAGGACTCGAACCGTGGATCTTCGGTGTGGTAGGCCGGCAACTCTAACGCCACACAACGGCGCCCGCCATTATGTTATTTGTATATAAAAAGCTTCCCTACCAACAACTTCTAACCACATTTTTTCAAAATTCCAATAAATGCATATTTTACGTTTGAAAAATTTGCGTTCAAATAGACAGACGGACTCAGCTCATCGTCCTTATTATTTCAGTTTACTTATTAATGGGCCCATCTCTTATTCTTCTCATACTTGCAAACATTTCCTGTTCATGAAAAGTATAAAAATAAAAAAAATTTATAACTTCCCAATTGCAGTGTGTTATGCGAGCTGCTTAATTTTTGCCAGAAGTATACTACATGCTATTGATTGAAATATCTTGTTGAAATTACAAGCAATCGCCTTCGAAAATAGCAGAATTTTTACGCTGAAAAGTGGGCGGCGTCACGCCTACTTCCCCAAAATCCACAACATTTTTTTGCGGTTGAGTTTTGCTTCAAAAGCTTATTATGTGTGCAAGATCTTATTGATATAGCTTGCATGGTTATAAAAATATCGCGTTTTACATTTTGCAAAAAAAATTTCAGAACTATGTTAAAAAACCCTAAACCGATTTTGCCCAATTTTTACAACAAACAGTTACCTTATACCATTTTCGCTAAATTTTGTTTCGATGAACCAATTTTTTCCGGAGTTATGGCATAAAAAGTTTAGTAGAATAATCCACTAGAAAAGGGGCGGGGCCACGCCCATTTTCAAAAGTATACTTTTTTCAACTTTCTTCGTTCACAGAAAAATCGGTTAACAGAAAAATTTCGACTAAAAATAAATCTGAGTGGTAATGGAGATCCATTTCAAATAAATCTTAGTTTCAATGAAAGTGAAATCAACGTTGAAAGATAGAAGGAAAGGTAGTTTCACAAAGAAAATTTTGAGTGATAATGAATAAAGAACATTTACCGGTAATGCAAACTGCCCATCTGTGATGTATGCTGAATGCTGAAAGTCATTGTAACAGGCGCCACGAACTACAGAAAAGCAAGTTGACTAAGCAAATATCTATAAGCTCTGGCTTATATGCATGTGCGTATGAACTTGACAAAAAAGAACAGGAAAACAGCAAGTAGCAAGCGATAATCGCTGGTATCAGTTATCAACGAGTAACTTATCAACTGCAAAAGATGTTTAACAGAGCTAAGCAAAAACTAATTTTTCGTTTTATACTTACAGTTGTGTTCAATATAATAAGTAGTAGAAAAATTTAATTGGATATCCTTCGACGAAAAAAAAATCTGTATTTTTATTGTTTTTCATTTAAAATATAGGGAATTCCATAACAGAAACCACATAAAAAGAAATTCCAAAATTTACACAAAGTTCAGAAAAGTTAATTAAATATTTAAAATTTGCATCAAAATTTCAATATCCTTGGTAGGAATTTTTAGAAAATTTTTGAGTAAGCAGTTTTACAGCTTATTCAATTTTAGGATAATAATAGCCGTGTATTTTTTTTATCCGCATCTGCGTTTGCGATTATGATGAAAAAAAAACACGGCTAATGCACAAGTTAGAACTGCCCCAAAATTTCCCCTAAATTTTTAGAATTTTTTTTGTCAAGGATGTTATTTTTTTTCCATACAAAATGAATTTTTCTTCATGCGTTGTATTGAAGAAAACACTCAACAACCTTGACGAAAAAAATTCCAAAAATTCCAAAAATTCAGGGAAACTTTTAAGCGGGTTCTAACCTGCACAATGCACTGAAATTGATTGGTCTACAAAACTTCGTACTCGTAGATTTTGATGGCCATTTTTTTTAAGTTTAATGAACTTTCGTGAACTTCCCTCTATATTTTAAATGAAAATTGTTAAAATAACAGCTTCTTATTTCGTCGAATGATATCCATTTTAATTTCACTACTAATATATTGAACACAGCTGTATATACAGTGCAAAAAATTTGTTTATATAATACCTTGCCAAACATATTTTTTGTTTATTGTATTGATAAGTTTTTTAGGATGGCGAAAAAAACTGTGAAAGTTTCAGACATTAACATTCCTATTAAGAGGTCTACCACTGCTCGTTTAGTTTTTTGGACTGATATCTTTAGCGACATTTAGTTATCTACGAAAAGAAGTGATTAATATTTTACAAAATGGCGCTCCGATACCAAATTTTAGCGAGATATCTGCAAAATTGAATTGAACGGAATTGATTGCTGGATTAGAGTTTGGCGATTTCGTTCACTGAATGATCGAACGAACTTTGTCCAAAGTGAACTAGACCGCTCACTTAGTTCAGTCGCTCGACCTTTCACACACATTTTTTTCTAAATCAGTTTGTATATATATTGGCGGCCGCCGTGGTGTGAAGGTAGTGTTGCCGGCCTACCACACCGAAGGTCCATGGTTCGAGCCCTGGTAAAGGTAACATCAAAAGTGATTTGAAAAAAGTTTTTCAAAACGGGGTCGCCCCTCGGCACTGGTTTGGCAAACTCTCCGAGTGTATTTCTGCCATGACAGGCTTCTCAGCAAAAATTCGTCTCCTTTGTAGATGCCGTTCGGAGTCGGCAAAAAACTGTAGGTCCCACCAATTTGTAGGGAAAATTCAAATCGGCACACCACAAATTGGAAGAGAAGCTTGGCGCAAAAATCTCTTAGGAGGTTTATGATGATATACCTGTTGTATATCGCGCCATAAAGAGTAAAGAGTTTGTATATATCCATGAACATAGGAACAAAAAAAAAATCGTGAACACAAATGACGGCAAGGACTTTACCGTTCGGTAAGCAAATTGTGGCAATAAGAGACAATCTCAACTTTATAAGAGCGCAATTTATTTTGAAAAACATGAGCTGTTTTCCACCCTAATATTGAGTTTGGTTGCTATAACAATTTTAGCTACCCTTTGGTTGTCTTGTGGCCACAGGAGTACTTGAACTACTACATTCACTGAACGAGCTTGAAAACAATTGAACGAAGTAGTTTGTTCGTTTAGTGAACTCATTCGTACAATTGAACTAGTTCGTTCGCAAACTTAACAACTCTAATCCGAATACTCTATCGAAATCTTCTAGATGATGTACTATATAATTTTTTCCTTTGAGTTAAAAAAAATTTTTGGTTAACAACAAACAAAAAATCAGTTTTTTTTTAACTTCTATGGTAGGCAATGAAGTGTTCACAAGAGTTTTATTGAAGGAAATACTACATAAGACAATAAGATACCTTTTGAATTGCCAAAGCCCTTATTCAAAAATATTAAATTAGTTTATAAAGCTTTTTAAAATGACATTTCCATGCAAATTTTAAATTATAAGAGCTTTATAAACCTTTTAAGTTTTTTAGGAATATGGGGTCAAGTGTTTTGTCACCTTTAGGCCACACAATTTCCTTCAAAAATTGGAATTACTCTTGTTTTTACATTGGGTTTTGCAGTTTTGATGAATTTTGCAAATAAAAGAGCGAAATCAGAGCAACATACCAAACTTCGAAGGTTGGGTATCTCTGGAACGGTTTACCTCATCTAGAACAAAAATTAAATCAGTCCATAAAATTCTGGACTAGGAATTATAGACCACTTAAAACGAATATGAAGGTCTGAAACTCACTTCACTTTTGGTTTGGAAATTTAAAAAAAAAATGATCTCAGTCCAAAAAAAATCTGAACTGGCAGTAATAGACCTCTTAAAGTAATTATTAAGGTCTGAAACGTATACGGTATTTCTTTTTCGCCACACATGTGAACATCGCCCTTTTGTTAGCGGCTCAGTACAAGCCGTAGTATTGAGGCGGCAGAACGAACAAACGCATAGTTGCCATGTCCGAACACATTATCTGGCTAAACGTCATAGCGATTGTAAAGCGCGTGAATGCGGCAATAATTCACTGTGTAATAAATGGACGAGTAAAATGTATGTATGTATGTGCGATGCTTCCCGGTTAACCAAAAGAGAAAAGACTCTTTTCGGAACCAAAAAACGCACATTTTTCGGAGCTTTACCCTCCGAAATGAGCTCTTTTCGGATCCCATATGGAGCGGGGGCTCCCCAAAAGGAGTCATAAAAAAAGAGTCCAAAATTAGTCCGAATCCGATGAATTTGGAGCGTTTTATGACTCTTTTTAAATGAACTTCAGACTCTTTTTGGACTCTTTTCGGAGCCTTTTATTGATGCTTTTCTGAAGCTTTTTGGGAGCCTGTTTGGAGTCTTTTTAGGCACATTTTTTTCTCAATTCTGATGGTTTTTGGAACCTTTTTAGACTCTTTTTGGAGCCTTTTTTTAGCCTTTTTTTTAGCCTTTTAAGGCACATTTTTGCCACTCATAAGGCTGTGTTTAACTAATCAGACGAAAGTTCACTTTTTAATGGTTTATACAGTATTATTTATTTAATATTGAAAATATATGTAATTCTTTTAGTTCTTTATTGAAAACAAGTTTTATGTAAAAAATATTTGTATAACTAAATATATAGGTACAACTAAGCGTATACATTTTCATTGGGAACTTATCACTTCATACAATCAAAAATTATATTCTTCTCATCAAAATGTTATATAGAATATACATACAGTGGTGGCAGAAATAATAGAAACAAAGTTGGAAGTAGTTTAATTGTAAAATATATTGATTTGTGTTGTTAATATTTTTAATTTAAAATAAAGCAAAATCTTTTACAGAAGTCACATAGATAAAATTTTCAAAGTTATCACAAAGTTCAGCAAAGTGTATCAAAGTTGTAAAAATTGCCATCAAAACCATGTGTCAACTTTGAAAGTTTTACTATGTGGTTTCTATAATAGACTTTTTTATTTTAAATGCACTTCTGGCTTCCAACTTTCGACTATTAATAAACATTCACACAAACAACAGACTCTTTACGTTCCGTTGGGTAAAATAAAAAAAAAAAATCAGAAAATGATCCAAAATATTCATATAAGTAATTGAACGTTGTTGCTCATCCGCTCTCCAACATTTATTTTCTCACAATTCTCTTTACGAGTACAACAAAAAGGATCAGAAAACACGCCAAATCGTTCATAAAACTGAGCCTTGCCCTTTATCCGCTCTACAATATTCATTTCTTCTCCCAAGGCTCCGTGAATTTTCATAAAAAAGTGGGTTTTTTGATGTCTACTAAATAACACTCCAAAAAAGCTCAAATTACGGACTCTTTTTGGATCATTATTTTGGAGCGCTCCAACTTTGGTAAGCTGGGTTTTATTGGCGCGAATAAGATTAAAATTGTTGGTGCGACATACCACCGAACAGCGTACGACGAAGCGGCAACCATAAAGAAAGGGCATCGAGTAAAGAAAAAAATGACGAACTCGCCGACAGACGAAACACCCAACAAAATTTTGTTTGACAGATTTGCCGTTACAACGAGTAATGGTTGCGATGTTAATAATGATGGCTGGCAAACAAATCCAACCAAATAAGGCAGCTAGCTGAGCAACACAATGACGATGCACAGTCTACAAAATATACCAGGCGCTGAGTTTATGTGAAGCAGTGGCGCTTTAAATGCGAAAATATTTTGCAAACTCTATATAAATTTCAGTAAACAAATATATGTATGTATATAGGAGCACTGTTAATATGTGGGGCTTGATAAATGTAAATCTCTACATATAATAAAATTGTAACAGGTCGATGTCTGTACATTGCAGATATTTAAAAAAAAAAACGATATGAGGGATCTATATTGAGCCAGTAGAAGCCAAATTAACCATTTTTAGAATTTTTATCGGTATGTCTGTGTGTTTGGTCGCGCATCACTCAAAAACTAATAAATCGAAATGAATGCAACTTTTATCTTCATATAAGTAGACGATTAACTTAAAATTTAAGATATCATATGTTCCGATATCTCGACCAGATCCGGAGATATCCACCAATATTTATGTGGACCAAGGTGACCCAAAATGTGTTTAGTACAATATGGGTATCAAACGAAAAGTGATAAGTGCTTTAATAAGTGATGAAATTAAGTTCCATATCTTATCTGGTATGTGTGGGAGATATAATGATTAAAATCGGACTCAGTCTATTAAAAGTTCTGAGCCGCAGCAAAACGGGGACGTGTTTAATAGTTTATAATAATTCTGGGGCTTTACCCATTGTACGAAACTTTTCATAAAAGTTTTAAGCTTTGCGCGGCTTTTATTAGTTTATATGAGCTGGCTTGGAAAAATTACAAAAGGGATTGTTATCAGTTCACTACTTCTGGGCGAGGAAGAATTTTTTCAATAAATTGCTATTTAGGAATTGAAGATTGCACTATATCAGAAGTTGTTGAAGAAACGCTCTACCTCAACATATTCTTTTTCGGCTTAGACAGTCTATTACGTTTTTCAACCGATATAGAGAGTTCGAGTGATCGTCCATAGGAAGAAATAAAGACCACAACAAAAAGCAACCGAACTTTTATTCGTCGCTCTATATACGTACAGAAATGAGCTCAAAAAGCAATTGAAAACAGTGTGCCAACAATAAAATACCAGTGGTGAAATCTAAATGAAGGCAACCAAAGTTCATTGGTAGTGATAGACATACTGACACATAGCACATCTGAGTAAATATGAGTAAAAACAAAAAAATCAGCCATTTTAATTAGACAGTACATTTCGTAAACATGTTTTTTTCAGTTCATAAAAGAAGAACAAAAATGTTTAGCAAAATAAATGCCTGTTCTTGTTTGGACGAAAATATTTTTTTTTTTTTATTAAATGCATAGGTGGTTTTTTTTTTTTTTTTGCTTAGCTTTAAAGGTGCTCTGAAAAAAATCTTGTGACTAATCTCTAAAGAGAGTGATCGTTTATTAATGCCTTCAGCCCACAGTTACCTATCAGTCGCATGTCCTTTGCGACTCATCCAGGACCGTTCCTAGATTAATCGCCTTTTTTTTCAGGGTAAACTTATACAAACATATGTACACTAGAGTGCCTCACTCACTCATACCAAAAATCAATTAAGCCTATTTACCACTGAAATCAAGCCATTTATACACATTTAGAAATTTTAGTAGAAATCTGAAACTTGCAAAATTTGTTCACAGAAATCGTATTCGAAATGCTTTCATGGCTCTTTCGATACCACATCGTCACATATTTTAAATCGACCCCTTCCGATTTGAATGAAATTTGGTGAAGAGTTTTCTTTTATTATAAAGTACAGTTCTGCTAATGAAAAAAACGAAAAAAATTTTTTTTATTTTTTTTCAAAAGTTATTCAAAATTTTTGTTCTTTCTTGTTTTTTTAAGTAAATTTTTCAATAATTCGGGAACTATTGTAGTTAAAAAAGAAACTTGGGCACACTCAAAGGGGGTACTTAGAGGTATAAAAAAATATTTTTAAATAAAAAATTTCAATTTTCAAAATGGAAAAATTAAAGTTCGCCATTAAATGTTGGACTAAAATTTTCTTGTATTATACCTCAGATATATCTGAAGATATTCTGAAATTTTCAGAAGGGTGTTTGTTTTCTCAACAATATGAGTTTTTGCATTGTTTTCATAATTTTTTTTTTAACTTTCCAGTCGAGTTCAATTAGTTAAACACAAAATTACTCAATTTTGATCACTGAAAAATCCAGTTAGTGAAATATACAAACAAAAATATGCTTATAAATTTTTTTACACTACATTCCACTAGCACCAAAAAAACAAAAAACCGTTTTGATACATCAGAGGCATAATACAAAAAAATGTCTGCCCAAAATGTAAAGGCAAATTTTTTCGATATTGAAAAGCTAAAAATTTGTAAAATAGAAATTAAAAATTTTTTTTTTTAAAATATTTTTTTTTGTATCTTCAAGTACCCCTTTATAAAGTGTAAATGTTTATTTTTTTAACGATAGTAGTTTTCGAAATATTACAAAACTGGAAAAAAAGTGAAATTTTGAATTTGCATAAACTTAAAAAAAAAACAAGTAAGGGAATCTAATTTCGGGTGGAACCGAACATTATATACCAAGTAGTGATATATTATGGCATACCAATTTACGCAGGTCTATTTTAATACTTTCCAGTTCGTATTATAAAGGCAGCTGATTGTTTTTAATAAAAACACTTCTGTTATGAGTTTTGAGGGGTATATTAATTTTAAAAAAATATAAATGTATGGCGCGATATACAACAGGTATATCACCATAAACCTCCCAAGAGTGGTGTGCCGTTCGAACGGCATCTACAAAGGAGATGAATTTTTGCTGAGAAGCCTTCCATAGCAGAAAGACACTCGGAGAGTTTGCCAAACCACTGCCGAAGGGCGATCCCGTTTTGAAAAACTTTTTCAAACCACTTTTGATGTTACCTGTCCCAGGACTCGAACCGTGGATCTTCGGTGTGGTAGGCCGGCAACTCTAACGCCACACAACGGCGCCCGCCATTATGTTATTTGTATATAAAAAGCTTCCCTACCAACAACTTCTAACCACATTTTTTCAAAATTCCAATAAATGCATATTTTACGTTTGAAAAATTTGCGTTCAAATAGACAGACGGACTCAGCTCATCGTCCTTATTATTTCAGTTTACTTATTAATGGGCCCATCTCTTATTCTTCTCATACTTGCAAACATTTCCTGTTCATGAAAAGTATAAAAATAAAAAAAATTTATAACTTCCCAATTGCAGTGTGTTATGCGAGCTGCTTAATTTTTGCCAGAAGTATACTACATGCTATTGATTGAAATATCTTGTTGAAATTACAAGCAATCGCCTTCGAAAATAGCAGAATTTTTACGCTGAAAAGTGGGCGGCGTCACGCCTACTTCCCCAAAATCCACAACATTTTTTTGCGGTTGAGTTTTGCTTCAAAAGCTTATTATGTGTGCAAGATCTTATTGATATAGCTTGCATGGTTATAAAAATATCGCGTTTTACATTTTGCAAAAAAAATTTCAGAACTATGTTAAAAAACCCTAAACCGATTTTGCCCAATTTTTACAACAAACAGTTACCTTATACCATTTTCGCTAAATTTTGTTTCGATGAACCAATTTTTTCCGGAGTTATGGCATAAAAAGTTTAGTAGAATAATCCACTAGAAAAGGGGCGGGGCCACGCCCATTTTCAAAAGTATACTTTTTTCAACTTTCTTCGTTCACGGACACTTCGAAAGTGAAATAGAAATGATACAAAAGCTATTTTACGCAAAGATATTGCCTATTAAATATATCTACGATCCTTTTCAAAATCTTTCATATAAAAGTGGGCGTGTACCTTAACCGATTCTGCTAATTTTCCTGAACATTCCTTGCATGATTACAAATATGTCTACTAAATATCGTTTCGATATCTTGAACGGTTTTAGATTTAGGATTAATATTATTTCTAAATTTGACTTAATCAAAAGTGGGCGGCGCCACACCCATTTTCAAACATTTTTTTGTAAAATTTGTTTCCTGCCTTAAAGTTAATGTACACACCAAATTTCATCCTTATAAGTGTATAATGTACTGAATAATCACTTTTTTTGTATTTTCGAAAATATTCTATATATAAAAAGTGGGATATCTTCCGATTTCGCCCATTTTAAATAGCGCTCGGAGATGAGTACCAAGGAACCTGCATACCAAATTTCATTAAGATATCTCAAAATTTACTCAAGTTATCACGTTAACGGACGTGTAGACGAACCGACGGACGGACATGGCTTATTCAATTTCTTTTCTACTCCTAAACATTTTGATATATATAAGTCAATATCTATCCCGGTTCGTTTATGCCGTTACATACCAACGTTACGCGACTAAAGTTAATATACCTTGTATGCGTAGCACTACTAGGTATAAAAATGTTTACATGTGACGATTTGACATGGCAAGACCCCTATAAAAATAATAGTATCGGGTTACCAGAACCGGATATTTTTTTGGGGGGGTGTGCTATTTTAAGACTAAAAACTGTGATTTTGCAGAGCAAACAGTGTTTGATCAGAAGAAAGGTTGAGTGTATTATATTATACTATATTCTTAGTAATAGTATTGATAAGAGAATGATTATAGATGATCATTGAAAAAATAGCAAAGAACTCTTCAAAAATAACTTGACTCCTGTTTTTTTTTCGATCATACAATTTCCTCTCCGAATTTGTGTTCATCTTTGCATTGATTTTTATTTTTACAAAATTCTCAAAACAAGAACTTGAAATCAGAAAATAATACTATTTAGCTTGGTACTGGCTGATATCAGTCCTAAATAATTGAAACTAGCAATGATAGACCTCTAAAATAAATTATTAAGGTATGAAACTTTTACAAAATTTTTTTGGCTCATCTGAAAAGTAGTATCAAACATGTTTTTGCGATCAGTCTACTGAGCATACATCCACACATAGCTGCGACGAAACAAAAGAGTCTAAATATTTGATTATATTTTGTCGTATGCAACCTCTGTTTAACCTCTACATATTACATAATATAGCCGCCCACAAGTAAATAATTTTGTAGCACTTGGCCTCCATCCCTTCGGTTGATATAATCAACTAATATATTTACACAAATTTACTTGTGCTCTCTCTTGAGGCATTATTTATTTAGAAAGCACGCCAAATAAATATCAAAGGTAATAGTTATACGAGAAAATATAATTGTTAATACAATATTAATAATTAAGAATTTGCTAGGGCTTTATTTCAATTACATGTGGGCCATTAGGTTTTAGCTTGCTTTAGAACCCCTGCGTGTTAGGGGCTTAGAATAAGCCCGAGGTAGGCATACCGGTCGTAAGAGGCGACTAATATGCACAAAGGTAATGGCGTGCAACTCGATGGTTGATCTACGGATATGATGCCTCTCACCTCTCATTACCCACCAGGGTGAAATTACCTAGATGGTTCCACTGGTCATACCAATTGGCTACCACGGCAGTCGGGCAGAACCGCAAGGGAGTACCGGAGCGTAACGGATTCATATCCGGCCAAGGACTGTCAGTTCGACAGCACTCCTAAAGCCTTCGGGGAGTGTTTTTGTCGTTACAACAACAACAACAAGCTTGTTTTAGATTCTATGGTCGGCTGAGTGCAAGATGACCCAGAATTGCTGCAGATTCCAAAACGAGCCATTTCAAAACTTTTTTCAAAGAACGCGCTATCAAAGATTTGTTTTCAAAAGTATAAGTCGAATATGTTTTTTAGCTGATTTTAACATAAGGGGCATGTGGCCACTGGATACAGTATAGTTTTTTGAATAGTGGGTGATGCCGAGCCCCCAGGTAATATCAAGTTTTAATAGCGCCACGCCGCAGGTAATATGAAGTTTTAATACGTCATATCATCGAATTTACTAACTAGTCTTTGCAGATAAACCTTTCCTTATATGCGCCTACAGTGCCGAGTATTTTCTGGTGTCACCTCATCCGGTAATTGAACCCAGCACAGAACCCTTTATACCATGCTGTCACCCATATTCAGACCTATGAAATAATGATTACTAATCGTAATGAGTACTGGTTTGATTAATTGTTTTCTTGAGAATCTACTGAATTATTACCATTACTTTAAATTTTTATTGATTATTTTCCAATTATTTACAAAAAAAATCAAAAAAAAAATCATGGTTTTTTACGATTATTAATTTATTTTAATTATTATTATTATTTTTTTTTTTTTCAGATTGTTTTAGAAGCACATATGTAAATATACACATCAACAATACTGAAAAAAATCAAAAAAAAAAAAAATTTTTAAATTTTTTAATAAAAAACAAAAATAATCAAAACAAGTTTTTTTGATTTTTTCTAATCATAATCAATTAATAACTGCCCTTTTTTGAAAAACAATTAAGATACCAATTAAAAAAGCTGTCAAATTAATTGATTACTAATTACTAATGAAATTTAATAGGTCTGCCCATATATATTAGGTCTGCCCATATTATTTTATATTTCCTGCAAATTAATACTAAACATGATATGTGTACAATTCATCCCTTACTATTTACTAAATATTTGCAAAACACAACACTTACCTTACACAACTGTTATTAACAGCTGACAGCTGCTGTGCAACCATGGCACAGTGGTGAAATGCCGTTGTGCCTGCCATTGAACAGGTGCTCAGCAATGAGATATACAGAGAACCACGACAATGAACGACAACAAATAACGATGATAAAAATTAAACAATTTTTTTAGCGCACAAATATGCGGTCGATGTACATATATATGTGTGTGTATTAATTATTTATTTTTGTTTTGTTTTTTACTTTATTTTCAAAATCTATTTCTCTACACTGACACTTTTGTAGGTATATATTAATGTATATAATGTATTTTTATATGATAATTTATTTCACTTTGAACTTTGTTAGTATGTATTTGAGTAATTTTTCTTCATACGCTATCTAGCAAAATTGTTAATTTGTCAACACATTCATTTTGAATCAATCACAACAAATGTTTAATGTCGTCGTATTTCAAAACAATTTTTTCAAGCTGGCAATGTCCATGTATTGTATTTGTTATGCTTGTATTGCAGATGGAAATTGTGTTAATTATTGCAAAATGTGAAAGAGTACAACACGTTTGGAAGTATAACTGTAATAGACGATTGGACAATTTGTATGAGACAAATTTGTTATGCTTGCGATTTTGTTTTGTGTTGGACTCGCATGAAATATTCTGTCTGCCTGGTTGGCTATTCGTAGCGTTCGGTAACTAGCTTTTGTTGTTGGTGGGCGTTATTGCTGCATTGACGATATATCTACAGCATATTGATTCTTAAACACGATTGACAACTTACTATATAGATTTATCTATCTATGTGTGTCGATAGAAATAACTGGGTTCGAGTATAGAATATGCATTAGGGTCGGACAATTTGTGCTGAGAAAAATTATGGGCTAAGCAATCACTTACACTTGGGCGACCATGCTCAATACCGACACTTACCTCATCGCTCGCGTTATAAGGGCAAGCCGAGCAACTTATGTAGGTGCGAGAGGCGCAACCAATTCATTTTCAGTCACGTCAAAATGATAGGAAACAAATCACAGGGAAACCTCACACTTTCTTGATAAAGACCACAGCAAACGTAATGTCAAGGGCTATGATTTGAAGGCAAGTAGCCTATCGGTCCCTGTAGGATCTTCTAAAGAGATGTACCTCAACAATCTCTCATCTAAGTCCGCGACCCGACGGAGAAGTCCTTGTGGCCAAGAACAAACACATGAGCTCCGTGTCGAAATTTAAAATCTTGTCTTGTAACTTAAACGACAAATAAAATATATTTGGAATTTTAGCGGGGAAAATTCGAACTCTTCCCATGGAAGGAGCAAATTTCCCCTCTGGCAAAAGCCAAAAATATAGGCATATGCAGTACCAGGTCCCAGCATAAAAAGATCGATCGAAATACTGCCCTCGCTAGTAGGAATAATTCCCAAAAATTTAACTATAAAATTCGGATAATGACAGAAGGTCACTGGACCAATTCAGGTAAAATGGAAGAGCGCGATCCCGGAACCTACGTTCCTGTACTTCACTAAGACCAAGTGAGAGCCCCATGGGGGTTAGGGGGTTAGAATATACCCGAGGTAGGTATGTCTGTCGTAAGAGGCGACTGAAATCTTTCCTTACGTAAGGAGGGGGTTGAGTCAGGAATGTACAGTAAGGGCCGTGTTGGTGATAACGGCCCTTGGTTGCTCTAATCAAAATCCTAAAAGTATACTATAAATATTACTTTATCAACTACACATAAATACCACTCATACGCCAAGGGTCACGCCTTTTGACTTTGACTTTGGCGGTGATTCCGAATAAATTACTATAATAAAATGTTTAAACTTCGCCCGAAGCAGGGGCAGAGGATGAGGGTTAAAAATTTATAGATTACAAATAGTAACAATTTTAGAATGCAAATAATTTAAGTTCAACTGAGTTCCCATTAAAGGGAATGAAAAAATAAGCAAACAAACACTGGATAATTGGGAGAAAAGAGAAAAGTTCGAGCACACACCAATGATTTTACAATTACCATAAATGTTGTTCCGATAATTATGTTGTTTTGGTTGCAACCAACATACAACATTTCAGGTTCAAACAGATTTTCTGCGCAGACCAGAACTGCCAAGTACTAAAGACACACTTCCGGCAGCGCACACTAAAACTACTGAGGGCGTTAACGACGTGAGGGAAAACGAGTAGAAAATGTGAGAGCGTTTCATAGATGCTTGTAGGAAATATAGAAGGATACAACATGCTGTATATGAGAAGTTGATGCACTTATGTATGGCACAATACAGGTACTTAATAATGCTAATACAAGGAGGCGCAAAAGTAATCCTCCTATCAGAAAATGCTATAAATTTTGCGATTGGCCCCTAAAGTCCGTTCTGTTTTGACATTTGTGTAGTAAACACATGCGAAATACACGTTAATAAACAATGTTACGCTACACTGCTCCAGAACGCGGAATATTGCTGACTATTTATTTGACCAATAATCGGTCGGGGCCAAACGGTTACTGTGAATGGTGAGCGCTACAGAGCAATGATCAACGAGTTCTTTTTGCCGCAACTTGATGAATTGGGATTGGAAAACATGTGGTTCCAACAAGACGGTGCAACAGCACACACTGCACGTGCCACAACCGATATGCTGAACATCGGAAGCTTACTTTTGCGCCACCTTGTACATTAGACTGGGACAAAAAAAAACAACTCTTTTTTTGTAAATATATTGATATTGTTTTTGGAATGGCCAAAAAATAGTGTCAAAATTTCGGAACTTAATATTAATTTTTAAAGATCTATCTGTTCTTTGTGGCTGGACATATCTCTACATATAGGTTTTTGTTGGAAATTAAATTCTCCACAAAAAAGTTTTGAATTAAAATTTTTGTCAGTTTTTCTGTTTGATTTTTGATTTCACGTTGCTACTTTGGAAATTTGACAGAAATGTCAAAATCAATAAGAAAACATAGATAATATAGATTCTTAAAAAAAAACCGCCAGTGCTCTTTAACTTCTTTTTTCGAGGTTAGAACCGTAGCAAATTCTGATGGCAAAATTTTGGTTGGGGAATTTAATTCCCCACTAAACTTTATGCAGCTATATGTTTTTGGTTTCATGGTTTGGCAGTTTTAAATCAAAAACAAAAACGGTCTAAAAAAATCTAAGCTAGCAATTATATACCTTTAAAGTTAGTATTGAAATATATAGCTCGGCAGCCAAAACTGACCAAAAACTTGCCTTTAACACAGAACAAATAACTTGTTTCCCTTCTCCGGCCCTACCTTGAACTAATCAGAGTTCCCAAGTTAAAAACCAAAACATCTAACATATAATTTACTTTTGAAAAGTTCATTTTTAAACAGTTAATAATGATTACTTATTCCAATGATTACCGGTTTGACTAATTACTTTCTTGATTACCTATTACTTTCAATTTTTAATGATTATTTTCCAAGTAATTAAAAAAATAGTTGTTTTAATTACTTTTGATTTTTTTGATTTGACTATCTTTGATTTTTTTATAATTTTAAAGTTTTTTTTCTGATATTTTTGGATTTTTTCTAGTCCTAATCAATTAATAATTGCAATAAAATAAATTGAAAAATAATCATTACCAATTAAAAAACCCGTCAATTAATTGATTACTAATTACTAATCAAATTTAACAGGTCTGCTTGAAGGTGTTTTGATTTTTTTTTAATCTTTTGATTTTTTATTATTTATTTTTGACTTTTTTCAGTATTCTTGATGAAAGTATTGTTGATAAAACTGCAACTTTTTTTGATATTTTAGATTTTTTTATTATTCTTGATTTTTTTTTATATTTTTGGATTTTTTCTAATCGTAATCAATTAATAATTGCCTTTTCTTGAAAAACAGTTAAAAAAGCCGTCTAATTAATTGATTACTAATTACTAATCAAATTTAGCAGGTCTGTTTTTAAATGAGCGTGGCGGCGTCTTTTTCGAAGGGGTGTGGTGCGTTTGCTTGCAGTTTTCTTTCTCCCGAAAACCAATATCGCCGATCTTAAATATTCAAGGGAAATAAACTCTTACGAACAAGTGCGACATTGAACTGATTAGGCTATTGATTATTAAAATTCCCACTCGGCGAAAGAAAGCCACACAGTCTATAAGTCACTTATCGTAACTGGACATTAACAACAACCGATGAGACGGCTCTGGACGCATTTAAGAAAAGAGCGTCGAATGATTTATGAATATGAAATACAAATACAAGTTCCCGACGGAGAGTATCGTATAAGATTCAATGGCGAGAAATGTGAGCTTTATTGCGGCCAGCATTATCGGTATAGTTGGGATAAAGAAAACACAGCGGCTACACGTTACCTTGTTACGGAAGGTATCGGTAAGTGTAAGTGCAAGAAAGGCGAGACTGCCACAGCGCGGGCAGCACTAATTTGAGAAGGATTTCAGAGTAAAACCAACTAGTTGTGAATCATCTTACAATTTGTTTCAATATCAAGCGTAACTAGTCAGCCAACTGTTGTTATTCCACATGAACAACTGGTATTTTTAACAGAAATCAACCAATCTTATAGTGGTTTGAATTATTTAAGTCCTGGTAAATCATAATGAAGGCAAGGCAGAGTGGATAAGCACTCGGCTTATATGTACCACCAGCTATTACCTCGGGTGCGCGCCCTCATGCCGTAGCACCAAAATGATAATAAAAATCTGTACTTGGCTTTTTCAACTATCCAGCATTCTAAAAACTTGATAAATTTTTTATCTTTTTCGCACAAGTTCGAAAGCAGTCATAACTTACTATTCGTAATTGGTTTTTTCTGTACGCACGTATTTCTACATACAGTATTTTCGATTTTGTCCACATATCGGTATTCATAAGGGCTTAAAGAAATCGAGATGTATATCGAGTTCCATGCATCAAAGTTCTTAGAATGAATATACGAATCGATGGAGCCATGTCCGCATATCCGGTACCGGTTAAGAACGGAACACTTAAACTCATAAAAAAGATCAAAACTAGTATACACATGCACGTTTACGACTGATCCCAGACTAGAATATCGTATAAATGGATTTTTTCAAGGGATATTTTGAAAATTGAATTTAAAAAATTTTAAAACAAATTTTTTTTGTTATAAAAGGAAACTCTCCAAAATAATTCTTTCAAATCGGAAGAAGTCAATTCCAAATAATTGATTCCAATAATATGTGGATCTTATATTTATTTATTAGATAAATCATTGAAGTCTCTTTTTGACTTGAAAATTTTTTATTCTGATAAAATGAACACTCGGTTATAAGGGACACTTTGTCGCGATCCCTTGGAGTCCATTATAACCGGATTGCACTGTAGTTAAAAGCCACATTGAAGTGTGATATATTGACAATCACTCATCCAAAGCCAGAATTACTCTTAGACTATTTGAAATGGAAGCTGTTTAGAACTAGTTACTTTACAACTGCACGAACGGGAACCGGTTGAAACCAGTTACCAAGTAATGCACCGAGGTACAATTGCTTGCGCAAATGACAAAGCCGTGTAAAAGTGGACCGTTGAAACATTGCTTGGATATTCAGTTAGAACTAGTACTGCCGTCAAATGGATTAGCTCTAGGTAAGTGCCGAGCTAGTCCAATTTACTGCAAGAATATTTTCACAGTTTTACCGTTTTTTCCACAAATTTTGATTATAAATTTTGCTTGGAATACAAGTTATCCTAAGAAAGCAAGGGTTTATTGGGAGATATTGTAGAAAATTTGAGCCACGTTTGTTTGCACGATATTGGCAAAACTTTTCAAAAATTGTTGCTACCGGCAGGACGATATCTTCCGGGCCTCTAGTAAGGTATAATGTGATGTAAGATGACTCACCTTACGTATTTATCTAGCTTTAGTATAGATATTGGAAGTATCTCACTATGAATTTTCTGTTCGGTATACCAGAGGAAAAATAGATTTAAACCAGCTTGGTAGTTTCATAATCACATTAGTTGGTATACAAAAAATGCGAGAAATCAGAAGTTTATATATACAAAAGTACAAAGGAATATATGTGCCTATCCCATTAATGCAACTCCGATACGATGGCCAATAATGATAACGAAAAACTTTCACGCTAAAAATTAATTGGCGAAAAAAATTCAAACGACACAACACAAGATAGTACATATAATAGATATATATATGTACAGATGTATGAATGGCACAGCAGAAATTGTAGATGATATACCGAACACGAGAAGCACTCATCAAAAGCACTAACAACAACAAGAACAAAGAAAATGGTGAAAAATAGATAAAGGAAAATAATCAACTAAACTGCATATTAAATTGTGGAATAATGAAGGAATACAAAAAACATAAAAAGCAGAAGCAAGCACTACAACAACAACAACATCTCTATATGCACAACAAAAATCTGTACAAACAGCGATATACACTCATAGTCGCACAACTACAACACAGCTAAAAGCAGACAATATAAATAAATAATAGCACAAAAGTTAAAAAAAAAACAAAAATAAAAGCCACACATTCAACACAAAAAACCTTACGGAGACGCGCGGAAATTCGCAATTTTGCACAACAACAAAAGCCAGCCGGTACCACGAACAACACACCACACAGTCTGTCGAACTAAACTGAACTGAAGCGAACCAAACTGCGAATTAACGTCGAACTTGGGAAATGCACCAATGAATGGTGAGATGGACCGACAGACAGGCAGACGAACTATTAGTCAAGCAAACTGACGGAGGAATGGATAGACCAAAGGACAGACAAACGGAGGATGCATGCATAGACATTCAGATGGATGTGCAGATGATTTGGATAGTTGGTGTGCAAGTTGAGCGAGGCGTCTAAGATAAATAATGGTGAACCGACATAGGGTGGTAGTTGTTTGTATGTATGTAGATTTGTATGTTAGCGGCAGGTTGATGCTGCTGCAGCTTGCTCAAAATGTGACTGTGATTGCTACTTCTGATATAGCTATTGCCGGTACTGCTGCTGCTTCCGTACATGGGACATACTAACGAGGGTGATGGCAGCACCCAATAGGGATTAGTAGGAGCCGGTAGCTAAATTTAAGCTGGAAAAGCAAGGACAGCAACAAACACGGAAACATACATAGCAAGCAGTGGTGGGCAAAATTTCCTTATCACCTAAAGTGCACTATGGAAATACTGGAAGTGAATAATTTTTTTCAAATTGCGCTATTATGAAATATTTAGTAATGTGGAGATGATTTCGGTATCATTTTGGAACCATTTCGGTATCTTTAATTTTTCGGTAACTTTCAATTCCGTAGAAATTTGTCTCAGTTAGTGTTTGGGTCTGAATGCATCCAATTCGAACTCCGCACTTATTACTTTTTACGGATATTTTGCAGCCCTGTGTATGGATATGAGCCATGAAAGCCATATTTATTTGGGCTAAGAATAAAGTAATGAAAGCTTCAGCTTAAAATAATCTCAAAAACGGCCCCGAAATAATCAAAATAAAATGAAAAACTAATCCCGATATGGTTTCTGGAAAAAAATTTTAAATCACCTCGAACTGATCTTATAGAATCCCCAAAGGCAATTTCGAATTTGTACTAAAAACTGGACCAAATTACCCCAAAAAAGGTTGAAAAATGATTTGGTAGTTTCTCGAATTTATTACGAAAAAGTCATAATCATCCAGAATTAACCCAAAATGTTCTCAATATTATCCGGATATTGTCCCAAAATAGTGCCAAAAAAATTAATATTTGAAAAATAATCCCGATTTATAAAAAATTATCCCGACTGATCTCTGAAAGTTGTCTCAAGAAGGTCCAAAATCATTTGGAACTGTTCTTATAGAGAACCAAAAACTTCTCCGATCTACCCAACAAAAGATTGAAAAAAGATTTGGTTGTTTCCCAATTTTATTAAGAAAAACTCATAAATGGTACAGAACTGATCGCAAACTGTGCCCGACATGTGAAAAATAATCCGGAATGATATCTAAAAGTTGTTCTAATAAAGTCCGTAAACATCCAGGACTGATCTAAGAAGCCACAAAAACAATCGCGAATTCGTATTAAAAAAAATTCCAGATTTACGCAAAAGTCTCAAGTGGTTTAGAACTGATCACAAACTATTAGTGATACTACACAGAAAAGGTCCCGTAAAGAATCCCGAAATGTCCCCGAAACAAGTTTGAAGTTATCACCAGCGTAATTTAGATTTTTTTCGCGGCCGCACTGCACTATGCCCAACTCTGCTACATGCAAACATTCACTCAAGTACATGCGAAATATCTAAGCCATCGTATGAGCAATGAAAGTTTATCCAACAACTTAATGCTTTTTTTTAGTTTTGGAGAATATTTATACATATATATCTCTGTATCTTTGTATGTAAATTGTGAAAATGCAGCGGCGCAATTGCACTCTGTGCAGAGAGTGTGGATTTTTTGGAGAGCGCCAAACAAGCTATATACTGGCAGCCATATTTTTTGTAAATATTTTTTTTTCACTCCTGCGCTATGCCTTCTGTTTCATTGCCCACCTCATTTTGTTTCAAATACTGCCCACAAATGAGAAGTTCAGTGTTTACGAATAGTCACTCAGCCATGACATTTTCCCAGGTTGCAACTTGCAAGTTGCAAGCGCACAACAACAATGTTGCATGCTTTGCAAAAAGTCGTTTTTTGTTGTAAATTATAAAAGCTTACGCATTATGTTTTGTATACATGTATGTATGTTCGTAAGAATAGGTGTGAAAGTGCGTGAAAAGCTGCAGTGTAGCAATGTTTTAGGTTGGAGTGAATGTGGCATGCAGCACAAATGTGGCGCTTAACGATAATTATGTAGGTAACTATGTTGGACCTACAGTTGTGTTCAATACCGAATTCCATAACAGAAATCACATAAAATGGAATTTCGAAGTTTACACAAAGTTTAGGAAAGTTAATTAAACTTTTAAAAATTTACTTCAAAATTTCAATATTTTTGGGAAGAATCTTTAAAAAATTATTGAGTACGCAGTTCTATAATATGCAAGTTATAAGTACCTCAAAATTTCCCCTGAATTTTTAGAAATTTTTAGAAATTTTTTTGTCAAGGATGTTGGATATTTTTTTTCATACAAAATTAATTTTTCTTTTTGCGTTGCATGTAAGAAATCACTTCACACCCTTGGGAAAAAAATTCTGAAAATTCGGGGAAAATTTTAAGCAAGTTCTAACTTGCGTGATGTGATACTAAAATGATTGGTCTACAAAATTGCGTACTCAAAAATTCCGCCAAAAAATCTGAATAATTTGATGGTAATTTTTTAATGTTTGATTAACTTTCTTGAACTTTGTGTAAACTTTGACATTTCTTTTTATGTGATTTCTGTTATGGAATTCGCTATACTTTAAATGAAAATTATTAAAATCACAGTTTCTTCTTTTTGTTTCGTCGAACGAAATCCATTTAACAAAGCTGTATGTATGTTTGCATGTGTTTGAAATAACTTTTGGGATCAGAGTGGTCTACTCGGTGAAATTCGTGACATAATGGATAAGAAGCAGAAGGATAGTGAAACATAAATTTGCTCTGGTCTGCAGCAAGAGGTAAAGAGATGCGGACTACTACTTATTACCGCTCTCACAGGAGCCGGTTCTATTGAGTAACCCATTTAGCCTTCAGTCATGAGTGAAAGTATGGCGAAGGACTGTTAAAACAACAACAAATAAAAGACTTAATGCTATTAGTTTTCAAATTACTCACAGACTTAAACCAGGATGACAAGAAAAACCGCTGATAACGACCTCTAAAATTCTAAATTATAACTGTCTGTGGAAATGCCAAATACTCATTAGCTGATGACTGCTTTATAATAGCAACGGGCACCAGCATTGACTTCCATATGCCGTCGGCAACCATCACAATGTGTTTCTGGCATGAATGCTCTCTCTTCTAACTACTAAGACGATAACTGGGACTTTCACAGTTGGCATAAAACATGTAGGCAATAGCACTCTATGAGTCACTCATCGTATCCGGCTTGTTGTATGTTGCAGAAGCTTGGATAGTGACATCATCTGATAAGCCTGCTCTGGGAGTATTCGAGAAACAGGTTATAAGATTTATGGACTCCTACGCATTGTTGACTGCGAGTACCGAAGAAGATTTATGAAAAAGATTATCCGGCTAATTAATGAAGATATTCCAACAGAGAGAAAGAGACCGATGTGCGATCGCGTGGTGTTTCCAATTGGCACCAGTCGGCAAAGAGAAGAAACGACTGTCGCGCTATGTTGAACGGGCCAAATCAAGGGAAAAGTAATTGAAGGTAACATAACACAGGAAGACAAGAAGTATTCTGTTAATTTCTCTCCCACATCTTGAGCATCGAATGCTCTAATTGAAAATCACCTTACACCTCTCTTAGTAGCCGCACGATGCCATGATTCCATTACTAACGATCACGCATTCCGGCAACCGTGTATTTGTAATTTTATTTGAGAAAAAAGTTTTTGAGAGTTGACGTCACGATTTTGAAGTTTTCAGTTAGTTTAACTGATTTTTCTCTTCACACTTGCATTGCCGTTTTTTGAGATTTGAATATGAATTTCGTAAACATTACTTAGCTTCGTCGCGGTTTTCAAGTTTTATTTAAAAAAAAAATGTTTAAATTAAGCGTTTTGTGAGAGGCTGTAAAAATAGTTACGAAAAGGTCAAATTCCTTTGCTGCAGCTCACTGGGTATCTATTTATATGCTACATGAAGCAGGAATCCGTGGTATAGTTAGTCCGCTTGTCAAACATACCGAAGGTTCTGGGCTCTAGGCCTGGAAAAAGAAACACTAAATACTTAAGAAAAGATTGTTCTAAATGGCAGTGGTTTGGCAAGACCTCCGAGTGTTTTTCTGCCGTTCGGAGTTCGCATAGAACATATACATATCTCGCCAATTTGTAAAAAAAAAGTAAAAAGCAGCATACCACATATCAGATCAGTAAATCGACCTGAATCTCTTAGGAGGTATATCGCACCCACTATAACATATTCATGCTCTATCATTAACTTTAAATGAATCATCTGCCTGAAGAAAGAACAATACAGCAAGGGTAAATGTTTTAACAATGGGTAGACATATCTGTGGTATCCAACAGGATGATGGTGTATTACGGGACTGCGGACAAAAACTTTTTAAGGACGTTTTCTTAGATACTTTATGACAGTGCATGCAGCTTTACCTAAACCTCATAATCAGAGACACATTCTATATTTCCATTGGGTCTTCATCTACTAGGGTACTATAAATGATAACCTACCTAATCTATACAATGACAACAAATTTTCAGATACAAAGTGTGGTCCTGCTTTTCAAAAAAAATTGCACGTGTTTTGTAAATATTTTTGTGGACAGAAAATGCCGCAAATTTTGTGCACATACTAGTTCACAAGAATTAATAAACAATATAAGCACTTTTTTACAAGAAGTTTCGTTCGCGTCTGCATTTTATTCTCTATTGCGCATTGTTTGCTTTTGACAGCGTTACCATGTACGCTAGAATGGCGGTTACATGAACTGCATTGGCAGCGGTGACGATTTTCGGTTAGATAATCTTCCAGGTACAAAATTACCAGTTACGTGCAGAATTGACCCGTTAAAATACATATGTAAGTCTTTCTAGTCGGGCTAGCGATCATTCAATATTCGATTTTTTAATTTAACTCATAGTCTACCAAAACTTGAGAATACACGGCTTTTGAACTTAACAAAATCAATTTTAATTTTAGAGGCTTGATATACTATTTTTTCACTAAAATGATCCATTATAAAATATTAAAGAAATCGATTAACTATTATCATCAAAAGTTCAATACTTTGAGAAAAAAAATTTGAGTACTGTTAGAATTTTTTTTTTTACGAGTATAAATAAAATAACTTTCGTTTTAAATTAAAACACGTATTAAAAATCCAACTATTTGTTATTTGTTTGAAAATCAAAATCCCGGGATGACTATCTCTATCTCTATCTCTATGGCGCGATATACAACAGGTATATCATCATAAACCTCCTAAGAGATTTTTGCGCCAAGCTTCTCTTCAAATTTGTGGTGTGCCGATTTGAATTTTCCCTACAAATTGGTGGGACCTACAGTTTTTTGCCGACTCCGAACGGCATCTACAAAGGAGACGAATTTTTGCTGAGAAGCCTGTCATGGCAGAAATACACTCGGAGAGTTTGCCAAACCACTGCCGAGGGGCGACCCCGTTTTGAAAAACTTTTTTTCAAATCACTTTTGATGTTACCTGTACCAGGGCTCGAACCATGGACCTTCGGTGTGGTAGGCCGGCAACACTACCTTCACACAACGGCGGGATGACTAAAATCTAAAAAATTGGCGTCCCAAGTGACTACTGAAAACTATCATAGCTCTGTTTTCACTTACCTATAATAAGGAAAAAGGGCTAATAGAGGATCCAGACCGAAGTTGTGCCAGTTGGACACCCGTTTTCCTGGGCAGATTTGTTGGATCATGTGTTCTGGTACTAATACATCAGTGCTAAGCAGAACCAGTGGAAACTCGTTACACCAACCAAATCACAAAGTATAGATCAAAGCCAAAACCGATCTACCAGGGTACAGTGGATGACTTCCTTCAAGCCTAAGCCGAGGGTTGAATATATCCTTCCGAAGCCGATGGTAAATACAAAAGTATATTCCCACTTTAGCTGCGGCACTGGCCAATAATTTGCACCGTAACTTCATAACTACATTTTGAGCGTCCGACTTATGCGCCAAGCAGATACAATACGGCGATACGTTGAAAAAACTGACAGCTAAGTAAAATGTGTGAGTTTGTGTGCGTAACAATAGATTCGACGGATACGGCAAAGTAGATTTTGCTCTAAATGTTGACGTATGGCGGATACGTGGACAGTGAAGTACTGTATCTGCTTGGCGCATTACTGGGCTGACGAGGTGGAAGTAAACGAATACGTAGCATTTGTTGAACTCCGAAGTTTAGAAACAGATGAACACCGTACATATGTAGTGCATGTATATTAGGCAAAAAAATTTACTCACATATTAACAAGTTCCGGGCTATAAAATAGCATTCAATGCTTAGCTTAAATTTGAGACCCGTAGGAGCTTTACTGGCACTTATCAAGCAGATAATTTAAAATAATTACATACATACGTGCGCTTGGATTTTCTTATTGGGTAATTATAATCATGCACCACCACTTCCTTGTTATTATTGTTATTTTCGTTTAACGATTGCACTATAAGTTTTCACGAGTCCCAGATGCAATGGCAGCAAGTGTAGGAGTGCGCATAAACACTCGTACTCTACAGCTCGGCTAATGGCTGCTGGGTCACATGCCGAATATATTGGTCGTCAACCCACCGTTACGTCCTTCGTGCGTTTGCTAGCTGCATCATGTTCATATGTATGTATGCACTGGTATGTTGGTTTATTGGTTGGTAGGCCGAGCAGCTAAATTGTTGGTTAGTTGAAGTGGTGCGTGTTTCGCCTCGTTTCGGTATCGATTTGATATCTCTTCACATCTCGCTCTACCTTGGTGGTCGCTAAATTTTTCTAAGCTGCTGCAACTATTTCCACCATTCCAGCATCTGGCTGCTAAATACATAAATATGTTATTGGAAACTGAGTGCAACGTTGTAGCTTAGGCCAACTTTACTCCCGGAACATTTTCACGTCAAATCCTCGTCATTGTGCAAGTTTCGCTCTCTAAAATGCCCGCATCCCGCATGTGTACTTATGTATTCACGTCTTGTTACTATTGCTCCCGCTTCTACGCATTATTTCATGCATTTTTTCTCGCACTTGCTTTGGTTACTGCCTCTTAAACTTGCTCTTGATGCAATGCTTTTGTACTTTTTTTTGTAATTGCAATTCATAGCAGTGCAACTTATAACGTATTATTTGGCATGCGAGAATTTACTGCTTTACTTTAAGATTGGGAATTTATTATGCAAACTTTTTTAGATATTCAATAAAAATTCTGTACAGGCATCTTTTTAATGTCTGCCCTGTGAAGCGAAAACTCTAACTTAATTATCCTGCTACAGTTGTTGGCTCAACTCAACCCTGAAGTCAAAGCGCTCATGCTAAATCGAAAGCTTAAGCTTAAAGACTACCATATAAGCTCGAGTACTGGCACCTCTAGTACTACTATCCCAACTTTCGTGGAATTTTCAGTCAAACATTCTAGGTCCAGCGTGTGCAATCGTTTGCCCCCTCATTCTTATAAATATAAACATAAATACACGGTGTAGTTTTGTTTCAAATTTACGAAATATAGGCGCTATATACCTCAAATTTATGTATGTAAGTACAGAGAACAAGTGCAACCCTGCGATTGCATGTATACATGTAACAATCTAGCACCCTGTGAAGACATTGGATTTTTGATGTATTTCATTTTGGTAAATTTTTTATTTTCGAATAAGGAATTGTATAAGGAAATATTTATGTAAGTAACATGTTGCGAAATGCAAACAATTTTCCATTAATATGAATTTACACACATGAACATATGTATGCACTAGGGATGCAGATCCCGCCGGATACCGAAATCCTGGTTTCCTTTATTTACTTGCCGAAAATCACGGAATTTTTTTTTCTAAAGTCCTGCGATTTTCGGGATTTCAAAAGTTTTACTTAAGACCAGTGGTGGAATTCACTAACTTATAACGATGCGATTTTTCGAGATGTTAATTAACGATTTTGTTTCCTGCATTATCGACGGTGCTATTCACTAACTTAGCACTAACTTAGCTCCCGCGATAAAAAATACGCTAAGTACTCAAATGCCATTTTTTCGATAATAATATTGATATAATAGTAATATTATTTTAATTTTCGCTAAAAACTTAATATTATGTGTTGTTTTTATTTAACGACACAGATAACAACCCCAAATTATGCGTTGTTTACTTAACGACACAGCTGGTTGCGAATAAACGAATATCGATAAAAATACCGATATCGTTATAATACCGATATCGTTATAAATATAGTTACGACAAAGTGTCGATTGCGAATGTCGTTATAGAAGTTAGTGAATTCCACTACAGACCTGTTAAATAATGATTACTAATCGTAATGATTACCGATTTGATTAATTGCTTTCTTGAGAATCCATTTAATGATTGATTACCAAATACTTTCAATTTTCAATGATTATTATTTTCAATTAATTAAAAAATAATCAAAAGGAGTATGATTTTTTAGGATTAATAAAAAAATCTAAAATAATAAAAAAAGTGGTTTTGATTATTTTTGATTTTTTATATATTTTTTTGATTATTTTGGATTTTTTTTAGCATTGTTGATGTGTATATTTATGTGCTTCTATAATACTGAAAAAAATCAAAAATAATAAAAAAAAAAAATTGTTTGTTTTAATTATCGTAAAAAATCATGATTTTTTTGATTTTTTTTTTAATTAATTCGAAAAGAATCATTAAAAATGTAAAATAATTGGTTTGTTCATGTGTATATTTATGTGATTCTACTATAATACTGAAAAATAATTAAAAAAAAAAAAATTAAAAAAATCAAGAGTAAATCAAAAGTAATGAAAAGTAATCAGAACAACTGTTTTTTGATTACTTTCGATAGTTTTTTATTTTTATCATCGTAATCAATTAATAATTGCCTTTTCTAAAGAATAGACAAGCTATTTTATTGAGAAAAGACATCCTTGTAAATATTCCAAAATATTTTAACTTCATTTAAAAGCCTATCGGTTCTGTGGGAAGGCTAACTATACGTCTAGCTACACCCTGAGGTTTTAAAAAAGTACTTAAAAACTGTGCAAACATTTTTATATATGGTAAAAAATCAGTTTGTAATTCTTATATCAATCTGGAAATCCTTGACTGGTTATTAACAGACTCCAAACATCTCCAAAAGGTTATTCACTTTTTTGCAAGATTAACTTTTGAGGTACAACCCAACCAATGGATCTTAAAATCAGATCCCGAACATCCCAGGATTGTAAAAATCGAAAAAAATGTACATCCCTACAATGTCATATGTTTTAGCAGCATTGACGTGGTAAATATATCACATGTGTACACCCAAGTGGAAAGTCGCAAGATAGTGACATAAGCTCAAAAGCTGGATAAATAGAAATTAATAAATAAATTAGAGAACACCGTTTCACCGCCTATAGCCCACGATGGACGCCAAATACCTAAGGTGACCATGACAGAAAAAGGATCGAGTTCGTTTTCCTAAATATTGGCTAAGAAAGTCCAAAAATCGCATTTACGGTAAAAAAGTAAATAAAGCTTTCAAATAAGTGCTTTTACCAGCAGGGTATTTTTGTTCTTTCATAAAAAGTATGTAGAACATGCGAATGTGTATTATAAGCCCTTTTTGCAATCGAGGAAGCAAAGCTTTTTGTGACAGCCCTTATTTGTTGGGTGCAAGATTGCATTTTTCTTAATTTTCTTTTATACATATTTTCATATTCTATAAATACACAATTTTCAATTTACTTCGAAGCATGTGCATAAATATTTGCCACGGTTTGTATATACATTAATATCTACGAGTATGTTTGTATGGGAAATTTTAAAATGGCAGCCCCATTTTTTTATATACTTGAAATTTTGCAAATTGATTTTAAAAATAATATGTATGATGACATCAAAACCAGCGTTATGCTTAGCAATGCGTACCAAAATTTCGCTGATGAAGAAGCTTAGCAGCTTCCGAAATGGATCTATAAGAAAAGCTGTGGCGGTTGTCTCTAAACAGTTTTCCTACTCTATTCAATTAAAAATTTTTTAATAATTAATTAAAAATGATTATTAAAAAATAAAAAGCAATAATAATTTTCATAAAAATTCAAAAAAGTGAAAAATTATTATTTTTGGCATTGAGCTCGTTTCATGAATACTTGAAAATGTAAAGACCGTAAATCAACAAAAATTGTTGGTATAAAAAAGCAATAATATGTATGTATATTAGGGTGCTTACTTCGAAACATGTCAGAGGGTATTCAATAGTTTGACATTGCTTTCAACTTACCTAAAAAGAAAAGAAATTATGCAAAAAATTAATAATTGTAGGCTTATTTAAGGTTTCCATATATAGACTGCAAGAAAACTAAAACAAAAACTTTTTACTTTCAGATAATGCACCCGAATGCATAAAGATATTTGTTATTAAACTTAAAGTAATAGATATTGCGCATAACCTCCCGATTCTCGTGTGATAACAACATTCATTTTACCGGCGAAGAAATAATTTAGCAACTTTTATTCCATTTTGGTATTCTTCTGGCCAAAGTAGCAGTTTAAATAGGTGCTAACAGAACGTAACCCCCGAAAAGTTGCACGTGTCTTGTAACTTATTTGTGGACAGCAAATATCACAGATTTTGTTAAACTTGATGATTTATTTATTCATGAATATCTATTTTGTGTTGTTTTTGGCCAAAAAGTCGCGCACAAGCAACGATGCGTGAGCAGGGGCGTTATCGTGGTGCAAAAGCCAATTTTTGTTCTTCCACAAATCCGGGCGTTTCTGGCGGATTGCTTTGCGCAAATTGCGCATAACTTGCAGGTAATATTCCTTATTGACCGTTCTTCCCTGTGGCAAGAACTCATGATGCACCACGCCCCTGCAATCGAAGAAAACTGTCAGCAAAACTTTCACATTCGACCGAACTTGGCGCGCTTTTTTCGGTCTTGGTTCGTGCGGCAGCTTCCATTGAGATGATTGAGCTTTGGTTTCCACGTCACCAGTTATGACCCTCTGGAGCAAATTTGGGTCGTCGCGGACAGAGTTTAACATCTCATTAGCAATGTTCATGCGATGCTGTTTTTGGTCACAATTGAGCAATTTTGGTACGAATTTCGCGGCGACCCTTCTCATGCCCAAATCATTGATAAAAATCGAATGGCACGAGCCAATCGATATGTAAGGTCCTCAGCAACTTCTCTAACGGTGATTCGACGATTGGCCAATACCATTTTCTCCACTTCATTAATTTTTTCGTCTGTTGTTGAAGTGATCGGGCGTCCGGCACGCTCTTCGTCGTTCACATCTTCTCGGCCTTCTGAGAACATTTTGTACCACCGATAAACGTTGCTTCGGTCCAAGGTAGCTTCTCCGTATGCCACAGTCAACATTCGGAATGCATCCGCGCACTTAATTTCGTTTTTCACACAAAATTTGATACAGGTTCTTTGATCCATTTTTTTGAATAGGTAAAAATCGGAGACGATCCAAAACACGTGCAAGCAAAGCAGCTGTCAACAATTAACTGAACATTCAAAATGGCCGAGCTTGTCGGCATAAGTGAGAGACATGAGTACCAACATAACGCCACAAAAAATTCGAAATTCGAATATACGTAACCAGCGAAAATTCAAAATTCGCGATACTTTTTGAACACACCTCGTATATAGATTTATCTTTATATATATTTCTTCTGTATGTCTGTATATGATATTTGTTGTAGGTTGTCAAAGAGACTTAAGGGCGGTTTAGATTTACAATTTGACTAGGGTCTGCAGGTATCGATCAATATACGGGCCCTGGTAACCCTGGAACGTGTTTGTATTAGGGTATCAAATGAAAGCTGTTGATATTTGCATTCATATGGGGTAAATATGGACCAGGGATAGTTCTAGAATGTATTTATATGACATGGGTATCAAACAAATTGTAATGACGTGGGTAAAAATATAAGATGAGGAATATAAATAGTGATATTAATAGGAATACGAATAGCAAGACAAATTCGAAGAGGAAAAGGTAAAATAAAAGGAAGAGAATATTGGGGAGAATAAGCAAAAAAAAAAAAAAATTGGAATGGAGATTTAGAGTAAGAGGAAGCGACACTTGAAGAGAGTACAGTAAGTAACTTTTTGGATACCAAATTAAAACTGCTGATTAAAGAGCTTTGATACAGAGCATTTTAATTAAATTTTATTTAACTAACCCGTTTCCGAGATATAGCTTAAAACGTGGACCAAGGCCAACGTTAAATGTGTTTTTCCAATTGTAAGGGGAGTATGATAAAAAATGCTTTTAGATTCAGTACCATACTTGGGTCGGGGAATTGGTCAAAATGTAGGGTTCTTCGAATGCGTGTTGACGATATTGCTATCCAACACCAGGCATTAGAGAGGCTATCACTTTAGACTGTTTTCATTTTTAGTATCTGATTTGGTTCGGTTAATAAGGTATAGTTCTCTATATTGAAATAAAGTATACATAATGCAACACAAAGAAATGCACTCAAAGAAGTGGTTGAGCGAAAACTTCAATAAGAGGATACACTTTTCATACACATTTAACAGAAATATTTGTGATTCAAAAAATCAAAAGGCTTATAACACGAGGGTGGTACAAATACTTCAACATTTTATTTCGCATTGCAATATACAACTAAGACTCGTTCTAAATTTTCTATATTGAATCGGTGCTTTTTATCATTAAAAAATAGTTTATATTATCAGAATGTTCTCTCTATAGTAAAATATACCAAAAACGCAGCAAATGTTTGGCAGACAAGTTCAATTATAGACTACAGTAAATATGTATTTCAGTTGATAGTTACGTACAACCTCAAACTAAACAATTTGACTATTTTTAAACAAACGTATACAGACCGAGTAACATTTCATAAAACCCCTTTGAAATTCCGCCATTTTGCATAAGCGTGCTAGGTATTGTAGTAAAATGTTGACAACGATTTACTATTTTTTACCTCATATAAAAAAAACAACGGAAACACTAGTGGTAAAGAGTAACGTGTAAGCATAAATTCTAAGCTAATATCAATTTCCGCTGGATTTTAAGTATGTTCAGCTGAAACAATCTATGGACATCGTACATATTTGCTGAAAACCACCATGGATTCTTTGTTACAAGAAAAGCAGAAATAAATTTGTTGTACCACGTAATTAGTTCGCCCCAGGTACTATTCATCACACCACTCTAATTAAATTTGCATGACCTGGATCACACTAAAAAATATGCAAGAAATAGGAAAAAATATGTAAGAATAGGCGCAAATCGTCTTTATTTTTAATAAAACGAGTTCCTGTCCGGGATCTCTATACCGCTAAACAAAAATATGCAATTCCCGATGTCTATTAATTCCTAATGATTACTTTAATTGTTTTCAAGAAAAAACAATTACAAATGGATTACGATTACAAAAAATCAAAAAAATAATCGTGATTTTTTACAATTATTAAAAAAAAATTTAAATAATCAAAAAAGTTGTTTTGGTTACTTTTGATTATTTCTGATTTTTTTAATAATCGTAAAAAATCATGATTTATTTTTTTATTTCTTAATTAATTGGAAAATAAAACATTTGATTGGTAATTAATAATCAATTGATAAGACGGTTTTTTTAACTGGTAATGATTATTTTAATTGTTTTGAAGAAAAGGCAATTGAATAATTGATTACGATTAGCAAAAATAAAAAAATAATAATGATTTTTTACGATTATTAAAAAAAAAAATCTAAAATAATCAAAAGTAATCAAGACAACTTTTTATACCAAACAAATTCACACTCCTATTTACTGACCCAAAAAAAATAATTTTCGAGCCTGCGAAATTTGTTGTTGTTGTTGTTGTGGTAACAACAAAAAAAACTCCCCGAAGGTTTTGGGGAGTGTTGTCGAATTAACAGTCCTTGGCCGGATTTGAACCCGGTCAGCTCCGGTACTCCCTTGCGGTACTGCCCGACTGTCGTGGTAGCGATTTATGACCAGTTAAACCTTCTAGGTCATTTCACCCCTCCTTCCGTAAGGAAGGATAAGATGGGTGATGAGAGGTGAGAGGCATCATATCCGTAGATCAACCATCGAGTTGCACGTCGTTACCTTTGTGCATATTAGTCGCCTTTTACGACCGGTATGCCTACCTCGGGCATATTCTTAACCCCTAACCCGCAGGGGTTTTTTTTTTCAAAAAAATGTTATCGCAAAGTTTTTAGCGGACACTTTTGGGTCGGACAGGGTATACATGACAATTCTAAAATCAAATGAAAATTTTTTTAGTAGGTCATAAAAAACCTTAAAAATCAAAGTCGAAAAAAGTTAAAAAAATGAAATTTCGCAGGCTCGAAAATTATTTTTTTGGGTATGTGTAGTGGAACTTTTTTTCCCGAGCCCAAAACCTATCGAAAAATCGATGGTGCGATATCGGTTAATAAATCGACCCAGTCTAATGTATACGTCGTACTGTCTATGGCGGTAAAAAATGAACTCTGAAAGGGGAAGTATTTGCCGTCATCAAATAGAGAAACGGTAAAGCTGCCCTTAGACAGCCACGTGTCTGTTGATATTTACACCTTTGGAACTCTGACATTGGGAATTCGACGACTGTTCCCAGCACGTGATACTTTCAGTAGACAATGAAGAAGTAAATTGCTCGTTCGAGATAAAAAACCACTCTCTATAGGTCTGTCATCATACGTGGGCTGATGTATTTCCCTGAATAATAGACAGTGCCGAAAGAAGAGGGGGTGGCCATTGGAGTATTCCATAAGTTCTGGGGAATATTTATGTTCCACCTCTCATTAAAATGTTGCACTGATCATAACAAATCGCTCGGGCATGTACCGAAAGGGAGTACCACAGCGCAGAGCTGGGCGATAAGGATTACATGCGTAATCGATTACAGCTAGGATTACGATTACAGTAATCGTAATTTAAACTTTTTTTAAATTACGATTACAGTAATCGTTAATATAGGCACTTAGGATTACGATTACGTAATCGTAATTTCACTTTTTTTAAATTACGATTATTGTAATCGTTAATTTATGTAGCTAGGATAACAATTGCTATAATTTTCATACACAACTTTTGAAATTATAAATTTTTTAGCCACCTTGAAAAAGTTTTAAAAATTTTGATACATACATATATGCTTGCATAAATTACTTGTTCGTACTGCGGGAAAGAGTGGCAGTATTTTGTATTTGATAGTAAATATATAATATAGGAGTAATTTGTTAAATTTTACAAAACCAAAAAATTCCCAACGTCAAAAAATTGAGTGAAAATCTGTTAATTTTAGAGCTTTCTAAGACTACCGACAAAGTGAAAGCTGTAAGTGATTTTATAATATGAGCATAGGAAGCTATGAATTTTATTTCTAATGAAAAACTTGCCTAGCGGTCAAGTCTTTACGCGCCGAGTCTGTTAGTATTTATAACGGTGATTATCGAGTGAATAAGGCGTTTTTGAATTTTCTTTTGAAAAATTAGTCTTGCTTAAGGCCAATTTAACATAAGGCTATACAATATAACTTTGAATTTCTAAAATTTGTCGATGTTATTTGCGCACAAATGTGACAATATTAATTTCTTAATTTTAGTTTTTTACTTAATGTTTAATTAAATAAAGGTTCACTGAAATCTGATCTGAAAAGGAATGATCGTTACTTTTACAAGTGTTTTTTAATTAAAAAATCCTAAGCAACGAATACATTAATTGTAATTTAAAACATATGAAATTACGATGACGTAATCCTTAATTGTTGAAAGTGCGATTCCGATTACGGTAATCGTAATTTATGTTTCGCGGTTCGATGGATTAATGATTACATTAATCGTAATTTAGTTTTTTGAAATTACGATTACTGTAATCATAATCGTCTTGTAATCGTAATCCTTATCGCCCATCTCTGCGACAGCGTACCGGGTTCATATCCGGCAAAGGACTGTCACTTTCGACAACACTATCCAAAACCTTCGAGGTTTAATTTTGTAGTTACAAACAACAACAACATAAGTAGAGAAGAAAAGTTAACGATGAGCTTTACGAACTTTATGCAGATATGAGTACAATATAGCCAATCAAAGTCCAAATGCTCCGTTGGCTCTGTCATGAAGAAGTTTCTACACAGAACGTTTTCCTATTAGCGGCAAAGGAAGCGGGATTCCCCGACTAAAATGAAAAAAAAAAACAGGTGGAGTATGACTTAGCCCGCCTTGTTGTTTCAAATTGGTGTCACCTATCGTTAAAAAGGAATGGAAAGGCTTGTTTTGAGACAAAGGCCAAAATACCTTAGGCGAGTAAACGCAAATAATTACGCAATTACTTCGTTTGCCTGCGAATATTAGCACAAACAACAATGTCTAATAAAAAATTTTAAATTGCAACCTAATCTCCATGAATGCGGAAATCCATATTTGCATCTCACCGCCATCTCAAAAACTTTTCATTGCACGTAAGACAACATTCGCAAGTTTTTCATTAAAATCAGTTATGAATGCACAAAAGGTAAACCAGCAAACGTTCACTTTTGTTGATATTTTACAAGAAACTATATTTAATTAATAAGCAAGCGTATTTGTGCCCAACGATAAGCAAATCTCATGCAGTGAGTTTTCACCTCTTAATATCGTTGCCAGGTAATTTTGATTGCGTTCAAAATTTAAAACTAAAATAAAAGGAAAAGAGCCGAGGAATAATGTGAAAAAAATCTAAATAAACTGGTTTGATTAGTTTTAACTTTTGCCATATTCTGGGTACAAACGTCGACACCAACCGATCGGTAAAGGTAGCGGCTGATCGTGTTAAATGTGCTTGGAGAATTTTGCAAACTGTACGCCACATATTTACAAATGCATAGCAGTACATACGAAAAAAAAAATATCAAGAAAAAATAAACGCACATAAATGTTTAAGCCAGTCTTATGTAGTGAATAGAATAAGAGCAAAGAAAAATATCCAAGAAAAAAAAATGGAATGCATTTCACGAAAAGTCAACGACTGGTCAAAGCGGCCAACTTGTTGTAAGATTTGCGAACAACAATAAAACAACTAAACAATTGGTAGCACCGTAATGGTTGTCCTAAGGCAAAGTGGATGCCAGCGAGTTTTGCTACTTGCTTTTTTCTCTTTCGTTTAACGACTTTTGTACGGTTACGATCCAACATGAGTGAAAGTCCATTAGTTCTTGCCATCAGTAAGAGAACTAGAGGCGAATAAGTATCTTTCAACTATTGAGTGGTTTTTGTGGTTAAATCTTAGCGTAAGTGAAAGACATGGCACCTTTCTCTCATCAGCAATTCCCACCATCCTTAGTATCTTGACTCATTGCAGAAGATACATAACTTAATACTAAAAATGAGCTTCTCGTTAATATTTAGGAGAAGCGCGCCTGGTAAAAGAAGCACTTGTTACTGAAATCATATAAAATATCTCCCATTCCGAAAGATATATGAATTCAGGCCTTACCTGGTAAGCAAAATGAAATTCGGTAGACAAGTTACTTTCAGGCGTGGGGTGAAATCCAATGGTACCCCCACCCCATTCTTCGATATCGAAAATTCCGAAAAACATTAAATGAGTAAATTTGTGGACGGATGCAGCTAAAATAGTACACTTTAATTATTGACTTGATCATACTATTAATAACACTGAAATATGGGATGACACAACAAATTTAAAAATTTAGCTGTATACATAACTTCAGAAATCGGCTGGCGGGCATTGGTTTTTGTGGGAGCATGTATTCCTTTCTATATCGACGTCTGAGTGGTAGTTAAACTTATTTCAAAACACTTTTGAGAAACGTCCTTTAGAATTTTTTTTTTAAACTCCCTACTTCAGAATTTTTGTTTGAAAACACCCTACTTCAGAACTTTTGTTTAAAAACGCACTAGTTCAGAATTTTGTAAAAGAACGACCTATCTCAGTATTTTTTTCACAAATGGCCCTTTCTTAATATTTGATCCGAAAAAACCCTATGTAAGAAGAATATGTAATGAATTTTCGTTCATACTCATTCTGAGATAAGGTATTCTTCAACCAAATTTTGAGATATGCGGTTTTTTTTAATATTTTGGAAGAGTGCTTTTCCATTCAAGCGCCGGGGAGTGTCTGCGAAAGAGGCAGTCGCCGGATATGAATCCGGTACGCTCCGGTACTCTCTTGCGCTATATGCACGAATGTCGCGGGGAGATTTGGTATGACCACTGCAACCCTCTAGGTCATATCAGCCCTCTCCCCTTAAGGAAGGAGAAGAAGGGTAATAAGAGATGATGATCATATATGTACGTAGATCAATCATCAAGTTACACGTCATTACCTTTTGTGGATTTTAGTCGCCTCTTACGACAGGCATACCTCGGGCATATTCTAACCACTAATCCGCAGGGTCTATATATATATATGTATATTCTAGTACCTTCAGTTGTGTTCCATATAATAGTAGTGAAATTAAATTAGATATCGTTCGACAAAATAAGAAGTTGTGGTTTTAATAATTCTCATTAAAAATATGGCGAATTCTATAACAGAAACCACATAAAAAGAAATTTCAGAGTTTACACAAAGTTCATAAAAGTTAATAAACTTTTCAAAATTTACATCAAAATTTCAATATTTTTGGACAGAATTTTATAAAATTTTTGAGTACGCAGTGTTATAGCTCATAAAATGTTAGCATAATAAATTTTTCCATACAACGAATAAAAAATTTATTTTGTAGGGAAAAACACAACAATCTTGACAAAAAAATTCTGAAAATTCAGGGAAATTTTTGAGCGAGTTCTAACTTGCACAATATTGTACCAAAATTTTCTAGAAATTCTGCCAAAAAATTTTAAGATTTTGATGGCCATTTTTTAAAGTTTAATTAACTTTCCTGAACTTTGTGCAAACTTTGAAATTTATTTTTATGTGGTTTCCGTTATGGATTTCACTATATTTTTAATAAAAATTATTAAAAACACAGCTTCTTCTTATTTTGTCGACCGATATCCATTTTATTTCACTACTATTATATTGAACACAGCTGTATATATTATTGTACTGTTGCCCGTCCTCATCTCTTTTTCATTTCATATGCCTCTACACCACCGTATTATTTTTTCTTCCTCCTTTTCCTTCTAACTTTTCTTTCCCTTGTTTCTAATACTGCCTGCCTTTTTTATTTTTCCTCTTGATTTAACACTTTTGATATTTTTCGGGCATTTTCCAGCTACTAACAAGGCTAGGATCTTAGCACGAAAATAGTCAAGCACATGTTTAGATCTTAACCCAAAGACCTAAAGCACTTTTAATAAAAACATATGTATATCTTTCTGCATATTCGCTATCAATAAGTGAAGCACATATCGCAGGCAGAATAGCTCCCACTTTGAGCTGTAAGACGCTAGATTTATTTAACAGTTCACAGTCCCATCCAGTCGCAGAAATGTATATAAAAAGACAAGCTTATCTGCCACTCAAAGAACCTGTTTTAAGGTAGTAACTCACTACTAGGGTTTATTATAAACCTTCCAAGAAAATATTCCTCGTCATCTCATTTAAGTCAAGCAGCTACACACTCTTCTATGATGGCAAGAAAAATCTCAAAAGCACCACCTAAGTAAGCAAATCCATAAGCATTGAATCAATTTAAATGTGAATGCAATGACACATAAGCCTAAAATAAAACAAAAACAAAAATTACAAATGCATAAATATTCTACATAACTTATGCCACCAGCCGACACTCGGCAATCAACCAACTAAGTTAAAATGTGTTTGCGCTCAATGTTAAGGCGTTGATCGTTAAAAGTGATCGCAACAACGTGGCTTATTACACAATTCAACGGCAATAATTGCTGCAGACATGTTGCCAATATTCAAAAGCATATACTCACATACAGTTGTGTTCAATATAATAGTAGTGAAATTAACATTTTTATCGTTCCAAGAAATAAGAATAAGCTGTGATTTTAATAAATTTCATTTAAAATATAGCGAATTCCACATAAAAAGAAGTAGTACGCAGTTTTGTGGACGAATCAATTTTGGTATAACATTATAGGATTAGGGATCTTTGTGGGACTTTTTCAGAGAAATTACTCCAAAAAAGTCTCGTAATGATTCCACAATAGTCCCTAAAACAACACCGAAATGACCCGGTAAAGCCCACAACACAATTAAGCATTTATAACGAAATTACCCTAAAAAGGTCACAAAATGGTTCCTAAAACTATACCGAAAACATTGAAGAAATCCCGCCAAAAGCCTTATTTTGTTCAGCAACGGTCCCGAACTTGCATCCAATCAACTCGGTGATTCTCAATTTATACAGAAATAACCGAAAAAATCTTTATAAATACACAGTATGTCTATATCCACATACGGGTTATTTTTCATTTTGAAAAGCTTTAATAAAAATTGAAATTTTTTTTTTATTCAAAATTTCTTGAATAATCAATAAAATTTCACTATAACTCAAATTTTTTTGTATAAAAAATAAATTTTTATTTGTTATTCTTTCTTAAATTTTTGAAAACGCCCATTCCTGCGTACTCAAAAATTTTCTAAAAATTCATCCCAAAAATATTGAAATGTTGATGTAAATTTTTAAAAGTATAATTAACTTTACTGAAATTTTTGTAAACTTTGAAATTTCTTTCTATGTGGTTTCTGTTATGGAATTCGCTATATTTTAAATGAAAATTATTAAAAACACAGCTTCTGTATTTCGTCGAACGATATCCAATTTAATTTCACTACTACATATTATATTGAACACAACTGTATGTGCGGACATTGAAGTAACATGCACAATAAAACTTTGTTTTAGATTTACCTCAGCAAACAGTTGTTTGCAGCTCACAAGCACCTAAGTGGTCATTTTGTAAAATTTCGCAACAATATGTCCCTCTCACACCACAAGAGCAAAAACAATAGCCATATAAATATTTATGCATGTAGGCTCGTTTTTCAATTTGCTGGAAAATTGTAAATTTAAAATAGATATGTGTATCGGTGGTGGTAGGTAATGGCGCAGATCAACGAGTTGCAAAAAAAAGAGTCAGTCTCTTATGGATCTAATGAGCTTATGTATTAGGTACTACCCCCACACCACCTGAAATAAACGCTGAACATTTTCTTTTTTAGCTTATTATCCAGGTTTTTAGTTCAACGATCGTTATTTGAGAATTTGAACTCAATAAACGAATTAAAGTAAAATTATTTTTAACCGAGGAAGACCATGGGAAACCGTGAAACTAACTAGTTTGTGCAACACTGGAGTGATTGCCTAGGATAAAGGTGCTGTTTATAATTCCATAAAAACCAGTTTTAACCAAACTTATGCTACACTGTAGGCCTGTATACGATGGAAAGATCAAGTGTAGACCGATTTGTGATCGCGTGGTTTATCCAATTGGCGTCACTTAGTAGAGGGAAGAAACTACTGGCGGCCAAAATCTTTTAGACGGATAAGCCTCATTCAAATCAAGAAAAGAACGGAAATCTACAATAAATCTGTACAGTGCAGATTTTTAAGAGAAATCGATAGGATTGGGAGATATTAAAACTAGTTCTGAGACGCAGCGAAGCGGGGACTAGTTTACTAGTGCAAAATAATTTCGGTTTTGTGAACTGGACGATTTAAATCTGAGAATACATTGTAAATTGAATTTACTAAGTTCCTGAGATGGTGTAAAAACTGTAAATATATATAAGAAGCGAAATGGGTCTTACTAAAGTTCGCAGTGCATCAAGACCTAATAACAATAATATAGAGTATATATATAGCTATCCCGATCCTTATCCCGATCCCTATCCCGATCCCTATCCGTATCGCTATACCGATCCATATTCATCAATACTTCCAGAGATATGCAGTACTAAAAATCTCATTTGCATGGGAGATACAAATCCCATATCATTCAGTAGTCCTAATTGGAAATATAAACCATTCTCGAGCTCACTTTAGTACACACTACAAATTTCATCAATATCGGTCCAGGCGTTTAGAAGGTTGACATATACGGAAAACTCCAAGCAAGCTATAGCGTAGTCCGACTAAATGCCGTTTAGCGCTGGAGTGACACCAGATTTGGACATGCAAACATCCTGGAGATCGTACCCAGAAATCTGAGTGTAGTGGATTACACTACAACTACCTGCTATGAGTCAAGCAACAAGTTCTCCACTAGAATCCCTAAGAGGCCCAACAGATGGGAGGACGTGCATATTCTAAACTTTCACGAATGGCTCAAAGTTAAACGGCAATGTGGGCAGCGGCGTCTACTCGGAGGATCTATTCCCCTCCTTAGGCATTAGACTACCGAGCCACTGCTATTCCAGGATGAGCTAGCTTCGATATGCTCCACAGCAGTAATATGGGTCCCAGGCCACTGTGGCATTCCCGAAAATTGCGTTGCTGCCGAGATGGCAAGGAATGCCACTGTAGCATGACAGGTAAGCAAAACAAATTGTAAGTAAAAAGTTCAATATACTTTTGGCAATAACTAGGCCAAAGTATTCAAATCAATTTAGCTTGCGCTGCACTTCTCCAATAACATAAACTCGATTGAACCCATATACATTTATGTATGTATGCACAACAACGTAGAATCATAAGCATGACTAACTACTTAGAAATGTAAGTTTGTAAATTAGATTACTCATAAGGTAGATTGTAAGCATATAAAAGGAACGGCGATAAGCCGAATAAAACATTCCGAATTTAAGACTCAACCACTGTGTTTTTCAATTGGAATCATTGTGGGGCATTTTAATGCTCACCTAAATGCGGCTGTAGAGCTTAGTAAATACTCGTTCACCTACCAACCACCTCATGGCGATCCTGCCAGCTCAAATCTAGATCCTAATTTACCCAAATCTAGACCTTGCCAACTCTAACTAGATCCTGCCAGTTCATTATGGTAGAGGAATACGTTCCTAAAGGATCGAAAAACCCAGAAGAATACCCCAAATACATCCCTACAAAAATTGTAGTAGGACCCAAGCCAATATCCCTAGAGGAATACCGGCAAAGACAAAACCACCAAAAAGCCAACTTACAAGAGTTTAGGCAAAGAATAAGCTGCGAACATAAACCAAAAAAAACGTGGAGATAGAAAGCGAAGGCACCAAAAAGAATGTACAGAACTCCAACGAATAATCAATATCAGTAAAGGGCAACAAAAGAAGAAGTTGATAGCCAAATTAGAAGAATTGCGCAAAAAAGGGTGGAAACCCAGCAACAATAACAACGTAGCAACACCAAAAGGATCATGTTAGAATAAGAACTAACAATAATAAGGAAAATTGTTTTTCTCATTCATATTTTTTTTAAATAAATATTTTGTTAACAGAAAAATGGCCTCATGGTGGAAAATAGCTCTAAATAGCATTTTAGTAGGATTAGCAGGATTTGAAATAGGTAAGGAAAGTTCGGTAAACAATGCAAATGAAAACAGGGTAGTCAAATACGAACCACACCCCATTGTAGAAAACAAGGAAGAGCTTTCTGATAAATGGCTGACTATTTTCGCATGCGTAACTACATTGTTAATTGTCGCAGTTGCAATTCTAATAAAAAATTATATAAAGAATAAACTGAGACAATTAAACAATGTACAACAACGAATTTAAACAAAAAAGCCATATGTCCAGAGATGAATACATGGCAAGAAATCAGCGACACATTAGCTGAAGAGAAAAATCAAGCCATTAAGTCGTACAAATGCATAAATAAAAGCAATCATATCTCAACAGAAACCATAGTAAAGCACTTGAACATAATCCTAGAAGCTCTAAATAACATAAGACAGGTAATTAAAGCTGCAAATAGCAGACTTACCGAAGAACACAGAAGAGAAGCGTACCAATTTTTCTCTGCCGTGCGAGATAAACTCGTATCTTCCTTAGCTAGACACAATATAGAAACAACAATACCAAACACATTAGAGGAAAACCTCCAGGTTGATTTTAACTTACTTTTGTCAGAACGTGTCCGGAGCCGGACTCCATCACCTTCCTTAAATCAAGGGGAAGAAAATAAAAAGACAAACATTCCAATTATAAACGTCACAATGCCACAAACAGTAGTCGAATTTATTAAAACTGCTTCATCAGTGCTACCGGAGTTTGATGGTAAGCCCGAGAATTTACACAGTTTTTTAGACGCCCTGGATATACTTGAACAAATCAAGGATGACCATGAACCTTTAGCCATAACCATGATTAAGACCAAGCTAAAAGGCACGGCAAGGAATTTTATAAGCAACGAAAGCACGATAGAACAAATAAAATTAAAATTAAAAACCGCGATTAAGGATGAATCAGTAGAAGTTTTAACCGCTAAACTCCTGAACATCCAGCAGCGTAGCAAAACTGCAAATCAGTACACAGCGGAAGTAGAGAAAATAACAAGGTCGCTAGAAGGAGCGTATATCTCTGATGGATTAAACCCAGACCTAGCCACGAGATATGCAACACAGGCAGCAGTCAAAGCCATGTGCAAAAACTGCTCCAACACCCAAGTTAAAATGATAATGCAGGCGGGAACGTTCACAACAATGAACGACGCAATCTCTAAATTTACAAATAGCTGTACCGAAATTACAGGCAGCTCTAATACAATTTTAAATGTACGACAACAAGGTCAGTATCGGAGTAATTTCCGTGGATGTTACCGAAGTAACAACTATGGGAATTACCAAAATAGGAGATTTAGACCGCAACCAAGGTACAACAACAATTCTAGACCAAGTAGTACCAACAATAATAGTTATAACAATAACCAAAGAGGATCACAATCCCGAAATAGCAACAGACCCTACAACCAGACCCGTAACGTGCGCAGCTGCACGCAGACGGAAAACCAAGAAGCTTCACTTCAAGAGTAAAAGAAAGAAAAATATGCGTACTAAACTTACATCTAAACAGCTATATAGCAACAAGGACATCTCTAAATAATGTAATTTCAAACTTTTTAATCGATACAGGAGCAGACATCTCCATTATAAAAAAGATTCAAATTAATCAAAGGCATAAAATAAATACGGAACAAATAACAGATCTAAAAGGCATTGGTCAGGGAATAACCAGCACTCTAGGCACAATTAAAGCAGACTTAAAAGGCGATGACCTTCTTATTTACCATAAATTTCATGTCGTAGACGACGATTTCCCAATTCCATGCGATGGAATAATAGGGCTAGATTTCATAAAAAAGTACGATTGCATTCTAGACTATGAGAGCAATCGGAGGTGAACCAGCATCGCATGGGAAAGCAAATGCGAGGTGTCCAGGCAAACGTGGGCCATCTGTGGGCCGAGTGCATAAGCAACCTCAAACGGCCCTCCCTATGTTCCTTGATTGGGGTACTCACGCGTCATTGTCTAATGAGAATATATGGTGAAGGCATGGGGGGTCCCTTAAAATGACTTCTATAGCAGCTGTAGGGACGAGGAGGAAATGGAAAGTGTTGAATACTTCCGCTGCAGTTACCCCGCACCGGATAGGACTCGTTTGGAGTGCCTAAACAAGTGCTTATTCATTAGTTTAGCGGAGATAGGCTCTGCCGAAATCGGAGACATTCTAAGCTTTACCAAGCGGACAGGATCATTCAACTTTCTTAATATCTAAAGGGGGATGGGACTTAGCCTTTATTCAGTGGTATCACAAAGGGACATTCGGCCTAAGCGTGCATTTAGGCTGTGCAGAGACTTCATTACTTATTTCATTCAAACCCTGCCTATCAACAGATTTCGGACAGATTCTGGGCTCCGACTAAGTTTGAAACTTAGATTCTCTATAACTGTAGTAGAAGTGCGTCTAAAGTACTCCTTGAAGCTCCCAGAAACCAAAACCAAACATTAGGACGCTGTTGGGGGGTTAGAATATACCCGCAGCAGTAGATGCCTGTCGTTAGAGGTTACCTAAATCTACGAAGAAGTTCCAGGGGTCAAGCAAAGCCAAGGTAGTATTGTTAGTACTAGAAAGCCCTTTATTACTCATCCATTCAATCATATTTTAAGTAACCAAATGCCCAGTTTCAATTTTTTGTATAATATCTACTCAAGCCCATCTGGAGCTGTGTATAACAGCATAAACAATTTTAATTCGCATACGTTAGTATGTATTTACAAATTCTCCATTAACTTAGACAATAATTCATGGCCTAATGAAAGGTGGGGCGAGAGATTAGAAAAAGTGCACCAATAATAAAACAGGCCATCAACTAGTAAAGTGAGTAGCAAATACAAGCACTCTTTGCCGACGATATGTAAGTACGTATGCTTATTGGAGCTTAAATAGAGTTGGGCACGTAGGGAAGGGAGTCGGTATTTCAATGTGTAGGAGAACAAGGTGCGTATGTATCAGGCAGCAGCACCGACACTTGGTGCATTCGCATCCACTCATGCAGGCGCAGCAATGAACCGATTGCATTGAAGTGGCATAAACCAATCCTAGCAGTGGCGTCATTTAATTTAGGGGCTGAGGAACCAGAAGACATTAGAACATAAGCCAGTAAAGATAATATAAGAGCAGTTAGGAAGACCAAGACGATCCGGTTCAGAAGGTTTTCCTGTCAACGCTTAAATTTGGGAGCAGAGGAAGTGGGATGAAAATAACTGGTGGAGGATGACTTTTGCCTGGCTTTGTCTTTCCGAATGGTGTGATTTTTCGGTAAAAAGGGATGCCTCATAGGCTTTTAATCGAAACGGCCACAATCATCTAGAAAGGGAAGTACTAGATAAACTAGTCGTTCTACGTGCGAATGCATTTGCTTTTGAATCTTATCCTATCTCGTCGTCTATGATCTGAGACCTGAAGTAGACTAATGTGTCTGTCAGTATATACGTCAGCGCAGGCTGTCCCTCGTGACAGTCGACAGGTGTGGAACGAGTTTCTTTTCCTGCTGAAGTCCGTATAAATCCCGTTCACTCCCGAGGGTTTCTAACGCTCATAGAATTGTCTTGCCAATATACTTCGTTAGGTGTCAATCTCGTGCCGTAGGTGGTATCCGTGTAGGCTCCATATCATCCAGGTCTATGAACGCCAGTAGCGTCTTACCTCTTTCCTCATCAGTGCTGGTGAACATTACATTTAGGAGCTTTGAATCCATTTTGACCAATCTTTGTGGAACCTGTCAATGTCTGCTTAATGCCACCAGAGCTACAGACAAATCAACACAAGTTTCTGGGGTAACGATTTTTCATTAGCTTGATGGAGGTAAACATTTGTTGATATTTAGCGCTATCTTAAGTTAAATTGAGTGAACACGCCCCTGTTATATTATACAATGGAATATTCAATCTGTTGCATATTTCGAGTGCACCCAACAACCCCGTAAATATCAACAACAAAACAGCAATGTACCCCAGTCGCCTATAGTAGGCCCGATCTCTGAATGCATAGGCACATGAACGCGAAAGATGGAGTATACGAAATATGCAGATGAATATGAATTGCATGTAAGTCGAAATGAAACAGTACCAACATCGATAATATCGAAGTAGTCACGAGACATAACCAACAACAACTATTGAACTATGAATAACTAACAAAAACAATAGTACATGCCACGAAATCGGCAATAAACAACAAAAATGCAGCAAACCAACAGCGAATGCATTGACCAAAGCTTTAACCAACAACATGGCAACAACAAAATACGCATGCCAAATGAATGTTAGCCTTAGCCTGGGCAATAATCGAAGTAATATAACGCGGTAGGATGAAAACGACAACAACGATGGCCACGATGAGAACGAGGTGAACGGCAATAAGGACAAGGATAACGGTGACTATATCGTTGACAGTGCCGGCGGCACAACAACCAGCATAAAATCAATGTCCCAGCAGTCAACACAAAATAATGCAGTGAACAATTTTGTAGTGAAAGAACAACATCGATGTTTCGATTTAATTTTTTTTTTTTCGTTTTCAAATTGAAGAGAAAAGATTCCTACTACTGGTATATAATTTAACATTTATTAACATTTCAGAAATACAAAAAAAATTTGAAATTCGATTCGATTAGAAAATACGAAGCACCCAGCTTGACATGATTCCAGCCGTTTTAGTGGTCTACTAGGGGCACGAATTTCGCTACGATAACATACCATAACGATACTTTTATAACGATAGTTTTTGGCATCGAGTATTTAGGTCTTGGTATCGTATCGATTTTAATCAGAGCATATTGGCCCATAATCATAGTGGAATTAAAATAGAGTTTTATTTACCCAAACATGATTCTAAAATAAACATTATTTCATGTCTGTCATAGTCAACTTAAAATACATCTTATGTCTATGACGTTTTCGTCATTTTAAAATCACGGTTTCTGTCTATGGTTGTGTTCGTGATATCGCTTACACCAAACTTGAGTTTGGCTTCTTCCGCTTACTGCCACAGATATGCTATGGTTTGTGAAAAAAATACTTGACACAGGGTGACCTTGCAAAACATAGAAAATTTCTTCATACCACAAGCCAACTGAATTTTTTTTCATGAGGGGACCCTGTTACATCTCATTTTAGCTAAAATCTTTGTTTAATATGACTATAATTCACCAACATTTTAAATGAATTATTAAGTTAAGTAAATATTTTATTTAAAACGCTTATTAAGCAAGGACTATAATTAGGGGCCATTATTTCAATCGAAAACCGTAAGTTGAAATTTGTACAGGGCAAGCTGAAACGGAACCAGCATTAACACCAACAATAATGTTAGCCTAGAAATCCGACTAAGAATTACTCTTGCAAACAAATGCTACTTCGGACTGAGTAGGCAATTAAATAGTAAAGTCCTCTCTCGACGAACGAAAATAACACTCTACAAGTCACTCATCGCACCCGTCCTGCTATATGGTGCACAAGCGTGGTCACTAACAACATCTGATGAGGCGGATCTGGAGTATGCGAGAGAAAGGTTCTTCGAAAGATTTGTGGACCTCTACGCGTTGGCGACGGCGAGTACCGAAGAAGATTTAATGATGAGCTGTATGAACTTTACGCAGACGCCGACATAGTTCAGCGAATTAAAACACAGCGGCTTCGCTGGCTACGCCACGTAGTGCGAATGAGCGAAGATGCTCCAGCCCAGAAGGTATTCTAATAGGCACCCGCCGGTGGAAGCAGAGGGAGAGGGAGACCACCACTCCGATGGAAGGACCAAGTGGAGACCGATTTGCGATCCCGCGGTGTTTCCAATTGGCGCCAGTTGGCGCAACGAAGAAACGACTGGCGAGCTATGTTGGACGGTCAAAATCGCCCAGGCGGTTAGATGACCATTTAAAGAAGAAGCTGAAATAAACATTGAAATACAAACAGTGAATAAAAATTATTGATTAAGCACTTTATGTTACCAGCTATTGTTCAAGGAAATTAATTTGATAAAACTCTCAATGAGGTGAAATTAAACTTAAGCACCTATTTAATTCCGATGTGCCATAGAACTCGAGAGTAAGTCCCAACCTCCAATTGGAATATATTATGCTTATTTTAAGGTGCAACGTTTCCATTGCTTTATCGAACTGCTTATTTATCTTGTAAATTTAGTATCGATACTTTGAGTATCGAGTATTTTTGTTTCGATACTATCGGCTACCCGATACTTGTACGGCGATACTTTAAATGAGTACAGTATGGATACTTTACATTCGATAGTGGTCGACAGAAAAAAAAATTATATTTCTTGTCTCCATCTGCTGTACCTTAGCCAAGAAAAAAACTAAAAAAAGTAACAAAATGGCGGCGACATCACACAGAAAATAACTTTTCGAATTTTTTAAAAATACTCAAAATATAAATTGTTCTACATCCAAGGCAGACCCTATAGAGATATGCGTATAAACAAAATTCCCTTCAAATATTAAAGAAATGAACATGAGACATCGAAACCGATTCACAGTCGCTCATTAAGCGGTCGGCTCCACCTTATACACGACGTGTACAGCGCAGGTGAACATGGAATTAGACGTATACGTCGACGGCACTAAGCTCCCGACTGTCACACATCCCAAAATCTTAGAGGTCAAGTTTAATAACATGTTCAACTACGGTGCTCATGTAGCCGCGATTGCCACCAAAGTACAAAGCCGCAACGAAATTCTGAAGTCGCTAGGTGGCAGCACTTTGGGTAAAGACAGAGAAACGTTGCTGGCAACATACAAGGCAATTGGCTCGCCGGCTCTGAGCTACGCGACGCCTATATGGTCGACGGGGCTAGCAGACACACACTGGAGGAGGTTGCATGGCTATCAAAAAAACCACACTCAGAGCTGCCACAGGATGCCTTCTTATGTCACCTGAAGACCACATTCACAGCGAGACAAAAATGCTCAGAGTTAAAGAGCACAGTGAGATGTTGACCAGGCCATTCCTGTTCAATTGCTGCAAACCGCAAAACCCAAACAGGCGCCTGCCCGACGAAAATCCGCCTCCCAGGAGAATAAGGAGTCATCTCCGTAAGCACTATGATTAGATCTGGCATCATATTTTTTCATATCGAAGGGCCCCCAAACGCATCCATACAGAGTCGGTAAACACAAGACAAGAGTCATGCTGGGCCAACTACGTTCTGGATACTGTAACAGGTTAAACTCTTACCTATCCAGACTGAACCCCGACATGCCAAATGTCTACCCGGCATGTGGCGTTTCTCCCCATGATACAAACCATCTATTCATTAGCTCAACTGAGTCGACTCTACAGACACCAATTTCACTCTGGTCCGACCGTATTGAAGCCGCGAGGTTTCAGGGACTTCCGTGAGAAGAACTTGATGACAATGCTAGGTAAGTGAGATGGCAGAAAACATATCGCTAATACAACAACAACAATAAGCGGTCAGTTCAATATTCGTAATCTCTCGATGATCGCTAATCGCTTAGTAGTCGATTATCTATTCTTGTTCGACACTCACAATAGGGGGATCATATCACTTCGAAAAAGTATTTTCGAGAAAACCCCTTTTAAATTTGTCCGGCTAAAATTCCAGGATAGATAACATAAAAAATAGAAATGCCTTCATACATTTTTTTTTTGTTAATTCAAGCATCGATATCGAAAATGCAAGCAAAAACATCGGTGTATCGATTAGTATCGATGTTTCTTCCTCCTCAACAATGCGTTGTTGATTTCGTAATTGTTGTTGTGATTTCTTACTGGTGCTGTGGTATTGTATGCAGCATTTGACCAGATCACTCTCATACCCTTGGCATTAAATGCCAAATACTTTATATGACATATCCACACCTCGATGATATTGAACATGGTGCTAGAGTCTAACAAGGTCCTGATGGTATTTTTCTGAAAGAAGTCATCAGTTGATACTTTTTGCTGGACAACACAAGAAATGTGTGACGTCGTTGATCCGCCTCGAAAAATAAAGACGCTGCCTATAGCGCTGCTATAGGCGCGGTGTTGGAGAGTGCTATCATGGGGCAAAGAAGGAAGAGAGACGGCCGAAATTGGTAAACGCTAAGGAAGGAAAATTTTTTCTCATTGCAAAAGCGTGAAACCGATACCTCAATCGTTGGATGTGGTATAAACGTCCTATGGTGATTAAGTAAAGCTAACAATATCCTGGCTCAAAAATAATAAAGCGAAACTAAATGACGGACTACCTGACAAGCAATTTTAACATAGAGGCGTCAAGTTGTTGAGATGCATTAACTCTGGAGAATACTCTCGAACGAGCCTGCACGATACACCAAACGCTAGAGAATTGCCATCATAAGAGAATCGACACACACCATCTCTTTGCCGATTTCACAGCATTTTAAAACATCTTCATAAGGATTGGAATGACCTCTTATAATAGTTAAAACCAACCAAGTCTTTAGACAAGACAACTTCTTGTCGTTGGTGACATCAAATAAAGAATAAGCACATCTTCGCCTTGACCGCAACGTCTCTGTGAGGGGCATCGTCTATTTGGGAACCAGCGCTAACATGGACTTAGCATGCAACTAAGATGTAACTTTCCCGCTCTAAACAAAGATAATGCTCTATAAGTTGATTATTACATCTGCCCTGATATACGGCTCGGAATCATGGACAGTGTCGAAAGCAGATGGGACGGCTCTTGGAATGTTCGAGATAAAAGTTTTTTTAAGAGACATTTTACGATGCGCTGTGCAAACTTTACTCCGGCTAGCTAGGTGTCTACGAATATTCAAAGACGCTTCGACCCAGAAGGGAACGGCTCGACTCTTATCGCTAAAATGTGATGACTGGCGTACTTAGATACGCAACGGTCAAAATCGCCTGGCCATTAAGCGTTAATATTTGATCATGACGAACCATAAAACAACCAGTTACTATTCTATATTTGGTTGCTGATTCGCAGAGAGACTCTTTGGTCTTTTTTTTTGACTTTACTCGCAATTGGAATTCAGTTCTGATTAATCTAAGAAGTTTATTACAGATAATTAGACGAGCTGATCAAACACACAAATTCCGGCCACCGAAGCCATATTTGACTTTGTTGGAAACATCAAATAATTGATCAGGATTCACAGATTTCAGATGCGAACAACACTGACAATGTTTTGGCGATAGTTAATACGGTGAGCCAAGCAGTTATTAAGCCGATGCGGAACGGACTATGCCTACGATTTGAGTAGAAATTTGCTCAAAATATAACTTGAAGATGTCAAGCCATTATCGTTTCGATTATATTGATTGGTTATACGGAACTAACAGACTCAAGAGACGTTGAATAAAAATAAATAATAATGCGCGCAATATATCCCTCCAAGGAGATTAAGAGCGAGCTTCTCTACCAACTTGTGGTATGCTGCTTCTAATTTCCCCTACAAATTGGCGGTACCTGCAGTTTTTGCCGATTCCGAACTGCATCTTCAAAGCAGATGAATTATGGCTGAGGACCCTTCCATGGCGGAAATACACTCGGAAAATTTGGCAAACGACACGAAAAAACGAAAAAACTTTTTCAAACCACTTTTGATGTTACCTGTTCCAGAGCTCGAACCTTGGGCCTTCGGTGTGGTAGGCCAGCAACACTACCGTCACACCACGATGGTCGCGAAGAGACTTTATCCTGCCCAAAAATTTACTGGCATCAATTTCACCTCCTCCTATATTCCCACTTTCTTCCCTCCCCCCTTTTCTCAATATCCTAATGTCCTTAATCTGAACCAAAGGGATTAGGAGTTCTTAAGGAATTGACGTTGTATATTCTGACGAGCGTATTATCCACTTTTCCAAAACTATATATAGCTTATCCTGGACCCAGTGACCCCTGAAATTTAATAAAGATCGATGTAGGACTTTGGAGGTATACTTCTAGTATACTAGAAAATTTGGTATTTGCCATAAGTGTATACCATAAAATTTAGCAATCGGAAAATGTGGCAGCTAAGAAAATATTAACAGGAATTCACACACATGCGTGAGTATCGTAAATCAACAAAGGTACTTATGTGTGTCGTATATGAGAAAGCGAAGCATTTTATTAAACTATATAAAATTCCGCAAAGCAAAGTAGGCAAAAGACAAAAGGATATGAAAGCACTATGGCGTATACGTAACCACACAACAGTGGTGGCAGCAGCGAAACAAACAACAATAAATGTACCAAATGACGTTCAACCCCAATACGTAATGGGAGCAATGCTCAAAACAGTATAACGGCACAGCCCATTAGTGGGACATTTACCTACCACTTTTTTGCACTTTGATACATAAATACATACGTACGTGTTTTTCACTGATGTGAGAATGCATAAGTATGTGAATTTATGAAATGACGTGAATTAAATATATATGAATAAGTGAATGGTGGACCGCCTCCTATGGTGTTATGTTTGAAAGCATCCATTTTGATGTTGATTTCTTGTTTGTACTTCCTTTATTATAGCTTTTTGAGCAAATCGTAATAACTCTTGAAAGACCAAAATTGTGCTTATTAAGCATTGATTTACTTTAGTTGATATCGAAGCTTCGATTTGGACTTATGGTCCGACTGTTTGAAATCGGAGTTATGACGAAAGTCGATCAGGTGGAACATATTTGACAGCTATACGATTTAGGCTGGTGTAGCGAATGAATATGGAAAGGTAGTGCTAAATGTTTTCAAAATGAAATTGCAGCTCTATGCATTTGCTATCAGTGCCCTTTAAGTTGGCTTTACACAAGTCGATTTCTGTAAAAGGAAAATCGATTGCGAATTCGGCCAGAAAATCTACTTGTATATAGGCGTATTCGAAAAAGCTTTCACTACCAGCTTGCAACACTGCCCATAGAAGGTCAACTTGGACACTTATAAGGCCCTTTCTGCTTACGGCGTGATTTAGTTAAGAACAGAGCAGACCGCAACCTTGGAAATTTCTCTAAAACAGCCAAGACGAGATATCTCCAAGGTGTGCTTGCTTACACAGCTGGGTTTGTCCAATATGTTCCTCAACACATGGATCCAAATCGAGCAGGGCCCTGTCATAGTTTTTATCAACATAGATGGGCAGTGTTCTCCGCCAGATCATTACCCCAAAGAGGAGAATCGGTTTGACCACGATATCATCGAGCTAATGTACCAACCTTGGCGGGAGACCCGGTCTTCTTGGTCCTTTTATCGTTCATATTTTGTTGGACACCCTCCATACATTTGATTACTTATTTGTGGCTCTTGTCGGTATAGCCCATTTGAAAAATCTGGTTCTGATTAAGATTCCTTTAACCACACTTCTGAAACATCTCTCATACTTAGTAAACGCTTACAAAAGTTTCGGTTCTTAAATCCCGTTTAAAAACAAAACAAAAAAGTACCGAAATTCTAGGTTCCCCTGGAGAGGTAGCATCACTTTACAGTTTTAAAAAAAATTTTAAGTAGAGCACCACAAACTGAAGGAAAGAATACCGGCCTGGACCGTCTCTGGGGTATATTGCTAAAAGTAGTTAAATTAATGTTAGAAACTAAAAAAGAGTTGATAACGAATCAAAGTAAATTCCAATAGGTACATAAAGAGGAACTCGATATGCCACAAGAAGTGCTCAATTGCATATGAAACAATTTATATGTCTGCTCAGAACACTCTTTTGTAGAGCACACGGAACTGTAGCTCTAGATGACGAAGATCTACGGTTGACACCATTAAACCCTTCATCAACAACTCGATTATCATGACTAAATTTAACAATACAGCGGATTGCTGGAATAAAGCCTTGGAAAATTTTTGTTGGACCAAAAAAAAATCTTCTTCGTTGCCCCGGAGAAGCAGACGGCAAATACAAATGTATATGAAAAGTTTTCAAAAGGAGGGTATTTGGTGCTTTGAATAAGGACAGCTACATGCTGAAATAGCGCATTATCTTTCTACGATCACTTATGTTTTCATACTTTTAACTGGTCAAATAAGGGAAATTTTTCTAGTCCCGCAATAAGTCTTTAGGAACGTACAACGGGGGTTGAATGGGGGTGCTCCTTCTTTGCCGTTAGCAAACTAAACATCGACACAGGACAAACTAATCAAACCTTAAATCATTCGGCGTAAAAGGAATAGTGAGGCGAAAAGCTTATAAGGAAGCATTGATTTGGTTTGTAGGCACATACAAGGTGATTCAAAATGTATTGTTTGGCTATTTTTGCGGCAAGTAAAATACAAAATTTCAGGAACTGTTTTTGTTCATTAGCAAATCGCTTGGTTAGCTAAACTTTTGTTAAGGTTTCTGATTATGAGTCTTTTTCTGCGAAAACTATGAAGAAATGTGTAAAAGATCAAGAGGTCCTGCTTCCAAAATCAAACGTTCTAACGTAAACCCTTATCTCTACAAAGAAAACCACGCTCTATAAGTTGTTGTTGGCATGATCACTTGGAGAATCGTCATCAAGCTCTTCTAGCTGAACTCCAAGGAAACAAACAGTTTGCACTGGGTAACGAGATGTTTGGTATCAGAAGGGGACATACCACATGCAGTGCAAGTATTTGGTATCGTAGGGTTGAGTCTGGATAAGAGTTTAACATATTACAGTATTCACATCGAAGTGTGCTAGTAGGACGATCTCCTCTTCGGATACTTCAGGTGGTTGGAGGTCAATAATCGGGTTCACAGGCCGAGTTTTGCGGGAGGTATCTACAGACTCGGTGTGAAGGTACTTAAGAGTCTCACTGGGTGTCGGTTTTGGTGACTAGGTTCGTTTGAGTTCAGTAGAAACTGCTTAGTAATTCCGCGTGCTCTTTAACATAGAGCATTTTTGTCTCTTAATGAAGGTGAGACTTAGCTGTCATATGAAGAAATATCGATGTTTTGGCTGACTTGCTACCTCCTCCAGTTGATGTCTGAAAGATGGGGCGAACAAATCGGCCGAGAGCAATCAATTTATGTAGCAAGCAAAGCTTCTTTATTTTTTCCCCCAAGTGCTGCCGGAAAAAGACTTGAAGATCTTGTTGCGGCTGCCATGATTAGGGAAGGTAAGATCGTTGTCAAACGTCACACCCAAGATTCTAGGGTTGTTACTGTCGTTGTTGTAGCAATGCTTTTCCCCGCCTATTCTTCACTTTCTTACTAGCATCTAAAAGAGTCTGCTCTGTTGAGCAGCTGAACAGATGGTTGGTGTCATGTGGAGACACCACATGCCGAACAAACATTTGGCATGTCAGGGTTAAGTATATATAGTAAACGTTCACAAGATTTAATGGTGGTTGACATTAGGTAGCTTTACGCCATCTAAGTGGACGTGTAACTCTTGCCTCATCTGCGTATTCCAAGTCGTAAAGAGGGCCGCCGCCGATTTAGTCGGAGATATGATGAGATTTGCTAGGTGAAGAAGCTGGAAAGGTCGTGGAGATGACTATTGATCCTTGTACAGAGTTTTTCAATAAAGGGGCTCGATAAGTCGATCATCATACCTATTTCTGATTACCTATCAACACCCGAATTTGGCAACAGAGGAAGGTGGCAATTCGTGTTGAAATGGGATTATACTTCTTGAGTTACCTTGTAAATGGGAATGCATGTAGTTACGATATCAGGACATACTAATGGGACAAACGCATACATATAAAATTGTTTAGTTGTAAATTCTAAACATCCAGCACCAGTAGGCATGGAAGAGGCCTCTTTAGCAAGGCTATATGTTGAATATATAACTTGTTAGAGATTAACATAAATAAGATTGTATACATACACTAATATACACGTATGTATACGCGTAGAAACTATATATGTCTATATAGAGACATATCTATATACAGCACTTGCATAAATATTGTGTTGTTAAAACAGCTCACTATTCCACCCCCTACCACTCGTTTATGAGATGCGTTCATCAACGAAATGCCACGATGCTTATGACGCGGTGGAAAAAATGGAGAACAAGCAAAGTGGGCCTAGGTGCAGAAACGCATAAAGAGAACCTCCGTGCGTAGTTAAATATTTGCATAGGTTGCATTTCGCAGTCAATAGATTTTTTGGAGTACAGTTTCGCGAAATATCCTTCTCAGGTATTAGTTGGTATATAGCCAAATTTTCAAAGTTTTCTGGCACATAATGTACGAATGTGTACATATGTACTTATATGCTTTGTATTATATATACAGCATTGTACAATTGTACCAAGATTAGTGTGTACCAAAGATGTTGATATGAATGTATGCATTTATTTGCATATTTGCGGGATTTTATTAAAATTCCGACTGTTCAAGTTCCAAGGTGGCTAGAACTTTTTGTATACCGATTATTAATAGATGCATCCTATTTCAGATAACGCTCCTGGGTAAATTTTGGTTCTTCTAAATAAAAGTGAGCGACCTAGACTGAGATACGGCAGATACAATACGGCGATACGTTGAAAAAACTGACAGCTAAGTAGGATGTGTGTGTTTGTGTGCGTAACAACAGATTCGACGGATACGGCAAAGTAGATTTTGTTCTAAATTTTGACGTATGACGGATACGTCGACGGCGAAGTACTGTATCTGCTTGGCGCATATGACTTGGCCTTCCTGGTGTTTCCAATTGGCGTTAGCTAACGTCTTATGTCCTCACTTTTTCTTTTTTCCAAAAAGGTATATCGCCTTTCTTTTCGGAGTAACATTCCGGATGGTACGAGTTCTTCTTTCGAGCGCGCTCTAACCCTTTAGTGCTCAGCGGCGGTGATTAGGTGACTAGTTACAGTTTCAGCTGATGATGTGGGTAGTGAACTTCATTAGAAAGATCAGGTGGAGAAGGACTTGTATAACTTTACAAGATTTTTTGTGGGTTGGACAAAATTAAATTCAATCAACAGTTGCAATTTGTGGGCCAGAAAGACCATACGTACCAAGAACTATAAAAATTAGTATGTTCTAGTAAAATGGTCAAGGTTGATATTTCCTTTTTTATGTTTTTTGTAAAATTGGGTTATCTTAAACGATTTTCATTCAAAATTAGAGCAAAGAAAGTCTCGTATGAAATTGGCATACAGTTTTTTTGTTGCTGCATTTAAGCAGTTACGAATAACTACAAAGCAGTGTTGACCCCAGACGATTATTTAACAACGTTTCAGTTGAAAGATGAGCTTTTTGTTGTTGTTGTGTGCAGCGTTCTCACTTTTGCAACTTAACATTTCATTCTCAGCTTTTTGCTCTCTTAACAAGTATGCACATGACTAATGCAAGAGCTATTGAGCTCGTTCAATGTTGGCTTCCCAAATAATATGCCGAACACATTTGTGCACCAAGCCGGTGGTTGATGGGTTTAGTTGTTGGTTTGTTGACTGCCAACTTATTTGAGAAACTGTTACCAACTTTTGATGATGGTGTTGCGTTGGTGTGAGTACTAAAAATAGCAATATAGGTACTCATGGCTTACTCGATTTTGAGATTTTGGTTGCACGAAATTCAATTTGCTCTATATTGAAAAAAATAAATTTCCTCGTTTTAGGTCAGGTAAAATTCATGTACGCCAATAATACGACGACATACACAAAGGAATTCGTCGCTGTTTGTATTATGATGGAGCTAGTTCCGGGTGAGTTCAATGCACTCGTTTTTTTTTTTTATTTCAAAATATTTTGATTGAACAAAATATCTAGTGTCTAGGGTTGTGATCTCATAAAAATAAAGTTAATTTAAATTTGTAATTAATTAGCCTCACTTCGATAATTTTTTGAGTACTTCAATGGTAAGAAGTGCGTTTGAAAAAAATGTCACCTTTATTTTATTCAACAAGTTTTTTCTTAATTATTTGATTTGAATATTTTTTTCGTAGTATGATTATAAATAAATATCAGAAAAATACTGTTTGAAAATATTTTCGTTAAATGCTGTAGTTCATATAAAAATGGCAAGCGAATTGGAAGTACGAAAAACTATTGTTAAAAGTTTTGAAGACCACCCTCGGTGGACTTTCAAACAAAAAATGCTCGAGAACTTAAAGTAAACCCGAAAACTGTTTCGAGTGTGTTAAAAAACTTGAGGGACAAATTGGCTGTTACCCGTAAGCCAGGTTCGGGTAGAAAAAGGGGCATCAGTGAACAAAACATGAAAAAGAAAATCATCACCGTTTTTCAGAAGAACCCCAATATTTCAAACAGAAAACTAGCGCAGACGGTTAGATGTTCCGCGTTTTTTGTCCGTAAAGCAAAAAAGGAAGCTGGTCTCAAAACGTTCAAGGTTCAAAAAGTTTCAGACAGAAACTCTGTGAAGAATGTGGAAGCAAAAAATCGCGCAAGAAACTAAAACTTTGTTCCTTTGAAAAATTCAATTGCTGCATCATGGACGACGAGAATTATGTTTTAGCCGACTTTTCGCAGCTTCCAGAGCAGGAGTTTTACATAACAGACTCGCGCGGGAATGTGGACGAAAAGTTTAAGTCAAAAAGGCAGTCAAAATTTCCTTGTAAATTCCTCCTTGTAAACGAGCAGTGCTTTTGAAACTACGCGAACAATAAACTCCCAAATATACATTAAAGGATGCCTAGAAAAAAGATTAAGGCCTTTTCTAAGACGACATAAGGTTTCCACTTTTTTTTTGCTTGACCTAGCTTCTTGTCATTATAGCAAATTGGCTTTCGAATGGTATTGAAAAAATAATGTGCTTTTGGTGCCTCAATAAGCAAATCCGCCCAACTGTCCAGAACTCAGGCCAATTGAAAGATACTGGGCATTGGCCAATTAAGAAACTAAAGCAACAAAAAAAGTAGCAAGGAATGCCAAATACTTTCGGGAAAAATGGAGTTCAGCAGCACGAAAAGTGTCAAATACTACTATAAAATTATTAATGGAAGGGGTGCCGGGAAAGTTAAAACGATTTTTACAACAATAGTAGTGACAAAGTTTTTGATATATAATAAAACTTGTAATTAAAAGGACAAATAACAGCTAGTTTTATTTTCAAAATCGGACTACTAGTTTACGATATTTGTCATAATTAGTAAATGACAATTTTTTCAACCGCACTCCTTATTTAAAAGATTTGTGGGTGACGTTGAGCAATATCAACAGCATCGTCAGCGTTGCGAAGGACATCCTAGAGCAATTCGAAATCAAACAAATTTTTAGAGAAGACGACTCCCTACCGTACAATTTAGCTAAACACATTGTTACTATCTATTAGAGCGCGAAATTGCTGTCAGTGGTCGTAGCAAGCTCGATGTATATGCTACTTCTCTGGCCTGGATAAAGACTCTTAAAGAATGGTTTGAAGTAAGAAAAGGTCAGACGAAGTATTTGCGGTCTTCAAATAAACAACGAACGCTGCTGTGCCTTTGCAGCCACGTTACTGTTGATAGTTTCAAAATTCAAATTGCGAGGGACTTCATGTTTTTCAGAACCAGCTTTAAAACCGAGAATAATATTGCCAAGATGTGATACTTTGGACTAAGTTGGCAATTGAGAAGTTTGTTACTATCTAGGAATCATGGTCAGAAGTTTTCGAATTAAATGCTCTAGAAGCTGTATGGTCCTTCTCGCTTTGCCAGAATTGAGAATCGATCTTTATGCATAATGCAGGGAATTGAAGCTGATTGAGTCCTGCTATACGCAAGAATCTCGGGCACAGACAGTTTTCCTATCAACCTCAACTTCGCGAGGAAGTACCAAATTGATATCCGGCAAATGACTGTAATTTAAGCAACGCTCAAACAAACTTTCGTTAAGTGTGTCTGGCCTTACTAAACCAACGAAGAAACAACAATCGGCCTTAAGCTCCGCCGTTACCCATAATCTTAGGATTTCCCACAAACTATAAAGCATTTTATTTCCATTACCACTACAACGACTTGTTTGATTTATTTTACATCCAAACGGTCAACGCTATTATTCGGCCCAAAGTCTCATACTTCTGGGTTAAATCCTACAAAACAATAAAAGCTCATATACTTAGCTAGTTTAATATGTGACACATGGTTAGAGTCTCATACACTTTGAAATATAACATATTTGAAACACAATAAACTTCTCAACTGACTCATGTAGTTGAATTCTGTAAAATTAAAATAATAATAATTAGATATAAAAGTAATAACAATAACAATAATATTTAATTTTTTTTTTTTTAAAGGCAATCAAAACAAATTTCTAGCATTCAGAATCTTACGACTCCATATTAAAAGCATATAACTTAACCCAAATCTCAATGGATATGAATCACTTTCACAACCAGAAGTGTTTAATTTTCTTTTGCATATCACTAACCTTGTAACGGCTCATTTTTCGTTGTTTAATGAGTGGCATAACTCGGGTGGGTTGGAGCGAACTTTTCGCTGTCGTTTTCTTACAAAAAATGGAACACTTGATCCAAAGTTGTAGGCGACTCGTCAATAGAGCTGTAGCGTTCTCGAGAGAGTTGATAAATACTTTACACTGAGACGTTTTAAAAAATTATGTGGATGGTCTAACTCTTTTATATTTTTATCTTAGGTTTTTCTTCTATGCCTTAACCACCAATTCTTTAAATAACAAGTCACAGAGAAGTATTTTTTTACATGAATTTTTCTATTTTTTTCTTCACGTGTATTACACAGTGCTACCGCATTCATCCGCACAACCACTCCAATGGTCAATGACAACAGTAACAGTAATAACCACCATACAAATTATTAATTTTCGCATATTTTTCTACACAAAACGACTCGGACACAATTGTAGCACCATCAAAGTGTGTAATAACAAAGTTATATGTAGAACCGGCAAATGGCAAAATAGCAAACAAATCGCACAGAGGCAGCATACGTTGCTGAAAGTGTTGCTGCTGCAACAAAACTGAAAATCTCGGCAACAAAACGCTCCGACTATCAATTGGAAATTCTATCCACATAAAACTTGCTTCCTCCCGAAAACTGTGAGTGGCAAATCTAGTGGTGACTATCTAGTGCTGAAAGCGACGCATATGTGGCTAATAGAAAACGAGACGCAAGGTGGAATCAATAAGTAGCAGCTACATAAATGCAAAAGCGTTAAGATGAGAACAGCAGCAAAAGGCGTTGTTGTTGACAATGGCTATGGGAAAAGCACATCATCATACATATGTATTTAGTATACCATGACGTTCATGAATCAACGATGACTACGGTCAGCGACCACAAACATGTATGATACATGCTTATTGAAATGATATTGTCGGTGCAGTCAAGCACCAGACTTGTTTCATTCTACGAATAAATAAGAATAGCGGTTGCAACTTTGCGCAAAAAAAGTCAAGAAACTCTTCGGATTTGTCTACCAAGTATACCCTTTTAGGAGTAATATGTAGTCTGAAGTTACGAGTACTACCATACAAAAAATTGTGCGATTAATCTCTTATCCCTTTGATCAGCAGTGATGACAACTATACCTTTATAGGTCTAGATTTTATCGGGCCTCGCTTTACCGAACGGATAGGGGCAACAGTGAGTGTCGTGGGTTAATCTGGGGGACAGGAACTGGCTGAACAAATAGATGATTCGACGTTCTGCACTGTGAACTGGGATGCCCCCACGAGAGTTGTTGTTGTTGTGGTAACGACATAAACACTCCCCGAAGGTTTTGGGGAGTGTTGTCGAATTAACAGTCCTTGACCGGATTTGAACCCGGTACGCTCCGGTACTCCCTTGCGGGACTGCCCGACTGTCTTGGTAGCGATTTATGACCAGTGAAACCTTCTAAGTCATGTCATCCCTCCTTCCGTAAATTGTTCTATCTCGCCAGACCGTCCATCGTCAGCGCTGGTTTCATAAACTGCGTTGACTGGCACCTTCACAGATAGTCCTCTCAATCGATCGCCCCACAGACTTTGTCACCACCGGAAATCGCACCTTTACTAATTTCAGCAAAGCTGATTAGGCTGATTTTCTTAACTTCACTGAGAGCACCTTCGCTACTCTTCCCATCCCGTCTGAAGTACGAAAAGGAGAAATGAGTTTCGCATGGTCAGAGCTTAAGCCTCAAATCAATACATTGCGTCAGGTAGAATCAAGGAGGTACGCCTGTATAACCCCGCAGAGGCAGCGGCCCTGGCAAATGAACGTGACCATGTGCGACGCTTAGACCCTACGGATCCCCAAATTCAAGATCTTAATGCGGAAATCAGACAGCTGGTTGATCAACACAAATGAGCCAAATGGGAGGAGCACCTAAGGTCCTGCAACCTCTCTGCCGGTGTTGGCAAAGTATGGTCCACTGTTAAATCTTTGTCAAATCCGACCAAACCTAACGACAAAGTATCCATCACCTTTGGTGATAAGGTACAGTCAAAACCGAAGACTGCATCCTCCGGTTACAAAGAAAATTAGACGAGCCACCAGGGAAGCGCACAAACGTAAAAATAGCCAAGCGCCCATTGCCGCCACCACCACGGAGGTTCAGAAGGCCAAACGGGGGTCTAAAGACTCAAAATCGATAGGCCCAGACGGTATATCCATGCTGATGCTAAAACATCTCGGCGAAGGGGGAGTAAGGTACCTCACAACTGTCTTCAATCTGTCCATGACCACCTTTGTCATTCCAGAAAAATGGAGACAGGCAAAGGTGGCGCCACTACTAAAGCCTGGCAAGCCGGCCAACGAGGGGGAGTCCTATCGACCGGTATCACTCCTCTCGCCAGTATTGAATACCTTGGATACAGTCCTGCTCCCTTACTACACTGCTAACTTGTGACTAGCCGAACATTAGGATGGATTCCGTAAAATGCATAGCACGAACACCGCGCTCAACGCCACAACCACTCAGATAGGTGTCGGTCTCAACTAACATCGCCCAAATGACAGGACTGTGCTGGTTGCTCTTGACCTGTCGAAAGCCTCCGATACGGTCAACCATGCGCAACTCATTAACGACCTGGAAGACTCGTCTCTTCCCCCCTGTCTAAAGCGCTGCACCGCCAATTATCTGAGTGGTCGGCAATCATCGGTTGAATTCAGAGGCGAACGATTAAAACCACGTATAACCAAACGAGGGGTGCACAGGGTGGTGTCCTATCCCCGCTTTTGTACAATTACTACATATCGAGGCTCCCATCCCCACCAGATGATATGATGCCTCTCACCTCTCATTACCCATCTTATCCTTCCTTATCGAAGGAGGGGTGACATGACCTAGAAGGTTTCACTGGTCATAAATCGCTACAACGACAGTCGGGCAGTACCGCAACGGAGTATCGGAGCGTACCGGGTTCAAATCCGGCCAAGGACTGTTAATTCGACAACACTCCCTAAAACCTTCGGGGATGGGTTTTGTCGTTACCACAACAACAACAGCAACCAGATGGTGTTTCGATCGTGTCGGACGGCGATGACTGCACGATCCTGGCGACGGGCCCCTCCGTAGACGAGCTGTGCTCAAGAATAAACTCATACCTCCCATCCTTGTCCGGTTGTTTCGCTGGATTAAATCTGACATGGTCACCGACCAAGTCCTCGGCCACCTTATTTCTGACGTGGATAGCGCAGGTGAACATGGAATTAGACGTCTACGTCGACGGCATCAAGCTTCCAACTGTCACACATCCCAAAATCTTAGGGGTCACGTTTAATAACATTTTTTTTACTACGGTGCTCATGTAGCCGCGATTACCACCAAAGTACAAAGCCGCAGCAATATCCTCAAATAACTAGCTGGCAGCACTTGAGGAAAAGACGTTACTGGCAACGTACAAGGCAATTGACCAGCCGGTTCTGAGCTACGCGACGCCTATATGGAAGCACACGCTCCTCGGAAGTACACGCTCCTCTTCAGCCAACTCAAGTGGCGACTCAGTGTGGAGGTCATTTAGAGCCCGCCCGCAGGTCAAACGGCGAAAAGATGTGATGCCAGATCTCATCATAGTGCTTACGGAAGTGACTCCTTATTCTCCTGGGAGGCGGATTTTCGATGAGCAGGCTCCTGTTTGGGTGCAGTGGTTTATGGCAGTTGAACAGGAATTGCCTGGTCAACATCTCGCTATGCTCTTTCGCACCGAGCATTTTAGCCTCACTATGGAGGTGATGCTCAGGAGACATAAGGAGGCACCCCGTGGCAGTTCTGAGTGTGGTGTTTTGGCAGGCCTGCAACCACTTCCAGTGTGTGTCTGCTAGCCCCGGCAACCATATAGGCGTCGCGTAGCTCAGAACCGGCTGGCCGATTGCCTTGTACGCTGCCAGTAACGTTTCTTTATATTTTCCCCAAGTGCTACCAACTAGTGACTTGAGGATTTTGTTACGGCTTTGTACTTTGGTGGCAATCGCGGCTACATGAGCACCGTAGTTGAACATGTTATCAAACGTGATCCCTAAGATTTTGGGGTGTGTGAAAGTCGAAAGCTTAATGCCGTCGACGTAGACGTCTAATTCCATGTTCACATGCGCTGTCTACGTCGTAAATAAGGTGGCCGGGACTTGGTCGGTGACAGTGTCAGATTTCGTCCAGGGTAAAAACTGGACAGGGATGAGACGTATGATTTAACTCTCGAGCAGAGCTCATCTACAGAGGGGCCCGTCGCCAGGATCGTGCAGTCGTCGGCGTAGGAGAAGATCGAGATACCTTCTGGGGGGGAAGGGAGCCTCGATATGTAGTAATTAAACAAAAGTTTGGATAGGACACCACCCTGTGGCACCCCTTGTTTAATTATACGTGGTTTGGATCTTTCGCCTCTAAATTCAACCGATGACCGCCGTTCACTCAGTTAGTTGGCAGTCCAAGGCTTTAGGCAGGGGGGAAGAGTTGAATCCTTCATGTTGTTAATGAGTTGCGCATGATTGGCCGTGTCGAAGGCTTTCGACAGGTCAAGCGCAACTAGCACGGTCCTGTCATTTGGACGATGTTGGCTGAGACACCTATCTGAGTGGTGATGGCGTTTAGCGCGGTGGTAGTGCTATGCATTGAATCCATGCTGATGTGCGGCTAGTCACAAGTTAGCGGTGTAGTAAGGGAGCAGGACTGTATCCAAGGTATTCACTACTGGAGAGAGGAGTGATATCGGTCGATAGGACTCCCCCTCGTTGGCCGGCTTGCTAGGCTTTAGTAGTGGCGCCACCTTTGCCTGTTTCCATTTTTGTGGAATGACAAAGGTGGTCATAGACAGAATGAAGAAAGTTGTTAGGTACCTTACTCCCTCTTCTCCGAGATTTTTTGCATCAGCATGGATATACCGTCTGGGCCTATTGATCTGGAGCTTTTGGACCCCTGTATGGCCTCCCGAACCTCCGTGGTGGTGATGGCAATGGGCGCTTGGCTATTTTTCCGTTTGCGCGCTTCCCTGATGGCTCGTCTAATTTCCTTGTCAACCGGAGGATGCAGAACAAATTGCTCGCAGAAAGCGCTCGCGCATCTCTTCGGTTTCGACTGTACCTTATCACCAAGGGTGATAGATATTTTGTCGTTAGGTTTGGTCGGATTTGACAGCAGACCATAATTTGCCAACACCAGCAGAGACGTTGCAGGAACATAGGTGCTCCTCCCATTTGGCGCCCTTGTGTTGATCAACCAGTCGTCTGATTTCCGCATTGAGATCTTGAATTTGGGGATCCGTAGGGTCCAAGCGTCGCACATGGTTACGTTCATTTTCCAGGGCCGCCTCTGCGGGGAAATACGGATGTAGCTCCTTAATTCTACCTGACGGTATGTATTGATTAGAGGCTGAAGCTATGACCATGCGAAAGGCTTTTTCCCCATCTCGTTCGTCGGACGGGATGGGAAGAGCAGCGAAGGTGCTCTCAGTGAAGTTAAGAAAACCAATCCAATCAGCTTTGTTGAAATTAGTGAAAGTGCTATTCTCAGAAGTGACAAAGCCATTGGGGCCATTGGGAGCACTATCGGTAAATGATCTGATGCAAGAGTTAGCATTGCTCGCCAGTCAACTCAGTTTATGAGACCAGCGCTGACGATAGTAAGATGTGGCGAACTAGAACAATTTACCGCGACTCTAGTGGGGGCATCCTCGTTCGCCGTGCAAAACGTCGAATAGTCTATTTGTTCAGCTAATTCCTGTCCCCTACCATCAACCTGTAGGCCGAGGATTACACGATTATCACCTCTGAGTAACGCACTGATGTCAGGGTGGTAATTCTTCGGACAGCAGGTGGCAGGAGGTATATAAATGTTGATTATTTCAAGATCGACATCGCCATACCTTGACGTTCTAAGGTGTTGTCCCTCGGGTCGACATCGGGCTTAAATAGACGATATTGCACAGATTGATGAGTGATGAAGGCGAGTCTGCCCCCAAGTCCTCTCTTGCGGTCACGCCGGTGGATGTTGTAGCCTTCACAGGTCCGAAGATCTGATCTGGCGCCTAGCTTTGTCTCTTGAATAGCAGCAATCTTGATATTTTGCTGCCTCATCAAACTTTCTATCTCACTAACCTTGCCGGTTAAGCCGTTGCAGTTTAATTGTAGGACACGAAAGTGCGAAGAGGGAGAAATAGTCACACTGGGAGTCAAGGACTGGTGCATATGCCTAGGTGGAAGCAGGCTGGGTCGCGCACTGCGTCGCAATCTAAAAGACGAGGGGTCCGGACCACCGAAAGGAGGCGAATCGGTTGTTGTTGTTGTTGTGGTAACGACAAAAACACTCCCCGAAGGTTTTAGGGAGTGTTGTCGAATTAATTGAACCCGGTACGCTCCGGTACTCCCTTGCGGTACTGGCCGACTGTCGTGGTAGCGATTTATGACCAGTGAAACCTTCTAGGTCATGTCACCCCTCCTTCCGTAAGGAAGGATAAGATGGGTGATGAGAGGTGAGAGGCATCATATCCGTAGATCAACCATCGAATTGCACGTCATTACCTTTGTGCATATTCTAAACCCTGAATCGGTCGACGTTGTAGGTTGCGTAGCTCGACAACATGGCGCAACGTACGTATCAGTCCATAAGTTCCTGTTACTAAGTTGAGAACATATGAACAGGTGACATAGGCCAAGGCAGGAATAGCATTTGACTGATGTCGCAGGTGTATATAGTCTCAACCGACAAACAGTGCACATGGTGTAAGGGAGCAGGATCTGGTGGTTTTGGCGTACATAATGCTGGAAGAAGAAGGGGAAGTTGTAAGTGGTAAGTGGGTGGGCTGTCGCTTAGCATTGCTCACATCTAAAAGAGCAGTGCTACGTAGAAAGTAGCTGTGAGCAGCTGTGTCAGGTGTTGGCGCCGGTGGGCGTGAGCGGAAGCGGGAGTTACACACTACTTGCTGGGCAGTATTAGTGCTATTAGTCGTGGAGACTGTATCTGGAACTTGTGGCGGTGCGACACTGGATCGGCGTTGGCCACGGGACGCCCTGTGGCGTGAAAAGCAAGGGGCCACAAAAGTTTTGAAGAATCTAGGGGGGCTATGTATGCATGGATTTAGCCCGGAGCACCTAGTTTTGTGCAACCATCTTTTACAAGTATTACATTGGACTGAGAGTGAACGTTTGAAGTAAATATTCTTCCAGCAAAGGTGACAAGTTAGACAGGGTCTGATATAAAAACCCGAGTCATTCCGGTACGTAGAAGCGGCTGTTGTGGGAATGTGATAGGCTTTTGCACACGTGAACCCTTGATAATCTAAATTATCCAGCTTTCAGTTGTCATCGCCGGATTATTTCATGTAGTTAAATCCAAAAACAAGTAAATTTGCGCTTTTTCACATGAAACAAATGTTAAAATCAAAAACTTACCCTAACTCCAAGGAATCGCGCCTCTAGCAACTCCTGCTTGCGCGGGTTTAGTGAAGGCTGAAATTTATCCATTATGCTGCTATTTTGTTTTGAGTGCTTCAAGTTCGTAATATAATATATATGCTTATAACGATAAACACTTTCACCAGTAGCTCAACTCCAGTTTAATTGAAATTTTGACATTTATAAACAAAAATAATACAAAAGTACATTTCAATCAATGAATTGAATCAGAAAAGGCCGGTATCACTACCTTATCGACTTGCATTTCTGTTCCATTCCCAGCATTCTATCAAAACAAGCCTCTGGCAATTGCAAAGTGGCTCTTGTCTGGCAGCACTTAGACGGCAGCTGTAATTTATCCGGCAATACAAACCGCAAAAAAAAAAAATAAACAGAAACACACATCCGAACACACTTACAACTCGCTTTGATTCATTTTACGTTGCTTACGTTGTTATTACGTTACGTTGGCACATTTTTTACTCTGCTGATAGTAGCCATTCTCACCCCTGCACCCTGAAGCGAAAAAACAATCAATGCAAAATTATTTATGAACAAGCTCACTATTTCACCGGTCATACGCATTTTCTTATAGCACAATTAGCTTTTCATGTGTCAAAATATCAAAGAAACTTAGTTTCGCAATACATTTTTTGAGATTTTTTTTGCTCAATTTTTGTTTGGAGAATATGACAGACACAAGGCACACGCAGAGATATAACAAAATTAACGCAACAACAGTTGTGAGGACGCTTGCCACACTTGAGTTTTTTTTCTGTCTAGAAGTCTAGGCTAATAATTACCAAAACGAAGAAATAAGTACCAATTTATCAATACGCACAAATACAAAACAAAATTTTTATCCCTTCACTTGGTTTCGTTCCAATTCAAGACGAATTCACTTACAGGTGATCTCATAAGAACATATGAGCAGTGGCTTCTTATTGATCTATGCAATCTGACAGGAGAAGCCGCCAAAGGAAAAACAAAACACTTGAAGTATGTGTATTTATCCAGCAACAAATTCGCTGTGATATCACCTGGTATAAATTCGTCTTGTTCCAATTTACAAAAAGTAAATGAAGCAAAGAAGACTAGGGGTGACGAGATAAAGGGTTTCAAATTGCTTGCTTTAGACTAGATTGCTTTGTGCGCTCTTTCTTCTCTGATTGAACTACTTTCGTTTGGATATTTAAAATAAATTTTTATTAAACTTTAACATTATTTTTCATTTCATGTTGGTAGTGTAGCAGGCCTGCCACACCGAAGATCCCAGGTTCAAGTAACAACCAAATGTTTTCGAAAGTGTGTTCAGTAGGGAGCCGACCAGTGATGGTCAGCAACCACCCAAGTGTATTTTTGCCTTGAAAAAAGTTGTAAACAAAAATTGGTCTGCTTTTGCAGATAGATTTCTAAATCGGCATAAAACATGTAGGCCCCTATGTCCCTAGGTATGTATATCGCACAAATGATTACTATTATTATTTTTAATATACCGAAATAGGATTTGAATTGTTGGCCACCACTACTCCCTCCGCATAAGTCATGATCCAAATAACAAGATCTCGCATTAAAAGTGTAAATATCTGGTTCTTACGTCACGCTTTTGAAAACATATCTGCTTGGGGAAAAAAGGAAAACAAAAAACAATTTTTTTTATTGATTGCGAGTTTATTTTTATTTTGACATACATATGTTTGTTTATAAAAAAATTATGTAAACACTCATTTCTTTTGTTGCGAGCGCATGAATATGTTATAGTGGGTAGTATATCAGCATTGCATACTTAAATTGGGAGGGCCGATTCCCATTTACGTCCTAATTCAAGTGTGATAACAACATTCGTTTTACCGGCAAATATATAGTTTGGAAACTTTTACAACCTTTTGGTATTCTGCCGACTTAAATTGCAGTTCAATTTCGTAACCACCAAAAAAGGTGGTTACGTCGCGTAACCACGAAAGAATGTACGTGTTTTGTAAATATTTTTGTGGACAGAAAATACCGAAAATTTTGTACACATACTAGTTTACAACAATTATTAAGCAATATAAGCACTTTTTTACACGAAGTTTCGTTCGCGATTGCATTTTATTCTCTATTGCGGATTGTTTGTTTTTGACAGCGTTACCATGTACGCTAGAATCGCGGTTACATGAACTGCATTGCCAACGGTTAGGATATTCGGTTAGCTAACCTTCCAAGGACAAATTACTGGTTACGCACAGAATTGACACGTTAATAGCAATAGTGAGGTGCGATATACCTCCTAAGAGATTCAGGTCGATTTACTGATCTAATATGTGGTATTCTGCTTTTTACTGTTTTTTTACAAATTTGCGGGATATGTATATGTTTTATGCCAACTCCGAACGGCAGAAAAACACTCGGAGGTCTTGCCAAACCTATGCCATTTAGAACAATCTTTTCTTAAGTATTTAGGGTTTTCTTTTTTCAGGCCTAGATCCCAGGACCTTCGCTATGTAAGGCCAGCGGACTAACTATACCACGGATTCCCGCTTCATGTAGCATATAAATAGATATCCAGTGAGGTGCAGCAAATGAATTTGTCCTTTTCGTAACTATTTTTACAGCCTCTCACAAAACACTTCATTTAAAAAAAATTTTTTTTAATAAAACTTGAAAAAACGCGACGAAACGCATTAATGTTTACGAAATTTAAATTCAAATCTCAAAAAACGTCAATGAAAATGTGTAAAGAAAAGTCAGTTAAACTAACTGAAAACTTCAAAATCGTAACGTCATTTCTCAAAAACTTTTTTCTTAAATAAAATTACAAATACACGGTACACCTTTAGTAATTGGATCATGCGCATAAGTAAAGTGAAAATAAAAAAATTCACCTACGGGTTTGGTAACGGACGGTAAAACAAAATCCATGGAATTTTGGTAAGAAACAAAAAATCATTTACATTGTCTTCCATAAGATTGGTCTAACCAGATGTTGTATGATGATGTAATAAAGTCACAACGAATCAGAGCAAACGAAAACAAAAAGTACCATTTGTGAAACGATTGTACCGAAGTGGCAACCGTAATTGTGAGAGAAAAAGTGCTCAGCGCACTCATACATATCCACTCGAGAACTCCGTGGAACAGCTGGTTGATTATGTTACGAATGCTGCCATACGGTGGAAATTGTTAATGCTAATTTTTTTAAGGTGAGTTCAGAATGTGTTAATTTTGAATTAGTTCGTAATTCATGTAGAAGTTATGGCTCCTCCCGCTCGACCAACGAACAGGAGAATAAACATTTTTTGAAAGTTTAAGCAATACCCTTGCTGGCAAAACTATCGTTAATGGATTGCGTAAAACTATTATAAATACCTTTCGGTCAGTTTGTAGCAGCAGATCAAATTTTTCCGACATTCGTTTTCGATCAAGCCTACGGAGGTATTTATAATCACTTTACTACCGAGAAAATTACTAAAAAAAAGTATCGAAAACGGATTGAGGATGTTTTTGTTAAGGATTGGTTCCAACCCGTTCCACCTTAAAAAAATATGAATCGACTGACGCAGACCTGGCACATTTTGCCATTATTACTCTCTTTTCTCGTCATCACCTTTCCTCAAGCGTTCCCTGATTGTTTGAGGACCCACTGGCAGTATTGATTCTGGGCAAACGGGATCTCTATTCACTGCATTCCTTGCTAGGCTTCCCGCGATTTTCTTCCACCCCTATGTGACCCAGAACCCAGGCTTGCAGCACGCTGTTCCGGCTTCCTAAGTAGTGCAGATTTTCAACGCACTCGAGGACAAGCTCTGAGCTTATCTCGCATGAGCATATTGTCTTGAGTGCGGCTTCACTATTGCTAAGAATGGCCGGGCTGAAGATTGAGCTTGGCAAATATTGTATACTTCCGCTTGAAAGATGCTCGGGAGGCGTTTATTTCGGCCCCCAGAGGCGTTTATATCGGCTTCCATTATCGAAAATTGTTTACAGGAGCTATTACTAAGCTTCGCAGAATGGCCGAGAGTACCTCCTTGGGTGCACTCCCTAGTGGTGTTTGCCTGCGCTGTGCTCCTTCTTGCCCAGGTGTCAGCGGTTCTTTTGCGGAGTAAATCATCTATCCACTTTTGGGCAGGCATCTTAAGTCCTCCATTCTGTAGTGCTCGATTCAACCTGTTATCGAATGCGCGTTCAATATCAAGGAAAACGCAGAGCATTGTTTCCTCACAGGTGAACGCCTCTGAATCTCAGTAGGTAGCTGATAGACGGCTGTGTCCGGGCCTATCTGCTCTATACGCATGTTGACTAGGATGTAGAAGCGGTTCTCCCTGGTATCACGAACCTTTTTTTTTAACACAAATGGAGTTAGACTTATTGGTCAGAAGGACTTCGCTAATGAGTAGTCCCTAACTCCTACTTTTTGCTCTCCTCCACATTGTAGGTATGTATGCCAGCGCAACGCTGTCTTTCATAATTCCAGTTATGTGTGGGACGAGTTGGTTGGCCTGCTTCATCAAGCCAGGCTGCTGTTTTGCCATCCTTGCAGACTACAAGGAGAAGTCCTGCTCGGAAGTACATGTTGCAGAAAGCTAGAGCGTGATCCCATCCCATGAACACTTGGTCCATTATGATATCCTCTAAGATTTTCTGGTCACGTTGACTGCTTTAAGGGATAATAATAATAATAATCCAATTTTTGATGTACCACTTTTAGTTATCCTCTAATTGGTGGGTCCCAAACTTACGGAATCGGAAAGCGAAAATCGTTAAAGGTACAAGACATTCGGCACATCCGAAGTCAGCACTTTCCTTACCTGTTTTTTTTATATCTAATTGGGACATCAACCGGAGACATTTGGTATGATAGCCAGACCCCATATGCCACGTCATACATCCGATCTATGGCCAATGTCATACTTAGAGCCGTTTTCACAATCTCCGGTTAACGCTAGACAGAAATTGTTCGGCTATATATCGGATGAAGTGCCAGTTATCGCTTACCTTAATGATGCCTTGCACACAAGGTATTTAAATTTTAGACGCATAGGATTGGCACGGCGTAACCGGACTAGGATAAATTACTATCAGCAATTAAGCAAAAGTTGATAAATTTTAGCCAAATTTGGTATGTAGTTGGTATTACAAATAGTCGAAAACGGGCTATAACCAAACAATTTATTCATATAAAAAATGGCAAAAAATGGCAAAAAACGTGAAAATTGGAGAAATCAATAGTATGTGAAATTAATCGACCTTACGGTACTAAATAGAAAATCTTGGAAAACGGCGCACAGTGGTCTCGTGAGGTTCAAAACCACCTAGAGGGCACAAAACTTAACCGATTTTTAAAATTTAAACGGGGTATTGTTCAGCAGCTAAAAAGCAAGAGATTTGACCAACCTTGTGAGAAACAACACAATCGACTATTGGTGCTGTATCGTAAATCCCTATCCGTAAAGTAACCTTACCGACCAATTGCATGTTGGTTTTTCTCTTACGTTAAGGATACGACTACAGCGATACGACAAACGCACCAATAACTTCAGCTTAACGCAACAGACAAACTTCCTTATCCATAAATCCATAGTCATAACCATACTATAATATAGTTAACTATATCCATGATTGGTGCCCTAACCTAAAAAGGATGGTATTTTCATTTGAATTAAAGAAACAATTGCTAATGATTTACACAACTAACAAATCACTTAATCAAAATGTATCAAAAACGAAACATAAAAGATCCAAACAGTTAATGAAATTACCAGCTCAAAAATATAGGTTATGTAAATGGCAGAAAACCAAAAACTAATTTTTATTTAAAAATCAATAAATCACACTGAAAATTTTTTAAAAAGCTTATTCTTAGTTTGGCTTACGTTTTAAAATAAATTCGACGATGATTTGGCATTAAAATTGTACTAGCAAAAATGTTCTTAGCCTATTAATATAAAGATTATGAGTATTACAGAATAAACTTGCGAAAATGTTTGATGTAAAATCAGTTCCTTTTGCTGTTGTTGTGATAGCATAAAACACCCTTCCAAAGACTTGGAGTGCGCTGTAGTTGTGACTGTACTTGGGTGTGCGCTTGATGTGGCACTCCTTGGGTGGACTGTTGATGCTCCTGCCCTTTAATGGTCTGCATATGCGGCTGCCCTTGCGCGGTTTGTTGATGTGACAGTCCTTGGACGGGCTGTTGCTGAGGTTGACCTTTGAACGTTTGTACTTGCGGTAGCACTCTACCTTGTCGTTCCGGCGTTGTAGACTCGGCTTTGGCTGGTACAATAAAGGTATTACCAACAATCTCTTTTCCTTTATGCTGTGTCGTACTCGTACTGACATGCGTTGACGAGGCGGCGGATGTTGTAACCTGGGAGGTTAAGCTTTGTGGAGGCAATGGGCGACGAAAACATTGATCTTCAGCTTCTTTTTCTTGCTCGGTTAATAAATCTTCAAGTAAAAGCATGGTCAGTATCTTGAATTCCCTTACCCGTTTATCTGAAAGACTCTTTAGATCTGGCAGTAGGCTTAAGAGAAACATTTTACTGGAATCGGTTGGTGTCTTTTTATCTTTATTTTCTTGAATACCTTGCATAACTGTCTGGTTGAGCTCATTTGCTTCGTTAAAAGCTGACTTCAACTTCTTTACTTCTGTAATGATTGGTATATCTTGAAGTCTTTTAAGTGTTCCTGATACTAAAGCAACATTTTGGTCCTCAGCATTTCCTAATAACTCGACATTTTCGCCACACTGTTCCTCGTTAGGTTCGTGTATAATGATATTAGCTGTATTCTCTGAATGACTTACAGGATTTGTAGAGTTTATATATGGTAGCATAAAATCCATAGCTTCACGCAAATAATATGGTTTTTTGGCTTTTGCAGCAGTCCCACTTGGGTATGGTTTAAGACTCCGAATGTAGGCATTTCTAATGCTTCGCCATTTTTCCTTACAATCAATAGCTGAAAATAAATATGTATACGTATAGAATGATTAGTTATAGTTTTGCAAGAGTAGGTGAGCATAGTAAAATAAAGTTTTTATTAAATCTACTATACAAATTTCGATTCGGAATTACAGAATCTATCTTTCTTTAATCCAAAAATTATGAAAAGTAAAAACAATTTACTTTTTAGGCCCCTCTTTTCTTTACTTCTCATGCTGGAAAATAATTGGAGCTTCACAACTGCTGTTGATAACTAGCTCCTGCTATAACAGTTGAAGCGATATTTATACCTTTCATGACATTTAAATGGTATTATAACTTTGGTGCGATGTTTGCAAGTATGACAAGAAGAAGAGATGGACCGAACCGATTTAGGCCGCTCTTATGAGAAAAATTCGATCTAAGACTGCGGTCGAAAGAGTTGATCGAACGAGTTTTCATTTGGTATTACCACAGACATTCGATGAAGACTATCGTCATTGTGAATTTCGATCATTTCACCTATTCACAATAGCACATTGTTGTCAGTTGTGATTTAAAATAAGTGAAAATCAACAAAACAAAACGAATAAAGTGCTATACGTTTTTATGTATTTTCAGGAATACAAATATAACAAGTTAGGAAGTCTAAGTTCGGGTGGAACAGAACATTATATACCTAGTAGTGATCTATTATGTCATCCCAATTTACGCAGGTCTATTTTAATACTTTCAGTTCATATTTGCGTTCAAATAGACAGACGGACAGACAGGTAGACGTATCGAGAGACGGGCATGCCTACATCGACTCAGCTCATGCTGCTGATCATTTCAGTATACTTTTTGATGGGACTATCTCTTTTTCTTCTCATACGTACAAACATTTCTTGTTCATGAAAGGTATGAATATCAAAAAAGATATAGACTTCGCTTTTGCAGTGGGGTATTAACTACTTGCCCGGATATTTTACTTTTCATCCTGAACGTTTTGATATACATTAATAAATATATATCTCGATTCGTTTATGCCGAATAAAGTAATATACCTTGTGTGCGTAACAAAAATAGATAGAAAAAGGTTGTCTTTCATAGGCGCCAAAGAACTCAACCGATCTTTATGAAATTTTCACAATATATACTTGGGTTCAATTCGTTATAACTCCGTACTTTTTTGGTCTAAATTAATGAAATTTGGATATATGTATCACTTAGTCGATATCTACATAATTTTTCAAAAGTGGGCGGCGCCACGCCCACATATTTTGTGTTTTGTTTTGCTCTTGAACTTTCATGATAGGTTCAGGAGTTCGCTGGGCACGACACAGTCTGTATATACCTTTTGGAAAAGCCCCCAGGTTATATAAAGCTGCAGTTCGGTCATAGTATATGTCTACTAGTAGCGCAACTTACTCCCAATCTGCACACACGCACAAACCACACAGGGTGTGTTGTATGCAGTAATAAAACAATCAAATTTAAATACTGCGATATTGAGCATGAAGACTTGAAACTCCCAATTTATTGAATATAAAGCAGTTATAACACGTTATCAGTTACTATAGAATGCATATTTCAGTTTAAATTGAAGTTTTTAGTTGCAGTTTTTACTTTAAAACAACTCTGAACGCGATTTCCTTCATTATACTGTTGTTGTTGTTGTTGTTGTTGTTAACAGTGCTTCGCCCTGCCCCAGATTGGACAGGGTTACACTGAAATAACAGCCCTTGGCCGGGTGAAAAAACCCGGGTCATTCCGGTGCGATAGAACCGGCTCTCGGATTACCTTCATCCAATACCTTCCACTCCGCTTCGCAAAAGAAGATGCCAAACTAGTACGGGTAAACAATGAGTTCGGTATAGCTAGGAGTTTATTTGGTTCAAGTTAATGACATTTTATATATAGATGTGTTCTATATATCAAAACGTCAAAACAACGAATATCGAGTTTGCTAGTATATTATAAAACGGCCAAAGCAAACCACGATTTTCAGCATTCTTTTGTAAAACTGAGAGACTAGTTTGCGTTCAAATAGACAGACGGAGGGAGGACGGGCATGGCTAAATCGACTCCGTTCATCATGGTGATCATTTTAGTGAACTTTTCTCTTCTAGTTCTCATACTTACATACATTTAATGTTTATGAAAGGTATGAAAATCAAAAAAGATATATAACTTCGCTATTGCAGTGGGCTATTAACTACGTGCCCGAATATTTTGCTTGTGTGTTTCCCGATTTGGCTAATTTTTGGCAGGAGTATAATACATACTACTGAGAAGCAGCTGATCAATTTTCATTGAAATATCAATATTGAATTATAAGCGATTGCCTTTGAAAATAGCAGAAATTTTATGCTGAATTTTTTTGCGGCCTAGTTTTTCTTAAAAAGCTTATTATGTGTGCAAAATCTGATTGATATAACTTGCTTAGGTGAAGAAATATCGCTTTTTAAATTTTACAAAAAAATTTCTCAGAACTATGTTAAAAAACTGGGAGTGGACATTAACCGATTTCGCGCATTTTTACAACAAACAGTTACCTTTATATATAGAACATTATCACCACATTTCGTTTCGACAAATCAATTTTTGGCGCAGTTATGGCATAAAAAGTTTTGTGGAATAGTCCACTACAAAAGGGCGGGACAACGCCCATTTTCGAAAATGTTAAGTTTTTGGATTTCTTTGTTTACGGAAACTTTAAAAGTGAAATATAAATGATGTAAAGCTATTTTACGCAAAGTTATTGCCTATTTAATATATCTACGATCTTCTTCAAAATCTTTCATATAAAAGTGGGCGTAAACCTTAACCGATCCCGCCCATTTTTTTTTTTGGAACATTCCCTGCATACCTGGAAACCTGCGTGCTGAATTTCGTTTCGATATCTTGAACGGTTTTTGATTTATGATTAATATTATTTCTAAATTTGACTTAATCAAAAGTGGGCGGTGCCACGCCCATTTTCAAAAATTTCTCGAAAAATTTATTTTATGCCTCAATCTCAATGTATTCATCCTTATAGGTGTATTATGTACTGTGTAATCATTTTTTGTGTTTTCGAAAATATTTTATATATAAAAAGTGGGCGTGGCTATCGTCTGATTTCGCCCATTTTAAATAGCACTCGGAGATGAGTGCCAAGGAACCTGCATACCAAATTTCGCTAAGATATCTCAAAATTTACTCAAGTTATCGTGTTCACAGACGGACGGACGGACGGACATGGCTTAATCAATTTTTTTTTTCGTCCTGAACATTTTGATATATATAAGTCTATATCTATCTCGATCCGTTTATGCCGTTACGTACTGCCGTTAGGCGACTAAAGATAATATACCTTGTGTGCGTAGCACTACTAGGTATAATAAGTTCTTAAATATAATGAAGTAAATACAAATATATGACTACAATGGAATTGTGGTCGACAATTCATCAGATGAGAAGGAAAGCTTACTGAAACTAGCCAGAAGTCGAGAACGATTGAGGGATGCCTCCAATTCTTTGGAAATAAATAGATTTAAAGATTTATAAAGAACTTTGAACTGGCCTAAGAAGCGTTTATGGACTTGCTCTCCATCACAGACGAGCTCTGAACGCAATCTGATAGAGCCAAATTTATTTCAAATATTTAGGCAATTCACAAGGTATCTTATTGTCTTATGTAGTATTTCTTTCAATACAACTCTTGTGAAAACACTTCATTGAGTTGTATGTCATATTCATATCCATCAAGTTGAATTTATATGAAAACTTGTCACTTGTTGACAGAAAATTTCAAATAAACTTTGAAAAGTAAAATAGCACACTTGAATACATAGGCTGCTCAATTGTATTGTGCTATTCAAATTTTACATGAGAAACAAAACAAAAAAAATATGATCGCTTTAAAATCATAGCACATAGACGAATATGAGACCTTGTGAATTGCCTAATTTTATAATTGGCACCAGTTAGATTTTGTCCTAGAATGCACTTGGACTTGCTCAACAACTATATATGTGGTGTTATCATAGGTGCTAGATGTTTTAAAAACGGGGTTTGTCCAAGATCGATAAAATTCCACTACGAGGAAGTGATTTCTTCCCACTTTTTTGCAGTCTAGACTTTTGTGCAAACATCTTTCGCTATATTCGGATTTTGCTCCATTAGTGACCAACATTTCTAGCTGTTGTTTTGTACTCACGACCTTAGATCTACATAAAATGAATACAAATAGATAAACGTAAGTATTTGAAATGAAAAAAGTACAAAATAAATACAAAGAACTTACATTTTTATTCGATCAAATAGTAGATACAGAACGAAAATTTCGACAACGATGCGCTACGCATAGTACGAATTTTAGATTCGATGTTCGACAACCAGCAAAGATACTTCCTTAGTTAAAAAAACTATTCAGTAAACTGGACTCTACGAAAATAAAAAAAATTCTAACTTTTACTTTTTATCAGTAAAGTAACACCTATGTGAGAATGTCAATGTTTGCAAAATATATATGCATGTTCGCCAACAGAGCAATACTTTAATTTAGCCACCGACTGCTAAAACGCATCCAAAAATGTCGAGAAGCATCGAAGTGTCTATTGGTGCAAGGAATGTTTTGTTTGACAATAAAATCATAATTCAGACAATAGAACCCAAAGCAAGCATTTTTAGAATTTTTGTCTGTCTCTCTATCTACTTGATAGAATCGAATGCATCGTTCACCGTTGCGTTACTAGGCGCTTAACTTAAAATTCAAGATATAAGGTTCTACGATAACTCAACCGGTTAGGAGTTATCGGCCAATATGTGGACCAGGGTGACCCAAATATGTTAGTACAATATGGGTATCAAACGAATTGTGTTAATGAGTGCTGCGATAAGCGATGTGGTTAGGCTCCATATCTCAACTAGCTTCTGAGATACAATGATTAAGTTCTGAGACGCAGCGAAGCGTGGGCGGGTCTTCTAATTAATAATAAAGTGAAAGACAGTCTTCTTAAAATATTTTTCTCGACACATTAGCCCTAAGTTTGGCCATCCAGCCATTGAGATTCTTTTCTAGTATACGGTGACGTGCAGTTTGCGCTGATAGTTTTACATCATAGTTGAATTCAAGATTTGCTTTGGTTAGCCTGCCCAATTTCCGATTGTCTGCAAACATTTTTTTTCTTGGCTTGGGAAAAGGGTCCATTTTTTGATAGCGATGAATGAAATTGACAACTTTAGCTACGGTGTTGTAATACAAAAGTAATCCTCCTATCAGAAAATGCTATAAATTTTGCGATTGGCCCCTAAAGTCAGTTCTGTTTTGACATTTGTGTAGTAAACACATGCGAAATACACGTTAATAAACAATGTTACGCTACACTGCTCCAGAGCGCGGAATATTGCTGACTATTTATTTGACCAATAATCGGTCGGGGCCAAACGGTTACTGTGAATGGTGAGCGCTACAGAGCAATGGTCAACGAGTTCTTTTTGCCGCAACTTGATGAATTGGGATTGGAAAACATGTGGTTCCAACAAGACGGTGCAACAGCACACACTGCACGTGTCACAACCGATATGCTGAACATCGGAAGCTTACTTTTGCGCCACCTTGTATTTGAAGGACTCCCACTTTTAAGCAGTAGCTGAATATGCATATAATGCTATTGTGAAAATAGTCAGGGAAAGCGCAAAGAGTAAATTAACCTGATTGAAAATGCAGTTATTTTCGATTCTTTTCTAATAATTATATCCACTTTTACGTAAAAGGAGATAAAGTTAAGAAAATGTTCCACCGTTTTATTGTTTGACATTTTACACAGTTGGATTAGGTTATAGGCGGTGGCGGTTGCCTCAGGAGGCAGCCCACTTGGACACTTTTACTGTTCGTTGTAATACCACATTTACTAACGGTGAGCTGATTTCAAGTTATTTCACAAGCCGCTGTATAGCTACGATATAGTTCCGGATAAGGTTAACTAAAATCTCTTAGAAAACTCCTCCGGACAGTTGAATACATCTCGCCAGTAGTATTTACGCCTTGTCCTAGCAATTGCTGGTCGGCTCAGAACTCCAATCACCATGGGCAGATGTGCCTTGGTAAATCCTAACAGTTCCTCCGACGATTTGGAGTCTACAACTGGCTAGAAGGATCTCGACACCTGACAAGAAGTGGTGTCAGCCAAGCGCTTGGTTAACTGATCCGAGGCCCACCTGTCCGCACTTGCCCTCTCGGCCCAGTAGATCTGAACTGCAGTTACCAGAGATGTTCTTGGTCCCCGACACCCAAATAATTTTAATCTTAAAATAGTTCAATGGCAAAGCGAAGTCAATCACTCCTTGACAATTCTCGATGGCACTGTGGCCGAGCCCTGCGCTCTTACAGTCGCTTGGGAATCCGAGTAAACATTGAATTCCATAACAGTAATGGCGCTGAGTAGCATTACATCCACTGCATCCTTAATAGAATCCACCTTCGCCTGGAAGACCCTGCAGTGATCGGCAGCCTAAATTTGTTTACCCAGTTAATTCATGAAAAAACTATTAGCTGTTAAGTCAATGGTGACGAAGTAATTTCAATTATTAAATTGCCAATTTAATTGTGTTGTGTATAAGTACTCGTATTAGAAAGGAATGCTGAAATTTAAATAAACTGAGACAATTCAAATTTAAATCCATAAATTGAAACAAAATGTTTAGAGTTTTACAAAAATCGACGCCTCTCCCGTTTTTGTCCTTTCTGAATGTTCACTTTTTCGGTTTCGTCTATTTCCGCCAATCTATATATTTTGGTTACGACTAAATGTAACTAAAATTCCCTGGAGTGTAGCGCCCACTTCTAAATTCTATGATGCACCCAGTGCCTACATGCACTTACTAGAGTTTTGCGGACTTTGGACGTCTATAAAGGATGAACACACGTACACGTTCAGTTTGATTTATAATAATTGTTATTGAAAGAGGCGTGCGCTGGTTTTATGTACATCGCCCCTTGTCAATTATGTGTATACATTATTTTACACAAACCACCCAAAAACTGCTTCAGTACTAATTGGAAAAGTTGGACCCCTTGAGACGTTATTTAATATCGATAGTCATACAGAGTAAAATTTAAGAAAAGGTAATCACCATATACACTTGTACATACTTATATATGTATTGCATATACAATGTATATGTATATATGCATACATTATACATGCATCATTTATTGATGGGGGGCGCTTTTATGGCGACACAGACGCTTTTGTTTCCGGTATAATAAACAATGAATAACAACACATAAACGCAGAGCTTCTTCCACATACACAAAAATACTTATATACATACCCAACCATGTCATCTGTTGAGCTATCTCTGACCAAGCTCTATCTGTAACCTCCTTCTGCGTATATTCCGTTAAATTGCTGTTATATAAAATTGGATATGTTTTCACTAATTGCACAAATTTCACAGTTTCATCAGGCATTTTAGCATAAAACACCTACAACCCACTTAAACAATTTGTTGTAATACCGTCTTGTTTGACGACAAGAATGACGACAGGTATTTTGCGGCAAGTGGCCGGCATTGCTCTGTATGTTTAGTAAAAGTTATGACAGCTAGAACGCTTGCGCGTTGCGTCAGATATTTACTTTGACAGCTAACTGGCATCCCTAAACTTACGCGGTAAACTTTAAGGCTTCGCCAAGATGAAATTTCGAATGAACTTGCGTTTAAAGCAATCTTATGCACGACAGGGACAGTGCCACAATTATGATACAAGATGTTGCATTTTCTAAATAAACATTAAGGGGCGCTTTCATAAAAGTCGTTTAACGCTAACCGGGGTTTAATTGACGTATTTTGTACGGTTATCTGTCAAATTAATCGTCGATTAGGCTTAACCGGCCTTTATGAAAGTGGCCCTAAAATATTAAAGTAATGGTAATCAATCATTAAATGGATTCTCAAGAAAATAATCAATCAAACCGGTAATCATTACGGTTAGTAATCATTATATAACAGGTCTGATAAGAAGATATCTTTAGGCCAAATACGCATTAATAGTTGCCTGCAGCAGTAGAGTTTACATGGGGAAGGTGTTGAGCTCGAACCCTTTTTCTTTTCATTCTTATTTTAAGTCAAATTTAGGGCCGCTTTCACCATCGCCGATTAGCGCTAAAGTGTCAGTTAGTGGCGCTTAGTGGCGAACGATTTAGCCAATTAAATTCCGATAAGCTTTAACCGGAGATGATGCAATTAGTTTTGCTTGAATGTATAAATGTCTTCCTATTTCTCTTTGCTGGAGTGTTAGCTTTTATCATATTATTACAAATGCCTGTCACAACAATGTCCTACTCCATTACAAATACCTTCAGTTACATCTAGGTTACGCATCAACATTAATAATCACCATCTTCACTTGAATTTTTATTAATTTTCAGATTTTTTTTAGCTTTATAAACTTTTAAGACCTCACTTTTTCTTAAATATCACCAATTTATACATTTTTCAAACAACAATGCTATTTTAATGTTTGACGGACACCAGTTAAATGTCAAAACACTCCTAAATTTGAACAGCTGATTGAACTTTTTCCCTCAGAAAGCATTGTTGATATCTCAACACCATTCCACGGATACGGCTATTGGCTGCTACAAGGCGGGTGCTTCAATTAACTTTCCGTAACGACATCTATCGTTTGTTTTAAAAACGCTAGAAAATACCTTTTAGGTGTTCGGTGACAGAACTTGTAAAGTGTCAGTGAAGTGAGAATGACGTAAAACTCTCTCGAAATGTAAAAAGTCAAAAATTTCCGCCGAATAGGAGTCGGTAAAAACTGGCAAGCAAAACAACTGTTACTTTTTTAAGTGGTTAATGGCTCAAATTTTTAAGTTTTTGTTGTTGCTTTCCTATGTCACGATCAGCTGTTTCTCACTTGCAAGTTTTACTGAGTGTAATTCCCCCGCCAGAAACTTGCAACGCTCTCTCCGAATGAAATGTCCAAATGCCCTCTCTCGCTGCAAATGTCTTGTGTCACCGAACACTTTTCAGTAAAAATTTTATCCTCACCCAATACAGCTAATCTCACTTTGATTTATGTTGGTATTTTTCTTATCACAACTGTATGTATTTATATAAATCTACTCATTTTATTAAGCTATTTTAATTACAAAAACAAAGTACACAAATCATAAATGTAGATTTTTAGAGCGTAGATTAAAGTACTTTGCTATTTCAGGTGCTGATCTATCATTAATATCTCTCGCTACTTTACTTGTAGCTCTATTGACAAGATCTCTTTGATGTAAATCATCAGCAGCGCTTATAATTTGAAACAGCGTCTCATTATCAACGTTCAAAAAGTTGTCTTTCCATTTTTCAATATTTTCCTTGTGCAAACCGTAGGATTCATCCTCACATTCTTCAGCCCAAATAATAATTCGACGCAGTATGTTTGATGTTATTTTATTTAACGATATGCAACCATCTTGATCCGTAACTTTTTTAGCTTCCTGAACAACTTGAGATTTTGTGAATAATGCATCCCGCGTCTCGAGAACTTCGCCATCTTTTGTGCGAATTTTCAAGTCTTTGAGTGCCATGGAAACCCCGGTTTTAATTATGAGTAAACACGAAGAAATAATAATTGAATGTAAGAGCTAACTAACTATCTGGTTTGTCTAAGCTAACTGAGCTTACACGCATAAATCTGAATGTTAAATAGTATTTAATGGAATATATGAGTTACTTGTATGAGCAATTATCAATAGTGGTGTGCGATTCCCAGTATTTTATGAGCCGGGTCTATCGAGTTTGGCTTCAAACGTTATCAGGTGCCGAAATTTAAACATTAGCTGTGTACAAAACTTGTAAAGAAGTGTCAGTAAAGTGAGAATGACGTAAGACTCTCTGGAAACGCCAAAAGTAAAAAGTTTTCACCGAACAGTAGGTCGATTCTGTAACTATTTTAACGCCAGGTGTTAGCGTTAACTTGGCTTAACACCATTTTTAACGCTTTTCCCTATTCACTAACTTTTAACCACACGAAAAGTGTTAGCTGTCGCGAATTATTTTCGAGGTGTTAACAATAGCGTTAATGTATTTGCAAGTGTTTTAGCGTTTGGAAAAATTAAAAAAATTAGTTTTGAGTTTTTTGCATGTAATTTAGTGCAAAATACGGCGAAAAAAGAAGTATTGCCATATTTTATCACCATCAAGAGTCAGCTGTTTAGCGGCGTTAAAGGAGAGTTACAGAATCGCACTTTCGTTAAGAACAAACGCCGAAATTTGGCGATAAGCTTAATGCTCGGCGAGTGGTTAAAAGTTACAGAATCGGGCTACAGGAATCAGTAAAAATTTGCAAGCCAAACAGCTGTTGCTTTTTCGATTGGTTAATAGCTAAAATTTAAAAAATTTTCTTGTTGCTTTCGTATGTAACGATCAGCTGTTTTTTACTTGCAAGCCTTACTGAGTGAAATTCCCCCAGCAGAAACTTGCAACTATCTCTCTCAAAGAAATGTCAAAATGCGCTCTCTCGCTGCAAATGTTTTGTGTCACCATACACTTTCCAGTAAAAATTTTATAAAACTTTAAAACATTTTATTCTCACCGAACACAACTATTATCGGAAATCCCGCGGGTTCTTCATTGGATTATATTTTTCATACACGTATAAAAAGTAGTAATTTATCGAACATTTTCTATACCAACAAAAAAGACTGTTTCAAGTAATTTTGTAATCGAGGTTGTCCCAAACCGATTTCGATTATTTGGCTCCTTTAGACCCGTGGTGCGAAGGTAGTGTTGCCGGCCTACCACACCGAAGGTCCATGGTTCGAGCCCTGGTACAGGTAACATCAAAAGTGATTTGAAAAAAGTTTTTCAAAACGGGGTCGCCCCTCGGCAGTGGTTTGGCAAACTCTCCGAGTGTATTTCTGCCATGACAGGCTTCTAAGCAAAAATTCGTCTCCTTTGTAGATGCCGTTCGGAGTCGGCAAAAAACTGTAGGTCCCACCAATTTGTAGGGAAAATTCAAATCGGCACACCACAAATTGGAAGAGAAGCTTGGCGCAAAAATCTCTTAGGAGGTTTATGATGATATACCTGTTGTATATCGCGCCATAGAGAGAGAGACCCGTTATCAGTTCTTATGGAAACGAATCGCGGTTCCTTGAATGGGAGTTTCTGTCCTGGTTTACAGGTTTTGTAACACTAGCATCAGTCGGTGTTTTATATGACCCGTATTCTAAATCCGGTTCAGGGGCTCTGCGCATCACTAGTTATTTAAGTAATTAATTATTTATTTAAGTTGAGAGATGTATGCATAAATGTATAAATATCTCTATCCGTCCCCAGCGGGTTGGGAGATTAGAATATAAAAACGGTAAGGAATATCTATGGATAGACGCGCCTCACACCCGCTTTCCGGATATTCACTCCCCCGGTAGAATGGCTAGTACCAGAGCAAGGTAGTTCAGCAGCTACCCTATTCTCTCCGCGAAAGGACCGTAATACCCACCAAATCTTCGGGGGAGGGGTTTTGCGGTTACAACAACACTGACAATGTGCACTACACTGGTTTTATATTTGTCGTGGTAGAGACAGGATAGAGGCAAGAACTGTTGTAAATGAGCTTGCATACCCGCATAGGAGAGGTTCTTTCACAAATCACTCATCTACGCTAACGCTCGCTCTAAAGAGAGCGGTTCATATAGAAACGCTACCGAAAGTTGAAGAAGGCAGCGAGGCGCCTTTTCCGTAAGAAAAAACGAGAGGCAGAAAGGCGCGAACACGAAGAGCTTTAGCTACTAGCCAAAAAGAACAACAAGCATGTACCAGCTTCTATGCAGAAAATGGTCGGAGGAATGCATGCCTGCCGATTGGAATCTAGGACTTCCTACAATCTGTACCAATTATCGCGAAATCAGCCTCCTTAATATCGCATGTAAGGTCCCATCAAGCGTACTGTGCGAAAGACGGAAGCTCACCGTTGACAAACTGATTAAAACTTATCAGTGCGGCTTCAGACCTGTCAAATCTACCATCGACCATATTTTCACTATGCGCCAAATCTGGAATAAAAAAAACCCGTGGGAAAAGAGCTGACACACATCACCTCTTTGTTGATTTTAAAGCCGACTTCGACAATGAGAAAAGGAGGTGCCTATATGCCGCTATGTCTGAATTTGGTTTCCCCGCGAAACTTATACGGCTGTGCAAAATGACGTTGAGCAACACCACGAGCTCAGTCAGAACCGGAAAGTACCTTTCCGAGCCGTTTGAAACTAAACAAAGTTTCAGACAGGATGATCCCCTATTGTGCGATTTCTTTAATGTAATGCTAGAGAAAATAATACAAGCCGCAGAACTTTACCGCTCGGGAACCATCTATTACAAGAGCGTGCAATTGCTGGCGTATGCCGATGACATTGACATCATTGGCTCAAATAACCGCGCCGTAAGTTCTGCATATTCCAAATTGGAGAAAGAAGCGAAAAAAGTGGGTTTAAAGGTCAACGAGGGCAAAACGAAGTACCTTCTGTCATCATGGAAAGTTTCAGCGCAGCCGCACCTTTGAAATAGTAAAGGACTTCGCTTAACTGGGAATCAGCATTAACACCAACAATAATGTCAGCTTAGAAATCCATCGAAGTATAAATGTTACTTTGAACTGAGTAGGCAATTAAGAAGCAAAGTCCTCTCTAGGCGAACCAAAAAACCACGCTCTACAAGTCGCTCATAATACCCGTCCTGCAATATGGAGCAAAAGCATGGACGATGACAGCCGAGTATTCGAGAGAAAGGTTCTTTGAAAGTGTACCGAAGTAGATTTAATAATGAGTTGTGTGAGCTTTACTCAGACATCGACATTGTCCAACGAGTTAAAACCCAGCGGTTACGTTAGCTTGGCCATGTAATGCGAATGGAAGAAGATGCTCCGGTCCGGAAGTTATTCTTGTCGGAACCCACCTATCAAAACAGAGGAAGAGGTTCCCCCTCCGTGGGAAAAACCAAGTGGAGAACGATCTGCGATCCCTTGGAGCTTCACTCATATACAGGGTGTTTTTTTTACAGGTTTGTTTTTCGAATAGAGATAAAACTGGCATTTTGTGCTCAAATCTGGCAACTCTAATGTCATTTATGTTCAGTTTGGTTTGCCATTTCATCATGAACAGGTTGACAAAAGAACAACGCTTGCAAATCGTGCAAATTTATTTCGAAAATAATGGTTCAGTTCGCGAAGTTTACCGTGAGCTCCGTCCATTTTATGGTCGACATAATCGTCCATCAGAGCAATTAATTCGGTTAACCATGGATCGTTTTCGCACTACGTTTACTCTATGTGATAATACGCATCCGCAGAGACGTCGAACAGTGCGCACCGAAGAAACAATTGCCGCTGTAGAGCAAAGTGTTGAAGAGGACCCGAATGAATCGATTCGCCACCGTGCACAGCAATTGGAGCTTTGTCCATCAACTTTATGGAAGATTTTGCGCAAAGATCTTGGCTTGCGACCTTACAAGATCCAGCTTGTGCAAGAATTAAAGCCGCGAGACCATGCAATGCGTCGTGATTTTGGTGTATGGGCCGAAAATGAGATTGATTTCGATGCTGATTTTCATCGCAAAATTTTGTTCAGTGATGAGGCTCATTTTTGGTTGAATGGCTACGTCAACAAGCAAAATTGCCGCATTTGGAGTGAAGAGAATCCACATGAGACCCTTGAAACGCCATTACATCCACAAAAACTGACTGTTTGGTGTGCTCTATGGGCTGGTGGAGTCATTGGGCCATACTTCTTCCGCAATAATGCTGGAGAGGCAGCTACCGTTAATGGAGACCGGTATAGAGCCATGATAACCGACTATTTTGTTCCCGAATTGGATGGCATGAATGTGGATGAGTTGTGGTTCCAACAAGACGGCGCTACATGCCACACAGCGCACGTCACAATCGATTTATTGAAGGAAACATTCGATGAGCGCATAATTTCGCGGAATGGACCTGTCAATTGGCCACCAAGGTCGTGTGATTTGACACCATTGGATTATTTTCTTTGGGGATATGTGAAGTCGCTCGTCTACACCAACAAACCAGAAACGTTAGGGGAATTGGAAGCCAACATTCGTGGCGTTATTGCCGACATACGGCCCCATATGCTCGAAAAAGTGGTTGAAAATTGGACCTGTAGAATTGGCTTTATTCGAGCCAGCCGCGGCGGCCACATGCCCGAAATCATATTTAAACATTAATGGCATAAAATTATCCTTCCAATGAAGCCAAATTGATGGACCTTAAAACGATTTTCTTGTGTTTTATTTCAATTCAAAGTTCTATACCCCTAAAAAACACCCTTTATAATTTGGGCGACAAGAAGACGCCTCGCCGTCAAAAGAACAGCTCGAATATTTTTTTAAAATAAAAGTATACGATGTCTTTACATTACAGATAATAATAAATAAATATGCTTAATAGAGGTCTTTATCAGAGTAATAGAAGCCAAAACAACAGCTATTAGAATTTTGGTCTGTCTGTCTCTATGTTTATTCGCGCATGACTAAAAACCCGCTTTTTAAAATTAAACGCAATCTTCATTGATGTATTGCTAGCAATCGACTTAATAGTTCGGGATCCACTTTACCTCGGGAAAATGTTTTATACCTGTTGTATACAGTGGTGGCAATAAAAGTTAGCTGTAAATATTTTTATACACATGTATAGTGAAATTGGAACAGACCTATGTGTGTACATAAATATAACGTGAAACTGTTTTTGAGTAGGCTTGATTGGAGCACCAAAAGCCAAATAAGAATTCTTAAAATTTTTGCCTGAATGTGTGTATGTTGATGCGCACATCAGTAAACAACTACCACAGGTACTTGAGTGGTTTCTTGTCCGAGGTATTTCTGGAAGTCTATCTTAAAATATAAAACAAATATTTTTCGTCCTACTGTAATATTATTTTATTTGGATGGGGGTGATGCCGAACCCGAGCCCACAATCGAAGATGATGGAATTGACGTTCCACAACCCGACTATAATGAGGTGCGAATAGCAATATCCCGATTGAAAAACAATAAAGCAGCTGGCGCTGATGGTTTGCCTGCTGAGCTATTCAAACACGGAGGCGAGAAGCTGGTAAGGCGCATGCATCAGCTTCTATGCAGAATTTGGTCGGATGAATGCATGCCTGAAGATTGGAATCTAAGTGTTCTCTGCCCAATCCACAAGAAGGGCGATCCTGCAAACTGCGCCAACTATCGCGGAATCAGCCTTTTGAATATCGCATATAAGGTCCTATCAAGCGTATTGTGCGAAAGACTGAAGCCTGATGTGAACAGACTGATTGGACCTTATCAGTGTGGCTTCAGACCTGGTAAATCTACCATCGACCAGATTTTTACAATACGCCAAATCTTGGAAAAAACCCGTGAAAAAAGAATCGACACGCATCATCTCTTTGTTGATTTTAAAGCCGCTTTCGATAGCACGAAAAGGAGGTGCCTATATGCCGCTATGTCTGAATTTGGTTTCCCCGCGAAACTTATACGGCTGTGCAAAATGACGTTGAGCAACACCACGAGCTCAGTCAGAACCGGAAAGTACCTTTCCGAGCCGTTTGAAACTAAACAAAGTTTCAGACAGGATGATCCCCTATTGTGCGATTTCTTTATTGTAATGCTAGAGAAAATAATACAAGCCGCAGAACTTTACCGCTCGGGAACCATCTATTACAAGAGCGTGCAATTGCTGGCGTATGCCGATGACATTGACATCATTGGCTCAAATAACCGCGCCGTAAGTTCTGCATATTCCAAATTGGAGAAAGAAGCGAAAAAAGTGGGTTTAAAGGTCAACGAGGGCAAAACGAAGTACCTTCTGTCATCATGGAAAGTTTCAGCGCAGCCGCACCTTTGAAATAGTAAAGGACTTCGCTTAACTGGGAATCAGCATTAACACCAACAATAATGTCAGCTTAGAAATCCATCGAAGTATAAATGTTACTTTGAACTGAGTAGGCAATTAAGAAGCAAAGTCCTCTCTAGGCGAACCAAAAAACCACGCTCTACAAGTCGCTCATAATACCCGTCCTGCAATATGGAGCAAAAGCATGGACGATGACAGCCGAGTATTCGAGAGAAAGGCTCTTTGAAAGTGTACCGAAGTAGATTTAATAATGAGTTGTGTGAGCTTTACGCAGACATCGACATTGTCCAACGAGTTAAAACCCAGCGGTTACGTTAGCTTGGCCATGTAATGCGAATGGAAGAAGATGCTCCGGTCCGGAAGTTATTCTTGTCGGAACCCACCTATCGAAACAGAGAAAGAGGTCCCCCCTCCGTGGGAAAAACCAAGTGGAGAACGATCTGCGATCCCTTGGAGCTTCTAATTGGCGTCAGCTGGAAAAATCGGTCAAAAAAGGTCAAAATCGTTTAGACGGTTAAAGAAGCAGCTATTAAGGTTTGTGACCTTTTATATGTATGTATGTATGTTTATTTAAAAAATTCATGAAGCAACTTGGTCACCTTACGTTTAACCAAATCGACCACGTCAAGATCGACCGTTTAGAAGTTCCAGCATCGAATGACGCGATAACTTTGTCCCCCGAGGTATTCGCCTGCTAAATATGTGTACACATACATTCCATTTTTAATAGGAGACTATAAACTACGCCTCACTTTTGACTGAAAAATACTTTATGATTGTTAGTATAACACACAGAGATCCTTTGTTTGGCTTGAAAACCATGGTGCTCAGGCATTCGTCGTTACTCAATTTCCCCACGGAGCTCAAGTTTCACGTCTCCAGCTGACGAATTTCCTGAATATATCGATCCGTGTAAAAAGAAAGCCCTTCATCGTGGGGGCAAGGTGTACAGAGTAAGTTCTCCCAAGGAAGCCTTGGCTCCAGAGTTGGGTTTCCAATCTGGCACCACGCCTTTATAAAGATTTTACTACACTGCCGGAAACATTGATTTACCTTCCCATCAACATGAAGTGTTCAATGTTTTACTAATTCAAAATGCCTTGCTTAGGGGATTGCTTACCTTTCCTAGCGGGGTTTAATTCAAATTTGACAATTTATAGACATTCATACAAATATTAACAAAAATATGTTTCATAATAAATTATTTGTTTATATCATTTTATATTATTTTCTATTTAAGTTTAATTCTGGCTTAAACATAAGTGAAGTGAGAAACTCTACGCAAAATCCACTTAAAAATCTAGTAATTGAGGATGACTCCGAAGACTATTCCTTTTTGATAATAAACGGTTACAGACCTTTAAGGCCATCGCTCACAAAACATGCTGTGTCCTTACGAATGGGAAAGTATCGATATTTCGGTGATAATCATTTTTGTGCTGGCTCAATTATTGCGCCTAAGGTGATTCTAACCGCAGCGCATTGCCTCTGTAAACCGTAAGTACAAATTATGGATAGAACTCATCTCAAATAATTGTCCAAGAACACAATGCAGATTTCAGAATTTGGTTTCATAATTTTCACCAGGAACGATTTACATAATATTTCGACTAAGGCATTTATATTAAACTTGAAGACCCGGCCACTATTCGCTTCGTCTCACAACTTTTAATATACTGAGTTCGCTTTTAATCATTTTATCTCCGAAACCAGTTGAGATATTTAACTTAATCACATCGCTTACTGCAGTACTCATCAGCACCTTCCGTTTGTTACGCATATTGTACTAACACATTTTGGGTCACCATGCTACGCATATTGATCGATAAATCCTAAATCGGTCGAGCTATCGAAATAAAGGATATCTTTAATTTTAAGTTAAACGTTCGGTAAAACAACAGTGAAAGTTGCATTCAATTCAGACAGACAGACAAATATTCTTAAAACTTTTAATTGGAATTCTAAGTGCTCAATAATGAACAGGAGTCAGTAAAAACTTGCAAGCAAAACAGCTGTTACTTTTTTGATTGGCTAAAAGCTCAAATTTTAAAATTATTGTTGTTGGTTTCCTATGTCACGATCAGCTGTTTTTCAATTGCAAGTTTTACAGAGTGAAATTCCCCCAGCAGAAATTTGCAACTCTCTCTCCGAATGAAATGTCAAAATGCACTATGTCGCTGCAAATGTTTTGTGTCACCGAACACTTTCCAGTAAAAATTTTTAAACATTTTATCCTCACCAAACACAAACATGAGATTTTCGAGCCCTATGCCAAGTTAAGGCGATCTACCCTTCTGCTAATGATATGCCTATGAATCAGGCTGCGGCCTAATTTATGCCATAAATACAAAATTAATAAACTCAATGTATTTTCAAAACAATATTTTATACCAATAAAATAATTGATTACATGGAAGCTAATGACACAAATTTATCGATTTAAAAAAAATCTCCCATAACTATTTTATCGACCCCGATAACTCTAAGAAATCAATCGAATTTTATAAGATTTGTGGAATTCTGACATTCTTAAGGAAAGAGCATATTAGTTTCGGGTATTGATTGGTTTCAAAACTATTTTTAGAAAAATTTAGTTCAAATTTGTAAAACCTTATTCTAAGATTACACAAAATCTACCTATCCGATTCAGTTCAAACTGGAAGTCTGAGGGTGGTAAGTCCGCTTCAAATAACGTAAGCCCATCTCAATCTGTAGACCCGTTGCAAAGATATGGGTATATAAAAGTTCTCTACAGACCTACTTTTAAACAGCATATAACTAACAAAAAAAAACCTGTCCATCTAGTCACAAATGACCTAAAAAATCTACTCCTCTGCTACTGTGTGCCTATGAATCAGGCTGCGGCCTAATTCAGGCCATAAATACAAATTAATAAACTCAATCCGTTTTTTATTTTTAGCAACTCTCGAATTCGTTGGAGCCCAAAACAAATAACGGTTGTTGCGGGTACACCGAAGCGTCTAGTAGCCACTGGTACAACACAAATTTTGAAAGCGTTTAAACTTATTCGACACACCTATTATAATCCTAATAGTATTCGTAACGATATCGGTATAATAATTTTGTCATCAAGCATAGAAGAAGACAATGAGACAGCACAAAGAATAGCTCTGTCCAAGAGAAAGCCAGCACCCAATACTCCATGTAGCGTTCTTGGTTGGGGTCGTGTTATTACCGTAAGTCCAATGAATTTTAGTAAAAAGTATAATAAAATGTTAATATTTCTATTTAATCTACATATTTAGAATGGACCAATGCCAAATGAAGCCATGTATGTCAATCTCACTATATTTGATGAGAAGAAATGTTTGCCATATAAAAATTTTGCTTATGGCATGTTGTGTGCTGGTGATAACTTAGATTATACTAAAGATTCATGTCAAGGTGATTCCGGTGGTCCATTGATTTGTAATAATACGTTAACGGGTATTGTATCTTTTGGTTATGGTTGTGGTGGTCCAAATACTCCAGGAGTTTATACGGATGTGAGCGCATTTACAAAATGGATCAACGCAAACGATTGTAATAGATTAAGTCCCGATATATTTTATTTACAAGCTATATCATTAGTTATTTTAGTAAATTATTTGTGACTACAATATTTAAATTTATTTAAACATACATAATAACTCTGTTCGACGCGGATTAAATTTTTAAAAATTTTTACTGCCAAGTATTCGGCGACACAAAACATTTCCATGAAGAGAGCACATTTCGACATTTCATTGGGAGAGTTGCAAGTTTCTGCTGGGGAAAAACAGCTGATCGTTACATAGAAAAGCAACAACAAAAACTTAAAAATTTGAGTGTTACCCAATAAAAAAAGCAACAGCTGTTTTCCCTGCAAGTTTTTACAAATTCCTGTTCTGCGGTAACTTTTTACTTTTGACGTTTCGAGAGAGTTTTACGTCACTCTCATTTCACTGACACTTTGCAAGTTTTGTCACCGAACACAGCTAATGTGTATGCGGTTTCTTTTAATACGAGAATGGGACTCGACGATGTACATAAATATGAATGGATTCCCCTTTACTGCCGACAACGGCCATTTCAGTTCATTCCGGTACAGTTGATGTACAGACATCGACCAGTTACAATTGTGTTATTTGTAAAGATTATTTCGAGTTTCCTATACCGAAGTGCCCGCATGGATCTTATAAAATATGAAAAACAAATTCCGTTAGGTGGTTCACGGATCAATCTTAAGATGTGAAATATTGAAGATTGTTTATTGCCATATTGTTAATCATACATTGTGTCGCCATTGCCATAAATGCTCGCTATTAGCTACATTGTCATCTCTACTATCCAAATTGTAATCGATTGTTTGAATCAATAAAAATGTAAACCCTGGTGTTTTGCCATCGCTTTTGGAATGCGATACCGTTTGCTTGAAACACATATAAATTCGTGCAACGGCAAAAATACGTGTCAAATCACGCTTGCAAAACGGTGTGTTAAAACACCAGGAAATAACCTGGCTCGCTAAAGCCTGTTAAACCTGAAACACCGTTGCGTGATAAGCTTTATTTCCTGTTAACAACGTTTATTAAGTGCTGAATTATATTTCTAAATATTCTCGCGAATATTCAGTTCGCCGTTGAATACGTCAACCAACAATAAATTGTGTTTAAACGCCTGCCAACACTCACCGAACATAAGCGGCAGTACTAAATTCGCACGTTTATGCGAAATATGATACTTCGGTCACCTCTACGCCGGAGTAAACGCCAACAATCAAACAACCGTACGGCCGCCACACTGCCATCTTCCAGACCAACGAAGATTACCGCCACATCCGCTGAAGCCCAGCCCACCAATACAGTTAAAGCCATTGGAAGTTGTGCAGCAATATCTGCCACGAAACCTCAAGCGATGTCACTCGCTACACCTGGCACTAGCGCTCCATCGTCGATTCCGCATACGAGCTTCATACAATCTAGCGCTCCGTCACATAGCCAACCACCACTACATGTCACAATGCAAGAATTCAGTGCCCAATCAGGTACAGCTACGCCAGCAGGCACCCCATGGACAACTGCCTCATTATCTAGCGATCAATCGTATATTAGCGCGCCAGAGAACATTTCAGTAACAAGTGCCTCATTGTCTAGCGCTCTAGCAATTGCCGCCAAGCCACTTGACACGCCAATGACAAGTGCCCCATCGCCTAGCGCTCTAGCAATTGCCGCCAATCCACTTGACACGCCAAGGACAAGTGCCTCATCGTCTAGCGGTCTAGCAATGGTTGCCCAGCCACTGAACATGCCAATGACGACAGCCTCAATGTACAGCGCACCATCCAGCATCTCAGTAACATGCGCCTCATCAACATATAATATTCCAGCGACTTATATCCTGCCAAGTAATGCTCACCAGTGTAACATGCTATCGCATCCAACAATATCATCTAGTGCCACATCAGCTAATGATTTGCAAGCAAACACGAGTACATTCAGCCGGACTCACCAGGTAAGAGACTTTATTTCAAATCCTTACCATGTCAGTTTAGATCATAGCACCGACGCTTCAGTCGGGCTGACCCCTGCTAGCGTCAACCTTGTCAGCCTAGAACTCGCCAATGCCACAACGACAAAGTCTACCTACTCCGACTCCTCGTCACAGATGAACGTCCTCTACCAGATGCAACAACAAATAAGTAAATTAGAGGTGCAACTGAAAATAGCACACGCTAGAATATCTGAAAACGAACGTCAAGGTCCTGCAATCGTGTCGTTACCTTCAGTGCCGCCAATAGCATCCGTAATTCAACCGACCTCTATTTACTCTCACACCAGCGGTATCGCGCCGGCTGTACCGAAACCCCCTATAAGCTTGAATGGTGGCACCAGGGCCCACGAAAACAATCTTGTCGACCCAGTCAATGGGCACCCAGGCATGGTTCTGCCGCATACCATTCATGACGTTACCAGTCAGTCGGCTGCATACATGCAGCACCGTTATAATACCTTGACTACCAACATGCAACATATGCCACAAACCACTTTAGAACATAGTTCATCGATCATGCCACCCTATAGTGCATCAGCGCCTTCATCGGGAGGAACGTCGGGAATTAACCCTTTGTCGTCCCACAATGCTACACTGCCCAGGAAGTTGCTTGACTTGCCGCAATTCTCAGGTCAGCCAGAAGACTGGCCAGTATTCTACGCGTCATATGTTGAATCTACTTCTGTATATAATTATTCTAATTTTGAAAATAATCAAAGATTAAATAAATGTTTGAAGGGTGAGGCCAAAGACACCGTTAGATCCTTGTTAATTCACCCTAATAATGTAGGCGCAGTAATCGAACAGTTGCGCTTTAGATACGGTCGCCCAGAACAACTAGTTCGTAGTCAAATCAAAGTAGTACGCGATATGCCTTGCATATCTGAGTCTGCCATCAACAAGTTGGTGCCGTTTGCCACAACGGCACGAAATCTTACTGTTTTCCTACAATCTATAGGTGAACAGAAACACTTAGCGAACCCGACGTTGCTAGAAGAGCTAGTAAACAAATTGCCTGTTAGCAAACGTCTAGAATGGGCAAGATATTCGGCGCCGATTCGACCGTACCCTACAATAGCCAACTTTAGTGAATGGCTCTCCGAAGTTGCAAGCTTTGTCCAGATGATCCAGGACCATGATAGCCATGAACCGAAGCGCCGCCCAGTTCTACACGCAACTAAAGATCACAGCTCATTAAAATGTTTGCTGTGTCAGGGGAACCACCGGCATGTAGACTGCCGTAGTTTGCGCGATACCAACGTATCAGAGCGGTGGAAGACAGTCAAACGTCTACGTCTTTGTTTCAGTTGCCTATCGCCAGGACATCGCACCAGTGCTTGTCGTCGTCGTAAAATCTGCACCGAGAGCGGATGCCAAAGGTATCATCATAAATTGCTACATGGTAATAATACTAGCAATGAAGTCGGCACCGTTGCCGTCCCCAAGTCATCAAGTCCCAATAACGCTGTTCTCAGTTGTTCTGCACACGCTTCAAATAATTTACTGTTTCGAGTAGTCCCCATAACACTGTATGGACCCAATAAGAGCGTGAATACCTACGCGCTCCTAGATGAAGGGTCATCAATCACGATGATGGATGTGTCACTAGTGCAAGAACTTGGTCTCAAATGTCAGGAACGTCAAGTGGAGATCCAGTGGTTCGGAGGGAAGGCAGCAAACGAGCAGGTAGCGGTGACCACGGTCTCAGTCAGCGGATTAGGCATGAAGAAGCGACATACTCTACGGAACGTGCATGGTATTTTGAATCTAAACTTACCATTCCAAAGTCTCAGTCAGACGGACATATATAATGCCAGCAGATATCAAGGTAAGATGCCAGTAAAGCCGTACGAGAACGTAACGCCTAAGGTTTTAATTGGGTTAGACCACTGCCACTTGGGTTTACCTACAAAACCTGTAATATCCAATCGTAATGGACCTTTCGCCAGTATTACGGAACTAGGTGTTTGCATATTTGGACCAGCAAGCAACTTGCCACCAAGGAAGACGGCCTGTCTTTATATTAACACGTCGGATCGTCAGATGCACGACATGATTAAAGAATATTTCAGTACAGAGTCATTCGGGGTAAGAGCGGCGCCAACGATTGAAAGCGCTGCCGACGTACGGGCCAAAGAGCTTCTCGAATCAACTACGGTTAAAATTAATGGTCGTTTCCAAACAGGGTTGCTGTGGGAAAGCGACAATGTGAAGTTACCGGACAGCTACTCCATGGCTTTGAAACGTCTTGTGGGAATAGAGAGAAAGATTTGGCGCAACAAAGAGTTCGGTAAAGCGTATAATGACATAATCCGCAATTATATTGAGAAGGGGTACGCGCGCAAACTACAGCCACTAGAGCTAGCCGAAATCAACTCAAAGATATGGTATCTCCCGCATTTTGCCGTGGAAAATCCCCACAAGCCGGGTAAACTTAGGTTCGTTTTCGACGCCGCCGCTACCTCGCATGGAGTATCGTTAAATACACACTTAATGAAGGGCCCTCAGCAGTATCGACCGTTGGTGGCCATATTATTTCATTTCCGACAAGGTGCCTTTGCTGTTTGCGCAGATATTCAAGAAATGTTCCACCAAGTGGTCATACGACCGGAAGATAGATGTGCACAAAGGTTTTTGTGGCGCAATGGCGACAGCAGGGAACCGCCTGACATATATGAGATGACAGCGATGACATTCGGTGCGGCCTGTTCGCCCTGCTCGGCCCATTACGTGAAAGTGAAGAATGCAATGGACCACGTCGGCAAGGGAGCACGAGCCGTTCGGGCCATAACAGACTATCACTATGTAGACGACTACGTTGATAGCTTTTCTTCCACGTCTAGAGCTATAGAAATCGCCAAGCAAGTCCGCGAGATTCATAAAGATGCCGGGTTTCAATTACGAAAGTTCCGGTCGAACTCCTTGGAAGTCGCAACCGCATTGGGTGGTGAAAATTCAGCCTTGACCATAACGTCAAAGGAAGCCATGGAATCCGGAAAGGTTTTGGGAATGCTGTGGCAGCCGTCCACTGATCACTTCACGTATCGCCTGGAATTTCATGGAGTCGACTCCTCGGTTATGAACGGAGGGGTGGTACCCACAAAGAGAATGCTGCTGAGTATCATCATGTCCATCTTCGATCCTTTAGGTTTCTTGTGTCACCTCACTATATCGGCTAAATTGATGATGCGCGTAATATGGAAGCGAGATTTAGGTTGGGATGAGCCAATACCTGAAGACGTAGATGCTATGTGGAAGCACTTTCGAATACAGCTGTTAGACGTCATGGAATGCAAGATCCCACGCCATTATTTTCGACTAGGTGAACCAAAATCCCTGCAACTGCATATATTCGTAGATGCCAGCGAAGATGCATTTGGAGCCGTAGCGTTCTGGAGGTCACAGAGTTCAGATAACATTGTAGAAATTAACATCGTATACGCCAAGACAAGAAGTGCTCCACTCAGGACCCTAAGTATTCCCAGGCTAGAACTACAAGCCGCCGTTCTGGGGTCACGTATGCTGACGACTATAACCGAGGAACATACCCTGACTGTCGATCGGTGCATTTTATGGAGCGACTCGAAAACGGTTCTGAAATGGATATCCAGTGAACACCGTCGGTACAAGCCCTTTGTCGCTCATAGGGTAGCGGAGATCCTCAACGTGACCAGCCCATCTGACTGGAGATGGGTGCCAACGAAAGATAATGTTGCTGACGAGGCCACTCGTGCGAAAAGGGAAGTGAACATGGACTCGTCCTCACGGTGGTTTAAAGGTCCCTCATTTTTATATCAAGCCGAAAAAGGGTGGCCAACCAACGATACACCCATAGAGAATGTCGAAGAAACCGAAGAACTTCGGCCAAGCTACATACTTCTAAGCGTAAAAAACAGCATTTTTGAGTTCGAGAGATTTTCATCATTTCTGAAATTAAAAAGAGTCGTCGCATGGGTGCTACGCTTCGCCCACAATTGCAGACATATAAATACAAACGGTGGTTTAGAGCGTGGATTAACCGTTCATGAGCTTGACGCTGGCGAACGTCTATTATGCCGGCATGCTCAGCGAGAGGCATTTTCATCCGAATTAAGCCGTTTGCAGAAGGGATTGAATGTAACAATGGAAAGTCCATTATACAAACTGACACCAATATTAGATTCAGATGGACTTCTTCGAGTTTGTGGACGCCTAGATGCGGTTAGCTGGCTTTCCTACGAGGCCAGGCGTCCTATCATATTGCCATCTCACCACATCGTAACGAACCTGATAGTTGCACACGAGCATAATAAAATGATGCACCAAAATACGGAGGCAGTTATTTGCATGATTCGCCAGAGGTATTGGATACCCCATTTGAGGAGGGTTATTCGCGGGATCATAGCAAGCTGCAACACTTGTAAATTAAAAAGGGTAAAGGCGATCGCGCCTATAATGGGTTTGCTCCCGGAAGATCGCGTAACGCCATACGTACGACCGTTTACATATACGGGGTTGGATTATTTTGGGCCGGTGAGGGTGACAATTGGACGGAGATCGGAGAAAAGATGGGTGGCTTTATTTACGTGCTTAACAGTACGCGCTATTCACTTGGAGGTCGCTTATGACCTTTCAACCGACGCATGCATATTGGCGATGAGGAACTTTATGAACCGCAGAGGGGTGCCCAGAAGAATAAGGTCGGATAACGGAAAAAACTTTATAGGAGTGGCTGGCGAGGTTAGACGTCTCTCAGAGGTGTTTGACTGCGGCGCGTTGCGGGACGAACTGACATCGAAAGGCGTTGATTGGGTCTTTAATTGCCCTGAGAATCCTTCTGAAGGCGGCGTTTGGGAACGCATGGTACAATGCGTTAAAAAAGTGTTGCGGCACACAATGAAAGAGGTGAGTCCTAAAGAGCACACGTTCTATAGTCTGCTAGTAGAGGCTGAAAACGTGGTTAATTCACGTCCGCTCACATATCTGCCGATCGCACCAGATCAAGAAGAGCCCTTAACGCCAAATCATTTTTTGCTGGGAAGTGCGAACACTGCTCAGACACCAAGTGCTTTCGAACCAGATCAAAAGTTGTGTTCCCTGCGCAAGCAATGGAGAGTCGCTAGACAGTTGCGAGATCGTTTCTGGAAGAAGTGGGTAGAGGAATACTTGCCCACGCTGACTCGTCGTGTGAAGTGGTGTGCGCCAACAAAGGCATTAACTGAAGGAGATCTCGTTTTTATCTGCGACATGAAACTACCACGGAAAGAGTGGCGGCGAGGCCGAGTGGAGAGAGTGTACCCTGGAAAGGATGGTCAAGTCCGCCGAGCTGACGTGTCAACTTCCACGGGAACGGTTCAACGTCCTGCATCCAAACTGGCCAAGCTAGATGTCGATTGTGGTGAATCTATTCGATCCACGGGGGCGGGGGTGTGAAATATTGAAGATTGTTTATTGCCATATTGTTAATCATACATTGTGTCGCCATTGCCATAAATGCTCGCTATTAGCTACATTGTCATCTCTACTATCCAAATTGTAATCGATTGTTTGAATCAATAAAAATGTAAACCCTGGTGTTTTGCCATCGCTTTTGGAATGCGATACCGTTTGCTTGAAACACATATAAATTCGTGCAACGGCAAAAATACGTGTCAAATCACGCTTGCAAAACGGTGTGTTAAAACACCAGGAAATAACCTGGCTCGCTAAAGCCTGTTAAACCTGAAACACCGTTGCGTGATATAAGAAACTTAGATGTGAGAGAAAGTTCTTTTACAAAGCTTTTTCGTGTTGCCCACGGCGAGTAGCAAAATGTAATGACGTACATAGAAGCTACATCCAGAAATTATTTTAATGGACAAACACGGTTGCAAGCAAAATAAGAGATGGACTGTGAACTCCGAGGTTAGTGGTGTAAACCCGATTCGGGTTTCTAACACCCCTTCTCTAAAGTGACTTTAACATTCCTTTTACCGGTAACGAAAGCATCTGTTCTTGTTACACCAAAGTTCCGCTTACATTGTTTTGGGAATAATAAATTGGACCAGTGTTCAAGAATTTATAAACAGTCGACCTTGTGCAGAATAGTTAAGTAAACCTGTCACGAATCATCGATTTAAAAGTAAAATTGCAGAAAAAATAATGATTACCTTAAATTTCGCCAATATACTGGAATAACTTCCAGCGAAATTTTCCCCAAAGACGATTTTTTCGTCAACTTACCTACTTACGGTGGTCTTTTGGTCTTCATCTTACTCTCAGTCATATTGTGAGTTTCGAACAAGAATAGATAATCGACTACTAAGCAATTAGCTATTATCGAGCAATTGCGAGTGTCGAACCGATCGCTTAATGAGCGACTGTGAATACTTAATCGATCATCTCTCTACTACCGTGGATAAAAAGTAAATCATTAAAAAAAAATTTAAATACATATGTAAATAAACATTAAAAATGTGCAGTTTTTGTTCAGTCAAAAGCCTTCTTGGTCGGATTAACTTCAATCAAAGGAATAGCATGCCTAGTCCATGAAGCCGCTAGGTTTTAATTCGAGGAAGTACATGTGTCGATTTCTTTCGAAAAACTTTCATCTCGAACACTCGCAGAGCCGATTAATTAGATGTTTGCTTACGTTTTGGAATCAAAAGCCAAATTTAAAGAAAATAATTATCATTGTAGTAAGTTTTGCCATGTATTATATGTATATTTTAAGGGAGATTTCCAGCAATACCTCGGAGAAGAAATCATTCAATTCCACATAGTAGTTATTTAGTGATGCGCGTACAAACATACATACAGACAGGCAAAAATAGCAAGAATTGCTCCATTGCCTTCTGTTCCACTAATTAAGACTACCCTTATGTACTGTGAAGAAGTCGATGATTCCTTGATTATCAATCCTGGGTTCGATCACTATAAAGTCAAATAAACACACGATATTGTAACTAATAGCTAGTCTTATTTACTAGTAACAAACGCAATACAAATTTAAGAGTTTGGTAGCTTCGCAGTAGTTCACTGAACAACACTTGAAAATAAACTGATCTATCTGCCTTGCTTGGTCACTGCCTTATATAGTCCAACAGGGTGCTTCCCTACGCACCGATGGTTGTTCGCTCTTCGTGTTCTCGAAGGGTCGGTGTTATTTATTGGCATCTCCTTTTTGCTCGTATTCGCAAACACTCGCGCCATCTCTCTTCCTCTTCCTAGGTACACGCTTGCAAGCATAAGAGTAGCCATCGTTATCTCTGTTGTGTTCAACTAGTGGTGGGAGTGTTATTGAGTTAGGGATGGTACATGCTTGAGAATAATCGCTACAGTATTTTTACGTAATATATATTATCGTCATCACATCGGAGTTTCAATTTTACTATATGTATATATAAAAATATTTTGAACCAACTTGTAGTGGATCTCGGACTTTAAACTGGGCATCTAGCACAACATCGTTTCCCCGTGTGATGAGCGAACAAAGGAAGTAAAACTATGCGCAAAATTTTAGCAGTGGCCTAAGACACCCCAAACAAGCGACGAAAATAAGCTCTTTCGCAGGAATAGTTGCGGAAAATCAACAATAAATCACTTCGTATTCTTTTTGTATTTCTTTATTTTGGTATGTATACAAATATTTAATGAACATTTAATTTTTCAATACAAAATGCATAATAAAAATGCAAATTTTATTGAGGTGAATGTAAGTATACGTATTAATGTATGTATGTAACATGGATATGTATTTAACTAAATTGAAATTACTAGAGTAGGCTTCGAAAAAAATCAGCAACAAATCTAATACATTACAAGCAAAAACATTCATATGTATGTATGTATGTATTTATTAATTATAAAATTAGTTTAAAATTTTTTTTGAGTGAATGTTTGTTTGCCAAGCATTAATAAATTTCCAACTAAATAATATATGCTAGCATTGAATTTAAAATATGTTGTATTTCAACCCAAATACATATCATTTGCTTCTTTTTAAACAAATTTACAAATTTAACGACCGCGCCGTACTTTTTTTACTATACTTGTATACATTTTTATTAGTTTCAAGAGAATTTATCACTTACATTTTAATTATTTTATATATATTTTTTTTTAATTAACCTTTGCGTGCTTTCATAAGGATATTACTTTTGTTTTTAATTATTTTCAGTTTTTCGTATCTACTAATATGCTGTATGGAATTATTTACAAATTTTTTAAGAACACAATTTGTTTTTTATATATGTTATGTACAAAGCATTTGAGGCTATTGAGTTTTAAAATGAATTAATTTTTTTGCTCACTTTCTTTTCCTTATTTAAGGTAATTTCAAGAGCCAATTAATAGCATACAAATAACTAATTAGGTTAAGAAAAAAACGTTCCCAAAATATATTATATATTATATTTTCAAAACATTTATTATTATTATTATTATTATATATAAAATAATCATCCTAGCACAGCAATTTAAAACATTATATGATAGTGCTAGTACAGGTCTATTATTATTTCTGTCAGAGCTGAGGAAATTTTCAAAATTAAATTAAATCGAGGAAACAAATCAGAAAAAATTCAAATTAATTCATACATTTAACGGTAGAAGAAAAAAAAATTATAAGAAAATTATAATTTTATAAAACTCGAACTTACCGCTGTTTAAGATGACAGCGCTAACTAGGAAACGTCATTTTTACTGTTAACCTCTTTTAGGAGATCGTGGCAGGAGAATTGTTGCCGGTGGTCATTTCACCTCGTTTATCTGTTTTCCAAACAAATCGCTTACACGAAAGTCGGGCTAGTAACAGAAGGTGCTAGCACCGGAGCGTACATACCTCATTGGTGAGACTCCCTAAACCTTTAGAGTGTTTGTATTGTTATAGATAAGAGAAATATTGTATTTCTAGTCACCCTTTAACGATTATGGAACAGAGCTATTTATCGAATCTTCTTGTAATAAATATCTAACTTTTGTGGGAAGTTACGGTTATTATAGAATTGAAGTAAAGGATCGAAATTATGTCAAATATCGTGAAAAATCTGTGAAATTAACTTAAACTGTAATAAATTAGAGAAATTCTTCAAATGCAGGGAAGTTAGCATATGAGCATTTGAACTGTTCATTATCACATGAAGCCTGACATAAATTAAAGGATGTACTAGTGATTTTAACCATCACTTTAAAATTGCAGCATGAACAGCTTCTTTTGGGTGATTGTTACAAAGCTTGGTTTGAACTAAAGGTAAAATTGGAATGTTCGAACACAGAGGCATCATCCACAGTTTTGGATTAAAAAAAAAAAAGAGCCACTGAAGTCCTTAACTCTGAATATGTCGACCGCTTTCAATACTGTATTTTCAAAACAATATTTTATACCAATAAAATAATTGGTTACATGGAAGCTAATGACACAAATTTATCGATTTAAAAAAATCTTCGATAACTATTTTATCGACCCCGATAACTCTCTAAAAAATCAATCGAATTGTAGAAGATTTGTGGAATTCTGGCATTCTTAAGAAAAGAGCATATTAGTTTCGGGTATTGATTGGTTTCAAAACTATTTTTAGAAAAAGTTAGTTAAAATTTTTAAAAACTTATTCTAAGATTACACAAAATCTACCTATTCGATTCAGTTCAAACTGGAAGTCTGAGAGTAGTGAGTCGGCTTCAAATAATGTAAGCCCATCTCAATCTGTAGACCCGTTGCAAAGATATGGGTATATAAAAGTTCTCTACATATGTACCTACTTATAAGCGGCATATAACTACCAAAAAAAACCTGTCCATCTAGTCACAAATCATAATGATAATTAACCAACAAAAAAATATTTCTCTGTGATGGTTATGGCGACCATAAAATTAATATTTCTTATATTAATGGTTAAAAAATCCCAAAACAATATAAAGGCCAATTATTTTCAGTCCCTGTTTTGAAATTTTTCTTAAAAGTTTGCTCATAAGAATAACGACGAAAAAGCTAAAAATTAGTCAAAACTTCAATATTTATCGTATGAGTGAAAATAGAGTTTATTTTATCGCAAACTGATAAAAATATAGTTCAAATAAATGCTTTGAAAATCATTTATAGAAAGCTTTCTTCAAAAGTTTTGTAATCGAAAAGGCAGCATTTCATAAACTTACCCCCAGTTTCATAAAAAATAAATCAAAAATAATTCTTAAGAATGTAGGGTTGATACTTACTTCAGCAAGATTTTTTAAAATTCACTTAACGGTTACTTTGCTTGTTGGGTGTTATCGCAGATAACTAAACTAAATTAACGATTTCAGTAAATCGTAATTTAGAAAAAATGTGAAATCGGGTTTAAAGCAGATTACTAATAGAATGATTACCGGGTTGATTCTTGAAAATCCAATTAATAACAAAAATAATCATGATTTTTTACGACTATTAAAAAAAATCTAAAATAATCAAAAGTAATCAAACAATTTGTTTTTATTATTTTTGAGTTTTTTTAAAATCGTAAAAAACCATGCTTATTTTTTGATTTTTTCTAATCGTAATCAATTAATAATTGCCTTTTCTTGAAAAACAATTAAAGTAATTACCCATAAAAAAAAGCCGTCTAATTAATTAATTACTAATCAAATGCTTTTAGAATTTTTGTCTGCTGCATGTGTATTCACGCATCACTCACAATCCGCTGTATAGAATTATATTCAATTTTCAGCGATGAATTGTATTTCAAAATATATTGCAAAAACTCAGAATGAGTTTCAAAACAGTCCTATCCCAATGAAAATTCAATATATTTTCAACTGAAATACGGCGTTTTTAAACCAAATTATTGAAACAAATTCTGAGCAAGGGCGTTTCTGAAAAATATTTTGAAATAGGGTGATCTTCCACTCAGCCGTCGATATGAAGAACGCTTCAGCAACAGAAGGAGATAGTGTTGCTGGAAGGTTAAGGCTCTGGTTTTGTAAACAGAGCTGTGCGATAAGGATTACGATTACAGTAATCGTAATTTAATTTTTTTTTTCAAATTACGATTACAGTAATCGTTAATCCATCCAGCCACGATTTCGATTACGTATTTTTATAAAAGTTGAAATTACGATCACTGTAATCGTAATCATAGTTTTTGCAGTTAACGATTACGTAATCGAAATTTCAGCTTTTGTTATATTACGATGGAACTTTAGCAATATATATTTCACGAAAATCCCAAAACTAGAATATAATTTTTTGCCGTTAATGTTTGAACCATTACCGCCGGTTATCACAGATGGATCTCCCGATTTTTCCGAACATTAGTAAGAGATCGACACTAAACAAGTTTATATTTAAAAATTTTCTATGTAAATTATATCAATTGTAATCCCAGCTGCATAAATTACGATTACGTAATCGTAATCCTAGGTAGATAGATTAACGACTACTGTAATCCAAGGTATCTGGGATTGATAGTTGAAAATACGATTACTGTAATCGTTAATCCTACTTGCAATCGATTACGCATTTAATCCTTATTGCCCAGCTATGTTTGTAAATAATAATAGTAATCTATATGATAAAGATATTTAGGTTAGCGCCACATCTGGTTCCCAGCTTGATGAGTATAACTTGATGGATGCTTTTGTTTGTAGTGCTCCTAAATGTGAGGTGTCTGTTAAAAGGCCTAAGCGAGCCAAGCTAAAGGTTGATATTGGAAGAAATATTAAATAAAGGTAAGTCTTTGAAGAATGGTAATGGGGTCTATCAGCTATTCCGGCGGAACTGCCGGCGGGGAGTAATTGTAAGAGTGGAGTTTTGTTATCTCCATCGACTTTATCGAAATTCACTTGCAAATTCCGATTAAATCGATTGAATTCTCTCATGATCTATTATTTTTCTCCCGTCGACAGTTCCGTCGGAATATCTGATAGACCCCAATATTTTTTTTTAAACAACTGCACAAAAAGTGGTTGTTCAGATTTAACCTCAAATGGTGCATTTAGTGATGAAAAATTTAAATGTGGAAATTATTCTGTGGTGAATGTTGAGAAGAATTTTGGTTAAGAGAGTATGTGGAGTTTTATGGATTAAGAGCAGATATAGGGATAGGGGATTGAAACAATTATAATTTCTTACGGATGTAGTCTTTCGGCTGATGTAAATATTTTCCTCCAGCAAATCAATGCTACAATTGTGCTAGACTTGAGTTGCAGGGCCAAACTTGTATTTTATGGGGGGTTGAGGGTAGTATGTATAGGGTGTATAGAATTAATGCCCAACTTAAAGTTTAGGATTTATTTTACCACAAGCAACTATTTTATTCCTCTATTATATCCTCTTCAATCTCGCACAACAAATAAGCTTTAATTAAAATTTTTTTTTTTCGTGAATACCCAAAAACCAATTTTTATAATTTTTTTATAGTAATTGAAAAATAAAATAAATTGCGATACCGTTTGAGTGAAATTACTAATTATTTGAATTTGAAAACATGGACATTATCACTCATGATCCAATAATACAGGTCGTGTTAATAGACCAGCTGATTTTTACTTTTGTCTCGAATTTTGACATTACACTCATTTCTCAGTACGATTTTGACGTTAAACTCACAAATTACAAAAACGAAATACATGGAAAATGTTTGTGAGTCTGTATGTTTGTCGAGCTGCTACGACCTGTTGTAGTTGGATCATGTTATCACTGAAGGTGGCAAATTATTTGTATACAGATAGCGAAATTATTACTCATTTTTTTTTAATTTTGTAAGTAATGCATATTTTGGTTTAATATTTATCTTTAAACTCTTTTTTATTCATTCGAGTTTGGTATGCACGATTTAAAATCGCTCTCAATATCAATTCATTAAAATTCATTTCATTAATTCAGAACACTTTTTTGGAGAAAAATGCATTTCATTCTTTTTTTATTTAGGTGCTTTCTTTTTATGTATTATAATATTTGTATGTAGTATATACATATAATTATCTTTGTTTTTTCATGCCTAATTTATAAAACTTTTTGCTTGCTCATATTTTAGTTTAAGTCGTTTTAGAGTTTGAATACTAATTATAACAACCGAATTCCATTACAAATTTTTTATTTTTAGCTAATGTGATTTACAAATATTTATTATGCATGTAGTATATATACATATACAAAATACATACTTGTATGTACAAATCGATAATTCTAAATATATATTCCGATGAGTGAGTAGAAGATAGCTCGTTCTTTCTCAGATTTTCGAACGCTCAGAATTTCTTTCACAAACGACGTATCCCAATCTTATTCAGAGATAGGGATTTCTTTCAGTCATCGGATGATTTTTTTATATAAATTTTACAAACTTTTTATTTCTACTTTTTTTCTAATATTTTTTTTTTAACATTTTAGCTATACATGATTTGAATTCGATTGATTTGATTTCTATTCTTAATTTCTTAACCAATAAATTATTTGAATTATAATTGTTATTAGTATTTTCGCTATTACTATTTTCTGTTGTTGTTGTTGTGGCTTTTGTCATACTAATGCTTGTATCTTTCATTTCTTGAGTACTCAAATAGATATTTTCGTTATTATTTTTATTTGAAAATTTATTCATAGAAATGGATTTGTTGCCTTTTCGACTATTCTTGTAAGCGTTGTAGTTGTTGTATTTGCTATCGCACTTAAGCTGGTTAATAAATAAATAATTTTCTATCGGTGCATCATTAAATGAACTGCAAGTCACCAATTCTTTATTAAAATTATTTGAAAATTTCTTTTTATAATTTTCTATAAATGTTTTATCTGCAAGGAAATAAATCAGATATAAAAACGGGAGGAGTGAAAAAAAAACTAAAAGAAACATCTAAAACATACAGGACACTAAATAACTATTATATAAAAAACTTTTAAAGAACGGTTGCAATCTAGAACTTAAAAAAAATCGATATTAGTATCGATAGATCAAATGTGTGGTTTTTGTGCCGATATCGATTTTTCTTTGATATCGACAAAAAGTCTCAAAATCAGGTTTTGACATTAAACAAAAACCTTTTCGTAAATACCGAAAACATCGAGAATGACGAATATCGATACTTTTACACCTCTACTAACAGACAAGACGAACCAAACATTTATAACAAATCTTTGTTCAAGAACAATACAAACAAAAAATCCAACCAGAACAAATTAGCGTCAACTAGCTGAAGCGCTATAAAAACTCAATTTTAAACTTAAAAAATAAAAATTAAACAGAGAACGGAATAATCAGTAAGAACATCTAAAACATAAAAAAAAAGTATTTAGAAACATATACAAATCCAAATAGCTTCACAAATTCACAAATAAACCCAACAATTTTCTAAAATAATGTTAAAAAACATAAAATTATAAAACTACTTGGAAATACATGAGCGCATCAATCGATAAATATAGTCGAGTCGATTAAGCCAATCCAGTTTTTTTTTAAGCAGACTATTAACTAAGACTCACGAGGCGTATGCCTGGAATTCAAGAGAAGGGACGATATACATACATAGATTTCTTTTAATAATATTCCTCGTTTGAGTGCTATACTTTGTTGGTATCTGATGACTTAAATCAAAATCATGTTGAGTAATATATAGATTAAATGCTTCTCGTAAAAGACAATAATATCTGCTTCTAGAAACTAGAAATCAATAATAAATGAAAAAGAATGATGATTCGTTAAAAAAGTTAAGAAAAATCGTGACTTTTTAAGTTCCAATAAACATTTAATAAAAAAAAAGTTTAAAAATACAAAACAAAGCAACTACCATAAAATCAAAAATAATCATTATTCTTGATTACTTCTGACATTACTTGTGAAATCATAGGCATTTTCGATATTTTTTTAAACAATTGGAAAGCTATTATTGAAAATGGAAAGCAATGTAGTTAAATATTCAATGGATTCCCCTGAAAACAATCAATTAACCCGGTAATCATAACTTAACAGGTCTATAGTGTAATTCACTAGCTTTTTAATGACATTCGATGCTGGTAACTAATCTACACAACAATTTTAATGTTTTGGACATTCATCAGTTTCGTAACAGGTTTGAAACATTTTATAAGTTTGCAAACATTTCAAAACATACTATATTTTTTAAAATTCTGTTTTCACATTTTCAAAAATTAAAATTTAATTTAATAAAAATTAAAAATATAAATGGTAAAAAATGATTTGTCAAGATCAACTTGACTGAATCGCAATACTGGATACAACACATTCCCACAAGTTTTCCAACAGATAACAGTTTATACTGTGATCCCGAAAAATTTTAGGATTGTAGTTTTTAAATCCCAAAATTGCGGGATAGCATTTTTTTCAGATTCTTTTAAATTAGTGACAACCGAACTTTCCTCTGAAAAAAAAATCCAACCCGCGTAAATACTAGCTATGATACCACAAGGGTCCGAAGTTACAGGGAATCACTTCCGTACTCGGTTCTCTAACTTAACTAGAGTAAATACGGTTCTCCCACAGTCACAAGTTGCAAGCTTTAGTCAGAAAATTTTTTTTACTACTTCTGTAAATCTGTCAAACGATCAGCTGTTGTGCACGTGATAAAAAAATTGGAAACACAATTTCTGAAATTTTACATTTAAAAGGATCATCTCACCTGGCGCATGCCTCTGAAAGTGCTCGAGGAACAATTGATTTAAACGAGAATAGACGTATTTTGTACGATTAGCCGTAGTGTGAAGGTAGTGTTGCCGGCCTACCACACCGAAGGTCCATGGTTCGAGCCCTGGTACAGGTAACATCAAAAGTGATTTGAAAAAAAAGTTTTTCAAAAAACGGGGTCGCCCCTCGGCAGTGGTTTGGCAAACTCCATGACAGGCTTCTCAGAAAAAATTCGTCTCCTTTGTAGATGCCGTTCGGAGTCGGCAAAAAACTTTAGATCCCACCAATTTGTAGGGAAAATTCAAATCGGCACACCACAAATTGGAAGAGAAGCTTGGCGCAAAAATCTCTTAGGAGGTTTATGATAATATACCTGTTGTATATCGCGCCATAGAGAGAGAGAGCTGTCAAACTAACCGCCGCTAAGCGTTAACCGGCTTTTGTGCAAGCGGGTCTTGGTCAGAAAAGTAGTGGATTGGAACTCTTACTACTTACCTCATTTCAAATTTGGGTATCGTCGCTGCGTCCACAAAAACGGTTACACGTTTTTTCTCATTTTTTTTTTTGTTTTTATACTTCATTAGCAAATATCTGTGTCCACCACTCTGCGTCTACCAATCATCAATATCTCTTTTGTTTAAGTAAGAGAAAACAGATATAAGTACTATAATGGACTCAATAACGGCCCTACAAGACAGCTGACCATCATATGAGCCGTCATCTGAAAGGACGAGCTGAACCGCCATTAGAGCGCAGAACAAAATTACCCCCTGCGGGTTAGGGGTTTAGAATATGCCCGAGGTAGGCATACCGGTCGTAAGAGGCGACTAATATGCACAAAGGTAATTACGTGAAACTCGATGGCTGATCTACGGATATGATGCCTCTCACCTCTCATTACCCATCTCTCCTTCCTTACGGAAGGAGGGGTGACATGACCTAGAAGGTTCCACTGGTCATAAATCGCTACCACGACAGTCGGGCAGTACCGCAAGGGAGTACCGGAGCGTACCGGGCTCAAATCCGGCCAAGGACTGTTAATTCGACAACACTCTCCAAAACCTTCGGGGAGTGTTTTTGTCGTTACTACAACAACAACAACAACAAAATTACCATCAGATTTATAGCATAATTCTAAAAAATCTAATGCATCCATCAGCAGCATGTTGTAGAGGGGTATACCCTTACATGCTCATAAATGACTTTGATGGCCGCTGAAACTGAAGATGTGCTTTTGCTTTCCTTGTAAAAAAAAATCATAAAACATTTATCGTCAGCTGAATGTAATGCTAACATTCAAAAAATTTTAAAATTTCATTGAATACATAGAAAAAGTGATCAACATTAGGTTGAATTACTAAGCTTATAGCTGGAATATGACATTCCTGGTTTGCCTGGTTGATGCAATATCCACTCATCTATTATTTCTGCGTAGCAAAATACAACGAAAAAACTCTACCTGCAGACGGGCGGACGGACATGGCTTAATCGATGTCGAATATAGTTTTTTTTTTTAAATCGTATAACAAAATAACCTAAAAAATCGCTAGCGCTGCGTTATTTAGTGTGTATAATAATTTGTATTACAAATAAAACACTAGCAATCGATAAAAAAATAAAAATTCCAGCACAGAACATTAGAATTCGAGTCGAAAATTAAAACAGCCCAATTCCAAATACACTCGGAAAGTTACTTTTTCTACTCTTTCCTCTCACTCCATTGTTTACCCGTACTAGTTTGGCATCTTCTTTTGCGAATCGGAGTAGAAGGCAGTGGATGAATGTACTCCGAGAGAGTGTAATGAAGGAAATCGCGTTCAGAGTTGCTTTAAAGTAAAAACTACAACTAAAAACTGCAATTTAAACTGAAATTTACATTCTGCAGGAACTGATAAGGTGTTATAACTGCTTTATATTCAATAATTTGGGTGTTTTAAGTCTTCACGTTCAATATTGCAGCATTTAAATTTCATTGGTTTATTATTGCATACAATTCAACCTGTGTGGTTTGTGTGTGTGTGCAGATTCGAAGTTGCGCTACTAGTAGACATATACTATGCTATTTAAACAGTAATGCGCAATCGAATGGCGATATTTTAAACAGCTGATTTCGAAATTCATCTGACACCTCTATTTTGGTGTCTAACAAGAATAGATAATCGACTATTAAGCGATTAGGGATCATCGAGCAATTGCGAATATCGAATCATCTTTCTACTACCATTTTGCAGTGGCTGGCATGTCGATGTGACTTGAAAAGTGCTAATAAAATGGATAAAAAGTTAATCGTTAACAAAAAAATTTTAAATATGTAAATAAACATTAAAAATGTGCTGTTTTTGTTCGATCAAGTTACACAATACCAAAAAAAAAATTCGATCGTTTCAATCGAAAAATGTCTATTCTACTGCAAATCGACACTCGCAATACGGGTGTTAACCAATTATTTTCCGCGATGATAAAAAGTTTTGAGAAAGATATTTTCCCGAGAATATTTTGAATTGGGCTGATAGAAATTTCTACTTTTTGTTTGAGAACGCTATGTTTCTCCACTGTTTGGTTTCCTCTAATCAATATCTTGGTTTGGTTTCCTGCTGAGTTGTTATAGGCATGCCAAGCATAATATTTGTGTATATATTTTGAAATTTCTTTAATAATTATTCAATAATTGATTGAAAAGTGTAAGCTAAATTATATAAAAAAACTTATTGTATGTATAATCAAAACACTACTTTTTTTAAAACCCTTAAATAAATTGAACCTAATCAAGATTTTTTCCTATTCTTTACGATTTACTCTTCAACTTTTAACTTATCTTCGCTAGTAAAGTATTTTAGACTTTCTAAATGCTGCTACTAATTTTACGTTACTTTTCCACATAAATATAGACAGAAATATTGATACAACCACAATACTACACGCTTCATAATAGTACAACAACAACAATATATTAAACGAAATGTTGCACATAATTAATACGCCTGGCGTTCGTAACAGCGCAAATTCAGCTAAGAACACAGCCACACATGTAACGACGCAGCATCAATTTGCAGAGCAATGCTAGATAACCTATGTCGCCGCAGCCACCTCCATCATAGCAGACGACGGCGATAACATCGATGTAGTTGTTGGCGTCCACAATAATAATAACAACAATGAATGTCAATTCATGAGGAGATCAGTCGATTTTTTAGTCATAACGCCAGCACTGCCAGTCAACGCGCCAACGCTAGATATAGCTTTGGCAGCGCCAATCGCTAGCGGGTTTGACGCATGCTCATTCATTGAGCGTACTATTGCTGGAGACGCAGCATTGTTACTAGCAATAGCGCTGGTAGCACTGCCACCTACAGCCGCAAGAGTGTGCCCACTAACGCTTAAATTGCGTGCAAAGGTGGGTGGCGGCAGAAGGGCGCATGAACCGAATGTATGCTTTGGCACGCTCGCTTGCGAAAGAAACAATGTGGGCGCAAGCGCAGCAGTAACGCCATTCACATTGCTCATGCCACTACTAGTGGCGCCAATGCCAGTTGATGACTTCTGTAGACCGCCGCCGCCACCAATAATGCTATTCGAGCCGCTGAGTGGACACTGCAGATAAGTACTGAAGTTGTGATGCGCCGTAATTGGCAGAGGAGCTGAGGTTGTGTGTTGCATGTTATGTTGTAATAATGCGAAAGGTTTGTGCTGCAACAATGATGGCGCTACCACATTATTGTTTGTTAGCGCGCATGGGTTTGTTGATGCGGCGGGAACGGGTAAAGACCCGGCAGCAGTGAATGCAGAGACTGGTGGGAATGGTATTAGTGTCGGCATTGGCGAAGGCGCAGGAGCTGACATTGACGATGATGTAGGCGGCGCTGTAGTAAGCATGGTCACCGCTCTTGTTGTTATGATTTTCTCTTGTCGCTCTTGGCATGTCTGCAGCAGCGTTGATGCAGTTGCAGATGTTGTCGAACAAGCTGATGCGAATGTTGAATTTGAAGATGAACACGTACTTGCATTGGAGTTCGAATTCAACGAATGCGGTGAGATAGCTGCTTCAGTGAGCGCTGGAGAGGCTCTCGAGAGTGAAGCATTTACCAATAATGACACGTTAGCACGTGTACTGATGCTTGTATTGGTGCTGGCATTAGCACTTGTTGTCGGTGTTACAGGCGTCGATTGAATGACATTACTGGCATTTGATGCCTGCGAGGCACTCACATCGCCAGTCTCATTTTCATTATCACATTCGCCACCACTGCTGCTGGTGGTGGTTGTATTGAAACTAGCGTTCACAATAGGTGCTGGAATGTCAATTGTATGCGTCTCATTGCCGAATATCAAGCGAAGACGTTTCTTCTGTGGGGTCTGAACACCGGAGATAGTTGTTGGCAGCAACAACCCAGCACGTGGGCTGGATTGAGCAGCAGGTGCACCCGGTGGCGTTGTCGTTCCCTCAGTTCCAGCCCTGCTCGACATTTCCGAATGTACACCTTCATCCATATTGAAACGGTGATGTTGACGATGGCGACTACGATGACGATGATGATGGTGGTCCTTAGCTTTATGCCGTTTCTTACGTTTTAACGGAATGCTGTCATAATCATCGCCATGTTCTTCTGAAATACCCTCCATACGTAGAATCTCATATTCCACCGGCTCAGTTGAATGTGATGAGGCGCGACTGAATGAACCATTGAAACTGCTACTCTCATCGCTAAGGCTGGTGCCGGATTCTATAACTTCATCAAGTATGGGAGAGCGTTTCATACGTAAAGTTAATTTCAGACGTCGTTCAGGTGTTTTTAGCAACGGTTCCATGGCGGTTGGAGCTATCGCTGGCTTAAAATCTCTGTCTTTTGTCTCAACTTTGATATCTACTGATTTTTCGTTTTTAGCGGTAGCGTTACAAACGTCATTGCCATCATTTATTTTCTCTCCAACATCTTGCGACACTCTTCGTTTTAGAGTACCAAATCCATTTATTGGTAATGCAGCAATAACTTCGGGCTTAACGACACCACGTTGTTGATTACGACGAGTAAAGCGTTGTATTTGGACTTGCTGCGATGACGTGTTTCCCGAATGATAAGTCTCACTCATTGTGGGTGTATTTCCTATGATTATGGACGCCGAATCGAAGCAGTCTGCTAAGTTCTTACGATAAGTTGGACCAACATCATTTATATTAGGAGCATTACCCTTGCTATCAACACCAACGCCACCCACGTCGTCAACAACTTCAGGTGAGGATGTGTTGGTATGCTCCGTGAAACACTTTTGCATACCAGCTGTTGCCTTCAGTCTATCCGAAAGGACTCCACCGGCATCAAACTGATTGGAATCATTTCCTGTACTACTACTACTACTACAATCACTACTTAAGCTACCATTATTATTACAACTACTATTAATGTTATAATTATTACGATTCGTGTGGGCATCAATGGCAGTCGATTTCGCCGCTTCAGCTGCTCCAGAACTCAATTCGGCTAAATCACTATGATTTTGTGTTAGCTGTTGCTGCGATAGATCATGAGGATGAAAATGATTACGAAGTACGCGCCCGCTACCAATAACGTTATCCACTGATGGAGCCATGCGATTAAGCCCATTGCGAGTGCGCATTGTTTTCTCAACACGCTGACGATCATTATTTTTTGTCGTATTGTGTTCTTCATTACGTAATCGAGCGGCTTTTGAAGTATTCGTCGATTCATCAATACTTTGCTTTTGAATTTCAGTATCTACGCTTTCATTCATTGCGTTTGTATCAGTTGAAACATCACCTTCTTGGAAAGCAGCTCCTGATTCCACACGTTCAACTGCTGCTCTTGTGGCACGCGTTAGACGGCAACTGCTACTGCGCGTAGCATAACGTTCATTTGTTACCACACTTATTTTATTGTTACTTACATTAGTTTTTTGTATGCAATTGGCAGCGTTTCTTCTTAGTGGGCGTTTTGTGACGCTTGTGGCAGCGCTTGATTTTGGTTCGGCAGCTGTATTACCATGTGCCTTCGCTGCTGCACCACCACCCTGGCTATTACCTGTTATTGGTGTTGCCGCACTGGCAGGCAGTTCATCTGCAGAGCAAGAGGAGATTGTGCTGCTGGTACTGTTAACTCGTGTTGATTTGCGCAGTGATTCTCGACCAACGTTAAAACTGTTTGTAACACAAATTTTTCCCTCCGTCAATTGTTTGCCGTTCACATCTTGTTGCATTGAGCTGGGCGTGTGATGATGATGATTATTCTGGTATGTATTTGCCATAATCATTTCTGCGTCATATTTGGTCATACCCTTTTGCCGCAATTCCTTCATGGTAAGTGGTGTTACAACTACATTAGAATGTTGCTGTTTTTTATTGCTTTCAGTGTTGGTAGCGATAACCATATCATCTTCGCCCTGTTTGGTAGTATTTCCACCAATTATATTTTCGCTTTGTGGGATTGTAGTGGACGTACAAGAGTTCGTCGCATCAATATGTGTAGAATTTGTTGAATTTGCACGACTTTTAATACGATTAATGCGATTGTCAGTTTCACGTAGACGGTAGCCACCACTTGCAGTTGGATCAATCACACATGCGCCACTTAAACCCAAAGCTAAGGCACTTGCATCATTTGTAGCATTTCCATTCGCAAGTTTTCCTGCGAATGCTCCTGTACCGCGTCGTTCACACGTTTCACATTCACAATAACAATTGGCATCGCCGAAAAAGTCCTCACCATAAAAGCAGGTTATTTCCTCACCTACTTCAATATCACGCAGGACCTTAACACATGCAGTATCACGTCCGGTGGCAACAAATTTGCAATTCGCTCGGCAATCATGATTTATATAAGCAGCTGGGCCGAGCCATAATTGAGCACAATTTTTTCTGCAGCTATACATAACCGAAAAATCATTTTTTCCCGTATGTAATAGCGCTGCTTCCTCAGCTTCGGATAATTCAGCAATACAGCCAACTAAGCATTCGATTTTATCATTTTTAGCCCAACGTTTTGTTGAACTAATCTTGGCGCCTTTTTGCCCTTCCAACGAATAGCGATAGCAGGCTTCAATCACGAAGCCACTGTCTTTGTCGAAGACACGCAAATAACGTATTATCTAAAGTACAGAGAGAAAAAATTTCAAAAATATATAAAGTATATTTAACGTAATTTCTATCTTCAACACACTTACGTGATCGTGTAGACGCTTAAGCGCAATTTTGTTTTTACTTTTAAAACTTCTTGGTATCCATGGGCCATTGAAGATTTTTTTTACAGCTATATCATAATTCTGTGTTGCAATAAATTCGTCCACTACACATTTCAACTGTGCACTGTCTATTTTGAGTGGACGATAACGTATATTCATTTTGTGCGTTTGAAAGCCCAAATGAGGGTCCAATATTAATGAAGTAGCTAGATCATCATTCTCAGATAGTTCCTTCGGTGTCATGCCAGTTGACTGAGAAAGCCGACTAACGCTATTGCTTACAGTGCCATTTGTGACTAAGTGATAGCCATTCGTAAGTTCGTTATAGGTATTATTCTGATGATGATGGGAATGCCCATGGGAACTGCTACTTCCACCAATGCTGTTTAAAATCACGGAATGTGATTTACCAGTTATGTTATGATGATGCTGTGAGGAATGATGATGATGTCCGGATGAGGAAACAGTAGTATTGGTCTCACCACCACCACCTCGTCGCTGATGATTCGAACCAACAACCATGGTTGCCACCCTTGCTGCTTTTGCAGCTGATGCTACGTAGCTGAACTATTAACAATCACTGTAAATTAAATTTAATTAGTTACAGAATATGTACTTTACAATTAAATATAATTGAAAAGGCAGCTTGGTGGCATTGAATGAACGTCGTACAGTTGGCTGAAAACGACAAAAATGCTCAAACAGTTTATTAAAAAGGGTACAAACTAAAGTTTTTTTTCTTTTTTTTTTTTGGTGAATAAAAGGGCCTTTGGTACTTTAACACGTTGGCCGCCAAGGTAACAATCTGATAGTAATGGACTAATTCCGACAAAAACACTTTTTTGTAAATGTTACTGAAATTATAAATCTACTCAAATTGATGATTAAAATGTACAAATTCGGTTAGTTTTTGTAATATAAGAAAAAATAAAATATATTGAAACAAAGGTAATTCTATACGACCGTACGTAACTGCTAAAACACGTCCAAAATTATCGGGAAAGATAACAATAGACGGGCTTTGACTTCGGTATCAATAATCCAAAAGCGGAAACTCGATTATATATTTCTATCAAGAGATATTTGCAATCAAAGTTGAAAATTGTCTGTCATTTTCATGTGGTTGTTGTAATCTCACATATTGGGCGTTCCGAAATGTGCAGATGTGAGTTTTATGCAGAAATACTGGGGATCGCGTAGCCGGTGTTGGACCCGCTAAGGGTTATTTTTTTGAAGCGCGGCCGAAGTCCGCCTACGCAGAAAGGTGTTCTGCATATAAATACCATGGATCAGGTACCCCGTTTGGGATCGGGCCTACGCAATTTTTTGGTTTTTTGCCAATAACATTTCGCTGAAATAAAATATGTCTTTTCCGGCATCGGATTATTGATACAGATTTAAAAACACGTCTTTTGATACCTTTCCCGATAATTTTGGACGTATTTTAGCAGTTACGTACGGTCGTGTAGAATTACCCAAACAAAAATTGTTGAAGCAACTAATGTAAAGAGTTCAGGGTACCTAATTTCATGAAAAAATTTATATTTACATTTATGACCATTTTGGATTTATTACAGCCTACTGTGCGATATTGGAGCCATTCACACACCACATACTTTTTACATACATACATATATACAAGAAAATCTATTACATTTGTGCTGAATAAACTGCGAATGCGTGTACTGTAAGCATTCGACTCAGTTAATCTAAATTGCTTTCCCTTACATTGGTTTTGTTCGATTATAATAGCATTCGCTTCAATTTAATTTAATTAAATATTCATATTGCACTAATTTCAATATAAACTTCTTACGACAAAGTGGTAACCTGCGGTAACTACGATTAGGCCGTGCTCGACAAAAACGGCCATCAAAATTTTATAACCTTTATATCATTCAGCTGCAGGTGTGAATGGGAAAGCAATTGCATCAAAATATGTATGTATGAACAGTCAACACCGCATCAGCTGTAAAAGCCGACCAAAGGCCCATTGTTGTACAATGTTTTTTTATATTATTTAAACAACTTTCAGAAACCACAGTTTTGCAATAGAAATTTTCAAAACTATAATGATCTTTTGAACGCTAGCGAACTATACAAATCTTACATATTATATTCTTTTATTATAAATTCTTGTTTTCTTTCTCTTTACACACTTTAACGCAACGAATCAATTTTCTTTCGATCAACTTTTTCATTCAATATGCCCTAGCAGCAATATATGTACTCTATGAAGACAAAGGGAATAAACAATCGTTAAAATCCACTATGGTTAAAATCGAAATCAAGCCTTTCGTACAAGTGTAAGCGAGACAATACACTGCTTAAGCATATAACTGGAAAAAACGACTAGCCACCGTCAACACATCGAAATTGAGAAAATCCAAGCAAGAAAAAAGTCAATCATCCAACCATTCTCAGGAATGAAGAAAAAATTTAAAATTGTTAAGCCTTTTTTTCAAAGCAATTAGTTACCAATTTAAATGCCGCCGCCACTAAACCAAGTTCTATAGATTCCACTCGTTGCACTTTTATCCCAATTTTTTCTCTATTCTTTTTCCGTTTTAAATTTTTCCCCCGACTGCTATCTGCTTCCGAATGTGTGCTAGCCAGCCAGCAGAGCTACTCCGAACAAGCCCTTACGCACAAAATACATAGAAGTTTTCCAACTTCTTTGTTTTTTACTTTGCTCATGCCATTACCTCTTGAATTAATGTTATTTTCTTCGCAAACACTTTTGATTAATATTACAAGCTTATGCAGCGAAAAAAAATTATAAAAAATAAAATACCAAGTTCGCGTTCACTTCAACTTGAATAAAAAAGGAAACAGAAACCACAAAAATTCTTAACAGCGTCTTTGCATTCGTTGTAGTTGTCCTCGGTCGTGGTCGCGCGAATATGCTATCGAATCGAAATCTTCAGCAAATTTCATAACACCCGATCTTCACGAGCAGATTTTTAAAGCAAGATATTTGTTAGGACACGATGGTGTCAGATGGCATTTGTCAGTACTACGGATAACATATGCCAGTAGTTCGGATGTCATATTCTGTTCGGTGAGGATAAAATGTTTAAAACTTTTAAAACATTTTTACTGAAAAGTGTTCGGTGACACAAGACATTTGCAGCGAGAGAGCGCACTTTAACATTTCATTGAGAGAGAGAGTTGCAAGTTTCTGCTGGGGGAATTTCACTCAGTAAAACTAGCAAGGGGAAACAGCTGATCGTGACATAGGAAAGCAACAACAAAATTTTAAAAATTTGAGCTTTTAGCCAATCAAAAAAGCAACAGCTGTTTTGCTTGCAAAGTTTTTACGGACTCCTGTTCGGCGAAAACTTTTTACTTTTAGCGTTTCGGGAGAGTTTTACTTAATTTCATTTTACTGACACTTCTTTGCAAGTTTTGTCACCAAATACAGCTAATATTACAAATCAACAAAATTTGAAGAAATTGGCAAATGGGTGAGCAATGGCAACTTGGTACCCATCCCCTTCTTTCATCTCGCCCTCTTCCTCAATCGGCTTAAAAGCAACATGTTTCCGGCATTTAAAAAATAAATAAACATTTAGCGCGATATACCTCCGAAGTGATTAAGGCTGAGCTTCTCCCTTTTTAATTTTTTATACAAATTGGCAAAATATTCATGTTGTATGGCGAGTCCTAACGGCATTTGCAGTTTCAGATGAATTTTTGCTGAGAAGCCTTTTCACGGCATAAATACACTCGAAGGGTTCCAAGCCACTGGCGAGGGACGACACCGTTTTTAAAAAGCATTTTATAAACATTTCTGATGTTACTTACCCCGTCACTTGAATCTACGACCTTCGGTGTAGTATGTCAGCATTGTTGAATTATACAAGGTTTGTCGGTCTTTGACAGATCAGACTTGAAGCTCCCTTATTGTCACCTAGCATAGTTACATTTACGAATTGTACAAAAAAGGGAAATAATAGGTCCCCTTTGGGATAAAAGTAGTAGAAAAGTCCGGAATTATTTATTTATTATTATTTATTAAGACATAAATAAGACTGAGTCTTTTAACGTGCCATACTTAATTTGGTACAGTAAGTTTTCTTAAGTATAAAGATAAACAACTAACTTTAACTAATTATTTAATTTTACAATCAGTTTCAAAATAAATTAATAAGTAAGTAAATATAAAGGGAGAAAGAGACACATATAGAGAGAGAAAAAGTTAGGAAACAGTTTGAATAGCCCATTTGAATTGCTCTGGGTTTGTTACCGGAATGTTGTTTTTTAATTCAAATATATTTTCAACAAATATGACATTTTAAAACACATGCTTTATTAAACTATAGGAAATAAATTGCCTTAATTGTCGTTTAAAGATTCTTGAATGGCAAATGGTCCCAAAATGTAACTTACGAGTAAAATTTTTGTATGTTGGGAACATTTTAAAACCACTTTATTTCTTGTAAAAATTTGTTCTGTACCGTAAAAGTTTGTCAGATATCTTAAATTATACCATCTCCAGCCTTTTAACCCTGGACGGTCATCCTTTTTTTTTGTACATTAATTTTTGTACATTCGTCAATATGACGACGACTTATTTCAAATCCATTTTCAGTAGGGTGTGAGTCGAAGTAATGAACGCGTTTTATTTTCTTTAATTATTTATTTCATTATTAATAAATACAAATTCAAAGAGAGTAAACAACCGACTATCGCTGTACGAAAGCGGAGATCAACACGAATAATAAAAAACTTATTTACAGTGAAAATAAAATAGTTCGTAGTCATTTTGACTAAGGATGACCGTCTAGGGTTAATGGTGTGCAAAAATCCACTAGATGGTTTCGTTAACGTCCTCCTTTCCACAGTCCAAATTTTACCTTAAGTCGGTCATATTTTTATTATAACATAGCAGTGGTTAAGGAATGGAATTCACACCCTATCGCAATATCTCTTACAGCTGACTTCAAGCGCCCAACCGGATAGCAAAAAAAAGAAGAAGAGAAGTTTTTCAGGTGGCGTATTTATAAATATACCCAGCTATACGTATGAGTGACCCAGGTTCTAGCTTACAAAGGGGGACGACCCATTCTCTGTTTCGCATTTCGTAAAACGGTTGCTATTAGCAATATGTGCTTGCTCTATGGAGTTCTTTTGAAAAAGCTTATGTGGTTACGGAGATCTATGATATGAATGTGTGGGTTTTTATGGGGGGTGACACCCCCCCTTTTCTAATATATGCCAATTTTTGGTACAAGTATGATATAAGCTTTATAGCCACTGCTACTGAATTTCATTAATGTAGCTTATGTGGTTACGGATACATCCGATATGAAAAATCTGGGTTTGTATGGGAGGTGATACGCCTCTTTTTCGAATATTTACCAATTTTTGTTAAAAGTTTGATATAAGCTATATAATCGCTAGTACTAAATTTTATTGATATAGCTTATGTGGTTAGGATATATACGATATGAAAGTCAGGGTTTGTATGGAAGGTGCCCCGCCGCCTATTTCAAAATCATCAATATTTCCCAGCTGAACCTATATTGATGTTGTGCCTCTTCCTATCAAAGATTATTTCTCTGACTTTATTGAATTTGGAGATATTCAAATTTTAAAACTTTATGCTATATGTTGGATGCTACGCCTCCTTTATATAAGAGATACCCCCTATGCACCGAAGATTTTTATTTCCTTTCCATCGGTGCATAGTTAATTAAAATCGGTCAAATGGTTCAGCCAAAAAAGGAGTTAAAAGCTTTAATAGATATACCATAACCTGTAAAAACCGCAATATAGTTTAATTAAGTCATGTTTACATAATAAATACATTGCTAATATTTATTGTAAACCAATTTGGATGTGTGTCTAGAACCTATATGTTCGAAAATATGCATGTACTGCAATGAAGTGATCGTTTGTATGCTAATAAATGGCTGTAAGATAATTAAATTGTTATAATTTTGTTAAATTTTCATAATTTTCTAACAAACTTACCAAATTCAACGATATCAGAAAATTCAAATTAGCAATTTTTTTGTATTGAGATTTTGGGTTTTTAGTACAATTTTCAAACAAATTGTAAAGAAGCAACACAGTCGATTAATACCAATCTCTCTCTCTCTCTCTCTATGGCGCGATATACAACAGGTATATCATCATAAACCTCCTAAGAGATTTTTGCGCCAAGCTTCTCTTCCAATTTGTGGTGTGCCGATTTGAATTTTCCCTACAAATTGGTGGGACCTACAGTTTTTTGCCGACTCCGAACGGCATCTACAAAGGAGACGAATTTTTGCTGAGAAGCCTGTCATGGCAGAAATACACTCGGAGAGTTTGCCAAACCACTGCCGAGGGCGACCCCGTTTTGAAAAACTTTTTTCAAATCACTTTTGATGTTACCTGTACCAGGGCTCGAACCATGGACCTTCGGTGTGGTAGGCCGGCAACACTACCTTCACACCACGGCGGCCACAGATTAATACCAATCAGTTGATATTTAATAAGGAAGCTTCAAGTCGCCAACTGTCAAAAACGTCAATGGCTGACAAACCTTGTATAATTAAACAATGGTATGTCAGCAACACTAAAACCGGCAATTCGTATCTATGTTTGAACACGGACAATGTCTAACATAAATATTTCAAATTCTGTTTCTATATACTGGGCTTTTGACAGTCTAGAGTTTCTTACATACGTAACCGTGCTGAAATATCATCGCCCAATTTTTTTTTCGTGTCAAACTAAAATACATCTTATGGATCAGTAGGTCTATGTTTACGGTATCAATTCAATCAACCCCCAACAGAGGGCGAAAGTCCTGCCAGCCCAACCTAATATAAACACACCTCAGCAATTTTCTGGGAAAAATCCCTCAAGCACTTATATTTTCTAAGTGCGCAACGTAAGCCTTATATGGGTACCTAAACACAGATATATTGAACGCAACTGCAAAGCAGACAAGTTGTCCAGGAGAGGTACCACCGACCTTCCGAGAAATGAATCGGTAGGCATACCCATGTCCTATTTTAGAATTCGTGTCAACACAAACACCATAAGCAGTGTAAATAATCCATCGTTAGGTCTCTCGTCGTGGGAGACATATAGGCTAACTTGGCCTTCTTATATTAAAGGGCTTACTACTAACACTTCTGACTACACTAATCGGGCATATCCTCCCTGATAAGGGTTCAAATGGGGAACTTTTTAATAGGCACTCACGGTGCTAGAATGGGTATAATGTCATATGATACTGTCGCAGTTGCAGATGTATCAAAAAGAAAGAGGGCGTCCAGCTTGTGCTTTGCCAATGTCCAATACTCATCAGAAGACGGTTCGCTATTCTAGGTGAACCCTTTCTGCATGACTTTACCGAGGTACCAAGAATGGAAATAACAGCATTATCATTCATTGACTCTACGAATTGCTTCGATCCTCTGCCTTAGACATAGAAAGGGCTAGAGACCGTATAGGGTATCATAATGGGCCCATACTGGCGGCCTAAGTATCGGTTTTATTAGGTTGGGCCGTACCTGTGTTTTTCTGGAACGAAAAATTCTCAGTAAACATTCATCTACCTTAGCAGTTTGCTTGCGGAGTCGGCGCGAAGCATGTTGGTCCCACCAATTTGTAGAAAAATTAAAAGTTGGACATCTTTTAATAACACGATTAGGCTTTGGTTTGCTCGAACCGCGGTTCTGCTATATGGCGGCCGCTAAATAGACACCGCTAGGCTTACAGTCATTAGCGCTATTTGCACGATTTTGACTGCGTTTTAATTTTTTTATGTTTTGATAAAATTTATTTTGAAAAACAAAAAACCGAAATGTCTGTGTTGTTTTCTTTTTTTGTGAAAAGATTTAAAGCTTTTGATTGAATTCTCACCGTTATGACAAGGACGGTGAGAGAAAACGTTGAAGAACGAATTGCCACCGTCATAACGGCCGTAATATTTTATGCTTGCTGCTATATTATGTTACGGTCAACTTCACCGTCTTCTTAATTAAATAAACTCGCAATCAATCAGGAAATATTTTTTTTGTTTTCCCTTACTTATTACATTTCGGACATTTAAAACCAAGCAGAGATGTTTTCAAAAGCGTGACGTAACAGCCAAATATTTCCATTTTTAATGCGATATCTTGTTATTTGAATAATGTAGACACGCCGTAACGCTAAAGCTTTGGTTTGCTCGAAAAGCGGCCGCTATGCTTACCGTCACGGCACCGCTTTCCTGTAAAGTTCGATGAGCGTTGCGATCAATTTGCCCGATTTTGTTTACACTATTTTGCTGCCTGTTTCTGAGTTTTTGAATTTTTTAATTTCTAATATTTTTTTCAAAACAACAGGAACGTCACAAATGCTGTTTTGTGTAAAAATATTTGAAATATTTGATTGAATTCTCACCGTTTTGAATATGACGGTGGGAAAAAACCTTGACGAAAAATTTGCCACCGTCATGACGGCCGTAATATTTTATGTTTGCCGTTATATTACGCTACGGTGAACTTCACCGTCTTCTTAGTTTACACGTATATACTTTTACATTGCAATGTGTATGACAACCTACTCTACCGCTATATGAAGGCCGCTATATAGCGGCACTGCTTTCGAGGAAACCACGCCTTAAGCGAAAAAGTAATAGATTTATTAGCATTCTATGCGCTGCCACTTAACTATTTTTGACCTTACGCATTGCGCATGTTTACCTTCGATCAGCTGTTTTAATGCTATGTGAGGACGAATAAATTTTCTTCTGTAAATTTATTTTATATATAAATATTGAATTTTGAAAACTAATTTGATTCTTTTGACATATTTAAAATATGCTCGATGTTCCCCTAGAAATCCTTAAGGAGCAAGTGACTTTCATTTGTTGTATGTTGTAAGAAAGTTTTGTCTTTAAAGCCAGTGCCAGGATTGCCAAAATTTGTTGCTGTATATACAAATACACTTTATGGATGTTATTTTTGGATTTGGCGGCTTCTCCTGTCAGATTTCATAAATAATTTAATTTTGACAAAAGAAGTCACTGCCCATATATTCTCTCTCTCTCTATGGCGCGATATACAACAGGTATATCATCATAAACCTCCTAAGAGATTTTTGCGCCAAGCTTCTCTTCCAATTTGTGGTGTGCCGATTTGAATTTTCCCTACAAATTGGTGGGACCTACAGTTTTTTGCCGACTCCGAACGGCATCTACAAAGGAGACGAATTTTTGCTGAGAAGCCTGTCATGGCAGAAATACACTCGGAGAGTTTGCCAAACCACTGCCGAGGGGCGACCCCGTTTTGAAAAACTTTTTTCAAATCACTTTTGATGTTACCTGTACCAGGGCTCGAACCATGGACCTTCGGTGTGGTAGGCCGGCAATACTACCTTCACACCACGGCGGCCGCCATATATTCACTTGTAAATAAAATCGCCTTGGCTAAAGTTTTTTATCTGGCAATATCTTTCAAAATAATCTATTACAATTTTTTGAATATCCCAACCCGAAACGGTACTTCAAAATTTGACTTAAAATTTATTAATTTATACATATTTTTCGAGCCAGCGGCCTTTTTCTTCTATATTTTTTTACTTGTTAATATGTCGGACGTAAGGGAGTTATCCGAAGACATTCGAAATATATTTTGTAAATATAAAGAAAAACAAAAGGCCGACCTTTTTCGGACTCTAAACGATGTAAGATGCTGCGAATGTGGTCATCAGGCCCGTATGCGTCATGTTCAAAACAAAGTCTCAGTGTAAGTACATTGAAGTACCGTTAGTCAGTATATAGAAAATAACTCCCGCAATTTTTTTAGCTACCGGAAAATGACAATTTTCTATCAATTAATCCTGTCAATGCTAACAATATTCCTTTTTCTGGCCCTTTATGCTTTGTGGGCGGCAAGGCGTTACAATCATGTGAGATTATATGGAACTGGGGCCTGCGCCTCAACATTTTTCTGGACATTTGATGCCTGCACTGTGGCCAGTTAATATCATATTTATTAATATAAATAAAAAAATATATAAACAAAATATACTTTTTTTATACTTATCAGGGGAACGTCTTCGAATTTAGTTCTCATACAGCCTCGTAATCGATACCCATACTCATTTAAATCTTCGATAGGAGGAACCGATATCAAAATGAAAAGTCTTTGATATCTACTGGTATCGCACTCATTCGAAGACGTATGGAACATAGAAAAGTTTGTAAAAAATGTTAGGTACTTGTCATAATGTGACTAACGGTATTTTTTTCTACCTTGAGCAAGCTATTCCCCCGACAAAGCCAAATATTTCCAAGAAAGGGGAGTTCCCTTAGTCGCTTTTGAAACACGGATAATTTTTTCCCAGAACGACGAAGTACAGTAACTTTGTTACGTGTTGGTTCGCCGAGAGGGTGCCCTATTCTTCCCGGAGGTCGCGCCCTCGTGTTGCAAAAATATAGAAATTAAATAAAAGGGGAGAGAGAAGGCCACCTTGCGGCACCCCTTGTTTTATTCTTCGTGGCCTAGATTTCTTGTTCCTGAATTTGACTGATGCCTGTCGACCATTGAGGTAATTAGCGGCCCACCTTTTAAAGCCGGCAGGGAGCGGTGTCTCTTCCAGGTCTCGAAGGTGTGCGGCGTCGTTGACCGTATCAAATGCATTTGATAGGTCAAGTGCCACGAGAACCGTCCTAGGGTTTGGTGGTGATTCAAACCATGATTTATCTGTGTTGTAATGGCATTCAAAGCTGATGTAGTGCTGTGAGATTTGCGGAAACCATGCTGGTGATCGGCCAATTTCAGATTTGCAATAAAGTAAGGGAGCAGAATTGTCTCTAGTAATTTCGCAACCGGCGAAAGGAGGGATATCGGACGATAAGGATCTCCTTGCTTCGCCGGCTTTCCTGGTTTTAGTAGGGGATCTACCATCGCCTGTTTCCACATCTCAGGTATGACGAAAGTAGTTAGAGAGAGGTTGAAAAGAGCCGCTGAATAACTCTGTCCCTCGTGGCCTAGGTGTTTAATCATCTTCATGGCGATTCCGTCTGGTCCGATGGATTTTGAGGGATTGGCCTTCATTATGGCTTTCTTGACCTCTGCGACTGAGACTGCAATAGGCACAGTGGAGTGTTTGTGTTTGTGCGCACGTCGGATGACTCTTCTCTTAGTCCTATCCGCAGGTGGATGCATTATAAACAGCCGGCAAAAGAAGCTTGCGCATTTCCTGGCGTCCGATTTGACGCTGTCGCCGAATGCAATGGCGACCTTGTCATTGTATTTGGTCTGATTGGATAGGGCCTTGACGACCATAATTCTCCGACTCCGCCCGAGGGGTTGCATGCCTCAAGGTGTTGTTTCCACTTGGTCAGTTTGTGTTCGTTGACTTCTATACGAATTTCCGCATTGAGATCTTTGATTCTGGGATCTGCGGGATTTATGAGTCTCACTTGGTCACGTTCTCTTGCCTTCGCCGCAGCTTCTGCAGGAAAACTCGGACGAATTTCTGGTATTCTACCAGCAGGAAAAAAGTGGCCTGAGGCTGAATCAATAATCTTGCGAAACTCTCTTTCGCCTTTGCGTACGTCCGTAGGAGTTGGTAAGACAGCGATGGAGCGCCCTGTATAGTACGTAAAGCGGTCACAGTCCGCTTTGGTGAAGCTAATGTATGTTAGTTTATCAGTCGTTATGAAGTCGGTCGGTCGTTCAACGGAGAGTAGGATGGGTAGGTGGTCTGAAGCTAGTGTAAGCATTGGGGGCAGAGAAAGAGGGGACTGACGCTCGGCGATGCTCATATCTGGCCTATTCCGGAGGGGATAGGAGTGTTGAGCGGCCGTGCGGGATGGAGACGCTGGTGAGCGTGAGCGGCAGTCGGGAGTGGGTGAGGCGGGAATGGCAGCAGTGCTGCCATTCGTGGAGAATGAGCCACTTGAAGTAGGTAAGGGCGGTCGGGGAGCTCCAGAGCGACGAGTACCGCGGGACGCCCTTAGGCGTGTACAGCATGGTGCCTCGGAAGTACTAAAGAAAATACGGGGTCTGTGGATGGCAGGGTTAAGCCCTGAGAATCCAGATTTATGTAGCCATCTCTTGCACTTGGCGCATTGAACCGAATGCGGCCGTTTAATATAAATTTTCTTCCAGCAAACGCAGCAGATCAAATCTATTGGTCCAGCGTTGGGTTCGACCCCAGCCCGTAACAAGAGACAATGGAGCAACCCAGATGCCAGGGTTTGCTCCGAGGGTGACAATTTAAGGGTGGGACGGGACAGATTGGACAGGGTTACACTGAAATAACAGTCCTTGGCCGGGCAAAAAAACCCGGGTCATTCCGGTACGATAGAACTGGCTGTTGTGGGAATGTCTTCAGATGGTTGCCGCTGCCTGCTAGGCTGACGTTAGAAAAAGAAGGAAGTACGAAGAACCCGAAGTATTAGCTTCGGTTGCTGGTTGACATATGTCAGATACTGACGCGGGCTGCCGGACGGTATCTTGGGAATGGGCCACAGGATGACCGCAGCAACTTCTTTAAAAGTTCAACTTTACTCCATCAATGCAACCTTGCAATACTGTGTCTGTTCTTTTAGTTTTCACGATAGACCTAGATAGTTTTGTGCGTCAAATAGTCGCCTGCATAAAGTGGGTCAGAGTGCATTTTGACATTTCATTGGGAGAGGAAGCTGCAAGTTTCTGCTGGGGAGTTTTACTCAGTAATGCCCCAAGCAGATACAGTACTTCTCCGTCGACGTATCCGTCATACGTCAAAATTTAGAGCAACATCTACGTTGCCGTATCCGTCGAATCTGTAGTTACGCACACAAACACTCGCATTATACTTAGCTGCCAGTTTTTTCAATTTACTACCGTATAGTTTCCGCTTGGGGCATAAAAGTTACAAGAGAAATCGTGGCATGGGACAAGAACAATAAAAACTTCAAATTTTGAGCTATAACCCATGAAAACAACAACAGCTGCTTTGCTTGTAAGTTTTTAAAATTCTTGTTCGGCGGAAACTATTTACTTTTTGTGTTTCGAGAGAGTTTTACGTCATTCTCTCTTTACTGAGACTTCTTTGCAAGTTTTGTTGCCACCGCATAAAATGCCTAACGGTTGGATATACAGTATACCTGTAGATGTTTACGAGTGACCATGATCCAATAATTTATATGGTCGCCGCAATCGGCCAACAACACGAAATTACCGTTTGACGTCGATTAATTCTTATGTCAAAATGCACATGTGAGAGGGATCGCGCAAAAACGATTCGCATATTTTCTAAGCTTTTCACGTATAACACAAACATAATTCACACATTTTCTTAAAATTTTATCACAAAGCACGCGTTAAATATCAATTCACAACGAATTTTTATTAAAAATAAAGAAAACACGAAGCGAACTCAATAGCTTTTCCAAGAACTGTAAACAAAGAATGTAAACAAAAAACAAAGATATGATAGTTTGACATAAGGTGTGGATGAGGAAGAAGAAGACGCTATTATTATTATTAGATCATGCGAGGGACATCGAATTCCTCAGAGCGATCACGGTCTGTCTCGAGCTATTAAAATAACAGTGCTACTAGCCACGTCCAAGCAACCCTGTGGTGCACTACATGCGACTCTGTTATTGCTTTTTCGCAGTAAAAAAATTATTTCGAGCAGCTACAAGAGTGGGCCCAGAAAAATCTATTGTGAAAATTGGAGAATAATTGCACAAACTTGGAAACCTATACAACTTGGAAAAGGTAATCCTTACCGTAGCTCTGTTAATAGCTGGTGAAATCAAAATATTCAATTTGTGAAAAAAGTAAGTAACTCAGACTTCGATTTAAGGCTGTTGCCACTTTCCTTTGTCTATATGTGCATTTACTCATATGTAGGTAACCATTAATGTTCATAGTTTTTTATTTCCTTGTCTGCATTTTTTCGATTTCAGAAAAAGCAAATCAAAATGCCTATTACCTTGCAATCATCAGACGATGAAAAATTCGAAACCGACGTGCAAATAGCAAAATGTTCGGGCACAATTAAGACCATGTTGGAGGATTGTGGTATGGATGAGAGTGAAAATGCTACTGTACCATTGCCCAATGTCAATTCAGCTATACTACGTAAAGTACTTACCTGGGCAACTTATCACAAAGACGATCCACAACCAACCGAAGATGATGAAAATAAAGAAAAGCGTACAGATGATATATCATCGTGGGATGCAGATTTCCTTAAAGTTGATCAGGGTACTTTATTCGAATTAATTTTAGCCGCTAATTATTTGGATATAAAAGGTTTACTTGATGTAACTTGCAAAACAGTTGCAAATATGATTAAAGGCAAAACACCGGAAGAGATACGCAAAACGTTTAATATTAAAAATGATTTTACACCAGCTGAAGAAGAACAAGTGCGTAAGGAGAACGAGTGGTGTGAGGAGAAATAAGATGACAAAAACTTGTTGAACAATAAAATAAAAATTTAATTAGCATTTTATGTTTTAGCAGACACGCTCGATCTTATATACAAATGTATAAATTAAATACACGATAAAACGTTATTATACAACTGAAATCCATTTAAAGATTAATATGTAATTTTAATCATAACTTCATAGCTTGAGTAAATATGTATATTGATATTGCTGAAATTTTGCGAAACAACAACAGATTGAAAGCAGAACAGAAAAACTTTAAATATATGTAACGAATTAACCCAAATTGAAATTTGTTATTTAATTGTTACACCGACAAAGGCGTAAAAATATCAAAACGAAACACTAGGTTCATATGAGCTCCCTATACATCGTTTGTTTGACAAGCCACAAAGAAGTGCCCCAAAGGATTAGCGGAATGTTTTCGAAATGGCAGTGCTTTGGAAGATATCACTCAGGAATGGGCACGACTGTCATGGGAACGATTTGATCGCATCTGACGCCCTCTCGTAAGAAATTGTGTCTCGCCGGTTGTTGTTGTAAGGACAAAAACACCCCGAAGGTTTTAGGGAGTGTTGTCGAATTAACAGTCGTTGGCCGGACTTGAACCCGGTACGCTCCGGTACTCCCTTGCGGTACTGCCCGACTGTCGCCGGTCTTGCGTGCTACATTTTTGTAATGAATTCCATTAATGTAGCTAAGGTTGATAATTCAGTTTGGAGACGCTATATAGGGTTTAACAAGCCCGTAAATATTTATTGTTTTTTTTGTTGTGGTAACGACAAAATATTTCGTATCAGTTACCTACTCTTCCTATGATATGTGCACTTTTACCAAAACACTCGGCTATGCATATTCTAAAATGGGAGCTCAAATCAAAACCAACGCTTTCTTTCGCCCAGCTTCATTAATGACTAGAACTCCCAAAAATGGGATTGCTGTTAGGGGCAAAATCCATCTGTTTACCAACAATTCAGTGCGAAAATAAGTTTAAAAAAATATTTATTTAGCAATCGAACTGACGAATTACTTGGCTTAAATTAAAGTACATTTTTAAATCAAAAATAATGCCACTAGCATAGCAGCTTAAAAATTTTTCTTCACACGTACGCCACCCTTATTTCACATATCATCGAGTTCCTCGCTTCTTTAGACGTATGTAGAATGTGAGCAGTTCAGTGGCCATATTTCTGAAATTCCCATTCTCTGTTGTCTAATGGACAAACCTGTCGTGTCTTCAGCCAACGCGAAATGCAATGAAAATGAAAAGCATGATTACAAACACCCCAAGCAACTGTGCATTCCTCGCTGGTAGCAGATGCCTGATTGGCCTGACACTCGATGCATAGATCCATAATGTGGTTGCGACAAATGGCACAATTGTCAACTACAATGTCTATTGGTAGATAAAGAAAATAATATTTAATAAAATTTGTACATCGGCAGAAGAAATGATTGCAGTTGCAGGAATTGCGATTTCAAGGTTATGTTGCAACAAGGCAATTTTTGCACCGAGTAATTTTTAACAGTTCACTTACCCCAAGCCCACAATGCTACAGCATTCCACTAAAAATAAATACTTAAGTTATTATTTCTCCTTATTTAATATTGTTAAAGATTTAGAAATCTTACTTTTTTGACATCGAAACGTTTCTTTTCGCCTTTGCTGCTCGATGTTGGTACCTCAAAATCTTCCTCGTCCACTTCCATTGTGTTTTGACAGGTCGTTTTGGCTTTAAAAACTTAACAAGAAACTTGAGGGTTCAGCCCAATTTTGCAGCAAAAAACTGCAAATATTTAATAATGTTTGGGCTTAAACAAAATCGCCGAGATTAAACACAATTTTCTAGCAGATAATTCAAGATAGCAATCAAATGTCAAATTTTTGCTTGAACGATGACTGTTCGCTTCATGACAGTGTTGCTTTTTGGTGCTTTTTATTTCATTGAGGGATTATTATGCTTGAAGAAAGTAATAATAATATTTTATGATTAAGGTTAAATTCATGGTACAATAACAAGGTAAAGTCAACTCTACAGCAACAACATACTGGCGTAAAGATTGTCAAAAGCAATTGTCTGGTGTTAGCGAATGAAGGGAAAAGAAACAAGAGACATTTTTATTTGTGAGAAATTGTGTGGTTGAAAAGTAATTATTATTGAACAATTTCTCCATATTTGCAATTGTTTTAGTATAAGCGTTAGAAAAACCTTAAAATTGCAAATCGCGTTTGTTTACATTGTTTGCATCTCCTTCTGACAATGTATACCAGTGTGTTCAAAAATATTCAATCAGCTGAGGAAATGACACAACCTTATTATTGAACCATGGTTAAATTTATAAAAATTAAAGATAAAGATTACGGCTGAGGGGAAAAATCGTAAAAACGGAAACGTGTTGCGTAGTCGTCAGTTTCCTTACCTAGCACTGCCCTCGAAATCTTCCAACTGAAGTTACAGTATCCAGATCGAAGTTGGGCAGTGTGCCTCTTGTCCACCATGAGAGTTCGCGTTCCTCTTCGTAACAGGTGGAGTTGATGCAAATTGGATCACACGGTGGAGATTATATGATGCCGGATTTAATCATTTTTTTTCAAGTATGTGCATGTTTGGAAGTTGGGGCTTGCAACAATTGAACAAGAGTTTCTTGCTTAACATCTCGTTATGCTTTTTAACTTTGAGCATTTCTGCCTCACTATGTAGATCGTGTTCCTGACATACAAATACATCCTGCCGCAGTTCTGAGTGCGAGGTTCTGAAAGGCCTGCAACTTCGTTCGATAGCCCCGGCGACCATGTCGGGACGCGTAGCTCTCAGAACCGGTTGGCCATTTGTTTGTACGTGGCCAGCAACGTTTTTTTACCTTTTCCTCAAGTACTGCCAGCGAGTGACTTGAAGATTTTGTTGCGGCTTTGTACTTTGGTGGCTATAGCGGATGTGGGGGCAGCAAAATTGAGCATGTTACTAAGCGTCACCACTAAGATTTTGGGGTGTGAGACAGTTGGAAGCTTAATGCGCTCATAAGGTTGGAAGGTATGAATTAGTTCTTGAGCACAGCTCATTGATGGAAGGGCCAGTTGTCAAAATCGTGCAATCGTCATAATAGACGATCGAAAGAAACTAAAATGTAAAAATAGTGTGGCGAATATTCTCAAGCATGTACCATCCCAAACTCATAAATTTGTATTGTTTTTATTACTAGTAAATAAAACTGGCTATAAGTTACAGTATCTATGCGTTTGTTTATTTGACTTTGTGGTAGCCTTAAGTATCGCATTGAAATCAAGCCCAATATTGCTACTCCATTTTTAGTAGATTCTCCTTCATTTAACATTTGCATGAATTTTTCCGTTACCTCAATTGAACATTCGACAAATTTTTTTCATCAGGTGATCGCAGCCCTAACATGAGCTCTTGAGAAAACGTTGTACACAGTACCGGTTCTAATCGTGTCGCGTTAGCCATCCAATTATAATATTGTATTTAGATTAAGAGTTATTGAAGTTTAAATAAAGACGAATTAGTTATTTTAAACTAAAACTTTATAGTGATCGGATTAATAGTCAAGGAATCATCGAATTCGTCACAATAGCATTGGAATGCCATGCAAAAGCCCAAAAGGCCGATGCCGATTCTTTTGGCCAATGATCAGCAATGACGATGCCGATTAATCGGTCGGCCTCTACAAGAGTGATTCTTTCGCTTGCGATTGAAGCAACTAACGACTTTCGGCCGGAAGCTCCAAATTGACTCTGGTTACCCACCCAACCATTGTGATGGGCGTAAAACAATTTCTACAACTAAATTTTTGTCTTTATTAATAATATAATACTTTTCATAAAATGTTCGAAATAAATCTACTCTAACTACTTAATTTAAATTTCTAAAAAAATTGCTTGTGCAACAGTTGTGGGTTTTCCTACTGATCCACAATACATATATCGGCTTAAAAAAACCACAACAGAAATATATAAATATCATTAACTAAAAATATAAATAAGTATTTAGTTAAGTCGAATTTAATTTCGTGCTTAAGAATAGCCAACACTCAATGCGCCTTTGCTTTGTAAGAAATTTTCCACACTTCAAAAAGACATATCGTTGAATGGAAACGATAGAATATAGCCAATGGCATAGATATATGCGTTATGATCGTCCAACCCCAAACACCGAAGAATACTAGATTTGTTTGACGAAAGAGAGCGCGTCCTTTGATGAGTGTGTTGATAAACCATATTGCAATATTCACCACCAGCAAGAACGTGACAATCTCACGACCTGGTTTACGACGGGCCTGTTTCGAACCCTTGCAGCGTCGGTGACTGGCATGCAGAATAAACATGGTCTGTAGTGATGTCTCCGCCAAGCCAAGAACTTCAGAAATTATACCTTTTGAATAGAAAATTATAAATTAATATTAACATATATAAGGCCTATTAGGGTTACTGAAAAATTCTGGTAGATTGTAAATGGTCTAAGCGCATGAGTTCAGTGTCATAGACAACAATGTAGTAAGATCGAGATTGAGTATTCTAACCAAACTGGCTCACACAATTTTGTAAGCGGATATGGAATGCTAAATTTAATCCGTACCTTGTGCACTAGCCTGGCTGTTTAATACCATCCCTATCTCAATAACACTCTCACCACTAATTAACACAACGGAGATAGCGATGACTACACTTACACATGTATGCAGGAGCAAGAGAGATAACAGGAGTGTTAACGAATAGCAGGCAAACCTTCCGACCATTTAAGAGGAGCGAGCAACCTAGAAACCTCTAGGTGAGTAAAGTAGCATCCTGTCGAACTACAAATGTTAGTACGACTACGCCCCACTGCCACCGATTTTTTTCAGCCGAGAAATTCGTCGCATTTTAACGGACCGAAAATCGGGAAATTTTTGTTTACATCGGTTGAGCTTATTTAAAATGCACGTGTGTTTGATGTCTAACGAGAAAAATCTTTCATTTCTTTTCCGTTCCCTTCCTTTAAGTTATTGTGCTCTTCTTTCTTTTGTTTTAGCTTTCTATTCTTTCCACTCCTGTTATTTCTTTACTATTTAAATTTAGACTTTGTTTTTGTATTTGTTTATTTTATTTTATTTTATGAAATTTTATTTAAGTTTTTGTTACTTTTATTTTAATTTTATTTTATTCACTTTATTTTATTTTATTTTGTTTATTTTATTTAATTTAATTTAATTTTATTTTAGGTTATTTTATTTTATTTTAGTTTATTTTATTTTATTTAAATTTTTTTATGTTATTTTATTTTATTTCACATAAACCTATCCGCAATGTATACAAAAACATCCTGTGTTGAATATACTAAACTTCAATATATTCAACATCAAGAATCACTTATTTTGTTTTTGTAAACACTATGAAGGTTGCATATTTGCTCATCTTCTACTTTGCTGGCCTAGGACCCTTGCATAGAAGCCGGCTAACGCTAGTCGGCGTTGAATTTGACTTACCGAACGATTTAGGTAAATCAAAGGCCGGTTAGCGTTAACCGGAGATTCTGAAAACTGCTCTTAATGTTTCCAACAAAGCAACTCTTCGTGCTCGCAGTGAGAACGGCTCACACTGGCACCGTATGCTAGCGATTAATACAATAACAACCACTTAACCCTTTAACAGGCCAATTTTTGTTGAAAACGAAAAAATTCATTCCTAGTAATTCTGGTGCGATAGACTTGAATTGGAAGTCATATATCCAAAAGGGTTCATAATTTTGCTTCCGGGGCTGAAACCCCCCACACTGCCTCTAGCCTGACTTGCCTGTTAAACGCCCACTCCGCCTTTAGGCGGTCAATAATTCTATAAATTTAATCATAAATCCACACCTTCTTTATAATTTCTAATCCCAAACAATTATTTCACTTACCAACAATTTTGTTGTTTCCTACAGAAATCCTTTTTATCACTTTTTTGTAGTTATCAAACACACTTCTCTCAAAACTAATTTTTTTTACAAATTGCACTAAATTTTTCAACGACTATAAAATCAAGGTTACCACATAGAAAAAATATTTGGCGAAGATTATGTGTCAATAATTATAGAAGAAAAGTAGAGGAATGCGGGTTATATCTGTTTAACTTAACCCTGCCTAAAGGCGATCCTGCCGGTTAGATGATTAAGCAAGCATGGATGATGTGTGATTTCATGTTTGGCATTTGTAGTGGTGTCATTTTTAAACGGATTTTTCTGTATTATATTAATTTTCGGTTTTTTTTTTTTGATTGAGGGCGCTGCAGCTTGAACAGATCCATCGACACATATACAATTGTTTATACATTCGGTGAATAGTTTGGTTGTAAAAGGAACAACTTTTTTCAACACACATTTATAAAATCTATGACGGTACAGTGCAAAAACACCCACAGAGATAACGCCCATGTTTTATTAATTGCAAAAATTTTCATTTCATATTATGGTATTGATTAAATCGTCTATTTGTTCAGTATACTAATGTATTTTGTTGTTGCCTTGTGCTGAGCTTTTGTTAGAGTAGAGCTTGAATCAGTGAATAACTCCATTGTTGTTATCTTCAAGCTAAAAATGTTTTGATATTCTGTTTTAGAAAAGCCTGAATTTGCTTAACCCACGGCGATTGAAAGAAAGATAATGCTTTAAAAAATAAAGCTGCGACTTTCAAGAATTGACTAAGGTCAAATGATTTACTATAAAATGCCTCAAACTTCTGGTAACAACACAGTCTTTTCAGTAAATTCAACTGAAGTACTACCACAACAATAAATAATCCAATACAATGAGAAGCTTCACAGTTTTCACTTTGCTAATCCTTGGCTTGATGGCCTACCAGGCAACAGCTTCTTCTGCAGAAAATGAAGATATTGGTGTGGCTGGAATTGAAGAATTAGCTGACGAAGCTCCAGAAGGCGTCAAAGCTATCGACGAAGAAGGTGATGAACTGGATGACATGAGTGAAATGCAAAGAGGTTTCTTCAAAGAGGCAAAGCAAAGGTACAAGAAAAATTACGGCAAGAGCAATAGAGCAGCAAGGCACGAAAGACGTAGGGCCAATTAAACTTTCATGAAATTTCATTATAATAAATGGTTTATGGCTTATAAAATATATATCATGTGTTTCAATTACAATTCAGTTTTGGTCCAATCTTTGCAGGCATGAGAAGGAGGATAGATGGAGCCAACAATGAGTGGAGGAAAATGAGCAGAAAGATGATCTGAGGCGAGTAAGCTTTTCTGTCTGTTTGAATGCAAACGAGACCCTCAGCTTTAGAGATTATCTGTCTGCAATTTGGTGTACGCCCGCCATTTTCTAACATATTAATCCCTCAAAACAGGGGACGGTGAAGGGTTTAGCCGCCTCTTATGATAGTCATATTTACCTTGGACATATTCTAACCCCCTAGACCGCGTAAGGTATGTCTATCATAAGAGGCTACTAATGTCCATGACCCTAAAATCAAGGCCTAGAACCCTTACACAGGGTGCCACAGGGTGGTGTCATATTCCCTATTCTGTTTAATTTCTATATTTCGAGGCTTCCTCCTCCAGAGCGAGTCTCCATTGTTCGCTACGCTGACCACTGTACTATTATCCCTTCAGATAAGAGCCCCCCTCCATTGACGAACTCTGTACTAGGATAAACTGTTACCTCAGAGACTTTTAGGCCTTTCTACCTTCTGAAATCTGACCCTGAAGTGAAACGCAAGATGAGTCCAGAGTTAAACATCCACATAGATGGAGTAACTCTACCTTCTGCCAAAAATTGGAGAATGTTGCAAATCTGCAAAAACACTGCCATCAAAACTGTCAAGGGATGTCTTCATATGTCATCTGAGTCTCACCCCTTCATCAAGAGACTAACTGAACTGTTTAGAAGACAGTTTTTACTGGACTACTACAAACGTAGTCCTGTTGTTGTTGTTGTGGTAACGACAAAAACACTCCACGAAGGTTTTGGGGAGTTTTGTCGAATTAACAGTCCTTGGCCGGATTTGAACCCGGTACGCTCCGTTACTCCCTTGCGGTACTGCCCGACTGTCGTGGTAGCGATTTATGACCAGTGAAACCTTCTAGGTCATGTCACCCCTCCTTCCGCAAGGAAGGATAAGATAGGAAGTGAGCGGTATCATATCCGTACATCAACCATCGAGTTGCACGTCATTACGCATATTAGTCACCTCTTACGACCGGTATGCCTACCTCGGGCACATTCTAAACCCCTAACCCGCGGGGAAGAAGCTCCACCTCCTAGAGGCATAAAAAAAAACACTGTAAGCACTGTGATGAGATCCGGCACCATAGTCAAGGTCTAAACGACCTCCACACCGTGTAGGTAGTCAGATCCCGGCCTGTGATTCACGTAATTTACATCTATGAAATAGCTTAAGCGGAGCGCGTTCTTCCGATGGAGACAACATACTAGCCGTATCCCTAACTTTCTTCGAATACTCCCCAAAGGTTTTTGCGGTGACTACAAAACCGAAATCAAGAAATCAAGCTAGTTAAGGTATGCGGTTCTTTCAGGCTCCTTCAAAATACTTCATAGTTCTAATAAAAGTCCAAGTGGCGATGTACACAAGGATGGATTACTTATCGAGTTGTTGCTTGTAGAGAATCGATTTTGCAGCTGGACTCAGTAACCCTGTTAAATATTGACACCCTTTCATTACCTTCAATACGATCCGGCACCGTGTCCCATTTGGAGAAATAGCTACCCAAAATGCTGAACATTCCATATAAATAGACACCAGTTTGAGCTACAATCAACAAATGATTGTCCAGCTCCATTGAATGATGGTCGTCACTAGAGTTTTGTACGTACTTAAGATCACGTATCATGATCATACCTAAAGAGAGAAAGAGAGAGAGAGAATGTTACTAACCACATTTTGTTACACTTCGACATCATAAACTTACCGGTTATTATCGCTAGAATACAAATAAAATATGTAATGGTCTCCCAAACGGTTACCTCCTGTGTTGCGATCATTTCATACCCGGGCTGGGTATATAAAACAAAATACATAATCATAGCTATGATCGTCATTACGATCATAAGTATGCCAAAGAAGAGTCCCTTATGCGATTGTGAACAATCAACGGAGAAATGATGCGCTGGTTTTTGATGTGACGGTTTTACAGAGTTCTTACGTGAGCGATCAATATCTGGTATAGAACGTACAGTCTTCCACATCTCGTAGAGGATCACAGCACAAATTAGAGAATATTCGATGGTGCATGGAAATAAGAATGGAGCCACCTCCTGCACTAACGCACCCATAATATTTGTACGCGTACAACCCACTGTCACCTGTGTGGATGCATTTGCCACCGTCGACGCTGTGATATTTGTTAAAACTTTGTGTATGGTTGTCGAGATAGAGTTATTCATATTATTTATGGTGGTGTGACGTGTATGCTGTAGAGATTCATTTAAGGCATCCCAATCCACGTTGCTATGTGACGCGGATGCGGATGTTAACGTCGTATCACTGACATCGCTCTCATGTTGACCAATATGATAGATTTCATGTTTAGTCTCCTCCACCAATACGTATAACCATTCGCACAAGTTCGTCGCAATCATATGCATTAAGCCGAACCGGCATGTGACCTTATGACGTGCCATGTCCAAATATGTTGTATTGAGAAATATAAATTGTATTTGTACAATTGCAAGTATCATGCGACAAATTGGTGTGATTGCAATGAAAACATCATTACAACCCGGCTTGCCATTAAGTTCGAAATATTGTCCGAATTCAAGACCAGAATAAACCATAGTGCCGATGGCAAAGGCGATTGCACCGACGCGTAAATAGAAACTACCGAAATGTGTGACTTTGTGTTTCAAGTGAACGTTGTTGTTTTGTTCATCTGGCAAGAAAGAGAATAATAAAATGTTAGAAGAGACTTACTCGACTTTTGGATGTAAAGTTAGGTTAGGTGCGATTAAATTGAATGCTTTCGAAGATCCATTAAAATGTTTAGGAAAAAGTGATTTGCAGAAATTCCCCAAAAAAAGTTCTTACTTGAATACCGGATATGACTTTGAAACCTTATGACCCTGCCGAAATCAATAATAGGAGTGGAATACTGGGTCTTGCAAATCCCCTGCGGAAAAGTTGACTTGCTCAAGAGCTAAACCATTTGAAGACAGAATATAAGGGGTTAGAATATGTCAGGGTTATGACGTGCAATTTGATGGTTAATGTTGAGATATAATGCCTCTCACCTCTCCTTCCTTACGTCACCCTGGACCAAGAAGGTTCCGTTGGTCATACCCGCGACAGTCGGGCATGTACCCCAAGGGAGTATCGGAGTGTACTGGATTTATATCCGCAAAGGGCTGCCACTTTTGACAACACTACCCAAAACTTTCTTTTAGAAATCATATTAATTATATAACGTCTAAATCAAACCCCATGCTCGGTTTCAAGAGGCGAAATGTCATCAAGTTCTCTGATCCCTACACACTCAAACTACTATACACGCCCTTTGTTAGGTCTCATCTTGAATATGCTGTCTGTATTTAAAGACCAATTAATCTGACAGCTATAAATACAGGGTGTCTAATGAAAGCCGCTACCAAAAAAAAAGTAAATAACTTTTTTTCTATTTAATGAATCTGGTTATTTTTTTTTTTATTTTGCAGATTGACTTTTACATTTAACAAAAATGGATAACTGGGACACTGAAACAAGAATTTGGATTGTCCGCCGCTATCACGCACTGGAGTCCGTAGTTTCGGCTCAAAGAGAGTATAGGCGCACGTTTGGCGGCAATCCTCCGAGCAGATGGACCATAATAAGACTTGTAAACAATTTTGCCGAGCATGGGACAGTCAACAGAAGACCTTACCATCGAAACCCTTCAGTTCGAACGGAGGAAACAATCGCTGCTGTAGCTGCTGCCATACAAAACAATCCACGTGTTTCGACAAGAAGCTTATCTGCTCAAATGGGTGTAAGCAGACAGTCATTACTGTCAATTATGCACTAAGATTTGGACTTATTCCCATATAAAATTCAAATGGCCAACAAACTGAACGCTGCAGACTTGCCGATTCGCTTGGAATTTTGCCAGAAGATGCTTCAAATGGTGGAAGAGGATGGAAACATGTTGAACTGTCTTTTCATGTCTGACGAGGCCCATTTCGATTTAAACGGCAACATAAACAAACAAAATTGTCGAATATGGAGTGCTTCCAACCCACAGATACTCCATGAGACGGAATTGCATCCACTTCGTGTCACAGTGTGGTGTGCAGTTTCATCACGCTGCATTGTCGGGCCCTACTTCTTCGAAGAAAACGGTCACACCGTTACGGTTACTGGAGACCGTTACTTGAGCATGTTGAGAGAGTTTTTCTATCCAGAATTACGCCGAATGAGAATTTCTTTCAACTCTGTGTGGTTTCAGCAAGATGGTGCAGCTCCTCATATAGCCCAACCTGTTATGACAGAATTGCGACGAAAATTTCCCAATAAGCTGATATCCAGAAACTCCACATTCCGTTGGCCACCCAGTTCGCCTGACCTTACTGCACCTGACTTTTTCTTGTGGGGTTATTGCAAACAGGAAGTCTTCAAAGCAAAACCAACAAATTTGAATGAACTAAGGCAGTCCATTCGAGAAACAATTGCGGCTATTCCTGTCTCAACTCTCCAAGCAGTAATGAACAACTTTTTGGTAAGATGCCGCCCATGCATCGACGAGCAGGGGGGCATTTAAATTCCATTATTTTTAAAGCTAATTAAGCTATATTTAATAAAATTTAATGAGCTTTAACATGAATAAAAGAAAAATGAATGCCATACACTGAAAAAAAAATTATTTGAGTTTCTTAATGTAGCAAAATTCATCAGCCACCCTGTAGGACTAAGCGAATACAGAAAGTTTTTCTCAAATATGCTCTACGACCATTAAACTTCTCTGATCCGATACCACATTATTCTGCATGTCTTATGCTTTTAATTCTTAAATCTTTAGAAAATCGTAGATCAATACTGTGCCTATCATTTACTTATAAAATTATTAATGGCCTCGTTGACTGTTCATACCTGTTGGAAAGAATTGGATTCAATGTTCCAATGAGGTCTATCAGGAATTACTCTCCTTTATATTGGGATGATTCTAAAACAAAGTACGTATGTTAGCAATTCTCCCATTACTCGTGCTATTCGTAAGCTCAACTCTGTAAATATTGCGGCGGAGTACATTGTCAAAAACGCATCAATGTAAAAGGAATCATATGGAAACTAAAGAGACGTTCAAGGCCACCGTAACGTAATATAGCGGCAAGCATAATATATTAGGGCCGGCATGACGGTGAGAATTAATTATTCAAAGCTTTTTCCCAAATAATTTTACAAAAATAATATTTCAGTCATTTATGAGATTTTGAAAATTTAAAAATTAAATACACAAAGTGAGCAAAAGACCGCGAAATATTTCAATTGAAATAGCCAGAATCTGGGCAATACTTTCGTAAGCTTACAAAAAAGCGGTGCCGCTTATGGCGGTGACAATAGCTAACGTTATTTGGCGAACGTTATATTGCGGCGCCGCTTTTCAAGGAAACCAAAGCTTAAGTAATGTAATCGCTTGGAATTTTTCTGTGCCAAGGGTTGACTATATGATTATTTAGCATTTTACGTAAATTTTATTCATTTAGATTTTATCCAAGTTACTTTGTAACATAGTCTGCAAGGATGGTAATCCTTGTAATTTGACAAGGGATGACGAAAAATCGTTCCAATATACATCGATTGTAATCAATGGGATTTAAGAAATAAAGAAATAAATAGTAAGCGCTCTGGTGGACATAACGAGGTACTTTACTATTATTATTTAGCGCACTTGGGCTCTGTCGATATTCCACAAAACGTTTGTTAGATGAAAACAGCTATGATCCCGTACCGAGACAGAAAAAGTCAGAGGTTACAGGAAATCCAACGCGTTCTCGGTTCTCTGAATACTGAGAGCATAAATATGAGAGTAAATATGGTTCTCTTTAAGTCAGCAGTTGCATTTTTTGTCAAAAGTTCTGGTGATTCTGTCAAACGATCAGCTGTTGTGCATTGGACAAAAAAGTGGACACGAAATTTCTAAAATATGGGCTTTGAAAAGACCATGTAGTTGCATAATTTTAAAAGTGAAAGGTTTTGATACATAATTTTTATTACATTTAAAACTGATAGGCGTATTTATCAATTTCCCGCCATTTGTAAATAACGTAATGATTTGACAGAAGTTACATTTTTTACTAGAAATCGATCCTGTACTTTTTAGTAGCTGTGTTCGGTGACAAAACTTGCACAAAAGTGTCAATAAAGTGAGAATGGCTTAAAACTCTCTCGTAACGCAAAAAGGAAAAGTTTCCGCTGAACAGGAGTCAGTAAAAACTTGCAATCAAAACAGCTGTTGCTTTTTTATTGGTTATTATCTGAAATTCTTAAGTTTTTGTTGCTGTTTTCCTATGTCACGATTAGCTGTTTTTCACTTGCAAGTTTTAGTGAGTGAAATTCCCCCAGCAGGAACTTGCAGTTCTGTCTCCCAATGTAATGTCAAAAGGCGCTCTCTCCCTGCAAATGTTTTGTGTCACCGAACACTTTCCAGTAAAAATGTTATACAATTTTATCCTCATCGAACGCAGCTAGTGTTCCTCTCTAGTCCTCAGCAAATTTTAGTCAGAAAAGTACGGGATTAGGCCTAAAATTTAAACCTAACCTAACTTAATACTGCACACCAGATGCTTGAATTAAAAGAGTCATACTTACGAAAAGACTTCAATGCATTGAAGAGTGTGCGATTGCGCAATGTGGTGGAATAAAGAAAAGCAACAAATAATATGCTGCCCGCGTACAAATAAACATAGAATCCTTGATAAACATAGGTAGGTATTTGATGTGAGATGACTTCTGTGATGGGCAAACAGACACCCATTAAAACTAAAATTTTACAATAAAAAGCAGAAAGGGCCGCACTCAGTGCATCACTGAAAAAAAAAGAAGTAAACAAATTATGTGAAACCTTTGTAAGAAGCAATTGAAAAGACAAGAGCTTTGAACAAGTAACCGGCAGTTAAACATCAGTTATTGCACATATACGTGATCCACTAATCACGACTAACTCCCAACCGATTACTTATGTTCATTCTCTAGCTTCTTATTTGTATGCTACTTACTTGCCCTTACGACGATTCTTTTCCTTGAACTGCTTCGCCGCATAATGGTGTTCGGGATCTCCATGAGTGTTTATGGTGACCATAGAAGTGGCGGCAGTCTCTGCTAGTGAGCGACTATAAAGAACACGAAAAGCAGAAGAAAGTTTAGAATTGTAACCAGCAAAAGTTTTAGAAAAAAATCAAGTCGAAATAAAAATAAAACTCAAATATTCTTGAACTTGTACCCGAAAGGACTCTTTGAAATTCCATTAATCTCCTTCTTGCCTTTAAATAAGGCCGACGGTCGACGCGCTAATATATCATGCAACAGCAACGATGGTCGACGTGATACTTGCAATGTTTGCAAGCTTGCACTATCTCCATTGTAATGCTTTTCATTCCTCTCCAACTTTTCGTTTTTCTCACAACTTCCGATTGTTATGGCTGGTAGTAAAGCTTGTCGAGCATTTCCCGTACTAATCAATTCCAGATTTGTTTGTGAACGCACCAGTGGTGAGATGGGATGTGCCATTATGGGCACGTTATGATAACCGCACTGATCGCAGGGTATACGAGCCAGACGTTTTGCGTGTACAGATTGATTGTAGGATGGTGTTGTGTTTGGTATTGTAAGTAATACTGGGTCTTTAGCTGCTTCCGGTATAGAAGCTGATCGTGGTTGTGTATCGATTGTTTTATAAAAATAATCGTTGTTGTTGGACGATTGATTTTTGCTATGTGTTTTAAAATGAGCAATGGATAAACGAAATAACAACGGTCGAGAAAATATTGAAAGGAAAGTGTGTGGTGGGTGTCTGTGCTAAACGAAGCTGAGGTGTGTGAAGCATGTGTTTGTCATTTAGTTTAGAGTTTTGATTACTTATGTAAATAGATATGGTAGTTAGATTAATGCGCCAAGCAGATACAATACGGCAATACGTTGAAAAAACTGACAGCTAAGTAGAATGCGAGTGTTGGCGTGCGTAACACCAGATTTAACGTATACGGCAAAGTAGATTTTGCTCTAAATTTTGACGTATGACGGATACGTCGACGGTGAAGTACTGCATCTGCTTGGCGCATAAGGGTAATTTTCATAAAGGCCGGTTAAGCTTAATCGGCGATTAATTTAACAGCTAGCCGTGCGTCAATACGTCAATTAAACCCCGGTAAGCGTTAACCGGCTTTCATGAAAGCGGCCCAAAAGGGTTTCTTTTCATAAACTGATACTTCACGATTATTTTTAGTATACTTAGGGGCATAATGTTTCGACCGTGGTTAGTGAGGGGAATTCTCTAAGCTTTCTTACACTCTCAGAGGGACGTGCTGTTTAAAAATGTCCAAAAGACCAGGAAGTATTTGGGATGGTCTAAAAGTCGTCCCTGTTAGAAAAGTTAAACGAGATACGCTTTTCATTGAAACTTTCCGGAAGAACTTTGTAGACATCAGCGGCCCAAGACAAGGAAAGTCAGCTGATATATAAGAATATTCATAAATTGTCACCAAGAACCAACCGCATTCATTGTGATGGATGCCTAGAAACTAGTGAAAGTGTAGCTGGACAGGTTTGCTTAAGAAGGCAAGTTAAGAGTAGCAGGGTACTCTGGATATGCAGCACAAATAATGGTTACGTCAAAATCACGGCTGCATAAGACAGAGTTGGTCGGGTTAAAGTATGGAACGCGGGGTTGTGCCATAAATAACGAGTCCAGGGGGGAAGGTTTCTTGCTTTTTCTGCGTGATAGCATAGTAACTCGACTCTTGGCATCCGAATCGGTTAACGTTTGAATAAGGTCGCACATGTGAGCTTTGCAGTCGCCTTTGCGCTTCTACGGATGTAACTAGACCTAGTGTTAGGTCCTCAGTTGCTCTCTCCAATATAACCGCTCATGTTGTTCTATTAGTCTTCTTATTACAGCCTTAAGACTGCTTATTATCGGATAAGCAGTAATACCCTGGCTAGAATGTATTTTCAGGGCATGTATTCGGCTGAATCATGTACCACTAAATTGGAGAGGGGACGAGGGTGATTTCCATCCCTAAGGTGGGTAAGAGAGGTCATGAAGAGCCCAAAGACTTCTGGACGTTCACGAGGTGGTGCACAAAGTGGAAGCATCCCTTGAGAGTAAAGAGTTCACCCTGGCCGCATTCTTGGACAGAGGACGCCTTCAATAATGTTAGACTGGAAGCGATAGAAGAGTCGCTCTCTGTCCTTGGTATTGATGAGCCTATAATAAATTGGATACGGATGGCACTGCGGTCAAGAGTTATAAGAGCCAAGGTGGAGCCAGTAAGGTCACAGCACACCCGTGAAGAGGGACTCCTCAGGATGGTGTTCTGTCTCCACTTCTCTGGCTTTATGTTATACACAGCATACTTCGTACACTCAACAGGAATGGAGTTGAAGTGGTTGCCTACGCGGCCAACGTAGTACTACTAGTATCGGGTCTGTGCCCTTACGTTATCAGAGGGGATCTGAACGTGATAAGTAACATGCCACCGATCGATTGATAAAGAGCAAGGAAACAGCATCCAAGGGAGTTGGGATTCTGGAAAGAGCGCACATACGGCCACAGCCGTATTCTGCTGAATATTAACGACCCCTATATCAAACTAAAATGGACTACGTCTGTCCCAGGACAGTTTTAGACACAAAGTTCAAGATTATATTCCCTTCTAGGAAGGACTGGAAGGAATGGGAATTCACTCAGAAATTCGATATTTCAGTTTTTACGAAGGGATCAAAAAGGGCCTGCGGAAAAGGAGCTGACATTTTTGCCGCACTTCCGACCATGCCCCTATCTATGCGTCTCCCAGCCTCAGCGAGCGTTTTTCAATCCGAACTCTACGCTATTCAGGAGGAATGCAGAACATTACTGTGTACGAATATCAGCCAAGCGGCTCTTCTTGCTCTCGAGTCAGCAAAGATTACATCGAGCCTGGTTAGTCAGTGCAGGGAGTCGACCATGAACCTGGCTAGTCGGCATATAGTTTCTCTAATAGGTGTCGGGGCATTGTAACATACAGGGAAACCAAACTTTGGCTCGCTCAAGGTCTTCGCGAATACTGTTAGACACAACACATATGCGCTCATCTGAGCTTTCTCTCTTGGATCACCGTGATTAATTAGTTGCACTTTAAGGGACACTTTCATAAAGGCCGGTTAAGCCTAATCGGCTATTAATTTGACAGTTAACCGTACAAAATACGTCAATTTAACTCCGGTTAGCAGTGACCGGCTTTTATGGAAGCGGCCCTAAACAATCTAAAACAAAGGCAATCCCAAAGATCGACGACTTTTAGTGATCAACTTTTTAATAACAGTGAATGAATGAACGCCCTAAGAAAACTGAAAACAAGAAAGCCAGCATTTAGAGCTCTGATTACATGTAATCCACTGTGGACATTTTACACCAATATGTTTAAAAAAGTAATTTCCAGCATCGGTCAATGAATATCGGATTACATTCGAGTGCAAAACTGTACTCAGTACCTAAGTAAGTAAACTCAAACCCGGTTTATTTGTGAAAAAGTTCAAGTTTTTTAAATATTATCAAACTTTTTATATGTACACAGCTATGGTGCTATGTACTGTGAACTTTTTATCTCTTAACCATTTGTCAGCCACAACCGCCGAGTTAAAAAGTTAAATTTAAACTGACAGGAAAATAAAGAACACAACTCAATGGTAGAGCAATTTTTCAGTTTCGATTTACCAAACCTTTTTTTGCAACTTAATTATTATCCAAATTGATAATAAGATTGATGATGACCCGTGTGTCAAGGAAAACGTGATTGATTTCATCAAATTCAATTTATTTACTATCATATCTTAAAAAAAAAAAGTAGTTTGTCCAATAGATAGAAAATCCAAAATAAATACATGCCTTATGTATGTGTGAATGAAATTGTTAGTATGTATATAGTATATAATATATGTTGTATAACAATAAACGTCCTTGACTCTTGTTCGCAAAAAAAATGAATATTGGAAAGCAAGGTGGCAGCCCTTCTTTAATTCTGATTACTATGATTACCAGGCTGCTAATTTGGAGCAGGGACCGATGAACTGGTTCTCTCATACATCGAAGATGAAAGAAAAAGTTGAATGGACAGTTTTCTGTTGAGAGCTCGATGTAAGCCACATCATTGTGGTGCCTTCACACTGGAAGTCACGCAATCAAGGATCCAGTGCATGGGATGCTGTTCAGTGCTACGCTCAAAAGTGTTGTCATCGATTGTGGTATGGGAGTGCCTGACCTGCCTAGAACTATTTTAGATTAACGTAATTTGGGTCCCGGTGAAACCGTGAAGCTGTGGCGTGAATCTCTTGTACGACCCTTGAACCGAATGTTCCTAACATATGCGAGATTTACGTTTCTTCGCGTGAGTGAGGAATTTTCGCTACATCCTCTCTCAATGAATTTCCTTGAGCTTGTGTCGTGCACAAAGCCAGTCGCTTCTTCCTTTTCCTAACTGTCACCAATTTCAAACACCCACGAGTGTAATCGTTCTCCGCTTTCAAATTACTTTTGATGTTACCTGTCCCTGCGTTTGAGCCTGGGACCTTCGGCCCGCACATTACCACCACACAAAGGCAGCCGCTCCGAAATGCAGTTTGATAAAACGCCATTGCAATCTATTAAGCATGAAATTCGTCTTAATTAATAATGGCAACTCTAACATTATAACTCTCAATGAGGGTGTCGTTTGACAGGAAATTACATGATAATTACAACTGTTTGTGCGAAACACTGCGAAACCGCGATAAATACATATGAACGATATGTATGTATGTATGTATGGTAGGCATGCCAATATTATCAGAAAACTGTGATACCAGGCTTTCGGGATATTTTTTTAAGTAATCCCGGGATCTCCCTTGACTCTTGAGTTTTATGAATATGAGAAACAATTCAGGAATATTTTAAATTTAAATTTCAATGTTCTTTGCAGGTCGGAATATTTTTATTACTTTCAGAATGTTTTATAAAAATTAAACCGAAGTTTTTTTTTAAATTTATTTTTTATTTGTATACCAACAAATCCCAGCAAACCATAGGAGTCATAAATGAGTCAGAAAGGAGTCCTAAGTTGGAGAGTTTACGCTCATTATGAGCTCATTTATGAGTCAGAAATGAGGGTATTTTCCTCCTTGCGATGGTCGTCCGATATGAGCCGAATTGTATATATCATATGGGTTTGAATAGCAGTCATATATGACACATTTTTGTCTCATAATCGACAGATATTGGACTCCAAAACGACTACTTTACGAAGCGTTTCGGGGTGATTTATCTCTTTTACAATCTGCCCTTTTTGACCCCTTAGAAATATAATTTTTGGAACTGAAACTCAGGCATGTGGATTGGCAAATCTTGTCTAAGGCTATGTTTATCAAAATTTTGTTAAAAGATATTTGGCAGAAAACCCTTGAAAGATTCATCCGTGTATATTTCCCACGTGTTTAAAAAAATAACACAGTTTTATGGAACACACTGTTTCGTTGCAGATGACTTGAGATGGCGTTCACGAAAATGTATATATGAGTACATACAAGGTGGCGCAAAAGTAATCCTCCTATCAGAAAATGCTATAAATTTTGCGATTGGCCCCTAAAGTCAGTTCTGTTTTGACATTTGTGTAGTAAACACATGCGAAATACACGTTAATAAACAATGTTACGCTACACTGCTCCAGAACGCGGAATATCTGACTATTTATTTGACCAATAATCGGTAGGGGCCAAACGGTTACTGTGAATGGTGAGCGCTACAGAGCAATGATCAACGAGTTGTTTTTGCCGCAACTTGATGAATTGGGATTGGAAAACATGTAGTTCCAACAAGACGGTGCAACAGCACACACTGCACGTGCCACAACCGATATGCTGAACATCGGAAGCTTACTTTTGCGCCACCTTGTACATATGTATGTATGCCATGAACAGCAAAAGATATGTAATGAAAATTTTCTATTTTTATTTATTTTTTTTTTTCAAAACAAAGATATGAATATCTGCTCCAAAGTTGCTCTGTAAAATGAACACTCTCTTTGAGGTTCATATTTTTCACATATTTAGGACTCATATCGGACTCTTAAATTATGAGCACTCCGAGAATGTTTGCAGGGATCAATTGAATTGTTGTCTTTACGGCCTGTACATTTGTAAAGTACCATGACTATACACGAGCTGAAGGCCAATAATAATATTTTTTTTTATTTACGAAAATTATTACTGTTTTTATTTTTTTAATAATTATTTTAATTAATTATCGAAAGTTCTTATTAGAATAGAATAGGAACATTTTAGAGACAACCGTCATAGCTTCATGATAATTTTTGTTAATTTTAATTTTTTTGCAAGCCATTTTTAAGTTTTGAATATCCGCTTTGAACTAGATTTTGTTATGTAATATTTATTAGCAGTTGCCAGAGAAACTAAACGCCGTTCACTAAAATTTTTTTTTTCGAATCTGTTGAAAATCACGATCTTAATGGTTAATAATATTGATGTGCCGATCCCCAATTATGATTATGGTATTATAAATTTTGGATACCCGGGATTGATATAAGCAAATATCAGTATTTACTGGACCTAAAAAATAGCTATATTTTGGGATAGCAAGTTTGGCATCCCTAATGTGCATATGTATGTATGCCAGTTAGGCAACTGTCTAAATACGTATATATATACAGTTTTAAGTAGCAGATTAAGTACACAGTGACGGATATTTATTACCTAGAATTATTGGCAATCGAGTTGAAAAAGAACGATTTTGACTGAGACATGTTCCAAGGCCTCAAAATGGGAAGATATCCTAGACTGTGGGTATCTAGAACCATGCAATTCTCCTTATTAACGAAGAGTCGTTCCTAGACCTCATGAGGGGACATACCACATGCAGGGCACGTATTTGGTATGGTGGGGTTCAGTCTGGATTAGTAAGAGTTTAACTTATACAAGATCCAGAACGAAGCTATGCTAGCATGACTCTAGTCTCCCTCGGAAGTACGCGCACCCTTTCAGCTATTTTAGATGGTTGGATGTCAATAACAGGATTCACGTGCAGAGATCTGAGAGATCTGTCTACCGACTCGGGGTGGAAGATGTTTAGAGCCTTGTGATTTTGGTGATTTTGGAAGCATTAAGGGAGACTAACCCATTGTTTCCAACTCATTGGGTTGCGTCTTAAACCTTCATGCCCATAACATGACACAGCCAGCGAATCGATCTATGCTCTAACTACACAAAGCTCGTACTTTGCATACTTCAATTTCCTTCGATATTCACAGTTTTCATCAAGGGGGGGGGAGCCATTAATTTTCCGAAGACTTTTTCTGTCGAATACTTCAAGGGCTATCTTATATTATTTCGTCCACAATTCTAAGCCACACATTAGAACAGGTATGGCAAGATACGTACCTCTCATGGTAGATCGCCTACGCTTCCATGTGGGTCCCCAAATAGACGAAGTTCCTTATAGACTTGGATTTATGTCATTTGACATGAAAGCATATGCTTTGCAGGGAAGTCAAATTCAGACACAACAGCATACAGTTCGAAGCCACCCAGACAAGTTAAATAGCTCGACAACGGTATTACATTTTTCGCATAATACGCTGGTTGGAACCTTTGGATTCATCACTTATCTGATTACTAATTCCTGGCTCTCATTTTACTGTGAGCCAGCCTCTCAAGCTCCTCATCTCCTCCCATGGGCGCATTTTTCTTTACCGAACTTCTTTCTAATTTGTGGCAGGCTGCTTATAATTCATCTCACAAATTATTAGGTCCCACATTATTTATGCAGAGTTGTGGTTGTTGTTGTGGTAACGACAAAAACACTCCCCGAAGGTTTTGGGGAGTGTTGTCGAATTAACAGTCTTTGACCGGATTTGAACCCGGTACGCTCCGGTACTCCCTTGCGGTACTGCCCGACTGTCGTGGTAGCGATTTATGACCAGTGAAACCTTCTAGGCCATGTCACCCCTCCTTCCGTAAGGAAGGATAAGATGGGTAATGAGAGGTGAGAGGCTTCATATCCGTAGATCAACCATCGAGTTGCACGTCATTACCTTTGTGCATATAAGCCGACTCTTACGACCGGTATGCCTACCTCGGGCATATTCTAAACCCCTAACCCGCAGGGGGAGCTGCATCTGCTAAGTCAGTTGCATTTTTGCTTAGAAAATTTTTCATGTCGGAAATACACTTGGAGGGTTCCGAACACTGCTAAGGGGTGAACGAGTTTTGAAAAAACTTTTCGCAAACAAATTCATCTTCACTTAAACGGCACCTTAAACCCGAAATTTTCGGTGTCGTACGACAGCACGCCACCCCCGGAAGACTCCTTTTTTTGGGGTTTACCTATTTTATTTGCCAGCGCTGTACTAATTTTTGAGTATATTTGGAATTGTTGAAGCACATCCCTACACATATACATATCTCTATACATTATATACATATGTTTTAGTTTTATCTGGTTGTATGCGGTTCAACTAAGGGCTAACAAATTATGGGAAGCGTGCCGAGCTTGTTAACAAATTAAGTGGTCACCTAATTGCAGAATGATAATTTGGTGGACTGGTTAGGATCTCTAAATGGTTGATTGCCTTTTTCGGTTAGTTTTACGATTGTCATGATTGCCGTGAATACAATAGATGCAAACATGCCATAGATACGAGTACACATGGATATGCATGGGTTAAGTGGTGATGCATGCACCGTTGAGAAAATTCGAGTCGTTCAAAACCAACTTAGAGCCAAGCCGTTTGATGATACTAAAAGGCCTAGCCCAATACCCAACTTTTACTTGGCGACGGCATTGATGGTGGTACTTTCCGTCCAGCGAATTAGTTGGTAACTAGTTCCCAACTGGTTGTTGTTTGGCTAGTTTTAAGGTAGTTTCGATTTGACTATTTCGGATAGTTTAGGGGCAGTTCTGGTGGTGGATGAGTAATAATCGATAACCGACACTTCAACGTGTCTTTTGACTATGGCTTTTGTAAACGATACAAAATGAGATACAAAGTGTGTAACCCTATAACTGAGTTTATTGCAGCCTAGTTTCGAATTTCACTGCAGGGTGAGAAGAAGTGACTTGTTTCGCCGCTCTACGTTTTAAATAATGTGCCCGTTAAAAAAAATGTTTTGATCCGAACTCTTTTACTATTTCGGGAACTCATCAACCGAAATTTGATTTCTCGAATTTTACCTTTGCTCAGTTAAAATTCATACATCTCTTCCTGTAAATTAGATTAATTAAATTTGTGTTACACTGGAAATCACATATTTTTCATAATTTAAAAATCGATGCGTTAAAAGAAATGTTTGCAAATTGTATTTGTTTTGAGAAAACACAATTAAGTATTGATAAGCTCAAGTGAAAGCGAACAATGTATAACCAAATGACAGATTCAAAAATAGCCCAGATAAAATTATAATAAAATAAAATAAAATTAAACAAAATAAAATAAAATAAATTTCAAATGATGAAATAAAATAAAAAAAAAAATAAAATAAAATTGAACAAAATAAAATAAAATTAAATAAATTACAATAAATAAACTACAAATGATGAAAAAAAATAAAATAAAAAAAATATAATAAAATAAAATAAAATTAAACAAAATAAAACAAAATAAAATAAAACAAGAAAAAAATAAATAAAAATAAAATAAACAAAAATAAAATAAAATAAAATAAAATAAAATCAAATAACAAAAATAGAGTAAAATAAAATAACATAAAATAAAATAAAATAAAATTAAATTAAACATAATAAAACAAAATAAAATAAAATAAGACAAAAAAATAAAAATTAAATAAACAAAAATAAAATGAAATAAAATAAAATAAAATAAAATAAAATAAAAAAAAATAAAATAAACTAAAATAAAATCAAATAACAAAAATTAAGTAAAATAAAATCAAATAACAAAAATAGAGTAAAATAAAATAAAATAAAATAAAATAAAATGTAATAAAATAAAATAAAATTAAACAAAATACAACAAAATAAAAAAAAAATAAGAAAAAACATAAAAACAAAATGAAATAGAATAGAATAAAAAAAATAAATTACAAATGATGAAAAAAAATAAATAAATAATAAGGGCTAACAATTTATGGGAAGCGTGCCGAGCTTGTTAACAAATTAAGTGGTCAAATAATTGCAGAATGATAATTTGGTGGACTGGTTAGGATCTCTAAATGGTTGATTGCCTTTTTCGGTTAGTTTTACGATTGTCATGATTGCCGTGAATACAATAGATGCAAACATGCCATAGATACGAGTCCACATGGATATGCATGGGTTAAGTGGTGATGCATGCACCGTTGAGAAAATTCGAGTCGTTCAAAACCAACTTAGAGCCAAGCCGTTTGATGATACTAAAAGGCCTAGCTCAATACCCAACTTTTACTTGGCGACGGCATTGATGGTGGTACTTTCCGTCCAGCGAATTAGTTGGTAACTATTTCCCAACTGGTTGTTGTTTGGCTAGTTTTAAGGTAGTTTCGATTTGACTATTTCGGATAGTTTAGGGGAAGTTCTGGTGGTGGATGAGTAATAATCGATAACCGACACTTCAACGTGTCTTTTGACTATGGCTTTTGTAAACGATACAAAATGAGATACAAAGTGTGTAACCCTATAACTGAGTTTATTGCAGCCTAGTTTCGAATTTCACTGCAGGGTGAGAAGAAGTAACTTGTTTCGCCGCTCTACGTTTTAAATAATGTGCCCGTTAAAAAAATTGTTTTGATCCGAACTCTTTTACTATTTCGGGAACTCATCAACCGAAATATGATTTCTCGAATTTTACCTTTGCTCAGTTAAAATTCATACATCTCTTCCTGTAAATTAGATTAATTAAATTTGTGTTACACTGAAAATCACATATTTTTCATAATTTAAAAATCGATGCGTTAAAAGAAATGTTTGCAAATTGTATTTGTTTTGAGAAAACACAATTAAGTATTGATAAGCTCAAGTGAAAGCGAACAATGTATAACCAAATGACAGATTCAAAAATAGCCCAGATAAAAGTATAATAAAATAAAATAAAATTAAACAAAATAAAATAAAATAAATTTCAAACGATGAAATAAAATAAAAAAAAAAAATTAAATTAAATTGAACAAAATAAAATAAAATTAAATAAATTACAATAAATAAACTACAAATGATGAAAAAAAAAAATAAAATAAAAAAAAATATAATAAAATAAAATAAAATTAAACAAAATAAAACAAAATAAAATAAAACAAGAAAAAAATAAATAAAAATAAAATAAACAAAAATAAAATAAAATAACAAAAATAAAGTAAAATAAAATAACATAAAATAAAATAAAATAAAATTAATTGTTTACTGGGTTGGAGCTTTGCGGCCGGTAAATTAGAAGGCAAAAAACTAAATTTTCCTTTACCCTCCTACGCGTTTCGATGCTTCAGCATCTTCCTCAGGGAGTCTGAATTTTATTTAAAGAAACAGTTAATAAAAACAACCATAAATAACATAAATATCCCACTCAATGGTAATAATTATACACTTACTTTATATGGTATGTATGCAAAACAAAAATACTAAATTTAAAATAACATTCTATTTTGTTTTTGATTTTATTGACGCCCTGTATACTTTTGCTTCCTACTGTTTTTTCCACCATCACCGTACTGTATCACAGCTGTGTATGCGTTGTTTATTTTGTCCAAGTCTTCCTTAAAATTCATCACACTGTGTAATTGTTGTTGTATACGAAGGCTTTCCATCGTCATTCTCTTGTTTGTTCTGTTTTCAATGTCTAATATTCTAGTGTTATCGAAATCAGCTGTATGATTTTTGTTGGTTAGATGTTGTGCTAGTGCTGTTGTTGTTTTTTTGTTTTTTGCATCAGCCATATGTTCGTTGACTCGTACTTGTAGACAGCGCTTGGTAGTACCAATATAGCGCTGCTCGCAGATTTCATTCTCTTTCCCTTTACATCTAATTTCGTAGACCACATTATGTTGTTTTTCCTTTTTAATTGGGTCCTTTGTTTTTGTAAATATTCTGTTTAAGGTGTTGTGTGTTTTGTGTGCATATTTAATTTTATCAGTTTTTATAATTTTGCTGAGCGCCTGGTTATCGGTTAGGCCCGGTATATATTTTAACCCAATATATTTTTTTTTATCCGGATTTTCTCATTATTTACAATATAACGAGAAAGTTTATCAACAAGTTTACGGCATGCCCATGGGTAATCCATTATCTCCAACAATCGCTGATATTGTACTTGACAAAATTTTTGACGACAGCATAGCTGAACTAAAAACAAAGGACATATACATAAAATACATAGCCAAATATGTAGATGATGTATTTGCAATAATTAAAACTAAAGACGTGGAAGACATTTTAAAAGTGTTGAACTCGCAACACACTAAAATTAAATTTACAGTCGAAAAAGAGGAAAAAAGCCAAATAGCCTTCCTAGATTTAAAAATACATAAAAATCGTAATAGTAATTTATCATTTGACTGGTATGCAAAAAAAGTTGCCTCTGGTAGAATAATTAACTACCACTCAAACCACCCTTGGTATCAAAAGAAGAATACTGCGACCAGTCTTGCAAGAAAAGTTTTTTCACTATGTGATAATATTTTCATGGAAAATAACAAACTCAAAATCAAAAATTTACTTACAAAAAATAGTTATCCAACACAAATAATTGATGCAATAATAAAAGAAGCTTTGGAAAAAATGAAGCCTACGGAACCAAATAATTTAAATAGTAGAGAAAATCCGGATAAAAAATATATTGGGTTAAAATATATACCGGGCCTAACCGATAACCAGGCGCTCAGCAAAATTATAAAAACTGATAAAATTAAATATGCACACAAAACACACAACACCTTAAACAGAATATTTACAAAAACAAAGGACCCAATTAAAAAGGAAAAACAACATAATGTGGTCTACGAAATTAGATGTAAAGGGAAAGAGAATGAAATCTGCGAGCAGCGCTATATTGGTACTACCAAGCGCTGTCTACAAGTACGAGTCAACGAACATATGGCTGATGCAAAAAACAAAAAAACAACAACAGCACTAGCACAACATCTAACCAACAAAAATCATACAGCTGATTTCGATAACACTAGAATATTAGACATTGAAAACAGAACAAACAAGAGAATGACGATGGAAAGCCTTCGTATACAACAACAATTACACAGTGTGATGAATTTTAAGGAAGACTTGGACAAAATAAACAACGCATACACAGCTGTGATACAGTACGGTGATGGTGGAAAAAACAGTAGGAAGCAAAATTATACAGGGCGTCAATAAAATCAAAAACAAAATAGAATGTTATTTTAAATTTAGTATTTTTGTTTTGCATACATACCATATAAAGTAAGTGTATAATTATTACCATTGAGTGGGATATTTATGTTATTTATGGTTGTTTTTATTAACTGTTTCTTTAAATAAAATTCAGACTCCCTGAGGAAGATGCTGAAGCATCGAAACGCGTAGGAGGGTAAAGGAAAATTTAGTTTTTTGCCTTCTAATTTACCGGCCGCAAAGCTCCAACCCAGTAAACAATTTACTAGTACTTTTGGCCCAACAATTAAAACTATTACAAAATAAAATTAAATTAAACAAAATAAAACAAAATAAAATAAAATAAGACAAAAAAATAAAAATTAAATAAACAAAAATAAAATGAAATAAAATAAAATAAAATAAAATAAAATAAAATAAAATAAAATAAAATAAAATAACATAAAATAAAATAATATAAAATAAAATAAAATAAAATAAAATAAAATAAACTAAAATAAAATCAAATAACAAAAATTAAGTAAAATAAAATCAAATAACAAAAATAGAGTAAAATAAAATAAAATAAAATAAAATAAAATGTAATAAAATAAAATAAAATTAAACAAAATACAACAAAATAAAAAAAAAATAAGAAAAAACATAAAAACAAAATGAAATAGAATAGAATAAAAAAAATAAATTACAAATGATGAAAAAAAATAAATAAATAATAAGGGCTAACAATTTATGGGAAGCGTGCCGAGCTTGTTAACAAATTAAGTGGTCAAATAATTGCAGAATGATAATTTGGTGGACTGGTTAGGATCTCTAAATGGTTGATTGCCTTTTTCGGTTAGTTTTACGATTGTCATGATTGCCGTGAATACAATAGATGCAAACATGCCATAGATACGAGTCCACATGGATATGCATGGGTTAAGTGGTGATGCATGCACCGTTGAGAAAATTCGAGTCGTTCAAAACCAACTTAGAGCCAAGCCGTTTGATGATACTAAAAGGCCTAGCTCAATACCCAACTTTTACTTGGCGACGGCATTGATGGTGGTACTTTCCGTCCAGCGAATTAGTTGGTAACTAGTTCCCAACTGGTTGTTGTTTGGCTAGTTTTAAGGTAGTTTCGATTTGACTATTTCGGATAGTTTAGGGGAAGTTCTGGTGGTGGATGAGTAATAATCGATAACCGACACTTCAACGTGTCTTTTGACTATGGCTTTTGTAAACGATACAAAATGAGATACAAAGTGTGTAACCCTATAACTGAGTTTATTGCAGCCTAGTTTCGAATTTCACTGCAGGGTGAGAAGAAGTAACTTGTTTCGCCGCTCTACGTTTTAAATAATGTGCCCGTTAAAAAAATTGTTTTGATCCGAACTCTTTTACTATTTCGGGAACTCATCAACCGAAATATGATTTCTCGAATTTTACCTTTGCTCAGTTAAAATTCATACATCTCTTCCTGTAAATTAGATTAATTAAATTTGTGTTACACTGAAAATCACATATTTTTCATAATTTAAAAATCGATGCGTTAAAAGAAATGTTTGCAAATTGTATTTGTTTTGAGAAAACACAATTAAGTATTGATAAGCTCAAGTGAAAGCGAACAATGTATAACCAAATGACAGATTCAAAAATAGCCCAGATAAAAGTATAATAAAATAAAATAAAATTAAACAAAATAAAATAAAATAAATTTCAAACGATGAAATAAAATAAAAAAAAAAAATTAAATTAAATTGAACAAAATAAAATAAAATTAAATAAATTACAATAAATAAACTACAAATGATGAAAAAAAAAATAAAATAAAAAAAAATATAATAAAATAAAATAAAATTAAACAAAATAAAACAAAATAAAATAAAACAAGAAAAAAATAAATAAAAATAAAATAAACAAAAATAAAATAAAATAAAATAAAATAACAAAAATAAAGTAAAATAAAATAACATAAAATAAAATAAAATAAAATTAATTGTTTACTGGGTTGGAGCTTTGCGGCCGGTAAATTAGAAGGCAAAAAACTAAATTTTCCTTTACCCTCCTACGCGTTTCGATGCTTCAGCATCTTCCTCAGGGAGTCTGAATTTTATTTAAAGAAACAGTTAATAAAAACAACCATAAATAACATAAATATCCCACTCAATGGTAATAATTATACACTTACTTTATATGGTATGTATGCAAAACAAAAATACTAAATTTAAAATAACATTCTATTTTGTTTTTGATTTTATTGACGCCCTGTATACTTTTGCTTCCTACTGTTTTTTCCACCATTACCGTACTGTATCACAGCTGTGTATGCGTTGTTTATTTTGTCCAAGTCTTCCTTAAAATTCATCACACTGTGTAATTGTTGTTGTATACGAAGGCTTTCCATCGTCATTCTCTTGTTTGTTCTGTTTTCAATGTCTAATATTCTAGTGTTATCGAAATCAGCTGTATGATTTTTGTTGGTTAGATGTTGTGCTAGTGCTGTTGTTGTTTTTTTGTTTTTTGCATCAGCCATATGTTCGTTGACTCGTACTTGTAGACAGCGCTTGGTAGTACCAATATAGCGCTGCTCGCAGATTTCATTCTCTTTCCCTTTACATCTAATTTCGTAGACCACATTATGTTGTTTTTCCTTTTTAATTGGGTCCTTTGTTTTTGTAAATATTCTGTTTAAGGTGTTGTGTGTTTTGTGTGCATATTTAATTTTATCAGTTTTTATAATTTTGCTGAGCGCCTGGTTATCGGTTAGGCCCGGTATATATTTTAACCCAATATATTTTTTTTTATCCGGATTTTCTCATTATTTACAATATAACGAGAAAGTTTATCAACAAGTTTACGGCATGCCCATGGGTAATCCATTATCTCCAACAATCGCTGATATTGTACTTGACAAAATTTTTGACGACAGCATAGCTGAACTAAAAACAAAGGACATATACATAAAATACATAGCCAAATATGTAGATGATGTATTTGCAATAATTAAAACTAAAGACGTGGAAGACATTTTAAAAGTGTTGAACTCGCAACACACTAAAATTAAATTTACAGTCGAAAAAGAGGAAAAAAGCCAAATAGCCTTCCTAGATTTAAAAATACATAAAAATCGTAATAGTAATTTATCATTTGACTGGTATGCAAAAAAAGTTGCCTCTGGTAGAATAATTAACTACCACTCAAACCACCCTTGGTATCAAAAGAAGAATACTGCGACCAGTCTTGCAAGAAAAGTTTTTTCACTATGTGATAATATTTTCATGGAAAATAACAAACTCAAAATCAAAAATTTACTTACAAAAAATAGTTATCCAACACAAATAATTGATGCAATAATAAAAGAAGCTTTGGAAAAAATGAAGCCTACGGAACCAAATAATTTAAATAGTAGAGAAAATCCGGATAAAAAATATATTGGGTTAAAATATATACCGGGCCTAACCGATAACCAGGCGCTCAGCAAAATTATAAAAACTGATAAAATTAAATATGCACACAAAACACACAACACCTTAAACAGAATATTTACAAAAACAAAGGACCCAATTAAAAAGGAAAAACAACATAATGTGGTCTACGAAATTAGATGTAAAGGGAAAGAGAATGAAATCTGCGAGCAGCGCTATATTGGTACTACCAAGCGCTGTCTACAAGTACGAGTCAACGAACATATGGCTGATGCAAAAAACAAAAAAACAACAACAGCACTAGCACAACATCTAACCAACAAAAATCATACAGCTGATTTCGATAACACTAGAATATTAGACATTGAAAACAGAACAAACAAGAGAATGACGATGGAAAGCCTTCGTATACAACAACAATTACACAGTGTGATGAATTTTAAGGAAGACTTGGACAAAATAAACAACGCATACACAGCTGTGATACAGTACGGTGATGGTGGAAAAAACAGTAGGAAGCAAAATTATACAGGGCGTCAATAAAATCAAAAACAAAATAGAATGTTATTTTAAATTTAGTATTTTTGTTTTGCATACATACCATATAAAGTAAGTGTATAATTATTACCATTGAGTGGGATATTTATGTTATTTATGGTTGTTTTTATTAACTGTTTCTTTAAATAAAATTCAGACTCCCTGAGGAAGATGCTGAAGCATCGAAACGCGTAGGAGGGTAAAGGAAAATTTAGTTTTTTGCCTTCTAATTTACCGGCCGCAAAGCTCCAACCCAGTAAACAATTTACTAGTACTTTTGGCCCAACAATTAAAACTATTACAAAATAAAATTAAATTAAACAAAATAAAACAAAATAAAATAAAATAAGACAAAAAAATAAAAATTAAATAAACAAAAATAAAATGAAATAAAATAAAATAAAATAAAATAAAATAAAATAAAATAAAATAAAATAAAATAACATAAAATAAAATAATATAAAATAAAATAAAATAAAATAAAATAAAATAAAATAAACTAAAATAAAATCAAATAACAAAAATTAAGTAAAATAAAATCAAATAACAAAAATAGAGTAAAATAAAATAAAATAAAATAAAATGTAATAAAATAAAATAAAATTAAACAAAATACAACAAAATAAAAAAAAATAAGAAAAAACATAAAAATAAAATAAAATAAAATAGAATAGAATAAAAAAAATAAATTACAAATGATGAAAAAAAAAATAAAATGTATAAAATAAAATAAAATAAAACAAAATAAAATAAAATAAATTACAATAAACAAATTACAATGGATAAAATAAAATTAAATTAAATTAAACAAAATAAAATAAAATAAAATAAATTACAACAGCTAAAATAAAAGGAAATAAAATAAAAGAAAATGTTATAAAATAAAACAAAATAAAATAAAATAAATTGCAATGGATAAAATAAAATAAAATAGAATAAAATAAAATAAATTACAATAGATAAAATAAAATAAAACAAAGTAAAATAAAATAAAACCCAATAAAATAAAATAAAATAAAATAGAATAGAATAAAAAAAAATAAATTACAATAAGTAAATTACAAATGATAAAATAAAATAAAATTAAACAAAATAAAACAAAATAAAATAAAATAAAATAAATTACAATAAATAAATTACAATAGATAACATAAAATAAAATAAAATAAAATAAAATAAAATAAAATAAAATAAAATAAAATAAAATAAAATAAAATAAAATAAAATAAAATAAAATAAAATAAACTAAAATAAAATAAATTGCAATAGATAAAATAAAATAAAGTAAAATAAAATAGAATAGAATAAAATAAATTACAATAGATAAAATAAAATAAAGTAAAATAAAATAAAACCCAATAAAATAAAATAAAGTAAAATAAAATAGAATAAAATAAAATAAATTACAATAGATAAAATAAAGGAAAATAAAATAAAATCCAATAAAATAAAATAAAATAGAATAGAATAAAAAAAAAATAAATTACAATAAGTAGATTACAAATGATAAAATAAAATTAAATTAAACAAAATAAAACAAAATAAAATAAAATAAATTACAATAGATAACATAAAATGAAATAAAATAAAATAAAATAAAATAAAATAAAATAAAATAAAATAAAATAAAACAAAATAAAATAAATAAATTACAAAAGATAACATAAAATAAAATAAAATTAAACGAAATAAAAAAAAATAAAAAAATAATAAAAAAATAAAATAAACTAGAATAAAATAACATAAAATATTGCTTTTTTATACCAACAGTTTTTGTTTTTCAATCATTCATGAAACGAGCTCAAGGTCAAGAATAATTATTTTTCACTTTTTGAATTTTTTATGAAAATTATTATTGTTTTTATTTTTTAATATTCATTTTTAATTAATTATTAAAAGTTTTTTAATTGATAGAGTAGGAGAAATGTTTAGAGACAACCGCCATAGCTTTGCCACGCATTGCTAACCATTAAGCTAACAATACGCTGGTTTTGTTGTCATCTAAACTCCTAGTTCTATTCTTCTTTACCATATGCACAGTTAGTAGTGTGATCATGATGGATTTTTTGATCAGCAGAACTGCCTTGAGCTCGTTTCATGAATGATTGAAAATGTACAGGCCGTAAATCAACAAAAATAATTGGTATAAAAAAGCAATAACAAAACCGAGAGCACGTGGTAAGGCAGTTCTGCTGATAAAACAGATCTGTCAAAAAATCCATCATAATCACACTACTAACTGTCAAATGGCGGAAGTGGTTCATGCATATGGTAAAGAAGAATAGAACTAGGAGTTTAGATGACATCAAAACCAGCGTATTGTTAGCTTAATGGTGAGCAATGCGTGCCAAAATTTCTCTGATGTAAAAGCTTAGCAGCTTCCGAAATGGATGTTGTTGTTGTTGTTGTGGTAAAGACGAAAACACTCCCCGAAGGTTTTGGGGAGTATTGTCGAATTAACAGTCCTTGGCCGGATTTGAACCCGGTACGCTCCGGTACTCCCTTGCGGTACTGCCCGACTGTCGTGGTAGCGATTTATGACCAGTGAAACCTTCTAGGTCATGTCACCCCTCCTTCCGTTAGGAAGAATAAGATGGGTAATGAGAGGTGAGAGGCATCATATCCGTGGATAAACCATCGAGTTACACGTCATTACCTTTGTGCATATTAGTCGCCTCTTACGACCGGTATGCCTACCTCGGGCATATCCTAAACCCCTAACCCGCAAGGGTATTCCGAAATGGCTCTATAAAAAAGCTGTGGCGGTTGTCTCTAAAAGTTTTTCCTACTCTATTCAATTAAAAAACTTTTAATAATTAATTAAAAATGATTATTAAAAAATGAAAACAATAATAATTTTCATAAAAATTCAAAAAGTGAAAAATTTGTATTCTTGGCCTTGAGGTCATTTCCTGAATACTTTAAAATGAAATAAAATAAAACAAAATAAAATAAAATAAATTGCAATAAATAAATTACAATAGAAAAAATAAAATAAAATAAAATAAATTATAATAAAATATAATAAAATAAAATAAATTACAATAGATAAAATAAAATAAAAAATTAAATAAAATAAAGTAAAATAAAATAAAATAAAATTAAACCAAATAAATGAAAATAAAATAAAATAAATTACAATAAATAAATTACAATAGATAACATAAAATAAAATAAAAAAATAAAACAAAACAAAATAAAATGTTATAAAAAAAAAAATAAATTAAAAAAAAATAAAAAAAAAATAAAATAAAACAAATTAAATTTTTTATCGAGCCATGTTGAATTGTTAATTTCGGAACTGTAACTTGTTGCAAAATGAATTAGAAAGTATACATTTCTTGACCCCTACCGGCGACATCAGAGCCACTGTAGGCAGCCACAACGGGTAGACCGAAGAAGAGGAAATTCCCCATGGCGTTAGAAGCAATAGGTTTCTTGCTGATCAGCTATGTAGAAAAGGGGTAAACTATGGTGAAGCAAAGACCACTGGTGCGCTTTGTTGGACTAGTCAGAATCATTGGATGTGTTACGAATTTCTACGACTACGAGGCTCAGTCACTTTTTTAAGCTAAATATCTTTTATGAAATTAACAAGTTGCAATTAGTTTCTTTTGCAGCTGTTCATATACTTAAAATACTAAATATTTGTTGGTTATGCGAGTACCTTGGGATTAACTAATTAGTTGAAAAATTAGAACAAATGTGTTTTACACGCCCCAATAAATGCTAAGCTTGAAAATAATGTTAACAACTATAGCCTGCTATTATTATTGGATAATATGAATTGTAGATATTGATTTTCATATCTTAGCTGGTGCTTCGAAAACGATAATCACACTAAAGATTAAGAGAGCTGCCTATTTAAGAAACGAACCCATTTAACTGAAGAATATCTTAAAGCAGAACTCGCCTTGAAATACTGTGAAATTGGCGGGTTGGGTTCGACGAGGTCGAACGAATTGATCCCGCAGCACTCGGACTATTAGCAGGAGATGCTGGTACCGGAGCCAAACAGATCTATATCCGGGAAAGCACAGCCCACATCGGGAACAGTCTTTCCGGACTACATTGACGTTAGCAATGATAAGAAGAATATAATCTGCTCTATACAGTCCATGCATTATAGCACCAGTTTTAGAATTTATACTCGTATCTGTTTGTCTGTATGTTTGAGAAAAGTCAATTGTAAATGCGAAAACGTCAAATGTAAATGACATTGGGTACTTGTAAATGGGAAAGCGTCCTTTGTAATTGAGAATAGTTAATTGTGAACGCAAAATAGTCAATTGAAAATAATATTAGGTACTTGTAAATGGGAAAGTGTTACATGAAAATGAGAAAACGGTATTTGAAAATGAGAAAGCGTCATTTGAAATTGGGAATAGTCAGTTGTAAATAAGAGAGAATAAATTGAAAATGAGAAAGCGTCATTTGTAAATGCGAAACTTTTTTATTCAGGTATTGTTTACATGTACTGAGCATATATATAACAGATAAGTATGACAAAGTATTTATTATATGCGAAAATGATCAATGAACCAACCATATTGTATTAAGAGCCGATGGACATGACTTCCAACGATAAAGCGCTTCTGTGGAATGATGTTGCATGCTGAAATGCTTTCGCACAGTCTCCTCCTGTTACTGTGCCCTGCGCGTCATCTACCAAATCCTCGAGATATTGTAGGCGTTGCTCCATAATACGAGACCCGTTTATATGGGGGCTCGAAATATGTCCCATGACATACAATTTAAACGCAGTACTGGTACTCGCCCATTAGAGGCATCACCGACAGCATATTCGATTCTGGAGTGACATGGAGCGTTATCACACACCAGAACGAAATCGTCCAACCTGCTTCCCTGCTCCTCCCAATTTTTCAGAACTGTGCGGACTTATCCTGCACATGTCTCCATTTTAAATGACCCCCTATGTTGGTCAGCAACACCACTCCTGAGGCGGATATCGCCACTACCAGGTGAATATTCGGCCCCCTTGCTGCTGGAAGTAGCTGAATAGCTATCTGCCTTACTTTTGACCTTTATCGGGTATGGCGGCAAAACAAATTAAAATTATAATTTATTCCTTATTTTCAAATGACGCTTTCTGATTAAAAAAAAACATTTTCTCATTTTCATGTGACGCTTTCCCATTTACAAGTGTCTAATCTAATTTGCATTTGACGCTTTCCCATTTAAAATTGACTATTCTCACTATTAACAAATGACACTTTCGCAATTACATCTGACGCTTTCTTTTTACCAATTGTCTAATCTTATTTACAATTTACAAAGTATTAATTTCAATTGACGCTTTCTCATTTACAACTGGAAATGATGTAGTTTTGCTAGTTTGAGTCAGAGTAGTATGGGATTTTGTTAGCAAAAGACAAATGAAAAGTGAGTAATGTTATGTGAATAAAACGACTCTAATTTGAAGAGATTAATGAAAAAGAGGACAAGATAAGTGCTCAGTTTAAGTGGTTGAGTGTAAATTCTGTTTATATTACGTAAAAATATTTGCAAGCTTCATGATACGTTTTTTTTATTGCAGAAGCACTTTAAAATCGAAATTTTTTGTATGGTGTATCAGAATGTCGATGACACTATTTTCAAAATCGCCAGCACAGCACCAAAAACACGTTCTTTTTTATTTATTTAATTTTTCCTTCATATTCTTTACTAATTAAACACAAACTTTTGCACATATTCTGGTATGTCATTGTGATAGCGAACGCGTTGTTTCGGTTTTAATGATGCGAATGGTATAACAACAGCGGATGCGGATGCGGTGCTACAGTAGCTAGACAGAGAGGATTCGCGCGGCCGATAGAGATCGCTTAGTGACATGTTACGCCAAATGTTTGAAACGAACTGAATTGAGAAAAAATTCAAGCTAAACTTAAAAATTTCTAAATATTTTTTCGCACATTTTAATATGATTAATTTCAAGCTGTGAAGGTAGAGAAGATCGATAAGTATGTGTTCGAGCCACGCTCTGAACTTACAGAAAATAAAGATACAAGGTAGTACAATAGATTTCTGATGTTTTGAATACGCCGCCACAGGATATCTGGTTGGATGCTCGCTTGCTTAGTGCTTTTCATCCAAATATGTCGTGGAAATTAGAACAAAGGAAAGCTGCTGTGAGTTTCTAACTTCATACGTTCTAACCAGTGGAAGCTCTATACTTAAAGCGCACCACTTGCCTAGATCTGCTTTAAATGTTTGCCTGAAAACTATTATATTAATTTTTCTGCTGTTACAGACTGCTCTGTAGAGTCCAATCAGGTCATATAGCTATATTTGAAATGGTTAGATCAACTTCCAACATCCAAATGGGTCAGGTTGAAATGCCGCACTCTCTTTGGTGGAGATGAGGATCCCCAGGCACTTAACTTGTAGAAAGACTAGACTAGAAATTTCACACCATTCAGAGTCATATTAACTTTGCAAGCCATCTTTCCGGATACTTCTGAATATGGAGGTTCTTTCTTCAAGCACAATTATTACTAATGCCCGAAAACATCATTTAAGGGATAATAGCGAGTACTTCGAGTTACCACATAAGTATATATGCTAGCTGTATGGTTGATGTATTCGTGAGTGATGACAATACGACCCCTTACAGGCAACACGATGGATGGGGTAGTAATACAGTGAACAGATAAAGAAGGGAAAGGAAATTTATGGTCCGAAAGGCATTGTGGGGAATGAGAAATAAAGGAGTATTTGAAATGATGTAACATCTCTCAGCGGGGGGAGATCGTTTGATGCGAAAACAAATTCAAAAGAGGGCACATCTCCGTCTTAGGTCACAATATCAGATAGGACGACGTCTCTGTGCATATTTCTCACTCACTACCCCTACTGGCAATAAAGGATTCTAGCGAGCCAGAAATAACAACTGGTACGATTAGAAATGTTGCGCTGCTTCGGAAAAGCAGGAAGCTGTCTACTGGGCAAATTTATTTAAAGACGGAGCTTCCTGAGTCTGCTTGAAATGCTGGTTTGTAGAACTAATGCCTGGAAATTCTACAGGATGATCTCATAACTGAAGTACAGATCTTTCCTAATTTATGAAGGGAAAACTTAACCTCACGGCTAATTAGCAAGGGAGATAATGAACGAGATAAACGCAATGCCGTTGGATTGCTTGCCGTTGGAAAAATAAGAAAGAACATGTAATAAAGCTCATATTTTTAATATTCAAATGTAACGGATATTCATATGTGACAAGAGTCATAACATCGTTACCATTTCAAAAGAACATCGAATCATAATTTTTTCAGTCACCCTGTAGATGCACAAGCATGTATCACGAATCTGAGTGGCGGCAGTAGTTAACTAATTTACACCACTTAATTACACGAGTTATTAGCACCTCAAACATTTATTTTGGCTCTCTTTGAATCATTGGAAATATTTTGTTTATTGGCAAACAGCGATTTATGATTGGCTCTTTTGTGTACATAATCATTTTGACTTGTCTGTTGCATGGTTGTTGTTGTTTGTGCAGTGATATTGTTGATGTTTCGAGAAATTTTGCAAATTAGTTTAGCAATATGATTTTTTTTTAAATATGTAAATCCAACAATGTATGTAAAAAGTTATGTTTTTAGCCGGCTTAAAATAGGCGACTGCAAATCTTAAAATATGCAAAGCATTCAAGTTATCTAATGGAGTATTTACGTCTTTAGCAATGGCCCAGGTTCTCCCCCAATTGAAACCAGTTTGAGTTTGTTAATTAAGTTGGCAGTTTCTGGAAATGTTTTTATTATAACTGTATTTAGCAAAGTGAAATTTTCAAAAGTGCGAAAAAAGTGAAACTTAAATAGTAATGGTCCATGTTCTCAGCCTCTTCGTTTACTTGTTTAAACACCTCAATAACACTTTTATTGCGATTATCTATATGAGTCAGTACCATGCAGAAAATTCGACAAGCTTAGAACCAAGCTAGAGCTAAACCATTTGACGACAACTCGATGGTTGATCTACGGATATGATGCCTCTCACCTCTCATTACCCATCTCTCTTTCCTTACGGAAGGAGGAGGCTTCTCTTCCAATTTGTGGTGTGCCGATTTGAATTTTCCCTACAAATTGGTGGGACCTACAGTTTTTTGCCGACTCCGAACGGCATCTACAAAGGAGACGAATTTTTGCTGAGAAGCCTGTCATGGCAGGAATACACTCGGAGAGTTTGCCAAACCACTGCCGAGGGGCGACCCCGTTTTGAAAAACTTTTTTCAAATCACTTTTGATGTTACCTGTACCAGGGCTCGAACCATGGACCTTCGGTGTGGTAGGCCGGCAACACTACCTTCACACCACGGCGGCCGCTATTAGTGGTGGTAATTATCCCATGCTGTGGAGTTCTAAGCTCTTGTTCGGCCAGTTCTAAGGTAGCTCCGCTTTGGCTAGTTACCAACCGCATCTATTTCGGATAGTTCAGTCCTTTAACTACCTCTTTGTGACCTATTCCGAACTAGGGATGTGACCTCGAGTTTCAAAAATTAATTACTCAATAATCGATATTTTTGCCTCGGTATAAATCGATTTTTGGAAACCGATTTTTGGAGATTTATGAGAAATAAATTTTTAAAGAAAAAAAGCGAGTTTTTGTCGATGTATTGGTTAAAATATACTGGGAATATTTTTTGTTATTTATTTTACCCTCCCTCCATTCTACATATTTCTCTGACAACCTTAAGACCAGTTGATAAAAATTATTATTCAATTTTATATTTTTGCTTTTAATGAAAAACTATAATTCGGAATAATTAAATCAGGTGGAAATCATTTAAGATGACTTTAGCCGAAAAAAACATCGTTCTGAGCTAACATTATCAAAGCGTGCCAAAATTTCGTTGCATGAAGCAGTTTAGCGGCTTCCGAAATGGATCTATGAGATGAGTTATGTTGAATAGTAATAAAAATTATAAAAATTTTGTTGGTCTTAAAACTAAAATTAAAATACATCACGCTACAACAGATTTAGATGAATGAAGAATTATTATATTGTAAACTTTTAAGCATATTAAATTTTTGAATCCTTTAAGGTTTTGTGAGGCATTTTTAAACGAAAAAAGCTTCAAATATTCTTGCAAAAAGATCAACTGTTTTTAATTTTTTAAGCTTTTCGGTGATTTTTTTTTATTTCCTTATAAAATCAAGTGCCTAAGATGCTGCACTGCACCTAGAATTCTTAAATATTTCCAAAGTTTCATTACAAGTTTTATGTAACTGAAAGTTTTGTTACATCTTCGTTACTGAGGTAGCGTTACTAGTTTTGTTATGATATCTCGCGTTCTTGCGATAATCATTGTGGGCAGTTGCTGTTGAGGTTTTTGTGTCCACTGAAACCGTATCAAGGAAATTGTTACTCGTTCTTATTTAAAAGAGTCTCGTTTCTCACAGTTTCGTTACAGCTTTCGGTATGTCATATATTTATACAATTCTGTTTCTTTACTTACCTGTAGAACCATAACGAAACAGAAACGCGTCAAAAGTCCCTGGCCCATAATCATTATCATATTAAACAAAGATTTTAGCTAAAATGAAATGTAACCGGGTCCCCCTATGAAAAAAAATTAGGTTGGTTGGTGGTATGAATAAATTTTTTATGTTTTGCAAGGTCACCCTGTGTCAGCTATTTTATTCATAAACCATATTATAATATGTCTTGGAGTATGCAATGTCATGACGTTTTCGTCATTTTACTAGGGTAACTGCACTACTAATTTCCGGACAGCGCTAGTGTCCGGACACTATGTCAATGTTTTGGGATTAATAGACAAATAACTAGCAAATAGTCTCAAATAACAACACAAATGGAACATGTACATGTTTTCTGAGTGTACGTGGAAAGTTTAAGTTGAATCAAAAGCATAGTTTAAAAGTTAGACGTAAGTTTAGTGTTAGAAGTCTGAGCATGCGTCAAAATTGCAGGTTTTCAAAAAAAAAAATTGTGGGAGCGTTTTAGAAAAGTAAGCGCCTAAACAAATATTTATTTACATATTACAATAAAAATTAATAATATTTGTTTAAAATATGATAAACTCTCATTTTATAAATAAAAAGGAACTTATTTAAGTTTTCAGCCTAAATTATTACTGTCCGGATACCAGAACCAAAATTTGATATGATTTTCAGTTTCCGAACAGGCCGTCCGGATACTGAAAAGAAGGCGAAAATTACGAATTACCATTTTAATACTCCAAATTTTGAAATAGGGCGTTGTTGAAAAAAAATGTTAAAGTGGGGCGTTCTTCAAAGAAATTCTATGATAGGGCGTTTTTGAAAAATATTTTGAAATAGGGTGATCTTCCACTCAGCAGTCGACATGCATTACAAAAAGATAAACATATTTTTCTCCTATGCTTTCAGTCTTCGGACGCGTTTTTTCAAGTACAAATATTGCTGTCCGGTTAATGTGAAAATAAGTTTCAATGTCCGGAGAGTTAGCATTTTGTACAAACTTTGTTGTTTTTAAAGATATTATTATTTAAAGAATGAATGCAGACTTTTACCTTAGCCCTTCGAGGTTATAAGGTCAAACCAAACAAGCATCAGACAAGCGGCAGCTTAGAATAGCTGTGGAACTCCTAATAGTCGAAGGCTTAATCTGGCGAGCGACAAGATCACAAAATATGTTCAAGCATTACTTGTACAACCTATAAAAACATAATATTGCAGTCTTGCCGTTTTACGGAGAAGAGCTAGGTTGTTAACTCATACGACTTGCACACGGCCTCGGAGACTTTACCATCCCATGTTACTTCTAAGCCGTTTTTGCTTGGTAGATCGTTTACAACTCTTGATTGCTTTTCAATACTCTCAGTCTGATGGGGAGTTCTATGGTATACTTTTCGAGAGACTTCACCTTCTAGGTGAAGATATCATCCCTTTTGCTTCCATATATGTCCATATGACCCATGACCAAGTATAGATGTACTTCAAGATACTTTTAGTTGTTGGAATTTACCTCCTTGTAGGATTTGTTTATCTTCGGATAAGCACAGTATAAAACAGATTTGGAGCAATCGGTGTAAATGTGTATGGTACCAACCGAACCTTACGCCAACCCTTCACATCTATTGTAGCTTCAACACCCATTTCGAAGTGCGGGCGGGACCATGCAGTCTGTCAGCCCCGTTTTTGATGGCGCTGGTACAGGCTACTGCCACGAGGCATTGGGCCTATTTTCAGTTGTCAACAATAGGCTTTTACCCACAAAGTCTACGGCTGCGATGTACAGAATGGCATTTAATAATTTTGTCGGGGTGGCATTCAAGCCTCCCAGTTTGTTAACGAAAGTCCTTTTTTTGAGTGGCTGATAACCAAACGAGGACTCCATAATGACTATTAGCTCTACAATTGCGGTCAATACCCAATTAGAAAGAGGGTGAGAAGACTCACGTGCACCCCGCCATGACTATGTAAACGCGCATTTTGCGATTAACCCAAAGTCGGATGCCCAGACAAAGACCTCCTGAAGTTCCTGGACCTTCATATTGCTAATTATTGGAAAAACTCTACCAATTATGACAAATAAAACATCAACTGCGTACGCCGTAAGTTTGACTGATCCCTCGAACCACCGATCGAAAAGTGGGCTTATGACCAGTGTCCAAATAAGTGAGATGTCCATCCAGAGAGATGTGAATTTGATTAAAAAGAATTTATTGTATTCATGGGCCTTCTCTGTGTTTCAGAAATACTTTAAAAAAATATAGTGTACATACAAATTTCATACAAATTTCGAGTATCCGGAAGCTAAAACCAAAGTGTCCGGAAACTAAATTTAACTGACCGTAAACTAGAGCAAGTCGAACTTTTTTGAGTTTTTACTGTAATAATATTAACAACATTATAATTTTAAATTATACAGACGTCATATTATTGAGCAATATTTATGATGTTATAAACAGTATATCTTTTCACGGTAGCATTTATAGTGAGAAAATGAGTCGAAGTCAAAGTTGAGGAAAATGTTAAGTGTCCCTATGACAGACATGGAATGATGTTTATTTTAGAATCATGTTTAAGTAAATAAAGCTCTATTTTAATATGACTATGACTAAAAATTCGAAGTTAAAAATAGTTAATCGATTAAAAAAAAAATAGACTGTTTTAGTAAGTATTTAATACCAAGATTAACCTCGTTTGCGATATAGAGTAGAGCGATTGCTGTAGTTTACGAGGTTAGCTTGACTCTTTTTTTTTATATTTTGGGGAGAGCGTACTCAATCTCGAATCAGGAGCAATGCACTTATATTTAGAAAAAATGTCTATCGACAGATGCTGGTGATAAAAAATGAAAATTAAGCTCCTATTGCTTTGGAAAATTCATTTACAGAAATACTTTATTTCTCCTGGTATTTTCTAATTAGTTATCGCGCTTTGTTGAACTCGCCTAGAATCGTCAAGACGGTTAAGCACTCTAAAACGAGTATACTTATTATAGGCTCATAAGAGTCAAGTTTACGTTAAACGTTTTCTGTGTAATCAATTTAGATTTTACGTAAAACACTTACTTAAGTAAGCTTAGTTTTGGTTTAGTTTTTCGGGTTTCAAGTTTAAGATTTGTATGCTTTTTACTTAACATCCAATGTTTTATGTTAAATGAAATTTTCTCTGCGTTATATTCCTACCTGAATCTCACGGCTGGCATTCTATGATATTTTGGTAACGGTATTGTTAATGGACGCGTAGGCATTTATTTTGTTTTCATAAAAACGTTTTAAAATCTTTTTATTTGCTTTTCACGCTAATCACTTATTTACGTTTTATTTTTTAAAATTTTTACTTTTTTTTATTACTAATTTTTAATCACTACTATTAATATGGATTATAACACGTTTAATTTTTATAAAAAAAATGTATTTTTTTTCAGACGCCTTTAAGTTTGTAACTCGTCTAAGTTGCGAAAACGACTGCTTGCTTTTCGCACCTTCGATTTTCTTGCCAAATTAATTATGAACAATTTTTTGTATCAATTTCAAAATAATGTACGTCTTCATATTAGTTCGTACGCTTAAATCGCTAGACAAGGTAAATAGCAACAAGTTTGAAGCAAATAACTGTCTATAGTTTTTGACACTTTTATCGCTTGCAATTTATTAATATTTTAATACAGGCTATGCGTCATAAACTCAAAGTTGCTATTCGGCAAAACTTATCGATCGTGTATGTAGAATAAATACAGCTAAGTATTAATTTGTATGTACACACATACTTCATATGCTGGTAGTATAAATATAAATTTAGAATCATTACGAATCAGTACAATTTGTCTGTAAATAAATGAATGGTAAGTGCTTTGTAATGATTCTATAGACTTTTAGTAAAATCGAGTCATAAAGGCTTTCTTTCCTTTCCTTACTGAAAATCTGATTTCTTATGACAACTTAGGGATGCCATGCCATGAACAGATATCGGAAAATAAAGTACGAGTATGCGTGTTTTTTTTTTTAAATTTCGAAAATATTTATTTTATATCCATATTTTACGAAAAGGGGAGAAAAATGAGTAATAGTGGGAAGAAAACCGCAAAAACTATTAGAAAACGAATTAGCTGCTAGCCGAAATGGAAGTTTTTAAATCAATTTTTATTTTTGTTATAGCATCGCGCTGCGCCACATTTATCAAACACGGTATGAGCGAATCCAGCACAATTTGAAAACTTGTATCGATTTTTTTTTGTTTACCCATTCCAGCCAATGCCTGATTTCATATTTTTTGACTGCTTGTGGAGGCACATGTTGAGCAGGTCCTCTATGTTTTTTCGTTACGATATCTCCTTCTATAGATCGTCGTGTTGTAAAACCTTATTTTGTTATCATCTTGCATAACGTTTCGGCGATTTCAAGGCGAAAATATGAGGATGAAATGATGGTCTTATCAGGAAGACTGTTGTATTTGCAAACTATCTTATAAAGTAACCAAGAGTTGGCCATAGTTAGGTCCGAGTAGTGATAGAACAATCGCATCTGCCACCGTTTGCTTCTAAGTTTTATCTTGCAGAGGCCCATCATACCGTCGATAAGGTCTACGACGCCCATGTGTCGGTTAGATTTTGCAACAATATTAGGTCTTGGGATGTTTATGTATCTTGCGTTGTTTTTGTCATATCTGCAGACTTGTGACATTGGAATTTTACCGGAAAATGTAGATGCAGCTGTGACAAGTTTATCGTTCTTCCATACAATTGTTGACATGTCGGCGCCGTTGACATCTGATACATATTCCTCTGAATATCCTCGATGTTTCCTCAATACTGCCTTTTCATTCGAGAGCTTGCAATCAGAAATCCTATTTCTTTTTATGGTACCTAGAATAAGAATACCTTCCAACAGCTATATAGATATCAAATAATTATCAAAATAGACTCTGTAGTTTTGTTGTCTACGAATTATGCGCGACAACATTAATACTACGTTGGAAGAAGCTCCCAAATTTGGTCCGTTGGCTCTGACAACATTCTCCTTGTCAGCTCCAACTTCCGTCGAATAAGCGAAGCCGGAAGCTTCACCCAATACGAATAATTTATATCCCCACTTGTGAGGCTTCTTTGGGTTATATCTTTTTAAGATATTGCGAGCTTTTGTGGAGCACACTTGATCATCTACACCAAACCGTCTTTCTAATGGAACTTTGGCGTATGCTTTATTCAAAGAGTCCGCTGCTGGCCGAGTTTTGAAGATGCTGTCGAAGTCTGGAGTCACTATGAAGACATTTGGTGTTGTCATTGAAACGAAGATTTTGTCGTATCTTTTCAAACTTATTAGAATCCATAACTTGCTGAATTAAGTTGTTCCAAAGACGGAGTTCTAATGGTTGTTGGTCCTGGAAAGCTGGACAAGTGACATAAGTTATACGATACCTATAAACTGTCGAATTTCTGTCTCAGTTACACGAAAAGTATTTTTTGGGTATTTCTGTGTGTGCCCAATAAAGGGTTGTCTCTACCGAACCTTTTTTTTTTCAAAAATTCTGTACGAAATAATTAAAGAAAGAACTGAATGGGTGTTTCAAGTTCCAAAATATCAGATGTCAATGAATCGTTTCCAGTAAAAGCCAGCTTTTCTCAGCTCTAAATTCCTTTTACGTTTTGCTGCAGGACCGGACATACTTGGAATCTCACACCTAAATTGGGCGTTTTGTTCTTTAGAAATGGAGTTACGGCCAGCATCGTTTACGTACCCTATTAGGTTAGAGACCAAACCTGGGTCGTAATCAAGGTCAGAGAAACTGTCACCATCAAAGTCGCGCCCATCTTCACTTGCGCAATCATCTTGGAGTGCGCAGGCGATCTCGCTGTCGGTTGGAGATCGTAGTCGATGACTTATTATTAAACAAAATAATAACTTACGCAATAATTCTCGGATTGCAAACAGATATTTCCTCCTTCGACACAATGTAGCCTACAAGACATAAACCCTAAACACCTCCTATTGCAAAAACACCGAAGATATTGCCAAAAACAATGTTATGACAATAAACTTTAAACACTTACCTTATATATTTTAGAAAAATATAATCACAAAAACGGTAAAAACAATTTTTTGCATATTATTTATACTAAGCACGTGCACTGTGTGTTGAATTTTTCACATCACCGACGTTATCAATTACGTTGAGAAAGGTAACGGTTTCTTGTTTGTTTTTGGGTGAAAGAACGATATGGAGATGAAAAACGAAACGCTTCGTGCACGATTTTGGAACACCCTTACAGGCGATTGCCGCTTAGTTTCAGGCTCATTTGAATATATCTAACATTCGTCGCATGATGTTATGTACCGAATTTGAACCCCTTCGACTTTTTTTAACATTTCCTTGCACCACTTGACATATGACTATTTTTGTTCTTCTTTGAAGTTGTGGGGGGTCCAACGACTGCAAAGCTTTCTGACACACAAGTGATTTCGCAAAATCGTATATATTTGTCTCACATGTCGATCTTACAAAATCTTTTCACGCACATCATCAATATTTTTCGCGACAACAGAGATGCATGGACGATTTTCGCGAAGACCGTCATCACATGTTGGTCTCCCCCGCTTGGATTCTTCGAAACATTTGTAAACCATAACTTTGGATGGCGCTTTATCCTAAAATAACGAACAAAGTTTTTTCACACATTGCTGAGGTCTTAAAACATATCGAAAATTATAAAAAATCATTACTCGGAAATCACAATTCGAAGTTTCCATTTTGACACTTCGTTACACTTATTAAATTATATTGAAACGAAACCGAGCAGTCTAAAATCGAATTGTCAACTGATTTATAGGTAACATGTACGACATTGAAAAAATCAAAAGTGTGTGATGCCACGCCTATTTCAAGAAGCATACAAATACAAAAATACTACTTAAATACCACAGTTTCAATCTAGAGCTAGTTTTAAAAACACCATCGGTGGTTTTCGATAGTCTTAAAAAAATAAACCGTCGATAGTACTATCGTATTTAAATGGTTCCTAAAAGAATTTTTCAACTTCTTAGTACTTTATAAATGTATAGCTAACAAAGCCTATATAAATAAAATTTTAAAATTATTTACGAGAATTTAAAAATAGTTATGGAATATTGTGCCGCCATCGATAGTTTTTGGCAGTTTCGAAAAACATAACGATGATCTTCGATAGTCTCCAAAAAAATAAATTATCCATACTATCGATAGTGCCATCGATATTTTTGCAGATCTATTTCAATCTAGACATCAGATTTTATCATTATAGGTATACTATAGGCTGAAGGATCACTTTTGCCCTAAATATTTGGCATATAAAAAGTAGGCGATTTAGACTATTTTAAATAGCGATGCGATATGCGTGTCAAGAAACCTAGAGACCATATTTCAATATCAGACAAAGTTTTATTTCACAATAAGGTAAATGTCCCATATTCCTTGGTAGCAGTGTTGGGCGTTAATCAATTAAATTTTTAATTGATTTGTTAATTGATTAAGAAAGTAATTGCAATTAAATAAATTGATTTAATTTTAATTACAATTCAAATTTTAATTGCTTGTTGCAATTAAATTATTTAAAATTAAATTAATTACAATTGAAAAAATTCTAACTAAATTTTTAATTATATTATGAAGCAATTAATAATAATTAACCATTTTTTACAATTACCAGGGTAATTCTTGTATGATTTCATTAAATAATCAATACAATTTTTAAGGGGCACAGAATTTTCACGAAAGTGATATTTGAAAGAAATCAACAATTTTTTGCCATATATATATAACCTTCATGATCTTGCAGTAGAAGTTTGTCGCAATAAAACAAAACGGTACCCGGCTAATAATATACTAGGTAGCGTCCAGGTAGCGTGTTTATTGCTTAATTCATAAAACAGTTGTAATTAACAAATTGTTAACTATAGAGAAACACAATTAGTAATTAATTAATTGTTAACTGCGAACATTGCAATTGATTAATTGTTAATTGTACATTTTTGCAATTACAATTAAAAATTGATAATTGTAAAAGTTATTAATTGTAAACTAACACTTAATTAATTGTTAATTATTAATTGTTTTAACAATTACAATTTGCCTAACACTGCCTGGTAGTGCGTTATTCCGTGGAATTAGATTTTTTCGACCAAATAAGAAATTTTAATCAAACTGAAAATGATAGTACAAAGATTGATCTTTAGGTAAGGAAAAATGCTCATCTTCTTTTATTTCTAGGCTTTATTTTTTTAATATCAGGCGGTCTAAAGATGATCGTTTGGAGAATAAGCGTCTCTAAGGTCATATCTTAAGTAAAGTGCTAAGGACTTTTATGAAATTTCTAACGCTTCTAAAGTTTGAATTATACACCTTTATTTTATAATTATTCAATATTTGTATTCAATGAATATGTGTTAATTGTTGTTATAACCTCCAAATGCTTTAAAATAAGTGTTTTCCTTTTCAATTGGAACTCTGATTATCGAAATATTGACATTATGGAGTTTGTGCCCTGCAGTCAAAAGCCAAACTGGTGAGTAAACATTTTAGTTCATTAAATAAAATTTCGTGGTCTTATTCATACCAATTTATAAGCAGCAACAACCCTCTAAAATTGTCGATACATGCATACGCGAGCGAAAAAGAAAACAACTCAGTATTCGGGCAGCAATCCTTCAGTTAACAACGCCGTCCTACATTTTAATTTTCTACACGTTGGTGGTTGAAGACTTTCGAATTCGACTTTGAATCCGTGCACCGTTCGGTCAGTCGACTAGCTCACGTGGATGCTCTAGCAGAGCATCGGATCAGCCCGCTGAGCCTGTGGAAACAGCGGGTTATATTCTCGAAATTACGTCCGACGTCAACGATTGGCTGTACGTTATGCAAATCCAAGACGCTAAATTGCGTGAAATAATCGTCGTTCTGCAAGGGAAGATAAAATCATCACGCGAACCGGAGATAAAGAAATACTTCTCCATACAAAATCGCCGACTTTGTCGTAAAGAGGAAGATGAGCTAAAGTTTGTAGTCCCCAGTGCAGTACGTTGGCGTATTGCGCAACTATGTCACGACAAGATGGGTCATCATGCCCTAGAGAAAACCATCGAACGAATTCGTAAAAAATTCTGGTTCACGCAGATACGCAAGTATACGAAACATTATATCGCAGCGTGTGTAGATTGTTGCTATCGCAAGGCACTATCTGGCAAGGCAGAAGGTACAATGCAATACGATCCTGTTCAACCGATTCCGTTCCGGGTGGTCCACATTGACCACCTCGGCCCATTCGTCCGAAGCAAGAAAATCAATTGCTACGTTTTGGAAATTTCCGACGCATTTTAAAAATATTTGATAGTAAAAGCGGTTCGCGATACGCGCACGGTTCATGTTATAAACGCACTCAACGAAATAACTTGCTATTTCGGGCTACCGACCAAAATAATCTCCGACCGCGGAACCGCCTATACATCAAAAGCATTCACAACGTATTGTGAACAAAACGGTATACAACATGTTAAAACCGCCGTGCGTACTCCAAGGTCAAACGGACAAGTCGAGTGCGCTAAGAAAACTATCTTTAAATATCTACGTACCTTTGTTGACAATCCGAAAGATTGGGATTTAATTCTACGAAATTTACAATTTACCATAAATTCGCAAAGCAATAAAACTACTGGATATAGTCCAAATGAACTTTTATTTAATTTTAATTTACGTGATATCGTACACAACCAGTTAGTAGCCGCCATTCATGATGACGTAACCGAAAATATTGAAAATATTCCAATCGACGACAAACGCGTATTGGCATCCGAAAATATCGATCGCGAACGTGAACGTTGGAAAAAACGTTTCGACGAAAAACACGCAACTCCGCGGATCTATAACGAAGACGATATCGTAGTTATAGAAAACGAAGCAGCCGCTACCGGTGAATCGCGAAAGCTGGAACCGAAATACCGTGGTCCCTATCGCATCGCAAAACTATTGAATAATGATCGGTACGTAATCGAAGATATACCCGGTTTGCCTATAAAAACGCGTAAATTCACATCAGTATTCGAATCAAGTAAAATAAAACCATATTGCCAAAATTGTCCAGAACTGGATGATTATACTTGAGCAGATGAATCAGACAACGATGAAATCGAGGTCGATTTCCTGTCAGGAACGGCCGAGTGTCAGCAACCTGGCAACCATGTACCCAAGCGCATTAACGACCCGACCTAACAGCCGAACAGAGTCAGTCAGTCTATGGTGTGGTTCGTGACGTGCAGACGTTTTCCCTTAATGTGAATTATTTTATAAAAACTCTGTGCAATTTAATGAATAGATATATGTCTTATTAATTATTAAAAATGAAATCATGAGGCCTCCTGACATTAGGAACTATTTTAAACAAAAAAATTACTGAATTAAATTTATTTTAAAGCAAAATATGAAAAGGATAAGCGAAGTAAGCTTTAAAAAAAAGACAAAAAATCACAAATTTTTAATAAATGAATATGAAAAAACCTTTTTTTGCTATTTGATAAGTATTTATTTTTAAATGCAATAATAAAGCGGGGTTTTCTATTTTTAGCAATCCAATACATATATGTTTTACAACATACCATGGAATTGGATACATTTTTCTACGGCATTAGGTACATCACAAAATTTTTTGCCACGGCATTAGGGACATCTGAAGCAGTCATTACTTTTAATTATAATAAATAATAATATTAGTTATTTTGGTATAACGATAATTTGAAATAAAAGAAAATTGATCAGTTGACTAGGAACAATTCGAATTTTTATGCTTCACTTTTTTATTCAACGTAGGATTAGTACAAAGTCAAAAAAATGCGTAGTACCACGGAAAATGGGACATTTAACTTGTAGAAACAAATAGAAGTATAGTGTTAAGCAGGGGGTGAGGGGATCTGATTTTCCATACACCTATTTCAATTTCAATTCTAGACAAGAGAACGATTAGCCGAAATTATATTTGCTTTGCACGCCAGTAAAACATAAATTATCATTAAAACGTTCTGTGCTTCTTTGTAAGAAATGAGAAAATCGTAAGGTGACACAAAACAACATTTGTCAGAATTACAAACAACATGTGTTTACTAAAATAATTTTTGTTGTTCTTTATTACTTATTTACTTACGGAGCATAAAAAACGAAAAAGTCAGAGACACCCATTTGACGGTCACGGGCACTAAACGGAGTTTGAGTTCTATAAAAATAAAATCAAAATAAGCAATTACCGTTCCAGTAACAGTAATGACCGTAAGGAAGGTTAAGTAATAAGGGTAGTTGCCGATTGCCAATGTAATCAATTAATTATTGATAGACTGTGCGTGACACAGTTTTTCGTTATCTATTATTGTAAGGTATAGCAAAAAAAATGTACTTTTGGTAGATAAAAAATATTATCTTTAAGAAGGTTTATGAAATTACACAACTACACATAAACAAATAAAAATGTTTTTATTTTATCAAAAGTCTGCGGCCTATAAGCTATCTGAAAGCTTAAAAAGAAATTAGTAAGATATGCAAGTGAGTGTTTGTACCCAGCAAGCAATTCTGTAAATGTTCTTAAAAATAATTTAAAGTTAACTTGCTACAATAAGCGATATGTAAGCTTTTTCAGTTTTAGTTTATTTGAAAGTTTAAACTGAACTTTTTATGAATTTCAAGAGCAAACTGTTATAAATCATTTTCCCTTACAAGTGAACAACAATGTTTACAAAAACTTCAGAGAAAAATATTTGTAAATTTTTTTCTTTTCAACTTAAAAACTTTTCAAATTGTTTTCATAAAAGATTTTATATCTGAATGAGGACGAAAGAGCAAAAATCATGGCTGCATATGTATTAACTACTTTTGCAATCTGCTAATAATTGGTTTAAGTTGCAGCATTCAATGTATGATTCGATTTTGTTTATTTATTTTATTTCAATAGCTAAATAATATAAAAAATATAGTTTGAATTAAGTTTCAGAAAAACCATTTACAAAAAGCTTTTTTTGAAAATTGTTTATAGGCTTACATTAATAAGCTTTTAATTAGCGTGCCGTTTTGATTACGAAACGCTTTTTTCAAATGTTTTATAAACGAAAAATCAAAATTTAGTAAACTTAATATTTATTTCGGAAAGATTTTTAAATATTTATTTTAAGTTTACTTTGCTTGTTGGGTAGTCGTATGGTATCATTTCGTTGTGTACTTATACAGTGCACGACACAACTTAAGCATCGAAATTCACTTTAAAACATTTTAGTCCAAAAAATCGTAAGTATAAGTTCTATAATGTTTAGTCCTTTTTATTCAGAAAGAATACATATTAGGTATTATAAATTTGAATAAATAAAAGTTGTTTACCACCTCATCCAAAAAATGGTGTCCAAAGAATCCTATGAACTTAAGTAGAAAGTGGGAAAGACCCGGTTTCATTTGTTATTTCGTGTCATATCCGTGGCTCTATAAGCCAGGTTCACATCGTGTTGGAATTGAGTATACTATTCATAGACTGATAGAGTGTCTTTGTTGCTGCCATTTTCCAGATCCATCATTTTGTACAGATTCTCTGTTCGGTTGAACAGCACGGGGCATGACAATACATCAACATTATTATCGCTATACGTTTCGGCAGAATGTTCTTCTGATAGATCCACCTTAATGGCATTCCTTCCCCTCAAGAAATATAATGAAGGTTTTATGAATATCTTTGTACATGAAACGATCTAATACCACTTCAATCGTATGAATTGGACCCACTCCCTGATCGGAGAAATGTTTACGAACCCCTACACTTCCGCAACCATCTTTCACCGATCAAAAAGTATAATAAAAATAAGTAGGCGTTGTTCTTTAGGCCTGGGAACAAGCTTTAGAGCGTCCTAATATTTTAGAAAACTTTTATTTCACAGAAAATAAGATTCCTCGTCGTATTTTACTACTCTAATTTAGGTGGAATCCGGAAAACGCTTGTTTCTCTTCTATCTGAAATAAAACTTGTTTCAAAGCTCCGAAATGAATTAATCGGTCTTAAAGAGCACGTCTTTAAATGGTCCTGCATGGGGTGGATATCAAAAATTCATTCATAAAAATTCTTATGGAAACAAGAAGAAATATCTTTAGTCCACCAACGATTGCTCGCTCGTTGCTATTCGGTGTTTTTCGTGCACTACCACCCCCCCTAAACAGTGCTAAGGGAACCAGTTGAATGGAAAAACGTTTGTAGTACGCTAAATAAGGCCATGAAAAATGTTAAAGCACTTTGAAATAGTATTTTCTATTTTCCTTTAATTAAATTTGAGTAAAATTCTTTCGCGAAGTACCACAAAATAATTATTTACAGCAAATCTTTCAGACTTTTACAGACCATCCAACCTCGTTTAGCGGCTAAATATAGGAAGGGAACCGTTGTTTGAAATGCTTCGAAATATACCGGTTATTTTCCGCGATTTAATGGTTTATACAACTCATTTAAGGAAAAACAACACCTACCTTGATTTGGTGCTTCAGTTTAGTCTCAAACATTTTTTAGTTAGCCTGAAAAGTGCAATTAATTTTTTTTAATAGACCATGAAAACAGTTCTGTTGTTTTCTATTTTAAATAACTTATATGTGCCTTCATCAATAAAAACAAATACAGAATTTAAAACCTGCACATAAAATTTTATTTATTCATGTTTAGCAGAGTGACTTCTGGTGCTTTACTTTTGTCGTACACTGTATATATGTAGGTCGCTTAAGCTTTATATTTGTCGATAACAGCCCAACAAGCAAAGAAAACTTAAAATAAGTCTTTAAAAAGCTTTTCGAAATAAATATTAAGCTTACAAAATTCAGATTTTTTGTTTATAAAACGTTTGAAAATAAACATTGTGTAATTGAAACGACACGTTGATAAAAAGCTTATTAATTTAAACGTACAAAAATGATTTTAAAGAAAGCTTTCTAAAAGTTTTTTTTTGAAACTTTTACAAACCATATTTTGTATATTATTTAGCTATTGCAATGCTACAACTTAAACCAACTATTACCAGATTGCAGAAGTGGTTAAGATGCAGCCATGATTTTTGTTTTTTCGCCGTCATTCTCATATAAAATCTTGTTTGAAAAGAATTGGAAATATTTTAAGTTGAAAAGGAAAAAACTGAAAAATAGTTTTTTTTCTGAATTTTTATAAACATTTGCATTTCACTTTTCAATTGAAATTATTTGTAACAGTTTTTTCTTGAATTTTATAAAAAGTTTACTTGAAACTTTGAAATAAATTAAAACTGAAAAAGCTTACATATTGCTTATTGTAACAAGTTTACTTTAAATTAAATTCAAATTTAGGTAGACACTCTTCAGTTGTTTTTGTATTTAGCAATTAGTGATGGCATATGCCTATAACCAGTATCTGTAAACTTATCATACCTGAAAAAGTTGGAACTTCGCTGTTTTGGTATTTCTATTTCTTTTTACACCTAGCTATACTTGTCCAATTAACGGGGGTTTGTAAAGGGAAAAACAAATCGATATAGATAAAGAGTTCCACGAATCAAAGTTGATGTATATTGGAGCGATTTTCCGTCATCCCTTGTCAAATTTGGTTTTGTAACAAACCGATTTCGGCGTTCCGCCATTCTTTACGAAACTAAACGTTATCCCTTACGAAACTAAACACTTAGGATGGCGGAATGCCGAAACCGGCTTGTTACAAAACTAAATTTGACAAGGAATGACAGAGAATCGTTCCAATATACATCAACTTTCCACCCTGTCGGAAATTCAACAAAGCAAAATAATTCAAAGTTCTTAGGGTGATTAGAGAACTGATTCAGCCATATCCGTTCGTTGTCTGGGCACAAGATAACTCGAATACAGGTGTAAATATTTCGTATATAGTTTACTTTCATGTCAAGGAAGGTTGTTATTGAAGATTGGCAAAATGGGATGATTACCACGCTGCTGATTTCGATATCGAATATTTCGAAAATGATATAATCGTAGATTATGAATTGACTAATGCAGTTAAAATGGTAAATATTTTTATATTGCAAAATGTAGGAAAATGGACTTGGCATTGTCATCATAGGAAAGAAGAAATTTAAAGATTAAATATTTCTACTGTGAAAATGATCGAAATCGCTTTTACATAAGACTTGCTTCCAAAACGAGGCGAAACAATTTTATATATTTTTTAGTACCTATATTCTTTACAAGTTAAGGCTTTTGTGATCGGTTCTGCAGCTCACAACCAAGAATAGTAATTTGGCGCGATATACCAGCGAAGAGATTTAGGTCGAGCTTATCTTCCAATTTCTGTGTGCTGCTTCTAATTTTCTCACTACAAATCGGAGGGACCTATATATTTTATGCCAGAGCAGATGCATTTTTTTTGGAAGATTTTTCATGGCAGAAATGCACTCAGAGCTTTAGCGACGGTATTTGGCTATAAATCAGAACTTAAAGAAAAGAGATTTGTGTTTTAGAGATCTGTAATTTTTTTTGTTAATTTCCACTGTTGATCACTACGTCTTACCAAATCACACATATATCGGAACGCTTATGAATGCAACAATTTACTTGGAAACAAACGGAATCGCATCGGAAGTTGCTACTTTGTGGCTTTAAATGATCTAAGCGAAAGTTCATGGAGGGAAAGAAGATAATTTTAGGCCACGAAGTATAAATTTCCGATGCAATTCGGCTTGTTCCCAAGTCCATTGTTGCATTCACAAGCTTTCTGATATACGTTCCCGTTAATTCACTTTTATAGAAATCCGGTTATTGAGTTATTCGACTAATGTCTCTCTTTGAGTTTTACAGAGCGAACGAGTTATTCGCATCAACATTTTTAGTGTCACAATTAGTACAAACTCTGCAAAACTGTTAATTTAAAGTTACATAGCCCAAACCACATTTATCGGAAACATCGATTGTAAAGGAGCTATACGTTAAGTTGGTCCGCTCTGGATGATTTTCACTACACACATTACATATATAATATGTACCAAACCTGAAAAATTTTGCGTTCCTAGCTTTTTAATTGCAATAGTTATAAGCCAAAACCCGTTTATCGGAACAATCGATTGTATGGGAGCTATGCGTTGCATTGGTCCGATCATGCTGGTTCCGACAAATGATTAATGCTTACCAAATTTCATCGAGATATGTCTAAAACTGAGAGACTAGTTTGCGTTCAAACAGACAGACGGACGGACATGGCTAAATCAACTCAGCTCATCGCCCTGATCATTTCGGTATACTTATTGGTGGGTCTGTCTGACAGAATGGGCGATAAATGACAGAATTATTTAGTATTCAAAAAATTAAAACAACAAAAAAAAAAAACGGTTAACTGAAAATAAAAGACTAAGTTGTTTGATACATGTTGGGTTATTTATTCTAATTTTAAAATACGTATTAATATTTAAAATTTTTAAGATTTGTACGTTGTATTTTTGTGAAGATCAATTTTATATTTCATTTTTGATATGTTTTAAAAATTTTAACGCCGGCCGTGGTGTGGAGGTAGTGTTGCCGGCCTACAACACCGAAGGTCCATGGTTCGAGCCCTGGTACAGGTAACATCAAAAGTGATTTGAAAAAAGTTTTTCAAAACGGGGTCGCCCCTCGGCAGTGGTTTGGCAAACTCTCCGAGTGTATTTCTGCCATGACAGACTTCTCAGCAAAAATTCGTCTCCTTTGTAGATGCCGTTCGGAGTCGGCAAAAAACTGTAGGACCTACCAATTTGTAGGGAAAATTCAAAACGGCACACCACAAATTGGAAGAGAAGCTTGGCGCAAAAATCTCTTAGGAGGTTTATGATGATATACCTGTTGTATATCGCGCCATAAAGAGAAAAAAAAAAAGAAAAATTTTAAGTTTTTTTTAATTATGCAGTTTTGACTTCTGAAAATATATCAATTGTTTTTAATAAAAAAATAAAACTTCAAAAACAAAATCGGTTACCCGGAGATGAAACATCGAATTATACTGTATTTAAAACTAAAACAAAGAAAAATCGGTAAACTAAACATGAAAGAAAAAGTTACTCGGCATTTTAAAGCTAAAAGATGGAGTTGTTTGATATGCCGGGGATAAAAGGCCGAGTTATTCGGTATACAAAAAATTTTTATTTCCAAGAAAACGGTTTACCGGAGACGAAAGAGGGAATTATTCGTTGTTCAAAAAATTGAAACTTAAAAAAATAATCTCAATTAACCGATTAATAAAATTCAAAAATAAAAATTTCCAAGGAATAAACTCTGGCTCAAGCCAAACACCCTTGCACATATGTACGTAGCTTTTACAACCTGCACCCGAAAACGCATTTACCGAGCTATTGTTGCATGCAACAAGTCATAATGCAACAGTTCACTGAAACAATTGAGCAACAAGAAAAACCAAACAAAAATGTTTCTCCAAAAAGGGCTGCAAAAGCCACATCTGCTCGCCAGCGATAAGACATTGCAGACATGAACCAATCAACTTGCAACAAAGCAGCATGCAAATGGTCACACAATTTGTGTAAGAAACATTAATTGTTTGCATTTTACATTGCAACAGTGTTTCGACAAGGCACACCTTTTTCATGCAACAATTTCAGACAAAAAAAAACAAAAAATTGTGGAAAAAGTTAATTTTATGCAAAATTTGTATAATTTTCAATTTTTTCCAAGCGACTTTTTATTTAAATTAGCAGAATACGAGTAAACAAACGATAAATGTGACAAGTCATGCGTGATTATTGTAAATATTCTTTTATGCCTTTTTTTGCATTTGCAGTTCACGCTCAAATAATGACTATTGGGAAAAGGTGTAACCAATATTGATGATTCATGCATGTTAAGTCCTTTGATTCCAAATTTGAACAAGACGAGATGTGTCATACTCTGGTGTCTGATTGGCTGTTGTGCTGCGCGCATATAAGGTCCTGGAAATATCCTCTGGGTTGGACCTGACAATATCTTTCTTAATGAACTAAAGTGAGATAGAACAAATTTGGCCAGACTACTCTGCCTGTAACCGTGCGTCTGCCGCTGCTTGTAACCATGCTTCTGTCTGTGCCTTGTTGTTGATGTTGGCTTTATGCATATCTAGTTGTAAGTAAGATTACACATACTAAGTGTATAGAAATATTGTTTGACTGCTTTGCTATTATGTATGTGACGCTCTGCTTATATGGGTGCTTGTGTATGCAAGTGCTTTGCTGATTGTTATTATTCTGTAGTCGTGCCTAAACACGATGAATGCTTTTCATCGGAAAAAGGAGAAGGCAACTGCGTTTATCATAAATATACACAGCATTTACAAAAACAAAATTAGTGATTATTCATGTTAAATTTATTTCAGGTCAGTATACTCAAGACGGTACTAAATTTGTTCTGTTTGTGTAATCTTTGTGGTTATACTAATGGAATGAAATGCAAAAAAATTTACGAATATACCATAAAAAAAAAATAAAATCAAGCAAAAAAAAGTTGAATTAAATGAAATTAAATTAATTAAAAAGAACTATGATAACGGGAAGGAAATGAAGGGACTGTTAAAAGAAGAGAAAAGCAAATAAAATAAAAATATATCAAAGTAAAGGAACAACATAGAAAGAAGAGAAAGGAGGACAAGAAAGGAATAGCTTATAACTATAACTGAGTGAGGTCTAATTAAATTAAATTTATGTATAGGATACACATGTTTACACATCAAACTCCACGAGTCCTAGTTAGTCAGGAATTTTTTTGTTATATTCCGAATGGCAAGATGAGAAAACCGGGCGGATGTTCCCAGAAGAGCGCGTTGGACTTGAGAACTGTCAGTTAAAACCCAAATCTGATGAAATACAGAGTTATAATCTGATTAATATCTTTGTGAACTGCAATCACCAACAAGAGATGCGCTGCACAGGGCAGGAGGGTATGAACATTACACTTAAGGGATGCCATGACATAATCACAAGTGGCATAATCCCAAGTAAAAATATTGGTATTATGACACAGCAGTTAAAGTGTCATAACTCCTTTTTTTACTTGGGTAGAGGTAGAGTGTCATAATGCCGGTACTCTCTTGCGGTAGATGCCCGACTGTCACCGGAGCGATTTGGTATGACTAGTGCAACCTTCTAAGTCCTTACGGAAGGAGAAGATATGTAATGAGAGGCATAGTACCCGTAAATCAACCATCATGATGCACGTCATTACCTTTGTACATTTTAGTCACCTTTTACGACAGGTGTGCCATCCACTTAGTGACCAGATTTAGTGCTGAATTTGACAGACAGGCGCAAGGATGCGATATTTCAGAGAGGCGCCGGTCACTCTGGCGCAACTTCTATGTGGTTACTGTAATTGGTGAAACTCTTACTTATCGTGACTAATATCCTCAGTACATTAATAATCTCTTTATGTGCTAAATTGCGTAGACCCTTGCTAACAGCAAACTCGCAATAATCAAACCCTACACGCCTCTGCGGATTAGGGGTTTAGCATATGCCCGAGGTAGGCATACCAGTCGTAAGAGGCGACTAATATGCAAAAGGGTAATGACGTGCAACTCGATGGTTGATGTACGGATATGATGCCTCTCACCTCTCATTACCCATCTAGGGGTGACATGACCTAGAAGGTTTCACTGGTCATAAATCGCTACCATAGCAGTCGGGCGGTATCGCAAGGGAATACCGGAGCGTACCGGGTTTAAATCCGGCCAAGGACTGTTAATTCGACAACACTACCCAAAACCTTCGGCGAGTGTTTTTGTCGTTGCCACAACAACAACAACAATCAAACCCTACAGAAATTGCTTGTGCTCTAGGCTGTCGCTAGAAATGTTTAATGACATTTCGGGTAGAGGACGTGACCAAGTACTCTTACAACAACAAGCTACGAAAGCAATATTGCCATTTCGAGGAATTGTTTGGGCTTACGAAATCATTGGATGTTATTTCAGCATAAACCAGTTTAATCCGTATGTATGTATCTTATTTATAATTTGCCAATCTAGCTTTTAGTGAAACTGAAAATTTCATTCGAGTTATCTTATTCCAACCATTTCAATTGGATGTTAATAAAAACAGGCTTTTTCATGTTGCGAACTCCAATTCTACTAAGGGCTGAGAACTTACAGGAGTTAAGCTTAGTATCATCCTCAATGACATTTCTGCATCTGTGGGAAATCCTTTATAAGTATTGTCCCGTAAGCTAGAATACAACTAGTAAAATATCAATGCCTCCTTCAGGAAAGCAGACGAGTCAATAATGATTTCGGTTTAATTTTGGTTTCCCGAGATATATTTAGGTACCATAATACAGAATGCTTGCTGGTTGGACAATCCATTGCAGGTAATCTTACAATTTTCGCCGCCATATCTTATAACTTTAAACGAGCTATTCTTGTATATTTGTTTGTTTGAAAATGCCGAGCAAAGCTTGGTCGCCCAAGTACTAATTTCCTTTAAATGCGCTACAATTCGGTAAAAGTTTTGAATAAAACAAATTGGTGCCATAGGGGTTCTCTTCTCTCTCTTATTTATCGCTACATTGACCTAATCAGTTAGGGACAGAGGCAGCACCAAATCAGAGGAGAGCGTCTGAGGGAATGATATTACTCTTGACTCGCAGTATTGAACGTTACCAAAAAGGCACTTGCATCAGAGGCTCTACAAATTGTGAACTACTCGGCTCCCATAGCCTTTAGATTACCCTAATGTTTGCCGGTTGAATAAATGAAAGAAACCTTCCACTTGCATTGATCTCTGCACAAAGAAGCAGTCTTCATCCTCGCGTCCTTATTGTGAGGTTTCTGCTACTCATACTGCCAAAAAAAAAATTAAAATGTGTACAAATAAAATACGAGTAAATTCGAAAAAAATTAAAATAAATCTACGGAATATCATTGCACAAAAACTCTATCTGCCATGCTTCGTAGACCACTCAAAGATTACGAAATTTACATTATACATTAGCATTACTTCATAAGAAACTGACGCACGTACCTACAGTGCCTAACATACATACAAACAGAAGTGCTTATAAGCAGCAGCAAGACTTTAAAATGAAAAATTCATAAATAAAAACATCGGCTTCCAAAAGGATGCCACATCAAAGGAATGAGAGACAAGCAACTTCCTTAGTACGAGTACGTGTGCTAGACTCTCGCCAGTGGATATACAACAAGTTAAATTACTACTTGCAGCGCCATCTACAACTAAGGCACCAAATTTAACTTACAACACTCACTCAAGTGAAAGAGAGACTCTTACTACATACCTGCTTGATGGTGAGCTTACATAGGATACAACAACACAATCTTATTTTGAGATTTTACTGCAGAAAATTGGGATTTGCATAAAAGCCACTAGAATCATTGCAACAACGGCACTTCAACAGCGACCTTAGCGTAGGACTTGCATAATAGTACAGGGTGTTTGAGGTATTTGAGAGAGTAAAGCTCACATGATGTCTTTAAAGACAGAATACTTCTCTTTGATACGGATGAAAGAGAAAGAGTACAAGATCACGGGTGGAGTCCCTCAGGGCTCTGTTTTAGGGCCCACGGTAAGGAACGCGATGGAAGACGGCGTCCTCAAGATCGATCTTCCAGAAAGCGCACAAATCATCGGTTATGCAGATGCTATAGCAGTAGTTGTAGTAGCAAAGAAACTGAATCTCCTCCAAGCATTATGCAATTATGCCGCAGGAAGAATAAAATAATGGCTAAAACGGGACTGGAACTGGCGAGTCATAAGACAGACGTGGTAGAAGTGAGCTCCAAAGGGTCTGTACAAGAGCTAGTCTTAACTGTAGGGGATCATCAAATCAAGTCAAAGGCGCACTTAAAATATTTAGGAGTATACATCTATTCAAAATTAACTTTCAGGGAGCATTTTAAAGCAATGGGTGAGAAAGCGGCTAAGGTGAACGGAACCCGTACAAGAATAATTACTAACAGTTACTGTCCACACTGTAACCAGATCGATAATAGTGTCTGATGATGCGCTACTTGTTCTATCACGTAAAATACCAGTAGATTTGATGACAAGTGAAATGGCCGGGCTGTATAACCGTCATACCGAGCGACCATCTGAAAAAGTAAAAAAAAACGCAAGACGTACTATCATTAACTGGCAAAATCGGTCGGAGAATTCAATGAAGGATCGTTGAACCTACAAGTTAATAAGGGATGTAGCACAATGGTACGAGCGGAAGCACTACCATCTTACGGAGATATTGAGTGGACATGGTGGCTTTAACCCTTTCGGTCCGGTGGGTACACATATGTACCAGCACCTATTTAGGTACCTTAAAAGCTTTATATGTGCAAAAGTCCACAATGTTAGAATGCGGTGAGCAACATGGCGTTTGTAGACATGTCAAGACTTATGACTGCTGAAACGTCGCGCAGAGAAACGCGTGTCTAAAGCAGTGGTGGTTAATATGGTGGTGATATGAACAGGATTAGCCTGGTTTCATTGGGCCATTTGAGGGTAGTGCGCTGCTAAGTAATTTCTAAAGTAGGGTGCATTGAAAATTCGAAATATCGAGACGTGTATACTTGCTCGTTTATAGTTTAATCCAGTTAGGAAATGAGCTATAATAAGAGCTCCATAGATAAGACCCTACCTTGTAACGACCCGAAATTCAAACACTCAAAAACTATAAGCTTTAGCCAACTAGATCGGGGTTCAGTCTAACGTTTTGCCCAAGAATTTTCAACCAGATTTCCATAGAGAAAAAAAAACGGGTGAGCGTCAGGAAGCTGCGTGTAGATTCTACTGAGAATAGGAAAGGCTTCAAGACCTTCCGAGGTAACTGAAACGTACGAGGTAACTGAAACGTTACAGCGTCTTTCAGCCATAATAAAATAAAAATAGTTTCTCTCAAAAAACGTAGGCACCATCATCTCTTCTAAAGGTAGTTTGTGAAATCAGACAAGCATTGGGAGCGTTAGCTACATTGTGTTCGACAGAGGTGATAAAAAGAATTCTTGGTAGTTGTACCGCGAATGTTGCAGTCATACAGAAAGATGCACCAGAGATCGGCCAACCGACCACAGTCGTATACACTACTCTGTCTATTTGTAAGAGCCACCTCAAGCTGTACATTGATCAGGCGAACGCAAATGGGCACCAGAATTCATAAATCAAATCTGTTTCCCTCGTCTGGTAAAATTTTTTGCCACTCAGTCTGCCTGGTTGCCTCAGTGGATCACTGCATGATAAGGCTACATAAACTCCACAGAAATAATATCTACCAAAGTATGATGAAGGTATTTTACTTTTGCACTGCCCAGGTTCGGTTAGGCTATTAAAATTTCTAGTAAGACAGACATCGATCCTCAATATATCCTCCGGATTTATTCACCTCCATTCAGTTCACGTAGCTGGGGTTATTTAAAATATTGAACAGCACCACATGAACTCCCCTCAGCCAGTGCACACAATCCAATCATCGGACCCTAGTGAACCCTTGCAGTTTGCTGTGTTCTTGTAAAGAAATAGACTGCAGGTTGCAGTTGGATAGCATCCCATTCAGCGTGTCTTGAGTCTCATCTTAACACTGACAGAAAAACCCGCCCCTTCCCATTTTGTTATCCAGATTTCATCCAGCATCAACAAGATCACAGGACCCCGCTCCAGATGATTAAGCATTCATGTCAGTTTCCTTCCAGAAAAATCCCGAGGCACTTAACCCTGCCAGACAGTAACAGCGGTACTCCTCCAATTGAAGGTAGCGCAAATTCCGAATTTTTATAGATCCTTGCGAAGAGAGATATCTCAAATCTGCACTATTCGATACCCAGGAATCCTTGAAAAACGCTTCCTAAAAACTGCCACAGGCTGTGACTGCCAGGCCGTTATCAAAAAAACAAACAAATTTTCCGGAAAAAGTATAAAACCAGGGATCTTAAAAGAGCTAGGCCTAAGTGCGCATTCTCTCCTTGACCGGAAAACAGCCACCCTAACCGAACCGAATCTAACATAAAAGAAAGGTAAATTGGTAAAGATAAGTTAATTGGTTATATTAGGTACTAAGCCCTGTAAAACATTTGCACCCTGTATAAAATATATTAAGCCATGGGAAAGTGTTGCTGAGTTGAGAAGGCGTTCAGGTGCTGAAAAAGTGTCTTATGATAGTAACATAAAGGTAGAGAGCTCTGTTGGTGCAACAAGTAAGTGGGAGGAAATATTTAGCATTATGGAGTAAAACGTACTTGTCCTTTTTTGATAAATATATTTACTAACATACAGGTATCCTATGGACACATACGGACATACAAACATACATACATACATACATATATCTAGATGAAATGGAAGAATGACCGTGTACGTTTAAGCAAAAACTTAGGAAAAGTAAACATAAATACTATACATCTGAATGGGTGCCTAGATGCAGTTAAACCCACTAGTATGAAGTGACTTCACAAATAGTCTGTATCCCGATCGCCACTAGTCAACAAAGAATGGGCTGCCAATTGTTAGAAATATCTGAGAGTTAAACCACACTGATACTACCATCAGTTGCTGCCTCGCTCCACCACGCGCATAATGTCAAATACAAAACAAAATAAAGCTTCACCTTTTTAGAGTGATAAACGGCTGCTTTAGATTAAGGTAGGTTAGCTTTGAAATAGCTGGGATGAAATATTTTTCAGCCCAAAACATTGACAACAAGTTTTCTAATGGTGGCGCCATACTACCGATGATGATGTGGAGGGTGGTTTACTTAGAAGCTAAAAGGAGATTAGAGGTGTGTGTTATAGGAAATGGCAGGACCGTTGGGACAATAGTCGCAACGTACGGGTGATGTTCCAGTACATCCGCGATGTTTCATTTGTGGCAGAAAATCCTGACTTCAAATTCAACTTAGTCGGAACTTTCAAATGTTGAATGCGTAAGCGAGAACGGTGTTTAGGCGACGGCCTAAAGCAGCTTTCTGGCCACAATTATTTACAGACTCAATGAGTCTAAGAGTTGGTAAACAATCAATACCAAAAGTAGAGGTGAGGGAACCTGCTTTTCGGAGTACCTTTATGAACCATTCTACAGCAAGGTATGTCATTGATGGAGGGAGCCATGGTTTTATTATAAGAAATTTGAAATTGGCGTCATCCAGGTTAAGAACTGGTGTCGAAATACGAATAGTCACGAATAGTCAATGTGGGTCCTCTGAAGTGGATTCTATAACTCAAGCAGTTCTTTGTAGTATCAGGCAATTGCAAAGTGCTCCAGACGAGACAAGATCTGTATGGTAAAGAAACTGGGAGAGGGTCCACGCACTGACTAGTACTAGTTCCACTTCAATCAAAAGACTAGTATTTTTCTGACAGTTTTTTATTTCACTGCCTACTTGCATACCTACATCTATACATATTCTTCATATGCACGTATGCGTAAGTATTTTCTTTTAGCTATAAAATGCATAGTAAGAACGCCAGAGACATGCAAGGATCATGTTTAATGTGTATCTGTTGGGTAAATGTCGACCCCGGATTTTCGAGAATCCCATGTCGTCAGCTTAATGCTAAATTTATTTACAAAAGTACACATTTATTCATCTACATACATATGCATTTACTTTCTTGGATACTCTTTCTCTGTGAAGGTGTTTGCTTTTATCTTTTCGGTAAATAAGATATTTGCTTGTTCACATGTGCACCGCCAATACGATTTATTTGTTTAATATTAAATGGAAAATGCTAAAATACTTATCTCGTAAACATATTTACAAGCAGATATCTAAGAGTTGTAAACCTATCTTTATACATTCATACATACATATTTATGAAAATGCAAAGTTCAAATATAAGTTTAAACTCAAAAGAAATCGCCGATTTTACTAATACCTTCACTGCAAATGACGCGATTTTTAAGTTTTACAATGCTACCTACAGTGGAACTTACGGAGAATCAAGGTATATTAACTTGAGTCGCGTAACGGTGGTATGTAACGGCATAAACGGATCGATATAGATATTGACTTCTATATATCAAAATGTTCAGGACGAAAAGAGAAATTGATTAAGCCATGTCCGTCCGTCCGTCCGTCTGTGAACACGATAACTTGAGTAAATTTTGAGATATCTTAATGAAATTTGTTATTCGGTTTCCTTGGAACTCATCTCCGAGCGCTATTTAAAATGGGCGAAATCGGATGATAGCCACGCCCATTTTTTATATATAGAATATTTTCTAAAACACAAAAAAAGTGACTACTCAGTACATAATACACTTATAAGGATACAATTTGGTGACTACATTAATGTTAAGGCAGAAAATAAATTTTCCAAAAAATTTTTGAGGTGGGCATGGCACCGCCCACTTTTGATTAAGCCAAATTTAGAAATAATATTAATCATAAATCAAAAACCGTTCAAGATATCGAAACGAAATTTAGGGCACCTATTTATATGAATACAAGGTATGTACCGGAAAAAAATGGGTGTAGTCGGTTAAGGTCCACGCCCACTTTTATACGAAAGAGTTTGAAAACGATCATAGATATATTTAATAGGCAATAACTTTGCGTACAAAAGCTTTATATCATTTCTATTTCACTTTCAAAGTGTCCGTGAACGAATAAAGTCTAAAAATGTAAATTTTAGAAAATGGGCGTGGCTTCGCCCCTTTTATAGTGGATTATTCCACAAACATTTTTATGCCATAACTTCGGCAAAAATTAATTTATCGAAACGATATTTGGCAAAAATGTTGAACGTATAAAAGTAAATGGCTGTTGTAAAAATGGGCGAAATCGGTAAACGACCACGCCCAGTTTTTTAACATAGTTCTGAAAAACTTGTTTGTAAAATGTAAAACGCGACATTTCTATAACTATACAAAGTAAATCAATAAGATCTTGCACACACAATAAGCTTTTAAAGCAAAACTCAACCGCTTAAAAACTGTGAGAATTTTTGGCAAGTAGGCGTGGCCGCCCACTTTTCAGCATAAAAATTCTGCTATTTTCAAAGGCGATTGCTTGTAGATATTTCAATCAAAATTGGTCAGCTGCTTCTCAATAGTATGTGGTATAGTTCTGCCAAAAATTAAGCAAATCGGATAACACACAAGTAAAGTATCCGGGCAAGTTTTTAATACCCCACTGCAATAGGGAAGCTATATACCTTTTTTGATTTTCATGCCTTTAAGGAATATGAAATCTTTGTAAGTATGAGAAGAAGAAGAGATGGACCTATCAATAAGTAAACTGAAATAATAAGGACGATGAGCTGAGCCGATTTAGCCATGTCCGTCTCCCCGTCCGTTTGTCCTTCTGTCTATTTGAAAGCAAATTTTTCAAACATAAAATGTGCATGCATTGGTAGTGTTGTCGGCCTACCCCACCGAAGGTCCAAGGTTCGAGTCCTGGGACAGGTAACATCAAAAGTGGTTTGAAAAAGTTTTTCAAAACGGGGTCGCCCCTCGGCAGTGGTTTGGCAAACTCTCCGAGTGTCTTTCTACTATGGAAGGCTTCTCAGCAAAAATTCGTCTCCTTTGTAGATGCCGTTCGAAGTCGGCAAAAATCTGTAGGTCCCGCCAATTTGTAGAAAAAAATTCAAAACGGCACACCACAAATTGGAATGGAAGGAGTTTATGATGATATACCTATTGTATACTAAATTAATTTACCCCTCAAAACTCATAACAGAAGTGATTTTATTAAAAAAATAAGCTGGCTTTGTAATACGAACTGAAAAGTATTAAAATAGACCTGCGTAATTTGGTATGCCATAATATATCACTACTGGGTATATAATGTTCTGTTCCACCCGAACTTAGACTTCCTTACTTGTTTTATTTTAAATACATAGGTTTACAGAAAACTATAAAAGAAAGTTGCAACGAAGTAAAATACTCTAAAATTAATGACTGAAAATTTAGGTTTTTTTGTTATTTTCAGGATTCGAAAATGCTTAAAAATTTTTAAAGCACATGATTTTGCTTTTGCTTTTGCTTGAAAAAAAACGAGCAGCCCAGCAGCAGCAAGAAAAATGCTTACAAGCACAAACGATGGATTTCTGATAAGCAAATGTTCAATGCTTGGCAGCCTATGAGTTTGCTGTTGCTTATTGAAAAGCTCAAGAGCACAAGCTAAATAAATGTTTTAAATTTCATAAAAATCGTTATAAAATCTTAAATAAACGACTTCTGCTGCTGTTGCTGCTCGTTGTTTTCGAGCAAAAGCAAAAGCTTCTGCTTCGCTGCTCATCTTTTTCAAGCAAAAGCAAGAGCAAACATGCTGCTTTTTAAGCAAGAAAAAATCGAAAGTCCAGTATTGCACATTTTAGCTAGTTGTGCTATTATTGCTTAAGCATTTTGAACCCTGGTTATTTTCAACAAAAAACGTCTCCTGTGTGCTCAAAGTCTTATAGTGTTCCTCAGTAGTAGGGTCATTTGTTTGGAAATATAAACTCAAATAGTTTCTTCCTCCGAAGAGAATTCGGGACAGTATTGCTCCACAATATCATCATTTGTAGGGAACCCTGTTGTGTAAAGCTCGCTAACTATCTCTCTATCTCTATGGCGCGATATACAACAGGTATATCATCATAAACCTCCTAAGAGATTTTTGCGCCAAGCTTCTCTTCCAATTTGTGGTGTGCCGATTTGAATTTTCCCTACAAATTGGTGGGACCTACAGTTTTTTTGCCGACTCCGAACGGCATCTACAAAGGAGACGAATTTTTGCTGAGAAGCCTGTCATGGCAGAAATACACTCGGAGAGTTTGCCAGACTACTGCCGAGGGGCGACCCCGTTTTTGAAAAACTTTTTTCAAATCACTTTTGATGTTACCTGTACCAGGGCTCGAACCATGGACCTTCGGTGTGGTAGGCCGGCAACACTACCTTCACACCACGGCGCCGCTCGCTAACTACTTCAATATAATCTTGAAGAGTGACATTGTATGTTATTTCGTCTCATTTTAGCCACGCTTCCTAATCAGCCTTAAAAATATTTTGATTTTCATCAATCTCAGTCCAACATATTAGGGGTATATCGCATTTTTCTCCCATTCGGAATATTGACCAAATCCAGCTTTTTTGAAGCAGTCCACTATTCTTTGTTTCCTGACGTCAATATCCTAAGCTTTATTTACGTAATTGATGTAATCCATGAGCGTTATATCCTGTTTTTATTTAAACAATCCGCTCCGTAAGAATATTTTCAAATTTTGAATTACACCCTGATCAAGCGGTTGCCAGTTAGATGTCATATTCGGTGAAACAAATTCCAATTCAATAGCTTTTAGTTTGTATTGAACTTCCCTAGGATAGGCTGGACAATTATCGATAAAATGCTTATCCAATTTAAGAACCCATTGCCTTGTCATCCAAATATCCCGTTCGCAAGACTTTTCTAATAAATTCGGCAAGACATATTTTTCTCATGCTTTTTTATAACCCAGACTAGAACTAAAATACCCTCAAATTATTTTATTGACTGTTTTGTCGAATGGATGTTTTTTCGATACCTCGCTTCCATTTATCAAGCCAACCAGTCCTTGCCATAAAATGGCCATCTCCAAAACGAACTCCATGGCTTTATTCTTTAATATTGCGCCTGGTGTAGGCATGTTTGCATTTCCTGCTGCTGTGAAACAATCGAGCACTGCTTTGTCGATATTCTCATATTTCGGTATTTTAATCCTTTTACTACATAAAGGAATTCCTATTTCGACAGTTTCGAAAGTTTACTCTTTATTTTTAAAAATTGTGGAAACTGTACCAGCCGGAATACCATATTTGTCAGCGGCTTGTTTTTTATTTAACCCGCCCTCCACTTCTGTGATTATTTTATATTTTTCGTCAATCGACAAACATTTTAAAACGGGTTTAGTTGCTATTATAATGAACAAATTGAATTTACTTTAGATCTGACAACAAGTGCGACTGACTTAAAATTCAAAAGCAAGCTTTTCATGTACAAAAAGGGATTTCCCCGAAATATGAAGCAAAATTCAAAAATATGCGCTACTGCGACTTAGCGAATTGCTATGTATTTATTTGTATGGATTTTTTTCGATTAATGGAGAAGTTCGCGTTACGGAAGAAAATTTGAAGGTAAAATACTCTCTTCCTCAGTGGTGCTCATATTATTTTATATGGAAGTATAAAGCACAATACATGTACAAAAATACTTGTACACTGAGATTTTCTTTTTTAAATTGAATAAAAAATTTCGAAAATGTCTTGGAGATATCGCAAAAAAAAAAATTAAAATGCAACTAACGAGTGCGGTTCCAAACGGGATCAGTTCAGGCCGTAATAGATTACATAAAGTTAATGGATTCCACTAATTAAGAATTTACTTGTTTTTTAATTACGGAGATTCTTTCTGCTAATTTTAGCTATGTAACTCAAGCAGCACAGTTTCGACAATTATAACAAAAGTGGGTGCGTGGGGACTCTCGTGAAGATAGTATCTGTAACAAACTTAATTTCAAACAAATTTATACCGCTAAAGGTTTCAGTTAAAGCTTCTGAAATTACCATTTGTAATCGGAGATTTCGATAAAATATTTCATATACATATAAAAGTTAGGCGTGGTTATTTCTCGATTCCACACATTTTAGGTAACAAAATTTCCTATGCCAACTGAAATTAGTATACCAAATTTAATTCTGTCTCCATCTTAACGCTATCTATTGAAATAAGCTGGTATTTTTTTTTGGTATATCAATAGTCCTTGCTTATATATTTCGACTTTTTTGAGAACAGAAGTCTATTTTTATACCCAGCTGCACTGGTTACGGTTGCGATCATCTATGCTTCGGACCATTTTGAACCAACCTTAGCTTCATTTTAATTGCTCTTTGAACCAAGTTTATGTTCGTTTAAACCTTTTTGTGTTTCTTATAAGACTTGGAAAATGGTTTAATGCATCAAAATTCTTTAAAGTTCCGCTCCTTTATGCTTTCCTATTTTGTTCAATTAAATTCGAGTACATTCAATTCTGAATATAAATTTTTCTCAGTGCCTCAATATTTAAAAAAGATTTTTATGTACAATTTTATTTCATATGGAAGTGCCTGAGCTTCATACTGAATTGTTTTTGTTTTGCACTTACATAAGAAACTTAGGCACTTCCATATGAATTGTATTTATATGTGAGGGCATATGGGAGTGATTTGAATTTTTTTTTGTATTCAAAGTGTACATTTGTATCTGTGCCTATATTTGAGGGCAAAATAAAAACAAAAGAGCTTCAAGTGTATAGGGATTGCGCAGCCCTGCTCTTAATGCTATTGCCGACCGTTTTCGTTCGAAGTAAGAAAATTTCGAATTATAGAAGTTGGAGTTACGGGAATTTGACTCTATTATTACACAAGGTGGCGCAAAAGTAAGCTTCCGATGTTCAGCATATCGGTTGTGGCACGTGCAGTGTGTGCTGTTGCACCGTCTTGTTGGAACCACATGTTTTCCAATCCCAATTCATCAAGTTGCGGCAAAAAGAACTCGTTGATCATTGCTCTGTAGCGCTCACCATTCACAGTAACCGTTTGGCCCCGACCGATTATTGGTCAAATAAGTAGTCAGCAATATTCCGCGTTCTGGAGCAGTGTAGGTAACATTGTTTATTAACGTGTATTTCGCCTGTGTTTACTACACAAATGTCAAAACAGAACTGACTTTATGGGCCAAATGCAAAATTTATAGCATTTTCTGATAGGAGGATTACTTTTGCGCAGTAACCGTTTTTCACCGACCGATTATTGGTCAAATAAATAGTCAGCAATATTCCGCTTTCTGGAGCAGTGTAGCGTAACATTGTTTATTAGCGTGTATTTCGCATGTGTTTACTACACAAATGTCAAAACAGAACTGAATTTAGGGGCCAATCGCAAAATTTATAGCATTTTCTGATAGGAGGATTACTTTTGCGCCACCTTGTATGACTGTACTCAATTAGTAAAACTTGTATTTAACTTCCTTAAATAAGTAGTTATATCAAATTGATTCTTGTTCCCGCTAACTAAAAAAAAAAAAAAAGTGCCTTAAAGGTGACAAACTTTTTTCCTGAAAAATCTTGTAGAGAATTGTTTATGGGTTAAATGAAGTATTACTATATTTTTATACCCTAATTAACTTTTCTGACGCTTAACTGCCCAAAAGGACACTTGGTCCTTCCTTCGCAGTGCTGGTCTCCGCTTCCTCTGCTTCCACAAATGGGTGCAACTCACTCAATGTAGTTTTAAGTTTTAAATTGTAAAAAGTAACTCAAACCGCAGTTAATGAAAATGATAGGTCAGTATAAGGGTTAAAAAAATTTTTTGCATTGTAAGAACTTAGGTTATTTGGCAGAGCTGAAAGATTACTAATCGACTTAAGCCCTTATTGTTGATACAAAATTTAATTGCAATCAATGTCTGACATCGACTCAGGTTCAAATTGCAAATATACCGGCCTGAAGACTTAAGTCGTTTTAAGCGATTTCAACACTTTACTAAAATTGGGCAAAATCAATTTTTTTTTTCAAAAACCGCTTAAGCTTAAATTAATATTTTCAATGACGCTTTAGTAGATATAAGCGATATATGCAAAGGTCACTTGTTATAATTTTGAGTAAGGCGTTTATGTACTTGGTAATAACCTTTCTATATATTTGGTTAGAAGAATGTCGTTTGGACACATACTAGTATGAGCACCTTTAAACAGCGAACTCCACAGTATCCCTTACTTAATCTATGATTATTGCAGGAGACCGTATATGTTAATCTACTGAAAATAATGTCAGCCGAAAAACTCAAATGAGAATTAGCCATGCCAACAAATGATACTTCGGAAAGTTGGACAATTTAAGAACTAAAGTCCTCTCTCGACGAACAAAGATCACGGAGTACTCGAGAAAAAAGATCTTGAAAGAAAATTTGAAAAATGCACTTTCCAAAAAGTAAGTGTTTACCATACATGAAAAAGTATGAGATTCACGCAGATATTTTAATTTTAACACAGCTGTACTAGTACACAGGGTATTATAGTTAGCATAGTAAAGGTTATATTATTACAGGTTATATATAGCGGTGGTTTGTAACGGTATAAAATAATGGAGATAGATAGCAGGGTTGGGTCAGTTTGAATAAAAAACTTTTAAAATAAAAAATAAAATTTTATTTGTTATTCAAAAAAATTTGAGTGATGACTGAAATATTATTGGTGTGTGTATACAGCAATGAACTCGCCGCGACATCACCTGGTATAAATCCGCCTTGCTTAGAATAAAAAACTTTTAAAAGAAAAAATGACACTTTTATTTGTTATTCATTATTATTTGATGAGTGAAATAATATTGGTTATTCAAAAAATTTTGAATAAAAAATAAAATTTAAATTTTTATTCAAGCCTTTGAAAATGAAAAACAACACATCGAGATACAGCAAAATTATACCCGTATATGAATATAGACATAATGCGTATTTGTAAAGATTTGTTAGGTTATTTCTGTATAAGTTGAGATGCACTGAGTTTATTTCAATTCGAGACCATTGCTGCATAAAATAAGGCTACTTAGGGACTACTTAGTGGTTTTCAGGGACAATTTTGGGACTTTTCAGCACCATTTCGTAATTGATTGATGCATTATATTAAGAATTTTGGGTCCACATTTGAATTATTTTAGGGATCTTCGCGTGACTTTTTCAGAGAAATTACTCTAAAAAAGTCTCGTAATGATTTCAAAATAGTGCCTCAAACAACACCGAAATGAGTGGGTAAAGCCTACAACACAATTCAGCATATGTCCCGAAATTACCCTGAAAAAGTCAAAATATGGTTCCTAAAACTATACCGAAAACACTGAAGGAATCCCGCCAAAAGCCTTATTCTGTCCAGCAATGGTCCCGTACTTGCACTGAATCAGCTCAGTGAATCTCAATTTATACAGAAATAACCTAAAAAATACTTAACAAATACACATTATGTCTATATGCACAAACGTGTATAATTTTGCTGTATCTCGATGTTATTTTTCATTTTCCAAAGCTTGAAGAAAAATTGAAATTTTTTTTTTATAAAAAATTTTTATTTGTTATTTTTTCGCCACTAAAATTTTTGAAAAAGCCCATTTCTAAATTTAACTTTTAATAATAAAAAATCACTTTTATACACTAATGTCCTATTGGTTTTGGTTTTTTAGGACGAAAAGTATAAATTAGTTCAAATAGGCACTTTCGTAAGGCTTATGCAAGGTCAGCCGGAAACTCCCGCGCCTTCTATGAATTAAGTCGGGAAGCCCTGAATAGGTGTTGGAAAAATGCAGAGTAGTTAAATCCCGAAAAGGGCACCTACTTATTTACATAAAACACAAGTTTTATCTATAGGAGCTTATTCGGCGAAACTGAAACGGTTTTTTGGCCTGTTGTGTGTTCGTTGTTAAGATGTTCAACAAATATTTATATGCTGGCTTATTTACCCTATAGTATTTAATGAATCTGCAAAACAATTGAATTATTAAAATGCACTAAAATAAATTCGTTAGCGTTTACAATTATTCCGACAACTCAAGTGGATTCTTATCATCGCATGGGTTCTTATAGACCTCTGTTAAGGTTTCTGTGCTACGTTTTTTTTTATGCTACCACTCGAAAGGCAATACAGTGAATTCGTATTATTCATTTATTTAATTTAACTACTTTTTACCAAAACCTATTATTTTTTATATTCACTGATCACAAAAAGTAGTGCCAAAACAAAACGTCACATAGCAACACAGCTGTATTCGAAAATTCGAAATTCCTCTTCGCGAATTTCTAAGAATGAACAGAGGTATCGATTAAGGCGGCCGCCGTGGTGTAGCGTTAGTGTTACTGGCCTACCATACCGAATGTCAAGGTTCGATCCCTGGTACAAGAAATAACAAAAGTGGTTTGAAAAAGTCTTTTCAAAACGGGGTCGCCCCTGGACAGTGGTTTGGCAAATTTTCCGAGTGTATTTCTGCCATGGAAGGCTTCTCAGCAAAAACTCATCTCCTTTGCAGATGGCGTTCGGAATCGACAAAAAACTGTAAGTCCCGTCAATTTGTAGGAAAAATTAGAAGCAGCACACCACAAATTGGTAGAGAAGCTTGATCTTAATCTCCTCAGGAGGTATATATAGCGCCAATTATTTTTATTTTATTTTATTTTTATCGATTAAGACAGGTCTGTCCGTCCGCCTGTCCGTGGACACGATAACTTAAGTAAAAATTCAAATATTTAAATGAAATTTGGCCCACAGGTTTGTTTCCGGTCAAGGTAGGTTGCTATTTAAAATGACCGAAATTGAACAATAGCCATGCCTCTTTTTACATATCGAAAATTTCGAAAAACTTATAAAATGAGATAATTCAATAATAAAAGCAGCTAAAATAATGAAATTCGGTAGCTTCATTGAACTGATGAGTCTATTGATGATTTGACAAAATTTTTTGAAAAGGTTCATGGCACCGCCCACATATGTGTAAACAAATTGTATAACTTCGACTGCTAATAACTTCAGAACCGTTAAATCTAGAATAACGGTACTCAGATACTTTAAAGTATGTTTTTTTATGAGCCTACCACCTAACTATATTAAAGTACATGATATTCGAAAAAATTTTTGGTCATATGTAAAAACGTTATTAGTGAAAGTAAACAGTACCAAAATTAACTAGGGGGTTTCGATAAGCTTTACAAGGAGCTCGTTTCGCACGAAATGTATAAAATCCTGCCAAAATATGCAGACGACGATAGCGTCGAACGTTTTTCATATAAAAAGTAAAAGAAGGTGGCCGAAAACCGATGAGGAACAATGGCTCTTTTTGGCTATTTGGAAGATCTGTGAATAAGTTAGAGACCCCTTACCCAACTATAACGAATTTTTATACCTTTCATGAACATGAAATGGTAATATAACTTTGGTCCGATGTTTGTAAGTATGAGAAGAAGATACAGACCTACCAATGATCAGGGCGATGAGCTGAGTCGATTGAGCCATGTCCGTCTGTCTGTTTGTACGCGAATTAGTCCCTCAGTTTTTAAGGTATCTTGATGAAATTTGCTATGCGGCCGCCATTTTGCATGAGATTAATCATTTGTCAGAATCAGCAAGATCGGAACAATACAACGCATAGCTCCCATACAATCGATAGTTTCGATAAATAGGTTTTGTGCCATAAATTTTGCAATTAAAAAGCAAGGAACGTAAAAGTTTGCAGGTTTGGTACTTATTAAATAAGTAATGTGTGTAGTGAAAATCAACCAGATCGGACGAACATAACACATAGCTCCCATATAATCGATAGTTTCGATAAATAAATTTTTGACTATAAATTTTGCAATTAAAAATCGAGGAACGTAAAATTTTGCAAGTTTGGTTCATATTATATATGTTATGTGTGTAATGAAAATCAGCCAGATCGGACCAACATAACATATAGCTCCCACACAATCGATTGTTCCGATAAATGGGGTTTGGGCTATGTATCTTTAAATTATCAGTTTTGCAGAGTTTGTACTAATTGTAAGTAGGGATCGGACACTTAGAACCGTAATTCGTACTCATGAAAGGTATACAGTCTTCGGCACAGTCGAAGACAGCCCTTTCCTTAGCTGTTTCATATGTTTTCGAATTGTTATTGCCAGAAAATTACTCGACTGGCCAACTCCTTCATTTAAGTTGATGCATAAGCTTAACGTCTCATCGACGCCCGGTAAGGAACTAAATGTTTCACATTAAAAAGTTGTCAATCTCGTAAGCTAAATGCTTTATGACAGATTTGACAATAATTGCTGGTTGTGGACATTAATGTTAGGTAAGTGTAAAATAAAGAAAAAACTTAAATTAGTACTGTCAAGTCCATATGCGCTGAATAATCAAAAGTGGAGAAGTTAACTGGACATGCCATTTATGATTGTATGGTATCATACTAGGGATGTATTTTTTTGGATTTTAGCAACTCCGCTATTTCCGGGATTTGATTATACAATCCCGGTACTCTGCGATTAATGCCGGAATTTGGGTATTCATTGTTTTCCAGTAGTTTAGCTTGAAAGAAGTGAGGAAAAAGTTTTGAAACTATTTGATCTAAAAATATATAAAAATTGGATTTTTTACATATTTGCCATATTTGAAACTAAAGTTATTCCATTAATAACAAAGCAATAGCGAATACTTGTGAGGACCCAAATTTTCTAAATCAATGATATTTGGATATATGTGTCCTTTAGTCAAGATTTACATAATTTTATAAAAGTGGGTATGTACCACGCCCACAATTTTTTGGGTTTTGTTTGTTCTTCATTAATGTCCAAATATATAGTCGATCTCTATGAAACTTTCACGATAGGTTCAGAAAGGCCCCCAGGGTATTTTAAGTAGCAATTCGGCATATCTAGGAGTTTATTTGGTTAAATTAATGATATTTTATACATAGATATTTGTTCTATTCATCAAAAAAACCCTGGCAACAAAAAGCGGTACCAGGAGCAAATAAAAGTTAATTCGATATATCTTCGAAGCTATGAACATATCAGTACCCGCAGAGGAAATGGGAGAAGGGAAGTAGGAATAGATATTTGAAATATGGTGTTAGAGAAAAATGAAGAGGATAAAGAAGAGTAACGGTATATGGGCTTGGGGGAAAAGCAAAAGCAGAAAGAAAAAGGGAGATACACGGATAAATGTAGAAGAAGAGCCAATTGGGGAGGGGAAAAAGTACAATTTATTAAATGTAGGAAAATCAAATTTTAGGCAGAACAACGTCTGTCGCGTCTGCTAGTGTTAATATAAAATTAATTACATCATCTTTTCATATATAAATCACACATGGCCTTATTTTTTAAAATGTATGTTTTTATGAGATCAGGGCCTTAATTGGAATAAAACACAATGTTTTTATTTTTAAAGTTTTATTCGGTCGATATTTCGATTTGCATCAGGCATATTTATTCTTGAGAATGGCTTCAGATTGAAGTCGAAATATTGACCGAATAAAAATTTAAGAATGAAAACATGATGTTTTATTCACATTAAGGCCTTGAGCTCATAAAAAAATACATTTCAAATCACATATATTTACTTTTTAGTGACATATTTCCAATTACGAAAATCCCGGAATTTTTCTCTACAATCTTACCTAAAATAAAATGACATCTCGGGATTGACATCCCTAATACATACATACTTGCAATTTGTGGAAAAAAATTGTATGTAATTGACTGACGGGCAGTTAAATCGTTCTTGCTGCTGTGAAATAATTTATGTAATTGCATTTGAAATTCGAAAAAAAAGTATGCAAAAAGTAACAACAAAAACAAAATATACGTGCCAATTGGTTTGATGAAGCAACTGGACGAACGTCAGATCAGCGAAACTTGTGATTGTCAGATGGGCGAACCCAAGAGAAAGAGAAACTAGCATGCACTGTCGGCACTCGCGTCTCCTTAGGGAGGTCACATTATTATGCAGCTATCGCTGATGCTTTGGCATGTATGGCGGCTTTCAGAGGATCTGCCGTTGTATTTTGGATAAAACGGTCTCGCTATATTGCGCCGGATCTCGTTATAGTGCTTGGGAATATGCTCTCTTATTGGGGATATTGCGTTTGCAAGTGAGGCTCCCACGTCAATAGGACCATTCCGTAGAAGTCCAAAGTGGCATATTCTGCTTAACGCGGCGACCATATAGCCAACGCCTAGCTTAGAATTGTAATTAGTAATCAATTAATTAGACGGCTTGTTTAATTGGTATTAATTATTTTACTTGTTTTTCAAGAAAAGAAGGAATTATTGATTGATTACGATTATAAAAAATTTAAGAAAAAAATAAAAAAAAATAAAAAAAAAGAAAAGTAAAAAATAATCAAAAGGAGTTATTTTGATTATTTTTGATACCTCTTTTTTTGATGTTTTTTTGGTTTTTATGTTATTTCTGATTTTTTCAGTATTGTTCATGTGAATATTTATGTGCTTCTACAAAAATACTGAAAAAATTCAAAAATTATCAAAAAAAAAAAATTTTAAATAATGTAAAGTAATCAAAACATATTTTTATTATTATTTTGGATTTTTAAAATTTTTTTTAATAGTTGTAAAAAATCATGGGGTTTTTTGATACTTTCAAAAAAATTTAAAGTAATTGGTAATCAATCATTAAATGGATTCTCAAGAAAATAATTAATCAAACCGGTAATCATTACGATTAGTAATCATTATTTAACAGGTCTGTAGAAAATGCACTATAATGGGGATAGAACAAGACCCTCTTGCAGCCATTCTTTCATCCTCCTTGATCTAGAGTCCCATTTTTGAGCTCGTCTGACGCCTGTCCACCACTTAGAGAATTGCTTGACCATCTTATTACTTACCCCCAGGGGCTGTTTAAAACTTATAAACAATTCAATCAGACTAATATGCAAATGAATACACAAACGAAATGCATTAATCTTGGTGAAAAAGAGCAACAACCAAGCAAGCGCAGCAACAATTCTACCATTTATTCGAGAGCTCAACAAGTGCAGGGAACTCGTGCAAGTGAATTTGTTTCTTAGATGCGCTTTTGCTAATGTACAGCTCACTTGTCTGCCAACAAAACGTGTTTTCTAGCGAACTAAAGCTATGGCAGCTCTTTCCCTTAACCAGTCCTTCAATGCTTGCTGACGGTTGATTTCATCAGATATGTAGATTCTACTTCATTTAGCTTATAGCCAATGCTTTTAATGCACTATTTAGTTTAGTAAGTCATTTATGGTATTAGCAACACCACATTTATGTATGGATGTATGTACGCTTTCCTTGTAGGAAAAATCTCTTGTGTGGTTCTAGTGAGTTCGTGAAATGCAACTATAGTTTCGGACTAGCTAAGAGTTTGTGGTTTTTCGTTAATATATTTGTGAAGAACAAATAAATCGAAAAAGTTCCGGGTGGGTGGATTAAATGATGGTGGGTCATAATATTGATCTGAAGTATATCATCGCCATCCACCTTCTTCTGGACCCACCAGCTGATACTTCTCTATCCGCAGCAGCTGCTTTTACTTATTCCATAAGTAAAATAGGGCCTGATATCTTTGTATCATGGAGTTGGGTAAGACTACTGATTTATCGTCATTCAGCAAATTGGAGATGAAAATCAATGAATTTAATAGAAGTGTAATGATATACATTGTACCGACTTCCTCTTATCCGTTGTCAAATTTGGTTTAGATGAAACCTAGTTTCTGCGGTGTGCCATCTTCAGTGTCATTTTTTTTATTGTGGTTTTGTTGTTTGTAACGACAAAAGCACTCGCCGAAGGTTTTAAGGAGTGTTGTCCAATTAACAGTGCTTGGCCGGATATGAACCAGTTACGATCGGGTGCTCCCTTCTAGGTCATGTCAAGACCTTCTTCCTTGTGGAAGAAGAAGATGATTAATAAGAGGTGAGAGGCATCATATCCGTAGATCAGCCATCGAGTTGCACGTTGTTATCTTGGTGCATATTAGTCCCCTCTTACGACCGGGATGCCTACCTCGTGCATATTATAAACCCATAACCTGGAGGGGTTTTTTTTATTACTACCTTTATACTAAGTCCCTTTCTTGTTTGTCCGCTCATTTCCATAACAATTTTCGGAATCTTGCAAAGTTGAGCTAGACACTTGAAAATTGTAACATAGTTCCGAACTTCGTGACAACGAATTGTGAACGATAAAAATGTCAGCTAGCTGGCGAACGGATCGAAATATACGAAAAATTGAATTAAAATTTCCTATAAGCTAAGTCTTTGAAACTTGACACATAGATAAACAATGAAATGCATGCATGCCCACAAAATTCCTCTAGATGGCGCGCTGATATAGACAAATGAAAATTGCTGAAAAACTGGGGGGAATCTTGCGTCCGATTTTTGAGTAACACATGCTTCAAAACCCGGTAACAATGCAGTATTTGGTGAAAAAAATTTCGCTAGATGGCGCAAGGATCTACTTATTTTGAAAATTCGTTTGAAAGTTTGAATCTTGCGATTGATTTTTAACTAGCTACGTGGTAACCTAGGGACTTGAAATTAGCACATAGTTCAGGGTAAATGTGTCACTCCGCAGAACAGGACTTTCAGCTCGAACTTTGAACGAGAAGTATTGGTCTCTACTTACTCTCCAACGCAACCAATCAACTATTTCATCAGTGGCAACTCATTTAAGATAAAGAGTGATTAGAATTATGATACGATTTATATGGCGTTTGTAAAAAAATTTGATCACAACATTCCAGCACGTGTGAGTTTGTATCTAAGACCTGAGTATCAGATGAGTTGTCACTGATCAACCAGCTGACTGGATATGTTGGTGCGCATCAGATTTGTCCGGTAGGGTATGGCCTATATATGTATGTACATATTTGCATGTGTTTTAAATATTTTAAGAGCTCGAATTTCAAAAAGCACCATATCTGCCCTGCAGTGAAACCAACTATAGTTGCAAACTTATGCAAGAATAGTATGACCAACAAGCCGAAGTAGTCTTTTTTCCTTATAAGAAACTGGTATTTTAAGCATGGGGATGCCCTACGAATTGTCAGTTGTCGGATTTTGGAGAGAAATATATCAATCTCCAACAGGGACAAAAGAGACCAGAGATAAAACAGGTCAATTTGAGTAATAATTGTTAAGAGAAAATAATTTATATGCCTCGGACTTAGTAGATAAGTACTCGATCACATGGGAGAGGTCACAAGCTGAAAACATTGACATAAAAATAAGGTCCACTGGGACTTTTAACTCTGAGCAATCCAGTATTTTCGAACCATTTTTAGTTTTGCAGATTTGTTCTTGGTACAGATTTGTTCTTTTGCAGACTAGTTTGCGATGAGTTAGAACATTCTAGTTGGTCACTAGTATTTATTCTGTTTAGTTTGGTGATTCACTGCAGTGTACGAGGTGTGTTCAAAAAGTATCGCGAATTTTGAGTTTTCGCTGGTTACGTATATTCGAATTTCGAATTTTTTGTGGCGTTATGTTGGTACTCATGTCTCTCACTTATGCCGACAAGCTCGGCTATTTTGAATGTTCAGTTAATTGTTGACAGCTGCTTTGCTTGCACGTGTTTTGGGTCGTCTTCGATTTTTACGCGAAATTCGTACCAAAATTGCTCAATTGTGACCAAAAACAGCATCGCATGAACATTGCTAATGAGATGTTAAACTCTGTCCGCTACGACCCAAATTTGCTCCAGAGGGTCATAACTGGTGACGAATCGTGGGTTTATGGTTATGACGTGGAAACCAAAGCTCAATCATCTCAATGGAAGCTGCCGCACGAACCAAGACCGAAAAAAGCGCGCCAAGTTCGGTCGAATGTGAAAGTTTTGCTGACAGTTTTCTTCGATTGCAGGGGCGTGGTGAATCATGAGTTCTTGCCACAGGGAAGAACGGTCAATAAGGAATATTACCTGCAAGTAATGCGCAATTTGCGCCAAGCAATCCGCCAGAAACGCCCGGATTTGTGGAAGAACAAAAATTGGCTTTTGCACCACGATAACGCCCCTGCTCACGCATCGTTGCTTGTGCGCGACTTTTGGGCCAAAAACAACACACTAATGATGCCGCAGCCACCGTATTCCCCAGATCTGGCCCCCTGTGAATTTTTCTTGTTCCCTAAACTGAAGAGGCCCATGAAAGGACGACGTTACGCTTCTCTTGACGAGATAAAGACGGCATCGAAGGAGGAGCTGAACAAGATACAAAAAAATTATTTTTTGAAGTGCTTCGAAGATTGGGAAAACCGTTGGCACAAGTATATAATATCTAATGGGGATTACTTTGAAGGGGACAAAATAGATATTCATGAATAAATAAATAATTTTTGAAAAAACACAAAATTCGCGATACTTTTTGAACACACCTCGTACATATATATACAACTATATACATAACTACAAGTTTAAATACTCGTAAACTCTCTTATGAAATGTTGGATATGCTATACTATGTTATGTTATGTGAATTTTAAGCCTTTTGGCATGCATTCAAAATTTGTTGTTACAAATAAATTTTGAAAATGCTTTGAGTGTCGGTTTATTAAATTAATTTATGTAGTCTTGTTAACTCTGCACATATGTATTATATAAACAATTTTGCGTCTTTAAGGCGTTTAGGCGTATAATATTTTGAATGGCTGCATTTAATTAAATTAACTATTATATTCTCAAGAGAATTTCTAAAGCAAAGTTAGGCGTGTAATAGTGTGATCAAAATACTATTCGTAATTAAGGGTTTGTATTATTAGTAATGTTCTATTGTAATTTTATGATGAAGTTTATATATAAGTTTTAAGTTTGACATAAAGGATCAGTAAGGTCGGATGCAAGCAATAACTGGTAAATCGATATGTGCGGTCTTTTTCAAAGTAGTACCTAAGCGACTCAGCTTTGAATTGTATTTTTCAAGCTTAGCGTATAATTTAGTTTGTTTTAGATACCTTTAAGTAAAAACATTTATTGTGGCAAATTTTTTGTTCAAGAGCTGGAAATGTAGCATACAACCTTTCTGCATACGTTCATCCATATGAGTCAAGCCGTTTTCGAGTTAATAATGGATATGCACAAAACAAAAAAAAAAAGATAGAATTAGGTGGCAACCCTGGGTGGTACACATGCTAGAAATAACTTTGTTTGTTAATACGACAAAAAAAAAGATTTCGTTTTATATTCATATTAGCAGACTCGTCAGACGTTGTTCTGTCTAAAATTTGAGTTGCCCACATTTAACAAATTGTACTCTATTCCCTTCCCTCTTGGCGCTTCCTTGTAATTTATTCCTTTATCTTAATTTTCTTTCAACTTTTGCTTTTCCTCACCAGCATATCCCGTTAGATTTTTTACAATCTTCGCTTTCCTCTAACACCTCCTCTTATTCTTAAAACTATATACAGCCTTTGTCATGCTCAACGAATTCGACATCGACAATTAACTGACATTAATGAAGCACAAAGAAAGCACAAAATATGTGGGAATGGCACAGTCCACTTTTTTCCACAATCATGTAAATCTTGACTAAGTGACACTAGATCCAAATATAATTAATAAACTGAAATTTGATATAGCCTGAAATGAAATTTGGTATGTAGGTTTCTTGGCACTCATCTCCAAGCGCTATTTAAAATGGGTGAAATCGGATGATAGTCACGCCCACTTTTTATAAATAGAATATTTCCGAAAATACAAAAAAATTGATTATTGAGTACATAAGAAGGATACAATTTGGTGTGAACATTACTGTTCAGATAGAAAATAAAATTTTCAAGAAATTTTTGAAAATGGGTGTGGCGCCGCCCACTTATGATTAACTCAAATTTTATAAATAATATTAATCACAAATCAAAAACCGTTCAAGATATCGAAACAAAATTCAGCACACTAATTTATATTAGTAGAAGCAATGTTCCTGAAAAAATGAGCGACATCGGTTAAGGTCCACGCCCACTATTATATGAAAGATTTTAGAAAGGACCATAGATATATTTACCAGGCAATAACTTTGCTTACAAAAGCTTTATATCATTAATATTTCATTTTCAAAGTGTCCGTGAACGAAGAAAGTCTAAAAATATAATTTTTCGAAAATGGGCGTGGCCCTGCTCTTCTTATAGTGGATTATTCCACAAAACTTTTTATGCTATAACTCCGGCAAAAATTGATTTATCCAAACGATATTTGGCGTAAATGTTAAATATATAAAGGTAACTGTTTGCTGTAAAAATGGGCGAACTCTTTCCACGATCACGCTCAGTTTTTTAACATAGTTCTGAAAAATTGGTTTGAAAAACGCGATATTTCTATAACTATCATATATATCATATCAATAAGACCTTGCACACATAATAAGATTTTTAAGCAAAACTCGACCGAAACAAATTCTTTGTCGACTTTGGGGAGGTAGGCGTGTCGCCGGCCACTTTTCAGCATAAAAGGTATGCTGTTTTTAAAGGCGATTGCTTGTAATTTCAACAAGATTTTTCAATGAAAATTGGTCATCCGCTTGTCAATAGTATATGGTATACTGCTGCCAAAAATTAAGCAAATTGGATTACACAGAAGCAAAATATCAGGGCACGTAGTTAATACCCAACTTCAATAGGAAAGTTTTATATCTTTTTTTTAATTTGTTATACCTTCCTTGAATATGAAATGTTTGTAAATAAGAGAAGAAGAAGAGGTGAGCCCATGAGTAAGTAAACTGAAATAGTTAAAACGATGAGCTGAGTCGATTTAGCCATGTCAGCCTCTCTGAGACTCTACTGCCTACGGGTAACATCGTCGTAGAGTAGTCATCTTCTCGGCAAGCTATGTATCAGATAAGCTAGTTTATCATGGATCGGATATAATGGGATATGATCGAGGTCACTGTGTCTACGAAATACGATATTAACTCGTTTTTGAGGTGAATAGAAGGGAAAAACGAGGAATTTTCGCCAAGAGACTATTCCGGCAGAAATGGCATTAGAACTGCCCAACTGAGATTTACGATATACGAATGAAATAGGTTAGGCCTTGTAAGCCTGCCTCCAGGATATTCAGCCTCGAGAGTTTCTTTAAATGTTTGAAATCAAATAGGCTATAATCGAAGTATTAGCAGGTCTGACAGCCTTATTGTCTTCCATCTTAGTCGTCGATGTCCACTAAGGTAGTCCCTAAGCATAGGAAGAAAATGTTCGTGCAACATTTCCCAAGCCTTATTCAACTATGTCGATACTAATACAGCCCAAGAAATCTAGTATGAGTTTTGGTCCGAATTAATGACGATTAAGCGGTGTGACACAGGCGTTAAAGCATAGATTTTTATTATTTGGGTGCACTGGAACGAAAAATCACTGCATTCAGGTCGAAGAACTTGCAATCGAGATAATTGCAAGTCTCAGGATTTCTGTAAGCCGGTTCAGTATTTGTTCGGACGATGAGAAATACGATCTTACGGCCTCCTGAACTCCATTGAACACTACGTAACCTGATCTATACTGTCTGGACAAGAGATTATTTGATTACTTGAAACCAAGAAGTACGATACTATCTCTCCATGTGCAATCATTACTAGATTTAGACATCAGCGAAAGCCTTAAATACATATTTCTAACGAAGCTTTAAATTAAAAGTAGAAATATATTTTGTTTTTGTTTTTTTTGTTCTCACAGCTTGTTTAATGTAAAAGGAAGGAGATTGCAGCACTTCACCAAAGTGTTTGCCTTAGTTGCACTTGTTGCGCCTTGTTTATTGTGCACACTTTCCAATTTCTGGCACCGGATATGAACATCCGGTCGAGTTGATGAACAGTTTCCATTCGATTCGATTTTCGTTCTCGTTCTCTTTTGATGCTCGCCCATTTATTGGTTAGTATTTAAGATTTTAGGAGGGAGCAAAGTGTAAGGAGATGAGTTAGGTTATTTGTTACGTTGCTGCGTTGGTCCGGAAAACAGGCGTTGACTCTTCATTTTCATCTCGATTGACTTTTTGGCAATCAAACACTCACAACCACACACACACGCACAGACTTACCCAAATACAAAGCTTGTAAAGTGACTTAATTTAGCCAATGTTGATAGATATAGTGCTATTCATGGTCGGGGTTTCAAATAGGTTTGTTCGCATGCGCTCGTAGTCTCATAAATACATAGCAACATACATGGGCGTCGGTAGGGGTGGATGAGTGGTATTCCGCCCCAGACTTCAAATATTTTTGATATATATTTGGAAGATGGCGACCATTAGGAATTTTTAATTGGCACGTCTTTGGCGAAGGAGATTACCGAAGCTGTCATGTATGAGGAGGAAGGGAAGTCGAATCACCACTTGCTTTATCGAGGTCCAAGCCTGTGGACTAGGAGACTTAGATTTCTGTGATAATGCATTTTGACAGTCTTAAGTTCATATGGGAAATCAAGTGTTTTAAGAAGGAGTATGTGAAAAATACCTGGGTGGACGATAGTGCTCCATGATCGATGAGCATTCAAAATGGATAAATTTATCTCCGAATGGAAATGCAGAACATCCCATGCATATTCTCTTAACCTAACCTAATGGTGTCTAAGTAGAGGAGGATGTCGTATTTATCATTCGGAGACTAAGACTTCCAACTAGCGTAGCAGATTCTTGGAGGCAGACCTAGGTACTGCAAAAGTTGAGATGTGGAGTGTCCAAGTATTAGCCTCTGCATGTGACCTGGTGCTGCTTGCATAAACAGGTTTTTAAAAGATGGTTGACTTAGTTTCTGGACCCTAAATACCTATCTAGAGGGTCTAGAGGGTGATACCTCGAAACGAAACGTTGGCGTTGGCGACGGCGAGTACCGAAGAAGATTTTATGATGAGCTGTATGAACTTTACGCAGACGCCGACATAGTTCAGTGAATTAAAACACAGCGGCTTCGCTGGCTAGGCCATGTAGTGCGAATGAGCGAAGATGCTCCAGCCCAGAAGGTATTCTTATCGGCACCCGCCGGTGGAAGCAGAGGAAGAGGGAGACCACCACTCCGATGGAAGGACCAAGTGGAGACCGATTTGCGATCCCGCGGTGTTTCCAATTGGCGCCAGTTGGCGCAACGAAGAAACGACTGGCGAGCTATGTTGTACGGTCAAAATCGCCCAGGCGGTTAGATGACCATTTAAAGAAGAAGAAGAAGAAGGCTTTATATCTTTCATGGATACGAATCACGAATTTCGTCTTCCGAACCTTATCTATCGGTGTCCTTATGTTGCAGATATTCAAGAAAAATTTAGAGGAGGAATAAAAATTAAGTCAATGAAATCAAAAGCAGCACATTTTATTGATTTTATCTGTTTGTCTATATGTTTGAACGCGTATCACATGAAAAATAGTTAATGAAATCCGAAAACTGCTTCACCATTACATAACAAGAGGCCTGACTTAAAATTTAAGGTATCCCTGATTTCGATAACTCAACCAGTATCACGGTTATCGACTAATATGTGGACCAGGTTGACCCAAAAATTATGTATGTGCAATATCGGTGTCAAAAGATAGGTGATAATGAGTGCTGCAATAAGCGATGCGATAAATCTCTAAATGAGTACAATCGAACTCAGTCTATTATAAGTACTGAGACCCAGCGAAGGCTTTGCTTAACTCCTTCCTCCCTCCGACGAACGCCCCTGCCTACATATTCCTACATATTCCAACAAGCACTCTTCACCCATATGTGCAGTACAGAAGGTTTCTTATTACCAAAAATTTCAAAGTTAAAGGATTTTGGGTTGTCTGTTGGTTGTGGGCAATAATTACTTATTGCAAGCGATTTGTTCTTGTACTTTTGTTGTTGTTGTTGTTTTAAGTGAAGTTTACGGTGTTTACATTATGGTTAACAACTTGAAACTCTCTTATTGAGTTATTTTATTTTCTGCCAAGGACTTAGCAGCGCGCTGCATGGGCAGTCAGTCTACAAAAGTGCTGCAACTAAAAGTGAGGTAGAAGCAATTGAAGAAGAAGCAGCATAGCACAAGGTCCATTAGTTGCGTGAAATTCGAGGAAAGTGTGAAATTTTTTGGTAAATTTGTTAAGTGCAAGTGGCTTAGGATTTAAAGGATTTTCAGTAAAATAACCAAAGTGTTAGAGAAGTTAAGCATTGTGTGAGCAGTCGAGTGTGAAAAGAGTGCAGCGGCACTTTTAAAAGAAAAAATGTGTTTGGTATTAAGTGAAATATTTCCACACATATCGGTCGTAGAGGCCATACACCTACTTGATTATACAAACATACATACATACACATGTATGTTGGTATGTGCTGGAAGTGTTGATATTTCATGCCTGTCGCCACACACTGCTGCCTATGCTGCTGGCATACCACAATTCTAATGCTCAGTGGTGAATGATGATGGTCTTAGATGTCAACTCATTCTTGTGCTTTGGGCTAAACATAAATATTCACACATACAAACATAGACAAACGTATTACTCACGCATATATAAGGGCCTACTGCAATATTCTCATATTACTGTTAGTGAAGCGAAATGCGAGTAAATTGCGGTTTGAGGTGTTTGGTATCCATACACAAATTCATATGTGTGTGTGTATGTGCATGAGTGCTTGCTTTGATGTATGCATATGACGGGGCGTATACGTAACATGTCTACACTGCATACCAAAAGTAAGAAGCCAAACAAGAGCTGTCTCCATGCTGCTATGTCTGAATTTGCCTAGCTTACAAAACTTATAGGCCACGTCGAAGGTTCTCGAGAGATACAAAAAAGTTCGTCGAGATCGTCGGAAACACCTTTCCAAGCCATTCGAAACCAAGCAAAGCTTAAGAGCAGCCAACTGACTATCTCGAGATTTCTTTGAACCGGGATTGGAAAACATCTTCCTGAGCCATTCGAAATCAAGGAAAACTTAAGACCAGCCAACGGACTATCTCGAGATTTCTTTGAACCGGTATTGGAAAACATCTTCCTGAGTCATTCGAAATCAAGCAAAGCTTAAGAGCAGCCAACTGACTATCTCGAGATTTCTTTGAACCGGGATTGGAAAACATCTTCCTGAGCCATTCGAAATCAAGGAAAACTTAAGAGCAGCCAACGGACTATCTCGAGATTTCTTTGAACCGGGATTGAAAGTACCTTCCTGAGCTATTCGAAACCAAGAAAGGCTTAAGAGCAGCCAACTGCGTATCGTGAGATTTCTCTGAGCCGGGATTGAAGAACATCTTCCTTAACCATTCGAAACCAAGCAAAGCTCAAGACCAGCCAACTGCTTATCGTGAGATTGAGCAGCGGAGCTAAATATAACTGGTATAATCTATTACAAGAGCCTGCAATTGGTGACATATTCTGATGATATTAGTAGTCTTAGAAGACAACGAGTGAATTTTCTCTAACCTGTCCTGCTTGAAGGAGCGAAAAAGTAAGTGTTTCTTTGGACTGAACAAGCTTAACTATTAGTATAAAATTTATTCAGAAGACTTATCCCGTGAAGCTAACATTTAGTTTGGGTTCGTTGAGTGGAGTGGCTTACTTGGACCACATTGACTAGTTGTGATACGACATAAAATTAAGTTGAGGCCATTGCAATGATATAAATCGGAATACGACTAATCTCGATTTCGGATAAGTCCCGCAAAGGAGGGAGTAATCCAAGGGCATAGTAGTTCGAGCAAAAGCTGAACAGCTAAGCGTGAAGTAAACTAGTATCTAGCTGTACCAAGAGGAACTTTCTTATATGTTAAAGCGCATTGCTTGTACTCCAGCCTTAGTTAACCCAATGATCAGTGGCAATTCACTGAGTGCCAGAAGAACCCCTGCAAGAGGTAAGAATACACGGAGTAATAGCGTAAAGGACTACCTGTATCTGTATAGACCTGTTGTGGTCGTTACGTAAAACTCTATGAATTGATGCGCCGACTTATCAGAGCTAAGTCCCCCTACTGCATCAGCAACAACAAGCAACGTCAGCCTGGGGCTTCCTGAGCTGAGACGCCTCCCATCTGTTCAAGAGCAGACTACAAGTGGCCAACGGAACCCCGCGTTATCTACAATTATACAGGTGTGATTCACAATTAAGCAGTCGGCGAAAGATTGGCGCTCAAGAGACCCAGATGATGGTTATTCTGAAATAGTTTGAGGCAATTGAGAGAGAATTCATGCATTTCCAGACTACTCTAGACAGCAACATCGTTGTGCTCAGAACCTTAACATCCACTTTGTTGTTCTGGTAAATATTTAATTTCTTAACGGTAGTAGCATTGGATTGAATCCCATTCACTCCATTTTGGACTGCTGCTTCTTCTACGTGGAAGACACAACAATCATAAGGTAGATTTAACTTTCCACTTACATCAAGCTCCTGGCAGAAAACTCAAAATTCAGCTTTCCCTTTCTACTTCCATGCATCCGTGAATTACCTCCCCGGTCAATTGTTCTAAATGAATCAATTGCCCCCGTTCTCTCTAGGGAGAACAACGTATTGAATATAGCAAAATAGCTGGTCACCGGCATACAATAATCAGTCAGACCCGGGATAGAATCGAAGCGGAAATAATTCTGAAGTGCCTATAGTTTTCGAACTTAGCCGGATGGGGGCCAAGGCCTGATCACGATCGCGTTATGACTCTTTTCCTACCTCTTGCCGCTCGCTTATTGAATGCAATACTGAACGACAGACGTTGTACGCGAGATTATTGCAGACCGGGCTGTAGTAAGCGGGCTGACCATAAGAACTTCCTCACCTCCGTAAGCACTATGACGAGATCCGGCATCACATTTTCTCGCCGTTTGTTCCAAAGGTGCATCGGCGAGCCCTCAATCTCATCCACACGGAGTCGATAAACTCCTTTGTCAGTTCTAGTCCGGTGACTCCAGTCCTACGGGCACAAGCTCCACCTGTTGCGGATGAGGAATGCGAACTGCCTAGAGAGACAAGAGTCATGCTGGCCCAACTTCGTTCTGCATACTGTAAAAGACTAAACTATACCCATCCAGACTGAACCCTGACATGCCAAATGGCTGCCCGTCATGCGGCGTGTCTCCCCATGATTCTAACCATCTGTTCATCTACTCAACCGAGCCTACCCTTATTGCTGTTATAATATAATAATATATAATATATACTTCACTCTGGTCCACCCCTGCTGAAGCCGCGAGGTTTCTGGGACTTCCGTTGAAAGAGCTTGATGACAGTGTTGGATGAGAGGTGATACTTTAGGCAGGTTAAGTAGTCGCTAATACAACAACAACAACAGAAGAAATCACTGTCATGAGCTCGGCTTATTCTCAAGAAAATATATTATTGCGCTCCTGATACAGCCCCATTTGCTTCTTCAACATTCATACATCCCATAGGTAGAATAGGGATACGGAAATCATCTGGTGCAGTGATCTGGAGAGTATGCCTGTGGATGGATCGAAGCTGATTGTGAGTAGGGTTGGTTTTGCCAAGTGCTAAGAGTCTGATAATTAAGCTTCCCATTTCCTGCATTGTATTCATGGTGGATGTTGCCGCTATAGGATACGGTAGATAGTACCCTATCTAGTGGTCTAACAGCAAGAGCCTTCAATATTACCACGGACAGACTAATACAAATTTGTCGTGCTGAACTCAAACAAATTACGGTTGAGGATGTTTAACGCATGCCTACTCTAACTTTTCCATCGATCTAGTTTAGGGTCAAAGCTATCTGAGTACCAGAAATTAAAAACATCTCTAGTGACTATCACCGAGAATACGTTTGGTGGCCCGATCGTGTAGTAGCGGCTGGAAGCGAGTGTCGTCTTTAAATAATGGAACATCATCGAGAACTTGAGTAGTGTTCAAGTGTGCTACCCCCTAAACTCGGGTAGCTGCTACCCAAGTAAAACTAAGATCTTGGAAGGTATCTTAGGTATTTTTCACACAATTTAAGTTTACGCTTTGAGCTTTCATCTTAGTGGGAGACTACATCTGTCTCTGTCCATTTCTGTTAGAATATTTATTTAGCGCACTTTAACCTCATAATACACGTCTCCCGCCAGCGTTACTTTGTTGCAAGCATCAGTTTTGTGGGCGTTGTTGCATGCAACGGAGAGTGTTTTGTGCGGTGACTGCCGGTGAATGCCTTGTGGTGTTTTATTACCAAATGCAACCAATTGTCGTGGCTTTGTCAACCCTTTAACGAGTCTTCATTCACATCACACCACTGCTTGCGCATTCGGTGGCACATTCGACTACCCGACAACGTTCCTGGTTTTTGTACCGAAATACAATGGGGTGTGCACATCCTTCGTATGTTTGCAGATAGAATTGTTGTCTGCTTTGGTTTGCGCTTCCGGCTGTTGCTGCTCTTTGGTGTAAGCGTTAAAGTGGAAGCTCGGTTTATCGGGTTACAAGCACGCATTCAAGGACACACACGCACACGTATTGATACAAATACAGACGAAAATTTTGCAATAAGCTTGTAAGTTCCCTGCAAAAAAATCATGTGACTAATCTCTAAAGAGAGCGATCCGCGCTTAATCCCTTTAGTTTACAGTGGGCTATAATTCAATATACAAAAGAAAATTTTTATTTGTGTAGCATACTCATAGGGGTGTAAGTCAATTTTAGTTTTTGTAGCATACTTATAGGAGTTAAAAGTACCCGTTTGTGTAGGAAGTGATTTAGTTCTGTCGTACCTGTTCAGTTAGAAATGGGTACAATTGGGCTCTCCATAGCACATGCTCAAACAAATGTGAACAGCGCAATCCATACAAATTGATTAGAACTGACATTAGTCGCATCCTCCCTTGCGACTCATCCCGGCTTCATCCTAGCCTAATCGCATTTTTTGCAGGGTTAGCTGATGAACGGTTGTTTTGGGGGTGTATATCTGTGTTTGTTTGTTTGTATGTGTTCGTGCGTTGAAATTGCAATTTTGGTGTTATAGCGTGTTAATCGATTTTATTATTGAATTAGAAATGTTAGCACATTTTGGGTGAAAATACATTCAAAACAAACTTGTAAATTTTTGGCTTGTAACAGTTGCTTGCAAAATTTATAATGCTGGAAATGTTTTACAAATTTTATTGTAACTATATGGGTGGGCTTTCGTTGATTTGATTATTTCCATGTAGAAATGTGTTAGTAAAAAAAATATCAAATTTGAATTCATTGAATTTAACACATGCAGAGTACTTAGCGGAGGCTTCGACGAATTCAAGTAATTTGAGCCACCATAATCATTACTTTAAAAAATACACATTTAATTAGTTAAGTCAAGAATAATAATTTTCCACTTTTTAATTTTTATGAAAATGGTTATTGTTTTTATTTCTTTAATAATCATTTTTAATTAATTATTAAAAGTTTTTAATTGAATAGAGTAGGAAAAATTTAGAGACAACCGGCATAGCTTTTAGATCCTTTCGGCAGCTGCTAGGTTTCTTCATCAGAGAAATTTGGCATGCATTGCTAACCATTAAGCTAACAAAACACTGGTCTTGATGTCATCCAAACTCCTAATTCTATTCACTTTACCCACCCCGCCATCTAGGCAGTTAGTAGTGTCATCATTGATTAATTAGTTTTTAGTAAAATAATGATTACTAATCGCACTTTACCGGGTTGATTAATTGTTGTCTTGAAAATCCATTAAATGATTGATTACCATTACTTTTAATTTTTAATAATTATTTTCGAATTAATTAGAAAAATAATCAAAACATATCATGCTTTTTTACGATTATTAAAGAAGGAAAAAAAAAATTATTTCTTTTGTTTCAGTATGTTTTTAAAAGCATAAATATACACATCGACAATACCGAAAAGAAAAATAAATAAACAAAAGTAATCAAAACAACTATTTGGATAATTTTTTATTTTTTTTAGATTTTTTCTGATGGAAATCACTTAATAATTGCCTTTTCTTGAAAAAAAATTAAAATAATCATTACCAATTGAAAAAGCCGTCAAATTACTTGATTACTAATCAAATTTAACAGGTCTGGGTTTTATACATGTAAGTGTTCAATAATGATTGCATATTTTTCTTAAAAATAAGTCAGGTCGAAAATATTTAAAAAAGTTCAGGCACACATTCCAGGTAGAAAATAGTCTAGGATAATCTATTCTAAACCTCATGTCCTGCAATAGACAACTCTGCCTAGCATGACATGGCACTTTTAAATGGTTATTTTCCAATTAACTACAAATATAAAAAAAAAATCATGATTTTTTACGATTATTAAAAAAAAATTAAAAATAATCAAAAAAAGTTGTTTTAATTACTTTTGTTAAATTTTGGATTTTTTAAAATTTTTTTTTGATTTTTTTCGATTATTTTAGATTTATTTCAGTATTGTTGTAGAAGCATATAAATATATACATCAACTGTCAAAAAAAAATTAAGAAAAGAAAAAAAATTATTAAAAGTAATCAAAACCACTTTTTTTGATTATTTTTGATTTTTTGTTATTTAAAAAAATTTTTTTTTTTACTTTTTCTAATCGTAATGAGTTAATAATTGCCTTTTCTTGAAAAACAATTAAAACAATCATTACCAATTAAAAAAGCCGTCTAATTAACTGATTACTAATTAATTGATTACTAATTACTAATCAAATTTAACAGGTCTGATTTAAGTGCATTTAATTCAAAGTGTTCAACTGCCGAAAAGATTTCATTGATTGTAATAGCTCAATTCATAGAAACGACGACTATGAAGTGGCGGTGCCCGGGTTCGATGCTGCCTCAGAAGCAACACATTTTTATTTTTTAAATTATCAATGCTCTGGAAAAGCTATTCAGGGGTTTGATATACATTGCTACCCAGACTCTGCCTTAACACTTAAATTAAAAGAGAAAATCGAACCAGGTCCTTTGCAAAATTTATCACATTTGCTCCCCGGGATATATAGGCAGACTTGCCGAATCATGTCTTGTTTTCCAGATATTAGTATTAATGCCTCGAATTGGGGAAATGCCTATCTTCTGCTATATTCACTATGCAGTATCGTCACGAAAAGTTCTTTCATTAAAAAAAAATTTTCAAGTTAGACAGCGCAAATATTTCTCCTTTAAAACTTGGTTTTACCTTGTGCGATACCTTCATTTGATTTTTTGATGTATAGTGCATTTCACAACCGGTATTTTGAAGTTTTAATCATTTATAAATTATCACTTGATGGCCCGGCATACTTCGTTCTTTCTAAATAGAATCTACTTCAAGCATATAAGATTACAGCAGATTTTTTTAATTTTTTGTACTTTTAAAAAATTTGTAAGGAGTTTCGAATTCGGATTCATACGACTTATAAATTATCCCAATTAACATTGTTGTTTGAAATTGATTTTTGGTAAAATCGAAATCCATTCCATTTTCCAATTTACAATGCTTAATTTCAATTGTATCTCTATAAAAACAGCAAAGCCACCACTTGCCTGCCCTCATTTTGTTTTTGTAAATTAAGTTTTATTTCTAAAATTGTGTCCTTCCCTGAAATTTGTTTGATAACTCACTTTTTCATTGCTCTTAACTTCGTTTGCTTTTCAATTTCTTGACATATCATTGTACAGTATTGCCATACTCGTTAAATGTGTCTGGAATGTTAAAAGCATTACCATATTAAAAAATGTAAAGTAATACCTCAAAGTGACCTCCAATGACATTTAGGACCGTTTTCTCAATGCCCAATTTACTCTAACTGGCAGTTAAATGATATATGTTCGTCGGTTATCTGTCAAAACAAAAAAAAAAAAAAAATTGAGGTCAGTGTAAACCGGACATTGAGAAAACGGCGCATAATTTGAAAACAAACTTTGGAAAAATAGTTTGCACAACTTCTCAAAGGTTGGAAAAAAGTTTTACTCAAGCATATTGTGATAATTCAATTACAAAATATTGAAACTCCAATGATATTAAACAAATAAGTTATGAATAGCACTATAGGTATGAAATGTTCTGTGTCACCGGAAATTTGATTCTCTTCTCATTTTTATTCGTTGTTAAAATGTTGCGTTATCCACGCGACATGCAGGTTTCGTCGACAACGAACTAGTTTCAATAGTTTTAACAGCCCGCTGCTTACGAAACCCGAGTTCAGCGAGGATTATTATACATGAAGAGGATATTATACTTTAAGAAAAAAATTACAGTAACACTATGCTTGCACTTCACTTATTACCTCAGTCAACTTTTGGCTGCAATATTTGCCCACCACGAATCACTTATGTCACCGTCATTTATTTAATTCAGCCAACAAAAAGTGTTTTTTTTATGCCATAAAGAACCAAAAATTTACACTCCCTCATATGTGTCTGTTTGTGTGTTAAAAAAATTTCACATTTTATCAACAAAAGGTGAAAAGTTCATAAAAACAATGGACACTAAACATCAGTGCTACTGCACATTTTATTACTATTTTGCACTTCACTTTATATCATTCACTGGCTTCATTTTGTGTCAGTTGCTGAAAGTTAAAGATATACGTAGTTAGTCCTTTATGGCTTTATGTTTTGAATTTTTTGTTGTAGCATTTTCATTTCTTGTTATAAAATGTAAACACATAAATTTCAAAAGTAAATAAATGCCAACATTCACACCTTGCCACATGCGTTTCGGGCTAATATATGACTACACTCACACCCACACGAAAGCAAACAAATGCAAGGAAAGCACGAGGAGGCGTCAGCAAAGGAAGCCAAAAGATATGCAGTTTGTTGTCCAGAGGTGCTCTCTTGCTTATACGGATCGTTTGCAGCGACGAGGTGTTTATGGCCAAAGACAAAGCCGAAAGTAAGTATATTATTTGAAATTGGTGCATTTACACTAATGTTGTTGGTGCAGTCATGAAACCACATTTTTAGTCGTTTGTTTTGCTGAAATTGAGAGGGTCATAAAAATAATTGTCAACCAAGGAGTTGAGTGCGCTGTATGAATAAAAGTAGCCAAATATATGTATAAATATATAAAGTAAACGTAATGATGTATGATACCATTTTATAAATAACAAGTGAGAAAGTCTAAGTTCGGCTGGAAGCGAATATTATATAAACAGCTGTGTAAAAGTGGTCGTGGTCTATTGGAATCTACTTGTGGAGTTATGAACATCGCAAGTTTTAAACTTGTCCTATTACCATGAGTGCAGTACCATGGGCATGGTCAGCTGAAAATATTTCATGCTTTCAATGGCCGCAATAATAATATGCCTCTTACCAAGCTCCTTCAATTTATATAAAACAGTTCTGAAGCAGTCGAGTTTAAAAATTTCTTGTGGGCGTTGCCACGCCCATTTTCCTAAATGTTGCACAAATCATTGCAGGGCTATGTTTTTGTACCTCCATTTAAGTAGAGTTTATTTATAAGTGGGAGTGGTCGAATCAAGTCTTTGGTGAAATTGTATCATTTGTTTATTTATACGTGGGCGGTGCCACGCCTATTTCTAAAACTTTGCAAAACCCATTAAAAAATTACTTGATCAATGCATCTAATAAATTTAAGCATTCTGTCGGGAATAAGATGATAAATATGGGAATAAAAATATAAATAGTAAGATTTTGAAGAAAAAGAAAGCAGGAGGAAGGAATAAATGAAGTATTAGGAGAAAAGGATAAGGAAAAGAAAAAAGAAGGACATCGAGGATCAGAGAAAAAAGCAAAAGGTTTCGAGGGCGGCGACAATACTTCTATAAATTTGGGCGAAATAGTTTTCAGCTAAAACAAGGTCTATTGGGCTGCTAATCTCACAACAAACAACAAAATTACGTGCTTTGGTCATCGCGTCACGAGAGAATATTTCAAATATTTTAAAGCTGTCTTGAGGTGCGAACATTTTATTTAAAAACAACAAAGTTTTTGATTTTTACTGATATACTTCGATTACACTTATGTACATCGGTAAAAATCAAAAAGCTTGGTGTTTTTAATTAACATTTTCGGAACTTAAGCCAGCTTTAAATTACATCACTATTTATTTATTATTTATTAGTTAAAGCATTAATTTAAGTATTAAAAAGCGGTCGAGATATTTCTTGAAATTGTCTTTTAAGAATGGGAAAATGTCATATAGTAGAAATGAGGGTGGATGGGAGGAAGGAAAGCTGGCTGCAGAATATCATTGAGAACAAAAATCTATGGATTATACTTACTAAGACGCCTTCTAAAGAAGTTCAAACGAGTGTTCTTCTCACTAGATTCTTGATTTGTAACTCTAGCGATAGGGGTTCTAGAGAAAATATATTTGACGCCTTTGTAGTTCTGCCATCGTATATCACACCTCAGGGCCAATCGATTTTACTGTCTTTTGATGCAGATTTATTGTTGCCGTTTTGTCATGGGAGTCAACTCCGGCACGTGGATAAATGTATAAATCGAGTTTGTCTGACTGATCCGCATAATATTTCTGTTAAGTTTAACAACAGAAGTAAGTTTGAATGGCCTTTTCGTTTTACAAAAGAATGAGCATCTTAAAACTAGATTAATAGATTCTCACTACCACTCCTTGTACTAAAAATTCTCACGGTGCGACCAAAAACTAAACGAAATTAGTGCAGCCTAAATCGAGAAAAGCAATTCATTTTAAGAATGAATAGAGACGAAGATGATGATCCTAAGGAACAATTTTAAAAAATTCCAATATTTAAGGCAGTTTTCATAATCCAGAGTTAATGCTAACTGGCAGCTAAATTGACAGAAATCGTTCCGCTATCTGTGAGATGAAGTTCTAGTTAAAGCTTACTGGAGAGAGTAATTGGAAATTAACCGTTAAATGATTTTAGTCGTTCAACAAGGCGGGACAAGCACTTCTTGGCTTTCGTAACTGGAAATAGCATGGCGTGGTGGTGGTCTTTATCTTTCTCTGCTTCCAACGCCTGAGCCCTATAAATAGCTTCTGGGTCTAAATATCTTCATTTATTTACAGAGCATGGTCTAGCCAATGGAACCGTGCGGTCTTACTTCGTTTAAACCAGATCGATATTGTCGATTAAATCTTTCGAAGAACCTTTCCTCGAATACTTCCATAGCAGCAGTTACATCAACAGCTTACAGCTTCATCGCCATACACCAACTAAAAATATCTGTATGCTGAAAAAAATCAAAAGCAATCAAAACATTTTTTTTTTGATTATTTTTGATAATTTTTTATTTTATTTTATTTTTTATTTTTTCTAATCGTAATCAATTAATAACTGCCTTTTCTTGAAAAAACAATTAAAATAATCATTAGCAATTAAAAAAGCCGTCTAATTAATTGATTACTTTAATCTATATATATATAAATGAATTGCTGTTCGTAGTTAGTGATAGGGATAGGGATAGGGACAGGGAAAGGGATTGGGATTGGGATTGGGATTGGGATAGGGATAGGGATAGGGATAGGGATAGGGATAGGGATAGGGATAGGGATAGGGATAGGGATAGGGATAGGGATAGGGATAGGGATAGGGATAGGGATAGGGACAGGGATAGGGATAGGGATAGGGATAGGGATAGGGATAGGGATAGGGATAGGGATAGGGACAGGGAAAGGGATTGGGATTGGGATTGGGATTGGGATAGGGATAGGGATAGGGATAGGGATAGGGATAGGGATAGGGATAGGGATAAGGATAAGGATACGGATAGGGATAGGGATAGGGATAGGGATAGGGATAGGGATAGGGATAGGGATAGGGATAGGGATAGGGATAGGGATAGGGATAGGGATAGGGATAGGGATAGGGATAGGGATAGGGATAGGGATAGGGATAGGGATAGGGATAGGGATAGGGATAGGAATAGGGATAGGGATAGGGATAGGGATAGGGATAGGGATAGGGATAGGGATAGGGATAGGGATAGGGATAGGGATAGGGATAGGGATAGGGATAGGGATAGGGATAGGGATAGGGATAGGGATAGGGATAGGGATAGGGATAGGGATAGGGATAGGGATAGGGATAGGGATAGGGATAGGGATAGGGATAGGGATAGGGATACGGATAGGGATAGGGATAGGGATAGGGATAGGGATAGGGATAGGGATAGGGATAGGGATAGGGATAGGGATAGGGATAGGGATAGGGATAGGGATAGGGATAGGGATAGGGATAGGGATAGGGATAGGGATAGGGATAGGGATAGGGATAGGGATAGGGATAGGGATAGGGATAGGGATAGGGATAGGAAAAGGGATTGGGATTGGGATTGGGATTGGGATTGGGATAGGGAAAGGCAAAATGTCTATATCCATGCAGGTAACTAGTGCATGCAGGTTCTAGTTACTAATAAATTTAACAGGTCTGGGGTGAGGAGAATAAACAGGATGAGGTACTATTAAAACAGCAACAAAAATCTAACTTTTTTGTTGAGCTTTTGAAGTACACATACCTGTGCTATTAACCTTATAACGTTACTATTATTTATTTATTTATTTCCGTATATGGTATTACAAATCTCACAGACTAGACAACCATTAAGAATAGAATAAAACTAAAATTAAGGACTACAAATTAGAGTAACCTATCAGGGAGTGTCACCTATGTACATCCTTCCACATTAATCTCCAAGTGTTAAATTAGTACTATTTGAGCTATATTTAATTCATATGCAATGTGCATATACTTCATCTTGCCTCTGGCACTACACAAAATATTTGTTCCCAAATAAATCCACAACATTATTAAATATCAACAAAACATTATATACATATTCTGCCAATTAAGTAATTTCGACTAACAAATACACCATGTACAAGCAGCAAATGCCAATGTGTGGACATTTTCATTTTATTTACTGTTTAATGACAGTAGTGTTATTAAATTAACACAAATTAATATATTTAATTATTTCAATTAGCGGATGATATATTTGTGCAATCAGACTTACCAATTTGCATGCAAGAATGCATGTTATTGCATGAAAGCAATTTTGTGTCACATTTTTAAGTAAGAAAATTTAAATTAGAGCTCAAGGAACAGAATATACTCAGTTTCTTGTTCAGGCGAGAAATATATAAAACATCAGTATTACAGAGCCAGATTTTGAGATTATTTGACACACAAGTTTTATTATATTTGGTAAGAAATACATCTGTTTTTAATCGCAAATATTTTTGTGTGACCTCCAAGAATGCGTACACAAAGTTCCATGCAGACTTGTTGAATAAAGATAATGTTTATTGGTTTGATTAATTATTTTCTTGAGAATGCATTAATGACTGATTACTAATTACTTTCAATTTGCAATGATTATTTTGAAATTAATTAAAAAAATAATCAAAAAAATCATCATTTTGTACGATTATTAAAAAAGACAAAAATAATCAAAAGGAAGCCAATCAACTTTTTTTTTGATTATTTTTAATTTTTCTAATAGTAAAAAATTATGTTTTTTTTATTGTTTTTGATTATTTCTGATCTTTTTCAGTATTGTTGTAGGTGCACATAAATATACTCAATACTCAAAAATATCAAAAAAAAAAAAATCAAAAAAAGGTCAAACATAATCAGAAGTAATCAAAACGACTTTTTTTGATTATTTAAAATTTTTTTTTGATTTTTTCTAATCGTAATCAATTAATAATGGCATTATCTTGAAAAATAATTAAAATAATAATTACCAACTAAAAAAGCCGTTTAATTAATTGATTACTAATAACTATTCAAATTTAACAGGTCTGGTGTCATGATGATCGGTTAAGTAGTTTTCGCGTGACAAATAAACTCACATTCGCCTTATAATAGTGAAACCGAAACCGTTTCAAAATACGGAACGAGTTCGACTTTTGTTTTAAGTTTTTTACTTCATTATGTGAACATATATATTCTTTTACAAGATGGTACCCTGGCTAATATTCTTCGAAGTTTGTCGAGCGAGCGATTATTAATATTATTGTCTTATGTTGATTTTTTCACTTATTAATTTTTAAGTGAATTAAATGACAACACCTTTTTCAAATTCTGATTTCTCAAAAAGCCTAAAGTGAAAGTCGTTGAAATTTTTCTCACGAATAGTTCACCCGTCCGTCCGCCTGTTAACACGATAACTTGAGTAAATTTTGGGATATCTTAAGCACTCATTTTCGAGAGCTATTGAAAATAGGTGAAATCGGATGATTACCACGCCCACTTTTAATATATAAAAATTCGAAAATACAGAAAAAGTTATTATTCAGTACATAATACACTTATAAGGATTAAATTTGGTGTATACATTAATGTTCAGCCAGTAAATAAATTTTTCAAGAAATTTTTGAAAAAGGGCTTGGGACCGCCCACTTTTGAATAAGTCAAATTTAGAAATAATATTTATCATAAATAAAAAACCGTCCAAGATATCGAAACGAAATTAAGCACACATATTTATATTAATACGAGGTATGTTCCGGAATGGGCGAAATCGGTTAAGAACCACGCCCAATTTTATACGAAAGATTTTGAAAATGATCATAGATATATTTATTAGGCAATAACTTTGCGTACAAAAGCTTTATATCATTTCTATTTCTCTTTCCAAGTGCCCGTGAACGAAGAAAGTCAAAAATATAAATTTTTTAAAATGGGCGTTGCCGCGCCCTTTTTATAGTGGGTTGTTCCACAAAACTTTTTATGCCATAGCTCCGGAAAAATTCGGTATATCGAAACGATATTTGGCAAAAATGTTGAATATATAAGGGTAAATGTTTGTTGTAAAAATGGGTCAACGGACACGCCCAGTTTTTTAACATAGTTCTGAAAAATTTGTTTGTAAAATCTGAAAGGCGATATTCTTATAGCCATATGCCAGCTATATCAATAAGATCTTGCACACATAATAAGCTTTTTTAAGCAAAACTCAGCCGTAAAAAAATTTTGGAGACTTTGGGGAAGTAGGCGTGGCGCCGCCCACTTTTCAGCATAAAAATTTTGCTATTTTCAAAGGCGATTGCTTGTAGATATTTCAATCAAAATTGGTCAGCTGCTTCTCAATAGTATGTGGTATAGTTCTGCCAAAAATTAAGCAAATCGGATAACACACAAGTAAAATATCCGGGCAAGTTTTTAATACCCCACTGCAATAGGGAAGTTATATACCTTTTTTGATTTTCATACCTTTAAGGAACATGAAATGTTTGTAAGTATGAGAAGAAGAAGAGATGGAACTATCAATAAGCAAACTGAAATAATAAGGACGATGAGCTGAGTCGATTTAGCCATGTCGGTCTCCCCGTACGTCTGTCCGTCTGTCTATTTGAACGCAAAATTTTTCTAACATGAAATGTGAATGTATTGGTATTTTGTAAAAATGTGGTTAGCAGTTGTTGATAAGGAAGCTATTTATATACAAATAAATTAATGGCGGCCGCCGTGGTGTGGCGATAGTGTTGACGGCCTACAACACCGAAGGTCCAAGGTTCGAGTCCTGGGACAGGTAACAGTGGTTTGAAAGAGTTTTAAAACGGGGTTGCCCCTCAGCAGTGGGTTTGCGAACTCTCCGAGTGTCTTTCTGCCATGAAAGGCTTTTCAGCAAAAATTCATCTCCTTGCTAGATGCCATTCTAAATCGGCAAAAATCTGTAGGTCCCGCCAATTTGTAGGAAAAAATTCGAAACGGCACACCACAAATTGGTATGGAAGCTCGGCGCAGAAACTGAAACTGGAAAAATATTTTATCCGGTTCCATACCTTGATTTAAAGCAATGGTGCCCTTAGCTTTCTTAAGGGGGAGAAAGTCCCATGCAAGGGATGAAAATTTATTTGTTTTTTATTGAAGTGTGAAATTCAGTGCCAGATAGAACTTAATAAGGTAATTTCCTTTCCTAAAAAGTGGAGTTCATCACTGGTATATTGAACAGAAAAAAATTGGTTTAGAAGTTTTTATTTCTCTTGCTGGGTTCTGGCTGTTAAAATTGAAAACAAAAAAAAATTGTTTTTGTATTTCTCTAGAGTTTTTTATTGTGAGTATACTTGTTCATTTTCATGTACTTCGGCTAAATCTCCTATTTAATATTACTTTTTATAAACATAGGTGAACAATAATTTTGAATCGGCATTGAATAATTTTTAGAATATAATGCCAACGAGTATTACAAAAATAAAATTAGTAACCAAGTGTAGTCAAAGGGCAACTAGATTCAAAGCATCATATTTGGAATTTTGTTTAAATTCAGTAAGATTGCCAATTTTGTCAACTGAAAGGTATTTTAAACAAAAAGATTTCAACGTAAGGTTACTGCCGAGAGTTGCCACCTAATTTTTTTCATATATTTGTTGCATATTCCATTTTGATCACGAAAACGACGCATTTGGGTCAACTTTTGAATACATGTAGATAATATGCTACATGTAAAACAATACCATTACAATGTTGCCACATAGCAAGTTTTTAGAGGGCTGCCATCTATTTGAATGGTTTTTTTTTAAGATATGAGATTTGTTAATATGGGTACATATGGTTAATTTACGTAGAATTTCAACAAAAATATTTCTAAGTAGAGTTACCACCTAGGGATGCCACTCAATCTTATTATCATCCCATTCTTTTGCATATATCTCATTATCTCGGAAACCATTTAACATATTTCTATGAAATATTGTATAAAAGCTTTTCATGCAAGCTAAACTCGGTCACTGTAGTGCTGTCACTTTGGATGTACTGCCACCCACCTGAAAAAAAAAATAAATCAAATGAGATGTCGAAATATGGGCATAACACGCAAAGTATGTTACCTCGCATTAAAGCAAATATACTTCTAGGCAAGGTTGCCACCTAGGACTGTCACCCTAACCAATTCTCTCGAAAACCAATTAAAACTAAAGCTAATAATACAACATTTATATTGAGCGCAAAGCATTACCTTTATAAAAAATTCGAAAAGTATTTAGAATAAATTAAATTACGCGGCAACCCCGAAAAATGCTCCCAAACCGTTAACGCCCAGTTACTCATAATAACAATAGTATGGTATGATATAGCTGTGAGGAGATGAAGAGGGTTTCCGGCTATTAAAATTTTTGCTTTTTAGCTAACTCTCTCCAGCTATATCGGTGTATTGGATTTTTTTTTCTGATTTAATAATGTCTGTTAGGATTTTGCCATACAAATATATTATATGAAACTAAAGCTTCAGCGCTAAATTTTCTATATTGATTCCATCCCTCTTAGCCCTATCACTCGAATATCCCTTACTTTTGCTGTAGTAAAATATTTAAATTGTGCTCATGTGCTGCGTCTTGCAAGAAAACTCTTACGGATACAAAAAACTACTGTATTTCCCCCTCTTCACATCAAATTCCACTCAATTCTATCAAGCAAGTGGGCAGTGGATTTTTCCCCAAGTCACCGCATGTGTCAGCTTTTCGGCTTTTGCTGCTGTCGTCTAGCATGCGCTACCTTCCACGCTGCCTGCATCACGCCTAGCAATATGGAAATTGTTGTTACAGCTGCAACTGCCATAATTTCATTTCCGTCTTTAGAATTTTTTCTTGCGTTGTGAGCTTTTTTTTTGGTACTTTCTTGGATTTTTTTTATGCTCCTGTAGTTTGTTCGTCGCAGTAAAGTTTAGATTTCTTAGTTTGTATGCCTGCTGCTGGGCTGCTGCCATCATCGCCATATACGTCGCTCCCTCACACACACACACACACTTCGTCGTGTTTGGGCGTGTTGAAGCAAGAGAAAACAAAGCGCCAACCAAAAGACGCTTATAGATATAAATCTCAATAATCGTTTATCATGCTGCCAACAACAAGAACTACAACAAGCACATAGTAACCAACTAAGCAATAGACAAGGAGTGAACCCAAAAGATGATGTTTACTTGTTTGTTTCTTGGCGAGTTCGTTGCTTGGTTGACTTTGCGGGCGGTTCCGCATTTTTTTTTGCCACCTTCACATGCACACACACACATACGAAGCTGTAAGGACATGCCACATGCGGTGTCGTCTACGCTGTCGGTTTGCTGTGGTGTAACCCAAACTAGAGCGCAGAAATATTAGTTCACAAGTAGGAAATTCGTACTCATCTCAAACTAGTCCCAAAAAGACCAAGTCTGTAACAACAAAAATTTAATTTTTGGCGAATACTAGAATGCCTAAAGTTGGAAATATTCAAGAAATATTTTTTTTAAATTTATGTTTCCAGCAGCAGAGCTCGAACCTGGGAACTCTCACATCTGAAGAGAGTATTTCCAGTCTTCTCGAAAGCACATATAATACTTTTACTTAATAATCTAAAATAATAATAAAATTATAGCAGATATTCAAAAAAAAATTATTAGATGGGAACATTCTTGAGCCAGTAAAATTCAAAGCCACCCTTTTTGGGATTTTTTGTCTGTTTGTCTGTATGTTTGCGCGGGTATCAGTCAAAAACTGCTCAATATAATTGAATTCTACTTTCACCCTCAAAGTTTACGATATCGCTTATTTTCATATCTCGGCCGGTTTCGGAGTGCGGAAAATGTGGACCAGGGTGACCCAAAATGTATAAATACAATATGGGTCTCAAACGAAAGGTGCTGATAAATGTTGCAATAAGCGATGTGATTAAGTTTAATTTTTCGATTGGTTTCCGTGAAATAACGATTGAAATCGGATTCAGTCTATTAAAAGTTCTGAGACGCAGCGAAGCGTGGTCGGGTTTTCTAGTACCGCAAATATTTTGATTAACATCTCTTATCACATCGCCATGCCAAAAATACTAGTTGCTTATGTAGAAAAAAGACAATAGGCTGAGTAGTTGGACTTGTCGTTCATACTAGTTTTGGATTGGTTTACAACTAGTTGCTTTGACTCTTGGGTTATTTGCTGTGCGTCGTGTCAGGTGTGTACGCGCACGCAAATTGGTATGAAAGTTTAACAGTTTTTCTTCATTTTATTTTATTTATTATTATTTATTTTTGCAATTCCACGCTATTGCAATTTGCCCCTGTTGTTGCTGCCACCTGCTTTTCCTTTCTTGCTACTATCATTACACATTCCTTTTTTTTTTGGCTGCTGAGTTGAATATTCGCGCCGATCGGGTATCCAAAACGCTTGATCTCTGTGCAGGTAAAGTGAGTAGTTACTTCTTGTTCCGGCTGCCGGCTACCCCGACCGTCTGCAGACTACAGCTATGAGTAGCTCATCCGCGTGTGGCACAAAGTTAAACATTCGCAACAGCTTGGCGTTTAGCAATAATCAAGATGAATTTGTTTGTTGTCAATTTTACGCTTTAATGGCGGCAAACAATTTGAAAATTGCAATGAGCAGCATGAATGGCGCTGAATCATTGAAGTGGTGGGTGCGGATATTAAGGCATAAGCAGTTGGCAGATTAGATTGTTTAATGGTGTACGTGGTGCGCATGTAATGCGAAACTTTAATACTGACTTTTTCTTGTTGTTAAAATAATGAGATTACGACATTTTTGGTGAAATTTTCAGTTTATGCCAATTATTTTGTTTGCAAGCTCGATTGGAAGTGCTGCGAGAGGAAATGGGCTGAAGTTTTAAGAGAGCCTCTGAAATGGTGAAAATCTCTAGGTTACTTTCATACGGACATGAAAGATTTGGTCCTATAAAAGCAGACCTGTTAAATTTGATTAGTAATTAATAATCAATTAATGAGACTGCTTTTTTAATTGGTAATAATTATTTTAATTGTTTTTCAAGAAAAGACAATTATTAATTGATAACGATTAGAAAAAAAAAACAAAAAAAAAAATTTATAAAAAAGTTGTTTTAATTACTTTTGATTTTTTTCAGTATTGTTGATGTGAATATTTATGTGCTTTTACAACAATACTGAAGAAAAAAAAAAAAAAATTATAAAAAATTATAAAAAGTAATCAAAAAACTTTTTTTAAAATTATTTTTGATTTTTTTAATAATCGTAACAAATCATGATTTGGTTGCATATTTTTTTAATTAATTGGAAAATAATCATTAAGAATTGAAAGTAATAGGTAATTAATCATTGAATGGATTTTCGAGAAAATAATTAAGCAAACCGGTAATCATTGCGATTAGTAATCATTATTTAACAGGTCTGTCTAAAAGTTAAACAGTGATAGCTCCAACTGAATGATGTTCGCTTGAGTTTTTCCAGATATGGCAGGGTATTTAGGGTAGCGATGGACGAAGTGCTGAAGTGGATGGATATCTGAGTACAAGGAAGAGAGAAAGCCTATTTATTCCTCTACACTTGGCAAGCAGTCTAATAGCAGTGGGTAGAGCATCTCCACTGAAGACCTAGTCCTAACATTTTGAGATACATTTTCGCACCTTTAGGGGTCATTCCAGAAACACATACTAAGGGTTACCAACCACTGTCGAGGAACAACATCATTTTGAAAAATAAATGGCTTACATCTACTTTCGATGCTACCTGTCACAGTACCTGAATTCGGGACCTTTCCGAATAGTAAGCCAACACAATACCACTGCACCACGGCGGCCTGGTGGAGACAATGTTTAATTTATATAGATAAGGAGATGGTGAGGAATAGGGAGGAGAAGAGAAGTTTAGGCGAAAACACCAACCAGTTCCAAGTAGAGAAAAAGATGGAGTTCAATCTGGCTTAACTTTGGCCTGTATATTGTAAAGGGTTGAACTCTTTCACATCCAGAATGCACCCCGAACTTCATAGTTTCTTCAAACAAGTATCAACCTCGTGTCAAATTCGTCTACGCTTAGTCGGGTTCGGTTCATTCAAAATGCTGTGGGGTTCGGATTTTTTTAACTTAGTTAGGTAATTTTGAGAAATGTTAATATCAAAGCAAGCTTTTTCAAGTTTTCAGTTTTATGGCGGTCTCAAATTAGATGATTTGAAATTTATGATCTGAAAATTAAACTTCACATCCCGCACTTTCATTCCTCTACTTCTTCTTTTGCCCTACTTCCTCCTCGAACTTTCTATTTCATCATATTTTTTCATCATATTTCACTTTAAATATCCTCCTACGCCCTTCTGTGGCACAGGTATAATGATTAAAATCACACTCAGTCTATAATAAGTTCTGAGATGGCGAAAAGTGGCCGGGTGTTCTAATGCTTCTGTGTGTCTAATCTCCTTCTAAAGGGTTAAACTGATATTGATAAACATTTTTGTGTGTCTTCTAGTGAGATAAGGAATCGTTTAGATTTAAAATGCGGACCACTAAGTGACTAAGGCAAAAATATGAACCCGGAGAATCTTAGTACGTGTTTGTACGATATGAGTAAAGTTTTACGACTACGGTTTCTTAAATCATTTTTGTGAAAAAGTCTTAAATGTAGAACAGCCCTGGAACAATAAAGGTTTTCAATAAAACATATTGAAGTGGGTGATAATGTATATTGATTTTACATCAATATTTCTTTCTGCTTTGGTTGGCTTAAAGGTAGACCCCGGCAGCGCACAAATGTGTCTGTAGAATAAATGGACATCAAGCGAAGATATGACTGAGGAATTTGGTAATAGGAAATCGGAGAATCGGAATTTAAATAGAAATAGGGAATAAAACAGAAATAGGTCGACTTCCCAGACTAGAAATAGAAAGAAGAAGTGTAGAAGAAAAAAATTAATAGAAAGAGTGAGATGTGTATACAGACGTTTATAAATTGGAAGAACAGAAAGCGAGAGAATGGATGGTCAAAAAGTGCAATTGCTGACAGGAAGGCAAATTACTTCCCGGCAGGACCAGGTCTGTTGGGTCTACTAGTAGTAGCTAGGGCAAATGGGCAAATGTAAGAAGTAGATTAAGGGGTAGAAAAAAAGGAGAGGAGATGGGCAGAAAGTACAATTTCCAAAGCCAAACTTACTATTTTTCAGCTGAGAGGATTTCGAACTTCCTGCTTTGCACTTGTTCGCAAAGTTGATGACAAAAAATGGCATTGCACAGGCTTGAAGTGGGACGCAAAAAACAGAGGAACACAAGCAGTCGTGTAACAGGTCGCAAGGCGTCCACCTCAAACATTGAAACAGAAAAAAATCCAAAGATTGAAGAAACAAAGACGCACATGAAGCCATGCAACCGCATCAACGACCAAAGTAAACAAAGCTTTAGATGGCTGGACGCGGTTGCATACAAATGGGAGTGGGCGCGCATGGGACGAAGTGAAAAAATGTGCACGAAAATAAACAAAAATATTTATATGTCTGTATATATTTACTTAAAATAAATATATATATACTTAATATGTATGAGCAGAAGAAGAAGAGTAACTAAAAGAAGCAAGCAAACAAAGCTAGCCAAGCAGCTGCTTAGAAGCTCTCGAGAATGCGTCAACAATGAGTGGGTGTGTGTGTTTTACTATAAGGAGCTCCAAGTAACAAAGAAGGCCAGTAATGTTGTGGGCGCTGTGCAAGTCGGAAAAGGAAACCAACTGTTGAAGCACTGTGTAAGGAGCACCTAAGAATGCAGGCGACAGCAGCGCTGCAATGCCTCGTTACCACGACAAATGAGCGGGCGTGTCCGAGAGTGCAGCGCATATTATTATGTCTAATATGTAAGAAGAAGAAAATTTGTAAAAAAAAAGTACAAGAAGGATAAGGCAGGATGTAGCAAACTCAAAGTAATTGTGTGTTTGTGCATGTGCGGCACGGTTACTTGCAACTTCTTGCACACGTCTTTGACGCTACTCAGATTTCAAGTTAAGCAGCAGAAAATTGAAAAATGCACTGCAGGCGACGAGACGTCGCAACCGTGCTATTGAAGGTGGAGGCAAGCGCGTGTTGGTATGTCAGCATGTGGTGAGGCGTGATAGGCAAACAGCCCGCGGCAGACAAAAGGCGAAGAAAGGCTACGTATTTCAAATAAGTTTAAGTTGGTTGTGTATGCCACCAACTCAGAAAACTACAACGCGGTATAAGAACAACAATAATAATAATAATAACAATAAAAGCAACAAACAACAAGTGGCGAATAGCAACAATCAGTGAATGACTACAAAAGTGAAGCAAAGTCAAGTATGCCAGGGTTTTCACATACTCATCCAACAACAAAAAGTCAAAGCAAAATTGGTATTTGACTGCGTTAATACTCGGTGCAACAGTGGCAACGCAGTCAACATGTGCAGCGCCAAACGAAGCAGCTGACAAGTTGTATGTAATCAGTACGTTAGGGGTTTGATTGTAATTTTTTTTAAGTTCACTTAAAGAGTTTAGGAAACTGAAGATCAGAAATTGGTTTGTTTTGACAAATTAACGTCAGAGCTTTTACGTTGCTGGGAAGTATTTTAGTAGGGTTAGCTTTAAATTTAACACATTGAGTTGTGTATTCCTAGAGTGTGCGGCTTATTTTTACAACGTATTAAAGTAAACTCAGTAGGTACTACAAAGAAAAATTGGTTGCCTATTTTTGATCAATTTATAAATTCATTCATTTCAGCATAAGTATATTAAATTTATCCGCCTGAACGTAGGTCCTCTCGGCATAAACGAATCGGGATATGTCAATAAATATAATTATGTATGTAAAGAACTTGATCAAGCCATGTTTGTCCAAAATGATAACTGTGCATATTTTTAAATATATTTTAAAAAAATTAGCTAGCAGCTACCGTAGAGAACGAAACTAGGCATTGAAAATGGCAGAACGCCGAAACCGGTTTGTCACAAAACCAAACTTGACCAGGGATGACGGAAAATCGTTCCAACAAAAATCAGCTTACTACCCTGTCGGAAGATCAACACAGCAAAAGAAATCAGTTACCTCGGAACTCGTCTCTTATCGCTATTCGAATTGGGTGAAATCGGAAAATATTTATAGAGACGCCCACTTTTTATATATACACTATTTTGGAAAATGTTACAAAAGTTATTACTGAGCATCTCAGAACTTATAATAAACAGTTTCAATTTAATCATTATATCTTCGAAACCCATGAGATATGGAATTCAATCAAATCGTCCATTGCAGCACTCATAAGCACCTTCCGTTTGAAATCCATATTGTAACAATACATTTTGGGTCACCCTGGTCGATAACTTCGAAACCTGTAAAGTTATGGACATAAGGAACATTTTAAAATTTAAGTTGGACATCTAGTAATGCAACGCTGAAAGTTGAATTCAATTATATTCAGCAGTTTCTAAGTGATTCCCGCACAAACATACAGACAGACACACAAAAATTCTAAAACTATTGCTTGGGCTTATATTGACTCAATAATGATCACTCGTCTCAATTTTTCTTGAATATCTGCAATGTACATACATCGACCTATTAAAATTCTATTACGTATATGTGAAGAGTAATGCAAGACGCTTTCAGATATCATGACAAAATTATCCTCACTACAAAGCACAACAAAAAAAATGAACGAAATGGGCTACACACCACCCCCACTTTTATTTAACAGATTTTTAAGAGAAACATAGAAGCAATATTTTTGTGATGCAAAATTTTATATCGATTCTGTCTCCAATGTTTCGCTGTAAAAATAAAGTCCATAAAGTCAAATATTTTAGAAATGAGCGTGGCGCCGCCCCCTTTATGTGAAGCCTATTTTAAAGAAGAAGGAAACATGGATTCATAAACAAGTGCCCTGAAAATTTTAGAATTTGGGAATCGTTTGTCGGCACCAAAAATATCAATCCAAGATAGCTCCCATTTATCTGATTGTTCGGACACATGGGGCTTGGGATATAACTTTTTAAATTAAATAGCTAGAAAATATTTTTGAAGAACTTTATATCTCCGATTTTTTTTTCAAAAATCCCGTATTGAAAAATTTGATTGCGGTACGCCCTATCCAAGTATTTTTATCAAGAACACCATATCCCAGCTGAGAATGTACGTATTGCTCTTTTGCTCCGATAGAACCTTTTTAGAACTCATTCTGAGACATTATTTTCTTCAATAAACTATAGAAATTGGACATTTTTGAAAGGCAAATAGGGGACCTTCCACTCAGATTTGGCTAGTATAATAAATAGTATGCATTTAACCTATAAAGCCTGTTTGGGCCATATGCCTATACATTAAATATGTAAGAACGTCTTACTGTATTCTTGAATTTATAAAGTTTTCTTTACAAAGACAGCGCTCTCCTTACTTGTTGTTTTTATAACCCCATCGTCAACTTGTAACTAATATATTGTTTCCAAGTATGTACCATCCCTAACTCAATAACACTCCCAACGCTAATTGACAAAACAGTAACGGAATTCTGGAAGCCGCTACAGCTGAATATCGATCGCTTAAAATATCTAAATGCATTTTGCTAACTCTTGGCGACTTTTGCGATTCCAGTGAATGACAATCTTCTGAAATCTCAGTTGTTTGGTTCATTTTGAGAAATTTTTTTTTTACAAATTTTATGGATCAACATTAATGAACCAGATAAAGTAACAGCTGTTTTGGCAACTAATTTAGCTAAATTTGAGGTTTAGATCATAAAAACGCTCAATGGTGTAAAATAAATGTAATTTATTGAAAAAAAAAAAAATCTACATACGAGTATTTACCGAATAAGTAGTAGTTAAGTATTATATTTAAAACTTCTGTAGATCATGCTACTTTGTGACTTACTTACTTCGCAAGAAGAAAGGTATTATCGTTGCTTGGCGCAGAAAAACTCTAAAATTCTCTTGCGATTTGCCAACTTACAAGGGACGACTAAACTGAGATCATCACCTTTAAGAAGAGAGTCAAAATATATCTTGGAGACAAAGTCACCTAGGATGCATCCAAAGTTAAGTGATACCATCAGAATAGGGTTCCAGTGCGGTAAACGAATGGCACCAAAATCCCAGGAAGGCTTGCCCTCCGCACCAATATGTCCATACCGTTTTTAAAACATCCGTGTATATTTTCGGCTGCGTTGGTAGTTATAACAATAATTATAATTAATTACATATAAGCCTATGTGCAGCAATAAATCCGGAAAGCATTTACTTTAACGAAAAAATCAACATATTGAGGGACATGTTCTTGTGAGACAAAATGATAGCTCGTGCGTGTAGAGGGTAACGAAAGATCTTATGAGGCAGTTAAAAATAAAGCGCCCAACGGTCGAACTGAGACTAAGGAAATTATGGGTGTTTATAACTCTAAACGATACAATGATCTGTATATCCATGAATTATCTTAGGAACCTATAGGTGTTCTCACAATACATTATAGGATCAAGGCTTACATGAGCAAATTTAAAAATTTGTGCGGCTTTTCTCAAAATTAGGAAGAAACTGCGAAGGACATGGTCAAGGATCTCGAACTTCTTGTAACCTCTTCTAGTAACCTCTGTCTTTTTCTGACTACTTCTGGCAATTTCCAGATTAGCAAATAAGCGAAATCGCCTAATATTCTGAGAGTTCATTTGTTTTGGGATTTTGGCGATGGCGATGTCTACAATTCCGTTGCAGAGCAAGCGATGACTACAGAAATGCATGTAAGCAGAAAAAAGCGAGATAGTGCTTATGAATACTAGTAAAAGAGTTGATGGCGATACATAACACCGACTCTTTGTGAGCACGAAGAGCAAACCACCTAAGAAACTTCAAGGTTTAGTAACCTGTGAGACTATAAAAGGCAGCATACAAATAAGAGATGATGATCAGTTAAGTACTAACTCGTGAATTTGTATTGCGGTTATTACTAGTAAATAAAACTAGCTATTTGTTACATTTGTGTGTGTGTTTATTTGACGTTATAGCGATCGAACTAAGGAAGAACTAATCCAGGAATCATCGAATTCATTACAATATCTTCTAAACAAGAGCTTAACTAAATAATATATCGCTTCGTGTGCCACTGAGCGAATCTTTTCTGTTTTGTATTACGCTGCTTCTTCTCATTGTGTAAAGAGATATCTTCAGAGACGGATATTTTCTAGTGGTTTATACATTGCACGAGTTGACTTAAGTTTGGCTTAGTCAAAAATTGGCTGAAGTACAGTTCAGTGTAATGCTAATAAATGTTGTCTCACCCCACACTGCTCTGAAGAATAATAGGAATAAGGGATATTCTTTAGGAAAAGCTTAGCTTACTAGGGAGTTTATGCCGGACAGAAATTTTTGTAGATAAAGCAATAAAGATCAAAAATCCTAATAAAAAAGGATCACCAAATAAGTAAATACATACATTTTATGGACATACCTCGAGGTATATACTTACACCGCAAAAAATGTGATTAGTCTAGGATGCATCCGGGATGAGTCGCAAAGGAGGCTATGACTAATGCTAGTCCTAATCACTTTGTATTGGTTAAACTATTCCCATTTATTTGAGCATCTCCTATGGAGAGACCAATTGTACCGATCTATACCCGAACGGGTACGAAGGGACTAATCCCTTTTCTACCCAAACGGTTACTTCTAACTCCTATAAGTATGCTACACAAATCAAAATACATTTATGTTTATTGTATTATAGCCAACTGTAGACTTAAGGGATTAATCGCGTACACTCGCTTTAGAGATTAGTCACACGATTTCTTGCAGGGTATGTACACAATATTGACGAAGCGTGCTAGTGAACAGCGGAAAAGTTTAAACAAAATTCAACAATCGACATAAACAACAATGTCACACCACATTTGCTGTACTGCCAAGGCAAACAACATAACTGGTTGATTGCGTACGATGTTGTATTGCATATATTTACATGAGTTTGAGACAGGGCTCCAAATAGGAGTTACCCAAAATTTCAAAACGATTTTCCACACAATTTTTTTTATAAATTAGACTAAAACATATAAGCGAGTTTGGCCGTTGAGTAAGAAAGAACGCTAATTCTTTTTTTTTAGCGATTAAAGGCACCAAGGGTAAACAAAAATTAAAGCCAAGTTATCTTCTAAAGGTTTTTTGCTACCTTTATATTAAGTCCTTCTCTGGTTTGTCCGCTCATTTCCATACAAACAAATTGCGCTAGATGGTGCACTGATCTAAATAATTTCCATTTTTTTGAAAAGCAGAGGAATCTTCCAATCGATTTTTGAGCAACTTCTCGTTCAGCTAGAGACAAACTTTAGTCGTACTTCAGAAAGTAGTACAATGCAATATTTAAAAACAAAGTCCGCTAGATGGCTTAATAAATCGTTTGAAATTCGGAATATTGCGATCGAGTTAGGGACTTTAAACTTTGTATATGGTTTAGGATATACTGACAATAGGTGGCGCGATGGTAGGATCACTAAAAATTTCTGAAAAACAGTCATCATTTAGAACTCGGTGGAAATGTAATATTTGATTGAAAAAATTCCGTTAGGTGACGCACTGATCAAACTATTTCAAATGCGGAAATTAGTAAGTCGTCGAAGTCCTCCACATTATCAAATTTGTATCTATCGACAGTAACGTGGTTGGCAAGTTGCAGGCGCCGATGATTTGTTCGATTGCAGCATATAGTCCTCCACCGCAAAAGCTACTCTTTTCGTCTCATTATCCAAGGCAAAGAAAGCAGATTGCACACTCTCTTTGAACTATTTTCTAAAGCCTTTCCAATCTTTTTAATTACCTGAGAGTTATTCGGGAGCTCTGATATGAGCATAAATACTCACTGCAACACACAACTTAAACATCCTTGTAGCACCTGCAACGCTTTCCTGCAATTTTCCCGTTGTTTAGTTTTCAAGCAATTTCAATTTTTTTACTTTTTACTGCCTTGAGCTCCTCTGACAAAAACTTAAGCGAAGAAACCTTCTACTAGCAATTTGCTAAAAAAATGAAAATCTTCTCGAGAGGCCTGCGTTTTTTTTATTTTTGACAACACACGTCTTAAGAAAATTCAAGATATGCGGCTAACAAGCTATGCTCGAAGGTGTATCAAAAGCTCACATGCACAAAGACACGGGCCAACAGATGTATGACTTTTTGACTATACTTGTCTATATGATACATGTATTATGAACAAGACGTCAACAGCTTAAGTTGAGGCACTTTCACCATGAAATCCTTTAAGCTATTGAATTTGTGAGACACACCATCCGGTAATGGTATTGCTTATATACCTTGATTTTAGTTTATATTTATGTATGTAACTACGTAATTTTCTATGATAAATGAAGTAAGATTTTTAGTTAAGTAAACAGGAAATAGATAAAAACTTTAGCATTTTGTTGTGTGCAATTCCAAACTAAGTACACATCCCATATAAAAGTGAGCCAAGTCTTTATTTAATTTACCCAGCTCCTGTAAACCGTAGCTCCTAATGAATCGCAGCAGACAACTCCTTGAAGTGGATTCGTTACTTCAGGTTCTCAGAAATCTCTTTGGAGAGCGCCAAAACTATACAACATAAATAGTTGTCCACTGGCGGGCTCTCAACAATATCCACGAAAAGTCGAAAAATTTCTTTGTAAAATTTAGCTGTATGAATACCTCCTAGGTAAATACCTTCAGTAGGTAAAACTCTTACTTATTCAAACTAAATCCCATCACATTAAATGCTTGTCAATACGGTCCAACTTTCTCCAACTTCTAGTATCCTGGGACTTCGGGTAGAGGAGATTGATCAAGTTATTGGAATGGACTTTACCCGCTGGTGTCTCAGGACGAATTACTTACTACAAACACAGCGACATAAAGCATCAATATGGATATAAAGTTCTATTTATCAAAGTTCTTGAGTTGAATAGAGAAATGAACTGAGTCATATCCTTCGTTGTGTTCATGTTTCTAACCACACCAAAGCTGGAGTCAAATTGATGTATTTCAATAAAACTTGGCTAATAGACTACTTTTCTTTATATTTAATCAGAAAACCGGCCACGATTCGCTGCGTTCCAGAACTTACAATAGACTGAATTGGATTTTAATCATTATATCTGCGAAACCAATTGAGATATGTAACTTAATGGCATTGCTTATTGCAGTACTCATTAACACCTTTCGTTAATACGCATATTATACTAACATATTTTGGGTTACCCCGGCCCACATATTGGTCGATATCTACAAAACTGGTCGGGTTATGAAAATAGAAGATACTAAAAATTTTAAGTTAGACGTCTACTAATGCAACGATGAGAGTTGGATTCAATTCTAATCAATAGTTTTTAAGTGATACGCTGCCAAACATAGAGACATACAGACAAAAATTCTAAAAACTGTTGTTTTGAGTTCTATTGACTCAATAATAATTCCCCCTATCAGTTTTTCTTGAATATCTGCAATATAAAACATCGACCTGTTGACAAAAGTATAATTAGTTACTCACGTGTTTTAATTGTTTCTGTATTCATTAGTGAAAATCGCTCCACTTCGATATCGGGTATGACTAGCTTGGCTTTGTTATGTTGAGCGAATTAATGAAGATGTTTCGGGCCACAACTTATTATTATCGGCATCCTTGGGTGGACGCAGACAGCAAGTAGATCACCACTTCAATGGAAAGTGAAAGTGTAGAACGATATGAGATTCTGAGCTGTTTCCAATAGGCCGCAGAGGGCAACCTTTTTAAGTAAGAAGAAGAGTTTGTATAAATGTTTGGTAGTCGTCATTACTGTTATTGAAGTTTCCCTCCTGAAAGCATAAAGGAAACATATATTAAAATCATGTGTGCTCCTTTTGGAAAGTGGAAGTAATCCCGTACTAGAGCAAATCTATCGTTATCGCTCACTGAGTATTTGCATCTGGTATTAAATATTTGGTATAAAGGTTTTATAAGAAGAGAAAGAGTAGTAGATTGGGATATTAATAGACAGGATAAAAGAAATAAATGGCAGAGGAAAAGGAAAAAAAGAGGAATAGGAAGAGAATAAGAAAAGGAAATGTAAAAGGTAGAGCAAGATAAGGCATAAAATAATACAAACAAAAAGATATATAACATTTTTAAAAATTGTTTGTTTTACAAAACATCTGTCATGTCGTCCAGTTACAATTTTACTGAACGTTTAAAAATATCTTGAGCCAATTTTTATTGCCTTCCACTGTATACTAGGCTAACCTAAAGAAATAATTTTTTAAATTATTATTATTTAGAAACGATTTTTTAGAATGTTGCAAATAATGCTGCACAAGTTTCAGACCTTAATATTAACTTTGAGTGGTCTATTATTTGCTAGTTTAGATTTTTCAGAGTCGGGGCCTAATTTTTTATAATAATAGTTAATAATTTAGAATTTTTGGATATTTAAAAAGTTGGAAAAATATTTGTTTATTATAAAAATTATAAAAAATAGTTTATTGAGGTTTTTATTGTGGGAGTATTTTATTTTTAATTAAAAAATGTTATTAATTAATAATTGTAATTATAGTTATTTTAAATATTATAATTATAGTTATTTTAAATATTATAATTACAAATAATTTATTAAATTTGATTATTTATATTATATATTTTTTTAAAAGTTAAGTTTTATTAAAAGTTAAATTTTATTAAAACTTAAATTTATTTTTAATTTCTGTTATTTATTTAAAATTTAATTTTGATGAAATTTTTATGTAAAAATAATAAAATTATGTTTAAAAGTTTTATTTTAGCTTAAATTTTTATTATAAATTTATTTTATATGTAAGTTTTTGCATGAATTTTTATTTATTTTAAATATAAAATAAATTATAATTTAATCTCAGTAATTAATTTTATAAATCAAAGAAATTTGGGATTAGTAATTTTTTTTAGTATTGGGGTTCGGGCCTAATCCTATTAAATATATATTTATCTTTCCTAGATTGATTTTTGCGTTTCCGATAATTAAATAAAAACCTGAAACCAGAAAAGCATATCAATGTCTAATGCTTGATTACTCTGGAATGACCCAGCAAACTTAAACTTTTATTTTCAATTTTTTTGAGGGGAATTAAATTTCTTTAATGGTTTGGAAGTCTTAAAGCAAAAGTGTAATGCGAAAATAATTGTTATTTTTTTTGGTTGAGAAAAACGGTTACGCAAAAGTGATCTTTATACTATTTTGGGAATTTTTAACCATTATCATAAGAAATATTTTTTTTTTGGTCGCCATAACCAATATAAATCAGATATATTTTTTTTTGGTTACAAATAACCCTTATCAAGATTTTTTTGGTTTTGGTCGTTTTATATATCTATCAGATAAATTTTTTTCCTAATTTTTTATGCAAATATTTGTTTCTAGGACAAAGTTATCATTTATTATATGTAGTATATAAAGTGCTATACAGAAATACTTATAAAGAGTTCATAACTAACCAAAAAAATCCTTTCCATCTATTCATAAAGCAAAAAAAAAAAAACATTAAATCTTGATAATAGTTATTCGTAATAAAAAAAAATAAAAATATTTCTCATTTATATTGGTTATGGCGACCAAAAAAAAATATCTCTTATGATAACGGTTAATTATAACCAGTAGTTGGCATTCATCGGTGTTAATGGTTAAATACAACCTTTACCTCATTTCTATAAAAACCGTTACGCCCCTGCAAAAATGAGAATCTTTCTTCTTTAAATGGTCATCTAACCGCCTGGGCGATTTTGACCGTCCAACATAGCTCGCCAGTCGTTTCTTCGTTGCGCCAACTGGCGCCAATTGGAAACACCGCGGGATCGCAAATCGGTCTCCACTTGGTCCTTCCATCGGAGTGGTGGTCTCCCTCTTCCTCTGCTTCCACCGGCGGGTGCCGATAAGAATACCTTCTGGGCTGGAGCATCTTCGCTCACTCGCACTACGTGGCCTAGCCAGCGAAGCCGCTGTGTTTTAATACGCTGAACTATGTCGGCGTCTGCGTAAAGTTCATACAGCTCATCATTAAATCTTCTTCGGTACTCGCCGTCGCCAACGCGTAGAGGTCCACAAATCTTTCGAAGAACCTTTCTCTCGAATACTCCCAGAGCCGCCTCATCAGATGTTGTTAGTGTCCACGCTTCTGCACCATATAGCAGGACGGGTGCGATGAGTGACTTGTAGAGTGTTATTTTCGTTCGTCGAGAGAGGACTTTACTTTTCAATTGCCTACTCAGTCCGAAGTAGCATTTGTTTGCAAGAGTGATTCTTCGTCGGATTTCTAGGCTAACATTATTGTTGGTATTAATGCTGGTTCCCAGGTAAACGAAGTCCTTTACTATTTCGAAATTATTGCTGCCAACAGTGGCTTGGTTGCCAAGGCGCGAATGCGCTGACTCTTTGCATGATGACAGAAGGTACTTCGTTTTGCCCTCGTTCACCACCAATCCCATTTTCTCCGCTTCTTTTTCTAATTTGGAGTAAGCAGAAGTTACGGCGCGGTTGTTAAGGCCAATGATATCAATATCGTCAGCATATGCCAACAGTTGGACGCTTTTATAAAATATTGTTCCAGCGCGGTTAAGTTCTGCAGCTTGTCCTAATAGTCCTAAAAAATCAAAAGTAGCAATATTAGACCTCTTAAAATTGATTTTATGGTCTGAAACTTTTGGAGTGCTTTTTTTCGTCTCTCTGAAAAATTCTAACAATATAAATAAATTTTTTTATTTTTTTGGAACAGTCTACTGTACACATACTAATTTTCTGTAGTAAGAGAGATATTAAATTTCAAGTTGGCATATGGCATCCAATTGGTGCAAATTATATTAAATTTTGGGCAGCAGTTTTCAAGTGATGCACGAACAAACATACAGAAAGACAGACAGAAAATTCAATAAATGCTTTTGTTTTGGATTTTGTTACTGAATGAAAACCCCGGGTAAGAGAGAACGGCCTGTTGCAATTTGTTTATTTTTAAAAGTCCATTATAATTCTTCAAAAATTTACAATTTATTTCGAGTTAAAAGGTTTGCTTTCACAATACTCAATAAAAAAAATCACATGCAATATAAAAAATGTCATATTTTAAACAAAATATCGTTACTCACACGCCATGCAGCTCTAATCAAAGTTTTTCACTATAACCTCAATTCAATAGTAAAAAAGCAGCAGTGCCAACCATATCACTTACTAATAAAAAGTGAATTGAACAAAATTAAAAATCAGCTATTATTGTAACAAAAAACCTGTTAAAGCCACACATTGATAAACTGAAATGACAATGGTTTTTCATAACAAAAAAAAAAAATTTTTTTTGAAAAAAACGAATTGAACACATTTATAAAAACGAATTTGCGAAATATTTTCAACAAAAAATTTTGTCAATAAATGTCGTCCCATAAACCGCTAAATAGTCAACATAAATTATATAAGCCGCACTGAAATGTGCAATCCAAACTAGACAAATAGACAGCGACGATTACCTGCAAAAGAGTGCCTACTTTAACACTTAGCTACACAGCCGTGCCATGAATAGTCGTTCACACGCATGGAAGGCGCAGCATATACAAACAACATTTAATGCGCAATAACGCAAGCAACACGACCCTCAGCCGCTTAACCAATTCACGTCTAATATGAAAATATTATTACAACGCGATTTTTGTATTGCACAATATTTCCTTGCAACATCATTGGCGCCCAAACCCACTTGCCCCCACTACTTCGTCCTGCAATGCTATATTTTTGGTTTTTGTGGCTTTGCATTTGCTAAATGTCAGCAATTAGCCGAAAAATGTCTGTATTTAAATGGCATTTGCAGATGACAACAATAAAAAAATTGTCGTAGGTGCACGCATGTATGTGGGCGGTCAACAGTGTGCACTTTTCTGATGCTGAGAAGCAAAAAAAAAACTAATTGTTTAAAAAAATGCAAAAATCAAATCACATAAAAAAACTTGGTTGGGTTTTGAAACTTTCCGGACTCCTTCAGCATTTTTTTTGACTGGTTTTCTGATAATTTTGCGCGTTTTTTAGATTTTTTTTAAAAATGATTTCGTTACTTTCCGGGACAATCGGGAAATAGTCCCAGAATGATTCCGAAAAGTGTTCCGAAAAAAAACGATAAAAAATCAAGAAATCATCCCCAAAAAACTTCGAAATGGTCCCGAAAAAGTTCCAAAACCAATTCCAAATGATCCATCACAAATTGATCAAGAGAAAGGCCTAAAAATGATCCAGAAAAAATCCCACAAACTCTTGAAAACCATCACGATATGATCTGTATCGCAGCCTGGTCAGCAATAAGGATATCTGCTGCAATCTAGGCTCTCATGCTTAAGTATTGCTAGTTAGGTTGTCTGTGTGGGGTTGCCACTTATTTGAATAAAAATAGGTATTTTTATATCAACAGAAATACTTTTAAAACGGGGTTGCCACCTATCTTAAAAAATTAAAAAATTTATTAAGTAAGATACGCTAATATGGGCATCAAAGAAACTTTATTTCACGTTGTCTAATATAATTTTACCAGACCTGTAAAATTTGATTAGTAATTAGTAATCAATTAATTATATGGCTTCTTTAATTAGTCATGATTATTTGAGTTGTTTCTCAAGAAATGGAAATTGTTAATTGATTACGATTACTTCTGATTTTTTTTTGATTTTATTCAGAATTGTTGATGTGTATATTTATGTGCTTCTACAACAACACTGAAAAAATAAAAAAAATCCAAACTAATCGTGAAAATTATTAATAATCGTGAAAATTCATGATTTTCTTTGATTATTTGTTTAATTAATTGGAAAATAATCATTAATAATTGAAAGTAATTGGTAATCAATCATTAAATAGATCCTCAAGAACGTAGTTAAACAAACCGGTAATCATTATTTAACAGGTCAGAATTTTAATTATTCTTTTATCATTTCGGACTGCATATAGAGCCCTGGCCGCCAGTATGTTCTTTTTTTGTTACATAACAATTTGAAATTGCACACTGTGACGCCTGTATAGCTAGATGCTAACCCTGCAGGAAATCAATAAATCGTCATATAATTAGCTATGATTCAGAGCTAGAGCAAGAGTGCTAAATAGAAACTAGGTCGGTCGTAACTGCATTATCAGCAGGACTAAGACCTGAATATAGATAACTAGAAACTGTTGGATTATAGTCTAGTTCGGCGCTATAAAAAAGCTAATACAGAGGGTAAAATTTAAAATTCACCATTTAATTATACGCAAAAGAGGCTCGCGAACGACGAGTACTAGCCGTTCCAATTGCCCCAGATACTATTTTGAAATTTAAATTTTCCCTACAGGGTATATTTAGACAATATGAAGTGCAACAATAACAAAAGCTAACCACACAAACATGCATGTTGGGCAGAGAAAAATACCAAAAACAACCGAAAGAAAACCAAAGTGCAGAAAAAGGAAATAAGTGGATGAAGCAATGACAAATACGAAAACACAAATGGAATGACAAACACGAAACGGACATTGCCACACAAATGTGGCAGCCATATGTTGCATGTGCCATGTATGCACGACGCACAGATTTACAAATGTAAAACAAGCCTATGAAAAACCAATGACAACAAGTGTAATGCCGACAGCTACATTTCAAAATGGCACAACAACAACAACAACAACATGAGTCGCATAATAACGATAACGAATCGTATAAGCTCTTGCACTTTCCGCCTCATCGACACTGTACGCAGTTTGAATGCAATGAACTGAACAATCTGTTGCATGCAACGTAATCGTTACAACAAAAACAACCACAATAAATATTTTGGTGACATTGCAAAACAAATTCTGTTGTAGTAACAGCAGCATGTAATGTTGCAACAATAACTATGTGGCATGCTATACAGCTATAGTCTGGACCTTCAACACGGCCGACTCATAAAATTGAACTGGCTGTATGGCTATTTAATGAATTGCAATGATTTTTTATTGCTTTCACTAAGCTTTGCTGGTGCTTGCATGTGTATGTGTGTCCGTATGTAAGTGTACTTTCGTGTTGCTGCATTGATTACTATCACCGTTTAACTTTTGGCTTCTGATCAATAGTCCAGAGTAGCAAAATTCGTTTCCATTATCATGTTGCAATGTAATTATGGGTGGTTCTGGATATCCCTCTCTTCATTATGCTTCAGCGATGTGCATATCAGACTCGTTGCCGCCCAATTGGGTACTTGTATACCTTAAGGCGCAGGCTTTAGCAAATTTGGTGTTCCGCTGGCGACCTGTAGTCTATTCTCGAAGAGATGGATTATTAGTTAATCGCGCACTCAGGACCTGATCTAGGTGCATTGCAGGCAATCTGTTTAGTTCGTTGGTTTCACAAAGACATAGCTATCATAGGTGATTGGCGTTCCGACAGGACTGTCCAATCAAAACGTTTTAAAAAACCTGTGTTCAGTTGCATGGAGGGTGACGCGGATGAATCATCCAATCAATTCGTGCTAGGCATCAATTTTTAAGAACTAAGCGGAGGTGCTTAGTCCTTATATGGGTACAAGACCGTGATGTTTAAAGTTTATGTCTACTGAACAAGTGAGTCTGCTGCAACTAAACCAGAACTAACCTAACATACCTTGGGTACCTCGTATTAAAATAAATAAAATATATATTTTGCGGGATATTCCTTTAGAGGCGATTCAGGGCGAGCTTCACTACAAATTTGTGGTGTGCTGCTTCAAACTTTTTCCTACAAATTGGCGGGACTTACGGTTTTTTGTCGACTGCGAACGGCATCTACAAAGGAGATTAACTTCCGCTGAGAAGCCTCCCGTGGCAGAAATACACTCGGAAGGTTTACCAAACAACTGCCCACCCCACGGTGGCCTCGAATTCCCTTAATAAAAAACGTGAAAACACATCGGTCATACCATGCCAGCTATTCGTCGTCACCATATTGATTCAGATCAATAACTAGGAGAACCCAAGTAATGCCGACGCCTCTGTCCAGCGAATAATTTGGGTGAAGGATTGCAAGAAAAATTTACTGAAATAAACAATGCACGAGTTATCGTCGTGCATTTAGCAGTAGCCAAATGAGTGGCGTAGTTTTCTTAAACTTCTCTTCGCCTTAAAGCTAAACCAAAATCGAAAAGAAAACTAGAAAGGAAGTCTAAGGTTGAGAGCTTTAGAAGCCATTATTTCCTTGATTTAAGCCATGATTAATAGAGTTGGACAATTTCGTTCAATTGAATGATCCAACGAACTATTTCTTTTTTCAAAAGTGAACTAGGTCCTTCTCTTCTTTCAGTCGTTCGACCGTTCAATATTAATTTGTCATTTGAATCAGTTTGTATATCCATGAACATAGGAAACAAAAGAAAAAGCGTGGACACAAACGGCGGTGAGGAACTTGGGTATTCCCGTGCGGGTTAGGGGTATAGAATATGCCCGAAGTAGGTATACCGGTCGTAGGAGGCGACTAAAGTCCCCAAACGCCTTCGGGGAGTGTTTTTGCTGTTACAAAAAACAACAATAACAGGAACTTGGGTAAGAACTCACCGTTCGGAAAGAAAACTTTATTGTGGTAATAAAAGCCAATGTTAAGAGCTCAATTTATTTTGTATCACTTAAGCTATTTTTGCAAACCAATGCTGCTTTTAGTTGCCATAACAATTTCAGCTCACCCCTGGTTGTTACTACTTTTTGCCACAGGTGAACTACTACATTCACTGAACGAGGTTTAAAACATTTGGACGGAGTAGAGTGTTCGTTCAGTGAATTGATTCGTTCAATTGAACTAGTTCGTTCGTTCCCTACACTTGCAATTTGTGAAGTCCCTGGATTTTTAGAATCTGATTTTAGAATTCCGTTTTTCGGTAAGTAGCATCCCTATTTAGTACTAAACAATTAGAAATCTACTTTCATTGAGTTCATCAGCGCCCCAGAGCCTTATTAATATACCTTTATTAAATGTAGGCATAGTTATCAACCTGTTGACTTTATTTTTGGCAGTTTTATGGCTAAAAGTACTGAATATGCTTCTACAACAGCGCATATACAAGTTAAGGAGCAACCAGCTTCAGTAAACGCTGGCAGAAAATAGGAATTGAGTGTTCAACATGTCAACATTTTTCTTACGTTGGTGGTTATGTCTACACTTTGGGAGTAAAGTAGTATTGATATTCATCAATGATATGGTCAAAGGCTCATTTCAATATATATACAGTGAGTGACACTGAAAATGGGCCACTTGGTTATTCTAATGTATTTCGAAAACTTCTAGAACTAAAACTCATCTTTTAATTTCATTTAAAAATATAGAGTCTTCTGTCATACACGTCTTTGGAACTAGTGTTTCCAAGTTTATAGAAAATTTCAAAAATTCTTGGAAAATAAAAAAAAACGCGTTGGAAATTTTGAAATTTGAGGCAAGAATTTCAATATGATTTCCGAGTATGCAGTTTTGAAGCCAATTAAATTGTAGTATGACGAAGTGCAGGTTTAAAAGCTCTTGAAAATTCGGTTGATTTTTGGCAATTTTTTTACTACATGGTGTTTTATATTTTTTTCCATAGGAGCTTGTTGTAGTAATTCGATTTGCATGGAAGAAAATATCAAACACTAGGTGGAAAAAAAGGCAAAAATCAAACGAGTTTTCAAAAGCTTTATGATTGCACTTTGTAAGACTATAGTTTAACGATCTACAAAACTGCATACTCGGAAATCATTTTGAAATTCTTGCCTCAAATTTCAAAATTTCCAGTCGGTTTTTTGAATTTTCCAAGAATTTTTTCAATTTTTGCATGAGCTTGCAAAGACTCATTAAAAAGATTCTTTTGACAGAAATATCTATATTCTTATATAAAATTAACAATTATTGAGCTGTAAAACTTTTCGTAACATATTACAAGAACCAACTGGGCCATTTTGAGTGGCACTCGAACGTGACTTAAACAATGTCTTTTTTCCTCCTGCTATACTATAAGCTTATTCTGTAACGACCTACCTTTAGGCGAATTAATGTAATATACCCTGTAAGCTTTGCTCAGGTGAATTTATATAAAAAAAACCATACAAATTCTCAGACATTAATTCGCCGCTCCCTCACTGCATTGACCAACACAGCCACCTTTAAGTTTGCTTTTCACAATTGACAACTTTCATTTTGTATTTATTTATTACTTACTATTCAACTTCACTTAAGTAAACACAAAAACACTCTCCTAAGCATGCATGAGAATTAGGGTGAGTTAAAGTATTAATTTTGTTTTGGCATGTGGATAGAATTTGTACTTTTCAAAATCTGAAATTTGTAGTATTTTTTCTAAATTTACAGTCGATTTGAAATAAATAAATATAAGTGCCAACGGAACAATTTTTGAAAATTTTTGTTTCGTACAAAATCGTAAAAAGCAAACATTTTCGAATGGGATTTCTTTAATTCAGTTTTATTTTCAGTGCATTTCTTTTCTGGATTTGTTACTTAAATTACAAAAATAATAGCAACATTTTTTTCAACTTTTCACATGGGCTTTCGAGGGTATGCCCTACATATTTTAGAATACCTTTCAAAAATTTTTTTTTTTCATTGGAACAATCTCATTTCGTCCGCTGAGTGTAAGATCACCCTATTCCATTTTTTTTTAACGCTCTTCCTTAGAATTTGTTTGAAGAACGCCTTATCAAAGAACTTTGTTCAATAAAGCTCTATTTCAGAATTTATCTGGGTATTGTGGCAGAGTGGTCCGAATCCTGTGGTCTGGCTGCCAACCCGAGTAAAACGGAACTAGTCCTCTTCACGAGAAGGTATAAGATTGATGGTTTTGTACTGCCCTCTATTGGGGGAGTACCGCTGGTGCTTTCTGAAAAGGTTAAGTACCTAGGGGTTATTCTGGACAGGAAGCTGTCTTGGCAGCTGAATGTAGAGGACAGAGCTGGAAAACCTTCGGTCGCCTTGTATTGTTGCAAAGGGGCCATTGGCAAACGATGGGGTCTCTCTCCAAGGGTGGTTTATTGGTTGTACGGGATGGTTGTGAAACCTATCCTATTTTATGGGGTATTGGTCTGGTGGGGCGCACTAGACACGGCATTCTCCACGAAGAAGATGGTCACGGTGCAGCGAATGGCCATGGTTGGGATCAGTGGGGCCATGCGCACCACTCCTACCCTGGCATTGAATGTTATGCTCAATATGCACCCAGTTGACCTTGTAGGAAAAATAGGCGCAGCTCGGGCTGCAATTAGGCTCCGAGACGCTGGATATAAGCTTGTGCAGTATAACCATTCCAATATACTATCGGGCTTTGACTTTATCCCTAACAGAACAGATTACTGTGCGCCGACCTCTACTCCGGCGAAGGGTTTTTCGACTTACATACCCGCAAGGGCCGAGTGGACAGGCGGAGAACCTATCTGGGGGGAGGCTCTGGCGAATCTGTTTACGGACGGGTCAAGGCTGGATGGATGTGTTGGGGGGTGTTTACTGTCAGGAACAGGTCAAGGCTGGATGGATGTGTTGGGGGGAGGGTGTTTCCCGTCAGGAACTTGGGACTAGGACAAAATTTAGGCTACCTGATCATTGTAGCGTCTTGCAGGCGGAGGTTACCGCCATAAAGGATGCGGTGGATGAGATACTGTCCAGCGCATTCGCTATCAAGGAGTTCAACATCTACTCCGACAGTCAAGCGGCAATTAGGGCGCTGAGTGCAGGCAACGTTCGATCGAGCACAGTGAGCGACTGTCTGGAATCGCTTGCGGCTGCGTCCAACTATTTTAAAATAAAAATTATTTGGGTGCCAGGCCACTGTGACATTTCCGGCAATTGTCATGCGGATCTCTTGGCCAGACCAGGCACTCGTGAGGCGGATGTGGCTGCCTCCAGAACATTGGGTATTCCCCTTACCACCTGTAAGTTACTTCTGGGCAGGTGGGCTTCGGATCAGCTAAGCAAACGCTCGCCTGACACCACCTCATGTCAGGTGTCGAAGTCCTTCTGGCCGGTGGTTGACTTCAGGCGTTCAATGGAAGTACTAGGGTTCTCCAAGTTACATCTTTCCATGTTAATAGGGGTGTTGACTGGGCACTGTCCGATGGGGGTCTATGCGGTGCGGTTGAATATACTTGATAACCCGAACTGCGTGAGCTGCATGGAGGATGACGAGGTGGAATCATCAAATCATTTCATGCTCAGTTGTCCAGCGTTTGCTAGGACCAGGCGCAGGTATCTCGGTTCGGATATTCTTAGGTCTCCGGAAGACGTGTCGAAGATCGATGTGTGCCAAATCCGTAGTTTTATTATAGCTACGTAGCGATTTGCTAAGAAATCTTAAGTTAGTGTCACCGTTTAGAACGTGGTATCACAACGGACCTTATAAGTGTCCAAGTGAGCTGCCCTCCTAGTGTGACAGCTACCACCTAACCTAACCTAACCTCTATTTCAGAATTGGGTGCAAAGTAGCGATGTGACCTCGAGTCAGAAAAGTGGATTTCTCACTACTGGATTTTTTTGTTTCAATTGGTCATAACTCTGAACGTAGTAAGCCTAAATTAATGATATTTGGATATATGAGTCCTTTAGTCAAGATTTACATAATTTTGCAAAAGTGGGCGGTGCCACGTCCACATATTTTGGTGTTTTGTTTGTGCTTCATTAATGTCCAAAGTTTATGGTCGATCTCTGTGAAACGACGCAGGCCATATATAGGTTTTGGAAAAGCCCCCGGTTATAGAAAGTTGCAATTCGTTATAGCTAGAGAGAGGGACGGAGTACAATTTATTTAATATAAGCAAATTATTTAATAAAAATTTATTATTTTGATAAGGTCGCTGTGGTGGTATCTGTACCAGGAGTTTTGCATTCAATTTCAAACCATCTGCCCTTTGAGCTAGGGTCTTAAAGGTTTCACCATTTTGCAGGGTGCGATGACAATATAATATGAAGGAAAACATTTCGTTAAGTGGCTCGCGGGTCGCTCTTTTTGTATTACTAACGTTAAAAGAAATATTTTCTTTGAAAAACTCCCGCTAGGTGGCTCTATCATACTTAATTAATATTCAAAACCTTGAAAGAAATACACCGCTAGGTGGCCGTAGCAAAACTTGCATCATCGGGGCTGTTGCCTTCGCTATCAAATAGTTCACATAAGTTCCTTACTATTTTAACCCCAATATGAGCTGCCCTAAAAAATTTTTCAGCTGACATAGCAGGCGCCAAATGTTTGTATAGATATTAAACATACAAGTCATTTTTAACACCGATTGAGAATTCACAATCACAAATTTTCAGGACAGCGTGTATGTGGTAAACCATATACAGTTTCTCACATAAATAAGTACGCACCCCTTTTTGGCAATTCTCACCAGTTTTGGTTTCAGAAAATTTATTTTACCTAGTTTTCTTTAAGAAAATTTGTCACGATCTAACACAGAAACTATAAATTATATTTTAAAAATTTATGAAAAATTCGCAACGACGACGAAATTTTTCCTCAAAATTTTCAGAATTTTTTTGAGTATGCAGATTTGTAGCCAGTTCATTTTCAGTATCATACGGTAAAAGTCTTAAGTCCGTCAGAAATTTTGCTGAGTTTAGGCATTTTTTTTCTGAAGAGCTTAATTGTTTTTCCATATAAAAAAAATTACGGTCATAAATTTATATGGAGGAAAATCCTAAAGTCCCCAGGAAAAAAAATTGCCAATAATCAGCAAACTTTCTTACGGACCTAAGACTTACACCGTATGATTCTGAAAATGAACAGGCTACATATCTGCATACTCACAAAAATTCTTAAAACTCTGCAAAAAATTTGAAAAATTCCATGAAAATTAAAATATAATTTATAGCTAATGTTTTAGATCCTGACAAACTTTCTTATAGGAAATTAGTTAAAATAAATTTGCTCAAGCCAAAACTGGTGAGAATTGCCAAAAAGTGGTGTGTACTTATTTATGTGAGTAACTGTATATACAGACAGTGATGAAGTTATTTTATCATTTTAGTCCACGGCGGCCGTGGTGTGAAGGTAGTGTTGCCGGCCTACCACACCGAAGGTCCATGGTTCGAGCCCTGGTACAGGTAACATCAAAAGTGATTTGAAAAAAAGTTTTTCAAAACGGGGTCGCCCCTCGGCAGTGGTTTGGCAAACTCTCCGAGTGTATTTCTGCCATGACAGGCTTCTCAGCAAAAATTCGTCTCCTTTGTAGATGCCGTTCGGAGTCGGCAAAAAACTGTAGGTCCCACCAATTTGTAGGGAAAAATTCAAATCGGCACACCACAAATTGGAAGAGAAGCTTGGCGCAAAAATCTCTTAGGAGGTTTATGATGATATACCTGTTGTATATCGCGCCATAGAGATAGAGAAAAAAAAAAAAAATATTTTTTTTATAAAATTTCTTATTTTTTCCCCGAAACCATACTAACGAAAACACACTCTAATGCAGTCCATTTAAAAAAAATTAAAAAAAAATTTTTTTTTCCTTTAAATTTCTTATTTTTTTATTTCGAAACCATGCTTACTAAAACCCACCCTAATGCAAATAACAACAGATATTCATTTTCATTTGTTTTCTTAATTCACTCAACAAAACTGAGTTTTCCTTAGCTTAAGTTGTGGCTGTCACAGAGCGTTGCATGTTGCACACTCACACACATAAACAGACAGACAAACATTCGAAATGACGTTGATGTTATTGTTTTGAAAAGTTTAGCCACTACACTCCATAAGGCTAAGAGTTAGTTCAACTGGATAAACTGAGCTATCTATCTATACGCTGTCAGGAGTAACAACAAAAACTACAGCACCAGTAGCAACGACTTTAATTCTACAAATAAATAAATAAGCAACACATTTCTTTTTTGTTTTTTTTTTTTCAGTATAAATGTGCTTTAGGTTAGTATATTTGTTGTATTTGTCTTTGCGGCATGCAACTCAGGTGCATAGCGCTATAAATACTAAGCGACACAAACATGCAAAAAGCTGGGGTTGCCTAGAGGGAGCATTTACTATACATTTCTCTATCTCTCTCCTTACATAATTTTTGCTGCTCTGTTAGTGCTGTTGTTTTGACTACACTTTTATTTCGTTGTTGTGGTTATTGTCTTTTTGTTGTTGTTTTCTTATGTTTTTTGGTAAGTGGTAATCTGGTGGTGTTGGTTGGTTGAATGGGCGTTATTTGCTTGGCTAAGCTCCATTGCAGCTTCATTGCACGTAGAAAGGTTTACACTGAGTAGACAACCCCAGCGCAACGAAGAACTAAAGTAGCGTTTATCTTTGTATTTGTAAGTGGTCTACTGTGTACATTTCCGTTGTGCAAGTAAATTAAATTTTATTTGATTTTAAGTGAATTATTTACTGTTCCATTGTATCTTCATTTTTGGTTTTAGAGGAGCTATTTTTTTCTGCCAGATTTATTTTTTATACCTAGTTGTGCTTAGCTCACAATATTTTATATTTTTTGCTGTTGTTGTTTTGCTATTTTAAAAGATAAAAAGCTTCCCTGAATGTTTAGAAAAGTCCTGAATATCCCGCGAATAATTCTTTGCGGGATATGAATACGGTATTCTCCAGTACTACGAAATGTTGGACTGAAGTGTGAGCCAAATCTTCAGGTCCTCTTAATCTGCTCAAGAAACAGTTAGAGTTAGCAGTGCCATCGAAAGTAAAGGAAACCAGTGATTGCTAGTGAGAGTTGTGTTATGTGCCATCAAGTTGAACTTCACTACTCTTAGCGGCACTTTCATTTTTGAGAAGGGCGAAAAAATTAAAAGCTTCTGCTCTAAAAAATAATATCAGTTACATTTTTTGGCCTAGTCTAATATATACTTCCCTACATTGTCGATTGAACCACGTTTGTCACTCCGTCCTTCTATTCTTAACATACTTTGATCATAAATTAATACATGTTTTTTATTTAGGTGAAATGCAAAGTAAATCACGGAGATAGCCGGAGTAGTTATTGATAAGGGCTACGACAAACACCAGTACCACAATACCCCACGCCACCATCGCCTTTAGTCAGGGGATTCTTTCATGATGATTTTTCCAAGGCGAAATATTAGCTTAATAGCGGATTTGCCCCGACCAGAAACTGACCACTGCAAAACTAACTTTGAGTCAGAATAGGCGGTGGCTTTTGTATACAAAACGGACGAACGTCACATTTCGTTTGGGAGTGTGTTCCATGGAGCTGAGATAGTTCCATGGACTATGGAAAGACAAGCATAACTAATGGGTTCCATTTAAGTTATGGACATGTTGTGCTTTCTTGACTTTGAGTGCGGTTTTGCGTAAACGTTAATGGGATACTGGCGTCTCCACCCTTGACTGACGGGTCTCTTAAAAGGTATTAGCAACCTTCTTCCACAAGCTAACCCAAGGTCTTAAAGAATATTTCGTTAAGTCGAGATCGGGAAGCCTCGACTGGTTGTTGGTGAGAAAACTTATATACTCAATCTCAGAAGGTCTTGGTTGTCTTTTGCATATATTAAGCAGTGATCAAGGTACACTCTAGCATAATCTGCCATTCTTAACGCTTTATGCGACGGCTGTGCATTTTGAGAATAAGGTCTTTATGCTTTCTAATGCGGTGCATTTTCAACCATAAAAAATCCTCTTCGGCCATAGGAATTGAGTGAAAACTATGCTTGCACTGCTGAGTTACAACGCTTGGTCAAAGATTGGTATCAAAGAGCAGAAAATAAATGAAATGGGGGTTGCCTGAGTGGCTGCTTGAAGGCAAACATTCTTTGCATATACGTATCTCGCAGGATAAGAGCGCTTGAGCTGTCAGTCGTAGATTTGGTTTGACATTTGCTAATAAGGACACAGGCGGTGGCTAGGTGGAGCTCTCAGAAGTCGATACTACAGTTTATCATATTAAGGCACGTGGTGGAGTTTATATCTCCGTATTACAATGTCTTTGTCTATCGCGTAGGAGTGCTGTATGGTGAGACATTCATTGCGAGAAAAACTTTCTACTTTGAGTGACGGGTCGCGTGGCAGCTTCTGGGAGACAGACAGCTAACCAATTGCCTAACAGGCCTACACTAGTACTCTTTATCCACAACAGAGCCTTGCAAAGTTCGTCACATTTCTTGGAAAGTTTAGATGTAAATGTTGAGGTTCACTAGGGTATCAAAAAGTTGAATACGCAATCATCTCTAGGAAAATACCGATCATTCCAGGTACATGCTTTGTTTTCTGATCCAAATTTATGGATATGTTTGCAGGGCAATTGCTTACGTATGGGATGTTTCGAGCAAGCAAATGATCACAGCATCCAACACTTTTAGTTAAACAACCGACATTGGCCTCACATGAATATCGTTTGTGTTGCTATTTATGCGAACGCGAAGTGTTCATTGATGTAAAGCCAACTTTAATAGAGGATCCTTTCATGACAGCAATGAGATCAACTGTCGTTTTACCAAGAGATCAGAAGGATAATAGCGACGGAAATGATGGAGAAGAAAATAGTGATGATGTCTCAACTTCAACCACGGGTCTGGTGGGATTACAAAATATTGCAAACACTTGCTACATGAATTCTGCATTACAAGCGCTAAGTAATGTTCCGCCAATGACACACTTCTTCCTTAATTGCAGTGACTTAGTAGAGCATATTGTGGAACAAAGCACAAATCTCAATAAAGTTGGTCTTGCTAAAAGTTATCAGCGTTTAATGCACGATATTTGGTCTAGAAATGGTGTTGGAAAAGATTATATTGTTCCACGAGGAATTTTATATGGAATTCGAAGTGTTCATCCAATGTTTCGGTGGTTTCAGCAACATGATACGCAAGAATTCCAACGAAGAAAGACACTGAAGATGGCACAACGCCGAAACCGGTTTGTCTCCAAACCAAAATTGACAAGGGATGACGGAAAATCGTTCCAGAAAAATTCAATTTCAACGTTGTTTTATGGATAAACTGCATGAGGAATTAAAGGGAAATAGTCCTATGTTACCTACCATGTCTAAATCAGAGGCCATAATTTCTGAAATGCAAATATCAGATGAACAAATTGATACAGACTCTATTTTATAGTCCTTACTAGGTTAGCCGTGGTTGTAGTTAAAAATGGACAGAACCAAGAGATGCTTTGTTCAGCTTTGCATTTCAAGCCAAATCTAAGTATCAGAAACTACACCCGGCATATAACCTCATTGCTTGCAGCTGTATCTTTGAGTGGAAATACGTTGATAAATGAAGTGATCTCTTAAGCAGATTATGCAGTAAGAGATCGTTTATAGCTCCCTCTTCTTGAACTGAGTTCTAAGACGGCTGAAATTCATCATTATTACGACTAGTTCAGGGGTAGGAAAAGTGATTTAACAACAACAACATGATGGAAAGTTTTCAAAGAATGATTCGAATCAAAAACATAAAGGCCTCTGATGATTACTGATTTAACCTCTATATGTTAATATGCTACAAAGACCTAACAGGAGTTTATGCATCAGATAAAATGAAAAGGAGTAGGGGATAAAGTTCACAAATTATAAGTAAAGATTAACAGCTTCTGCTTCGATGAGAGCACGATACATCTCTTTAAAGATTTTCCAGGCAATGGAATTCGAACCCGCGCCTCTGTATCAATAGCATCCACCAATAAGCGCTGCTTGGATTTGTAGTTGTTTCTCTCACTGCTGCTTTTTTTATACTTATATTTATATACCGAACGAAACTTTTTCGTTTGCCTTGTAAAGGAAAAGGTTAGACAGCTACTAAAATAAAGCACAAAACTTTAAATAAACCAATTGTTTACTCTTTCAAAGCATTTTTGCTACCGAAACGAAATTTCAGCATAAAAAATCTTCATTTACACATCAACAGCCAATTCAATTTATCATTTGGTAGCGCATTAATTTACGCGATCCCAGTTCATCTGTTCCGACATTTGAATACAAATCTCCATTAGATATATATATGCACACATACATGCATATAAAACAATTTTTTTTCCAACAACTCTATACGACATTCAATAGCAATTTAAATAACAATAAACAGTGAGCGCACACAACACCCACGCTTGAACTATTGGACGCCTTGGCGAATGAGTGACCTGCGGCAACACACAGTCAACTTAGTCAAACGAAAATACGCTCACACCAAGCAAGCAACATATACAATACCAATTTTATTACGTTCAAAGCTGAGTTTTAGCATTGTTTTCATTTATCTGCTTTGCTGTTATTTTAATCTACATGATTTTTATTTTTTTTTTTTTCTCCGTTGCCTTAAAACGCCTTACGCTGAACATCAAACCACACACATTATCATTACTCCCAGCTGTGTGGTCCACACAGGTCAACCTCATGTCAGTTATTAAGCTGTAGCTGCTGTGATGAGTAGAAAAAAGAAAAAAACGAAAAGAAAATAAAAAAACAAAGTGAAAATTGGTGAAGTTAAGGAATCGTAAAAACGGATTTAATCTACGTCTCTGTGACGTAAAAAATGCGCAAGGGAAAGGTTGAAAATGTTGGGTTGAAAGTAATAAAACATTCGAGCAGATTTTGAACATCAAGCAAGAGCTCAGTTACCGAATACACTCAATGCTACACTGGATTACAGTACATTGTCTAGAGGGTGTGCTTTTGTTGAACGTTTGTCCACCTTTGCTATTGTGCTCTGAAATTCAGGTACAGGCAGCTCAAACAAAAAAAAAAGAAAAAAAAATGGCAAGAAGTGAGCGTGTGGCGAGCGCAGGGATAAGCTCATAAGCAAACAAACAGAGCTAAACAAATTCTTGTATTCCGCTTAGTGGTCTAGAAACGAACACATTAGAGTGGGTTGATTATTTTAAAAAGGAATTAGATCTTAAAACCTTATATACAGGAATTCCAGCAAAAAGTTAAATGCAGATCTTCACCTTTTGATATAATATCCAGATTTGTTACTTTTGAAGAAAAAACAACCAAAAATAGTAAATGAGCCCATAGAATTAGCAAATGAATAATTGAAGTTTATTAATAAGTGAAGTTCACCAGTTTCTGTTTCGATGATACCACGATAAATCCTTCAAAGGGGTTTTTCCCCGATAGTGGCATTCGAGGTCGCACTCCTGTATTGATGATCAATCACATTAACAGAATCGACCAACAAGCCCTGCTTAGGGTTTTTTGCTGTTGTCGTGGGACCTTCCATACAAATTTGATTTTTACTGCCTCATATCTTTGTAAGTATTCCTATTAGAATACTGATAATTGGTGGGGAGTTATATGATGGAAGCATAATTGAAGAAGGAATATCGAGGAGCATACCGTGTTTTATCAGACGCTGTAAGCAGGACACTTCAGGAAGGGCTAAACGTCATCTTGCACCTAGTGCCGCTGCACCTGCTCGTTCAGAGCTGGGCCACAAAGAGAGCTCTAAGACTCAGGTAATATAACATTTGGAAACCAGCCAACTATGGATACGTGACAATACTAGATGACATCGCAAAGGCACTAAATACGGTCAAAACTCAGCTAACAGCGGAGATGGACTATACCATGTCCATTATTCACTTCAGGGGCAGAAGGTAGAGAGGGATCCTCGAGGGAGAAATGAGAACAGGGTTTAGTCACTAGTAGACAGATTACAATCTACACGGAGGGAAAATCAAACGGTGGCTGTTCTATAATCTGAAGATTTTGCAATGGAAAGTGCAGTGAGATTACTGGGTTAAAATAAAGTACCAGCGACTAATTTAACGATCTTCTTTGAGAGCCAAGCTGCTTTAAAGGCATTAGAATCTAAGGTGATAAAAACTGATATGTCGAACGTCGCTGTAGGCTCTGGATTATCTCAACATTTCTCTCTGCTGCGTCCCCCCGCCCATCGGTATGAAAGGAAACAAAATAGCTGATTAGATGGCCGGAAAGGGCTCCGAAATGGTAACACACGAGGTAGACAGTTCCGTGTGACCTCCATTGATCAATCTGTTAAGGAGAACCGATGCGCAATTCTTCAAAATAACAAATTTACTATGGATCAACCGTTATGCTTGCGAAGTTTCAAGGTACATATGGTCACGTTTAGACAGAAAAAGAACTAGCTTCTTTCTCAAACTGTCATTACATGATATTATGGTATACCCGCAATGCTTCGATGATGGCTTCTACCAATAAGTTTCCTAGAACCTGTCAGGATGAGAAGGAAGAGGAGTCGATTCATCACTTTCTTCGTTGAAGATCAGGACTACAGTGAAGGCGTGTGAGATTTCTGGTAGCACGCTTTTTTGACGACGGGTTAGACAGGGTTACATTGACATAACGGCCCTTGGTCGGGTAAAACCCCAGTCATTCTGGTACGATAGAACCGGATATTGCGAGAATGTGCTTTATTAGCAGCCTGGCAGAGGTGAGAAAATTGGATCTTTCTCTCCTTCTCAGGTTCATATGGAAGAGTAAATGGTTTAAAAAGGATTAAGTGAGTTACACCTGGTTGGATGGATGTACCCCACCAGGCACGCAATGAGAGCATTCACAATTGGCAAAAGTTTGTCAGAGTGCAAGTTTGGAATATTCCATGTGAACTCTCTTCACTTAACCGGCTCTGCACGATATCCAAAAAGTTCGAATACAAACTTTGTAACTTATTTAAAACACCAATCGAGTGAGCTTTGATTTTATATTTTGTTCTAAATCGAGTATCGTTCCTATGACTCTCAAGCCACGACAGACTCAAATCTGTAACAGTCGTATTATAGTTATTGTCTAAGATGGAGTCCAAGCGCAAGCTAATTGTCAACGCATTTTTACAAGGCAGACGACCGTGCGCAATATTTAAAGACTTTAAAAGTGTGGGCTTCAAGCGCGATTTTGTTTATAAAACTATAAAGCGGTACAATGAGAATTGTACGAACGGTTCCCAATAGTGGTATCATAAAAGTTGTGAGGGAACAGATTCGGACAAACCATTGCCGGTCAGTTAGAAAAATTGATGCGAAAATGAATATTAGCAAATCTTCAACACATTTAATTTTGAATATGGATCTTGGCCTAAAAGCGTATAAGAAACAAAAAATGCACGGCGTTTCTTCATCAGCGAAAGAAAAGAGAGCTAAACGAGTATCTGATATTTTTGAATGTTACGGCGGTGTCGTCACCGTATTCGTATTTTTTGATGAAAAGTTGTTCGTTTTACAGCAATCTTTCAACTCGCAAAATGCTCGAGTATGGCCAGTATCTCTAGAAAATGTTGCTGAAAGGAAATGTATGTGCCCAGATTTCAAAGCGCTTCTTCCGCCATGATGTGGGCCGGATTCTGTAAAAGAGGAAAGCTTCCCCTAGTTTTCATCGAAAAGGGTTTTAAAGTTAACGCCGGCCACTATAAACAACACGTCTTAGAGGAGCGGCTTCAAATACCGCAAACATCTTGCAACAATAGTGTCAGGAGAATTTGGTGGACATAAGGACGAATGGCCATCTAGCATTGGATTTTTTTGCATGGGGCTACATGACGTCGAAGCTTAGTGGTTATCAAATAAGAAACTTGGAAACTTTTCGTAAGGTATTACTCAAAGTTTGGGGCAAAAAACCGATGGAGATGGTTCATGCCGCTTGTACCTCTTACTGTATATCTCTGAAGTACTTATAATAGAATAATGAAGATTTTTAAGAGCTTTTTGGGGGTAGCCTTCAATACTCCTGGAAGAAGGACGACTCAGGATATGAAGGACATCGATTAGCGAAAGGATGGAGAATTAGAATTAGCGATAGTGATATGAGTAGGAAAAAAAAACCAGAAAGACGATTTAAATGAGGAAAAGGGGTAACATTTTGGGCAGCACAACGTCTGACGAGTAGGGTCCACAAAAACCACCAGCTGCGGTATCTTAAAAATTCTTTGTACTTTGTTTGCACGTAAAAAATTCTACCCAAATGCTAAGCGAAAGTTTTTTTAACCCACCCTAATAGTCATATATTCACACATATGCATACGCTAGTGAATATTTATAAGAAACTCCGCCTCTGTCCCTCAGCGGCGAGCAAGCTAGACAATTTAATTCAATTGATACGAAATGATTTAAATATTGTGGTCACAAAAGGTGTTTATGCAGGTATGCATCACATACACATATACACTAGGCGTGGGACTATTCGAATAAAATTTATTCGAATAAAAAATCCATCTATTCGAAGGCTATGAAAAATTCGAATAATATTTGTTCGAATAATTTATGCTTTTATTCGAATGGTATACGCAAACATGAATGCATGCCCATATCTCTCGCATTTCAATACAACTATTCGAATACTTGATGTATAGTGGAGACATGTCTCAAAACCAAATTTGACAAGGGATGACGGAAAATCGTTCCAATAAACATCAATTATTCACCCTGTCGGAAAAACAACAAAATAAAATAAAATATTCGAATACCACTATTCGAATAAATACTATTCGAATTTTCTGAAACGAATATTTTTATTCGTTTATTCGAATAGTATTTAGTCCCACTACTAATATACACACACACATACCTATACATAGTATTAACATATGTGTATGTACTAATAGCTGAAAGCTTCCTAAATTTTTGTGGCAAAATTTATTGTTATTGTTGTGCATAAAAGCCAATGGCCTTTTCGTATGCACAAATATATATATTTATACCAAAAATTCTTTTCATTTTTATTTTTTCCCGCTCTTCTTCTCTTTGTGTTTTTTTTTATTTAATTTGAATAATTTATTTTAGAGTTAGTAAAAATGTTTATTCGATGTCCGTCAATGTTATTTAAGGTGGTAATGATTGAACAAAATTGTTCGTCTTAATGAAAATTGTTTCTTTTTATGGTTCTAACAAATTTTGTAGCTACTTTAATTAACTTTTAAATTTAGTTTATATGTTTATATATATAAAAAGTTTTCAGCGGAGATAGCGCAATTTTCAATCAAATGCTGTCACATGGTGATCTTCCATGCAGACATCGATAAGTTTCCAACAAAAATTTTTTCATTGTAAATTTTTGTTTATATTGTCATTGAAGAAGCTAGAGAAATTTATGAAAACTCGGTTGGTATTGAGAGCTGTGAATCTTTAACGAGTTATCGAAAATAAGGCGAATCAAATATAGTAAGAAGTTTCAAAAAAATTTCCAAAAGTGGGAAAATGATTTTTTAATCAGCAGCTAATGTAAAGATCAGATAAGTTGGGTTTAGGTTGAGTTGATGTAATGGTATCTTTAACTACTTTAGAACCCACTCAGTTCCAAAAAAGACCGACCTCAATAAGCCCTTCGTTGAAACGTGAAGACAGTAGCATTAATTGACTCGCTGATTGCTATAACGAAAATACAGAAAGCCTGGCCTAATGAAATGCTGAGACCCCGCACCTTTTTCGTTAAGGTATTGAATTGTCAAATCTCCGATCCCCACGGATAAATGTGCTTTACTTGTTTACGAGCACACTAAAGGTGTTCAGTGGAATCCCGTATTAAACAATCGGACTAGTCTGATTCACAAGTACCAAGTCGAACCAAGTGATCGGCATAACTGCTGCTCTCAGGATATTGCCATACATTCGAGAACACCACTATTCAGCTCAAACGCTTAATAGTCGCTTGGTTGTTCTAGTAAATATTGAAATAGAAAACCGTAGTTCCACTGTATATCATATCATCCACTTCACTCTTGATTGCAGCAAAACACTTTAATGGTCAGGTAGCTTGTTGCTGACATCAAACACCCGACCCATTCCTCACTCGAGGAATTTTAAGTTAACAGTTATAAAACAGTACTATATAAGTGTTCCAGTAATTTGTTGTATCACTAAAAAAATTATAGTTCGAAACAAAGAAATATTCCTGGAATTTTTCAAACTTATTTTAAACTCATACCAAAGAAGTAGTCTAATGAAATTATTTCAAGCTGTCAAAAAAAACTTCAAAAAATAGATCAAAAATAATACCTACTGATAACAAAATGCTCCTAAAACTAACCTTGCAGTGCTCCCAAATATGTTCGAGTTGGGAAAAGTCGTGGAAATAAGCTAGAGGTCATATCAAATTTTCTACCAAGAAGCCCCCAAAACAATAAAAAAAACTAAAAATGTTTCTGGTCTAAAACCCGCATACCTTACTATGAATGGGTCAAGGTTACTAGCTACTGAATTGGAGGCTTCGTCTGTCTTATGTCAGCAACAAACATTGAGAAAAGAGAATTCAAAACTTATGTTATAAATAAGACCTGTTAAGTAATGATTACTAATCGAAATTATCACAGCTTTTGGTATTTATTTTCTTGAGAATCAGTTCAATGATTGATTACCATAACTTTAAATTTTTAATGATTATTTTTCAATTAATTAAAAAAATAATCAAAAGAATCATGATTTTCTACGATTACTAAAAAAATAAAAAACAATCGAAAAAAGTTTTATTTACTTTTGATTATTTTTGGTTAATTAAAATTTTAATTAAAAATATTTTCATTTGTTTCAGTATTGCTGTAGAAGCACATAAACAAACACAGCAACATTATTGAAAACAAATCAAAAATAATCAAAAAAAAAATCAGAAAAAAAATGATCAAAAGTAATCAAAACAAATTTTTTCTAATCGTATAATAATAATACTTAATAATTGCCTTTTGTTGAAAAACAATTAAAATGAAAATTACTAACTAAAACAGCCTTCGAATTAATTTATTACTAATTACTAATCAAATTTAACAAGTCTGTTGTAAATGCATAAAAAGTCGGTGACACTGCAAAACAGCGCAAGTGACATTTGTGTCAAAAACTTTTATCGGTCCCTGTCATCAAGATCTATCCATTTATTCCCAAGAACACCACTTGTTGGGTTGGACAATAGTTACAAGAATCTATCTTGATGGGAACTTTTTCCATAAAGTCGCTATTCTTCTTTAAATTTACCAATTTGTAGTTGAATAGCACACAAACTGAGATATCACATACGTGGTTTTGCATTTATGTGTTACGAGGTTTTGCAATGTCACCGATGCAAAGGTTCTCCTTCCAGCCAAGAATGGATTACAAATATTTATCTGTTGTTTATATTAAAGCTGATTATTCATAAACTCAAATTAAAAGCAGAAATCATTTTCTCTTAGATTTTCAAGATTTCTCCAACTCAAGTGCAGTTTAGCACAGTATTCGCGCACGTCTGCAGATAATTTAATGCCGCTAATAATCAAATTAAGAGCCACTAAACAATAGCCACTAACCGAAACTCTACCTCAAATCAATTGTCAAAGAGTGCTCATGCATACATATGTACATATGTATATGTTAATGACACAACCATACAACATTAAACTATCCCAGCAGTATTTGAGGCGAGGTCTAACATATACAAAGCTTCAGTTTAGAAATAAATCAACGTTTTACTGGCTTTTTAGCCCTGCACTAGTTATAGTTTTGCACGGATTGAACTTTTGGCCCTTTAATTCAATAAGGGTAAATCACAAACAAGCTCGACGGTATGTTTGTTCAATGAAAATTATCTGCGAGATGCCCTTTTAAGTTCTTTTTGAACTACAGGAGCATTCTAGATCAGCACTTTCTGGCTGTATTATATCCTAGATTTGAATCTACAACTGACTGAACAATGCCCCTTGTCAATGGCAAATACAATTAGAAATGCATTACAAGGTTAGCAGTCGCTGTACTTTGAGCTTGAAACGTTATGCTCCCTGGGATTTCAAATAACATAGCAAAGGCCATAACTTTGTTATGTGGTGCGTAGCAGGGGGCGATGGTCCCTGTAGACAAATCATTGAGAAATCAATTCACGTACACAATTAGTTGGAATCAGGGACCGAAATATGGATTCAAAAATACGTATAAAAGGAATTAATTAGTTGGCCCATACGTTTTGATTAGCAAGACCATGGGCCCGCTTATTATTCAACAAGAACTGTCAAATCAAAGAGGAGATAAATTGGTTTTAGGCTGACTTACTTGCGACCATTAGGGGACGCCCTCGAGAGGTGTTCTTGTCCTATCTTTTGGGCTCTAGTGATAAATACCCTTCTTCATCTACCGATAAAATCTAGGGTTTTAGACCAATGCATTCTTCTTAACCCTAATGAAACACAAACCAGCAGTCATTCAATTAGGTAAGGTGCATGAACAGGTGTGCTTGTTCTATCATTGGGAGTCTACTCTATTGTCTTTCAATCCATTCAACAAAATTTTCTATTAGACTATGCCTACGAAGAGGTTGATCATCGAGTTGGAGGTACATCATGTTACACGACTTCTTTGAAGTTGGATGATATACGCTTTCCTTGACGATCTTAGTTCTAAACAGAAGTTTTTGTTGAACAGAAAAACAGCTTGCTATATGAGCGCTTCATGGTGCAGAGCTTTCAGAAAATCAAGCAGTTCAGAAAACACTGGATCGACTGTCTAGCGAAAAGGCCCACCAAAAAGCCTTCTGAATTAAAAGGCAGGGAGGTAAAGAACTCTCAGACAACGTAGTCAAACTTAGCACTTTATAGACTAGAGTCTATCTGTGGTATAACAGGGTTGACATGAGTAAATGTGAAATTTAACAGTTAAGGCAACACTGGATTGTCTATTTAAGGCAAAGTCATACCAATGGTTCTTTGCGCATAACTGACATAAGAGTTATGAACAGACAGATTGCCTAGTCAAATAAGGTGCTGTGTTTATTAGAACTCTATGGTCCAAAAGGCTTTTTGTGAACCCATGTAAGGGAGAGAAAAAAAAATCTTTGAAAGGAAACTGTTTAGACAGAGAGGATCTGCGAGCACTCATTGAATTTAGCTAAGCCTATGAGACATGCAAATAAGATTTTGTGAGCTAACCAATGAAACGTTGAGATTTTTCCGACACTCACCACACACTGAGTATTTACGCAACAATACAATAAGCCATCTTTATATGATAAATATTGAGGAAAGATACATACCGGAGTCCTTTATTACAGTAATTTTAAAATTTTTGTCTATAGGTCGGTATGTTTGTACGCGCATCACCCAAAAACCGTTGCATTGAATTCAAGGAAAATTTCGTCGATATATTAGCAAAAGTCCAAGGATCCATTTTACCAGCAGAAAATATTTTATTCGCACTAAATAGAGTGGTGGCGCTAAAAGTTGTCTCAAAATCTATTTATACGTATAGTGACACTGGCAGAGGTCGATGCCGCCACATAATAGATATTGCGTTTAAATGTGGTGAGTAAACTTTCTTTCTGACTGTCTGTTTGTATGTTTGTGCGCGCATCACTAAATGGCTACTACGTGAATTTCAAGCATTGTTGCACCGATGTATTGCTGGAGATATTTCTTACAATATTAAATACATTTTGCTGCTGTATATGCAACAGATCTTAACAAAAATTTTATTTTTGAATTTTCCTTTTTTTTTTTAAAATGTTATACTATTCACTTTCCCTGGTTGAAATTGATGTCTTACATGGAATTCGGGAAAGAAGCTATTACATACGTCTGTGTACTGTATGAGCATGGTGCTTTCGTTAAGACGACTGAAATAACCTGCAGAATGAGGTGGTAAAGATGAAAGAGCACGAAAGGAAGTTCATAAAATTTGTTTAAAAATTCACACAAGAAATGTAATGAACGACTCTCATTTAAAATACAAAGAATTTGACATGAAATTCGTTTTAATTACTTCCTCAGTCACAGAGATTCAAATGAGGATAGCGGAGGTAAATGTAAGAATAAGCGCTCATTATATATATTAGCTGACAGGCACGTTGACAAAAGAAAGACCACTTCGCCTTAAAGTTTGAGCCACAACACATACCATGCTTTTTGTATAAGAAACTCTCGCATCTCTTTAAATGCGCTGTTTAAGTTACTTAGCGTAATCTCCAACTCACGTGTGCGTTATTTTAACTTTAATGCCTACCTTCCTTTCATCCTTCCTTCCGTTTGTAAGCTTTTGACTTTTAGCTGTCATTTTCTCTAGTTAAGTGACATGACGTATACGCAACCTTTATATGGCAAGCGTTTGTTTGTGTGCGTGTGGAAGTGGAAGTACGCATTAAATGAAAGCGTAAATAATAATTACCATGCTCACGACTTAACGCTGTGACAAGAACAACAACAACAATTACAAATATATATAATGCAAAGCTAATATTTACAACACACATATCAAAATGACTTAATTATGCTGCGCATCAAAGCTTTGCAAGCAAAATCCATCCAAAATTGATTGCGTGATATAACGAGCATGAATGATAAGCAAGTCGTGAGATGAGACTTATGGTAGGTGGTCGATAAAAGAGATAGGAAGATACAGGATGCAGAAAAACTTGAGAGGGAGCAGAATGATAGATATGAGTGGAATAAATAAAAAGAAGTAAAGGAGACAAAGATAATGATATATTTTAAAATTCATTTGAAGAAGGCCCTATCTGAATGAAAATCCAATACAAGTTTAGCTGTGATAGATCGTTCTTCAACCAAATTCTGAAATAGTGCGTTTTTAAAAAAAAGTTGGAAGTATGTCGTTTATTAAAAATATTTTGAAATAGTATGATCCTCCATTCAGCCATCCATATTAAAAAAAAACTGTCGGGAGAGCTGTTTTTATCGTAATCATAGCCATCCTGTTAGAAAAAATGTTAGGGTCAAAAAGAAGGTTTTGTTGGGATGGGTTCACGAACATAAAAAACCTATAGGTAATGAAGAAGCATACCACCGTACTATTCAAGCAGGGCACCAGCCTTTCATTAGCTGGAGACTTTTTGTGGGCTTACCAAAGACAGAGCATATAATGCAGTCAGACTCTTAAATGAAGACAGAGATCAGCCACAAACTCTTTATAGATACTAAACAGGAAATTGATATCACCGCCTAAGTAAGCTAAATCTCTGAGATACACAAACCTGTCGCCCTTGTGAACTGGACGATGATTCACCGGCACACATTCTCTGCGAACGCAGTGCTCTATTAAACCAGAGACTCTTGTTTGGCATTTTTGTCTAATGGACCTGGCTTGCTGCTGATTGTGTATGACGCTTGCTCAAAATTTTCGTAATGCCAGGCCCACTTTAGGATAGAAAAAATTTCACATTCAAGTCAATATCTCTCCTATGAGAGACAATCGTGTTGAGGTTTTAATTATATAAATATTGTAGTATCCGTACTATTATTATAGCCTCAGGATTTATAAAACTGGGTTCTTCATTACTTACTGTTTTTCACCCTGTCGGCTAGTGAATCCGACAGCGGAATCGTTTCTGGAGTCGATAGCAAATATGGCAACCTTCACTGAAAATATTTTTTATGGAAAAAGTAGAAAATGTAAATTACCTGCTTTATTCAGCTTATTTCAGTGAATACGAGTCCCAAATCGAATTGGCATATTTAATTTAATCATACAATAATTTCAAAATATGTTTCAACCTTGCGAGAGCATGACAACCCTGCAGAAGCAATGTTTCGGTAAAATTACTTAGACTGGACTGGTCATAAAACTTGTATACAAATCAGATTAGCCATTTGCAGAAAACTGCCACATATGCAAACATAGAAATATATATTTATGTTGAGGTGGCAACACTACTCAAAAAATTTGTACTAAAAACAACTTAAAAAAGATTTTCTTTGAAACCCATATTGTTGTTATATTTTCTTAAATTTTTTGATAGTTTCAAATAGGTGGCAATCTTGCAGAAATGCCTGCAGTGACAGTTTTAACTTAGAAGAGCTTAAAATTTATTACCTTATCTCAGCATAAAATTTCATCCATCAGAATAGGTAGAGATGTTTCGGAGATATTAGGGAATTTGCGATGGGCATTTGTTCATGTAATTGTCTATTATCTTAAGGTAAGGTGGCAATGCTACTTTTAAATTTATGAGTTGAAGAACGATGAAAAGTAAATTTCGATTTTTACCAATATTGGTACATTTAATTTTACTTTTAAATTATTTCAAACTGGTGGCAACTTTGTAAAAATATTTTCAAGTGGCAGCACTACATAAAAATTTTTAAAATGTGGTGCATAACATAGAAACCACTTTTAATAAAAATAGGCTCAGGCGTTTCCGAGATATAGGATAGACACAGCTCATTTATACGACTAATAGATGCCCGTGGTCGATCGAGACTTCGCCACGCACCTGAGTAAAGTAGTATTTTGTGCAGGAACGACAAAATGAATTTTATACTTCATGATAGACTTTTAGCATAACATCGGTGAAGAAACCATTCAATAAGATGTAGTAGTTATTCAGTGATGTGCGTACAAACACACATGCAGCCAGAAATCAAAAATTAAGAGAATTGTTTCCATGAACTCTGTTGCTCAAACTAAGACTACCGTTTGCATTTTTGCGTAATATCTCTTATGTTAAGACAATGGACAGTTTAAGTTTAACTATATCTATAAAAAAAATTTTGAGCCAACCTTTATTGCCACCACTGTGTACAACAGGATGGATCTCAAATTTTAAGTTGGAACGCTGGTAAAACATATGTTAAAATTGCATTTAATTCCATACAGTGGTTTTTTAGTGATGCGCGTACAAACATACATACAGACTGACGAGAACTCCAAAAGGGTTTTGTTTGTTTCTATTGTTATTATTCTATATGCAACAATAAGGCGAGTGATAACACTTTTAAAGGAAAAGAAGAGACAAGCCATACTTCAGAAAATTTAAATTTGACGAATTTTGAAGTTTGTAGATATTTCCATAAAATTATTATGCTTCAAGTACTCATTCTTGATTAAAATACTAAAAGCCATGCCAAATTCTTGCTAGGAAAATCTTATCCTCAACAAATTCATACTAAATCACAAAGTTAATTATTCACAATTAAAATTCATTACTTAATAATCTTCCAAGCTATATATAATATGCAACAATAAGCAGTTATGTCAGTATATAAATTACGAAAATGGCTTCATGCTATTACAATGAAACTAAATAAATACTTTAAACAGATGAATAGTCAATTGAACAATGAGTAAAGCAATCAATAAGTATTTGCACCAACTAAATGTTATTAACTAATATTAAATGACAATTCGCAGAAACATTTTAATGCATTGATATGAGCATATATATATTTATGCTGTTGTGGCTATGTGTGAGCTCTATTCTCCGCCTATGAATATTTGTACATAGAGAGGATATGGTTTGTCACGTGTCAAATGAGTGGTTTTTTAGGGTGGAGTCGGAATTTAGTTAAGCACATGGACTGCATTGATCCATAACATTACTCATGTGTGAACTGTTGCACACAAATACAGAACGACACATGTACATACCCATCAAAAATATGGTAAGCGATTATAAGAAATAAGACTTTAACGTGGCTTCTTACAATGGGCAACTAGTATAGAAGTAGAGAAAATAAAATATAATTTGAGCTGATGCGCATTAAAAAGGGGTATACTCAAATAAGAAACCTGTGTCTGTTGAAATCTAAGTCATTCTGGAATCTAAAACTTGCTTTTAGTAGACGGAATGTGACACTCAGAAACGAATTAAACCCTTTCAAAAAAGTTCCGCTCCCGGTTTCGGTCTGGGTGTCATTTTTTAAAATTTTTTGGTTATTTATTTTATTTATTTATTTCCGGTCAAACACACAACCGTAAGTTATATTTACAGTGCTTGGTCCTTAAAACTAGATTACATAAACAATTCTTAAACCAACAAAAAATATCTTAGATTAAAAAGTAAGGAGAAACTGGAAAGTTATGAAGGAATACAAACATGAAAAGTAGTAGAGGGACAAGATGAAAGGTGCGTGGGGTTCACGAAAATGGGTGTGTTCAGCAACATTCAGCAAAGTACCTGATCAATTCATGCCTGAAACGCAAAGCTCCTTTTATGCCTTTGGTTTCGGGTTTAGGTTCTTTCCAGAAGTATTTCGTTTTCAAACCGGCTTCGATTTTGGTTTGTCGGTTTCGGTTTCGATTTCGGGTTCTTTGTTTTTTGGTTTTAATTTCCGGGTTTGATTACTCTCCGTATAGGTTTGCGCAGTTAAAATTTTGTCGATTTCGACCCGGTTTTGATTTGGGTCTCGCAAAGTTTACCGGTTACGTTTTTGAGAGCTTTCAGTTTATGTAAAATTTTTAAATAATGTTTCGTTTTCGATATAAATTCGATTTCGATTTTTTAAAGCAAACCATTTTCGGTTTTCATATCTCCCGAATTTGGTTTCTTCAATTAAATTTTACATTTTCAATTCAGATACGGGTTTAGCTTTGTCAGGTGTAAAGCTTTCAATTTATATAGGTCTCGGCTCTGGTTTCATTGTTTAAAAATTTGTCGGTTGCGATCAGGATAGGGTTGGTAAATTGAGCAAGTTTTGGTTTTGTTGGTTTTTGGTTGCTCTCCGTTTAGGTTTCCTTAGTTAAGTTTTTCCGATTAGATTTTGAAAAGTGTTCCCGAGTAGGTTCGCTATTACTATTATGAAAATTGTTTCAGTTTGAATCCGGGTTATGTTTCAGTTTGACAGTAAAAAATGCATTTAGTAAAGGGCGACTACACTAAATGAATTCTTCTTTCTCTGAGTGTGGATGCTCTGAAAAGCTAAAAAACTCGAGTAAAATTGAGTATTTTTTCAAGAAGAGACATGCAGTCTTTGAACTCAGGGCTAAGCATTTTCGCACTGCATACAAGGGTATGCTAAAAGTATTCAAAGTCTGTCCTATATTTAGACTAAGACATACCCGAAAATCTATCCAGCCTCGGATGAATTTTGTAACTCTTAAACCTTACAAAATTTCCGACAACGTGCTTTAAGCCGTTTGAACACATAAAATAAGCCTTATACAGGGTGTTTTTTTTACAGGTTTGTTTTTCGAATAGAGATAAAACTGGCATTTTGTGGCCAAATCTGGCAACTCTAATGTCATTTATGTTCAGTTTGGTTTGCCATTTCATCATGAACAGGTTGACAAAAGAACAACGCTTGCAAATCGTGCAAATTTATTTCGAAAATAATGGTTAAGTTCGCGAAGTTTACCGTGAGCTCCGTCCATTTTATGGTCGACATAATCGTCCATCAGAGCAATTAATTCGGTTAACCATGGATCGTTTTCGCACTACGTTTACTCTATGTGATAATACGCATCCGCAGAGACGTCGAACAGTGCGCACCGAAGAAACAATTGCGGCTGTAGAGCAAAGTGTTGAAGAGGACCCGAATGAATCGATTCGCCACCGTGCACAGCAATTGGAGCTTTGTCCATCAACTTTATGGAAGATTTTGGGCAAAGATCTTGGCTTGCGACCTTACAAGATCCAGCTTGTGCAAGAATTAAAGCCGCGAGACCATGCAATGCGTCGTGATTTTGGTGTATGGGCCGAAAATGAGATTGATTTCGATGCTGATTTTCATCGCAAAATTTTGTTCAGTGATGAGGCTCATTTTTGGTTGAATGGCTACGTCAACAAGCAAAATTGCCGCATTTGGAGTGAAGAGAATCCACATGAGACCCTTGAAACGCCATTACATCCACAAAAACTGACTGTTTGGTGTGCTCTATGGGCTGGTGGAGTCATTGGGCCATACTTCTTCCGCAATAATGCTGGAGAGGCAGCTACCGTTAATGGAGACCGGTATAGAGCCATGATAACCGACTATTTTGTTCCCGAATTGGATGGCATGAATGTGGATGAGTTGTGGTTCCAACAAGACGGCGCTACATGCCACACAGCGCACGTCACAATCGATTTATTGAAGGAAACATTCGATGAGCGCATAATTTCGCGGAATGGACCTGTCAATTGGCCACCAAGGTCGTGTGATTTGACACCATTGGATTATTTTCTTTGGGGATATGTGAAGTCGCTCGTCTACACCAACAAACCAGAAACGTTAGGGGAATTGGAAGCCAACATTCGTGGCGTTATTGCCGACATACGGCCCCATATGCTCCAAAAAGTGGTTGAAAATTGGACCTGTAGAATTGGCTTTATTCGAGCCAGCCGCGGCGGCCACATGCCCGAAATCATACTTAAACATTAATGGCATAAAATTATCCTTCCAATAAAGCCAAATTGATGGACCTTAAAACGATTTTCTTGTGTTTTATTTCAATTCGAAGTTCTATACCCCTAAAAAAAACACCCTTTATAATGTGCGAGTACATAAATAAATATAAACCCACACGCCACATACAAATATACAGTCGTATTGCCCACAAGCTTCCATGCAGTCGTACAAAGAAATGCGAAGGCAGAATTCAAACGAATAAAGAAACAGTGACGGATTAGCCTTAAGACTATAAAGGAAACTGGCTTGGGGCCGAAAGAAGAATGAATGTACGAATAAATAACTTAATTTGCAAAACGATTTTGGGAAGGCTTTCAAATCTCCGATGAATATAGGGTAACGACAATTGAAAGTACAAATAAATTTTGAAGCCTCTTTCTAATGTGGACGGGAATATCGAAATGTGGTAACACTTGTTTAATCCTTTTTTATAGACGTCTGTCAAAATCAGACCATTTGTAAGACATACATATTTTTGGACTACAGGTAAAAGATGTAAGAATTTCCATATCGGCACTCTTGAACTTATTCGAAGGTGAATACGTGTCCGATATGTGGTGATATCCAACAGCTTTGAAGTCAGAGCTTTCAACGGTTCTAACTGGATAAATACCGTTCTCGAGAACTTTAAAGGGCACCTTTTTCTGCTGATTGTTGTAGGTCATTTCAATCGGGATGGTTGAAGTTTATTTATGTCGCTGAATACATTAAAGACATGCCTCATGGTTCGGGTGATTGATGGATATAGTTAAATTTGGTGGATACCGTTAAATTTAATCAGTAATTAGTAATCAATTAAATAGACTGCTTTTTTAATTGGTAGTGATTATTTTAATTGGTTTTCAAGAAAAGGAAATTATTAAGTGATTACGATTAGAAAAAATCAAAAAAACCAAATATAATCAAAAAAGTTGTTTTGATTGCTTTTGATTATTTTAGATTATTTGGATTTTTTAACAATCTTAAATAATCACGATTTCTTTGATTATTGCTTTAATTAATTGGAAAATAATCATTAAAAATTTAAAATACCATAACACGGCATTACACACATTCTTTCCTATGAACCAAATATACTTTTTCGGAAAGGGGAGAAAAAATAAAAATACACGTGGATCGGCGATTTTCATGTGCACGTCAGCATTTTTTTTTTGATTGTGTAATTATCGCCGATACACGTGTATTTTTATTTTTTTTCCCCCCTTTCCGAAAAACCATATTTGGTTCATAGGACAGAACTAAAGCTCGTTTTTGTAACGCAGTGTAATCGTTAAATGGATTTTCAAGAGAATAATTAATCAAACCGGTAATCATTACGATTAGTAATCAGTATTCAACAGGTCTGTGTAGAAGTTACCCAACAATTAACGTGTTACTGGAAGTTCTAAGTAGACGAATAGAGGCTAGCTTTGCGCAGCCGTTCTTGAGTAACCTTACGTGTATATCGGATATTTGTAAAGTGTATCTACGACATTATGCGGTTCGATCCCAATGGTGTGGCATACATAGAAGAGTAACGGAAGCACAAAGCGTCGACTGAATAGCAGATCGTCATATCTCGGCTGATTTAAAATGTCCTGTTCTAGCAATTGAATTGGTTTAAAATTTTTTTTAAATCGTCCTACTTCAGAACTCGGTTGCAGAACGCATTTCGATCGAAAATAGTATTTCAGGAATTCGGAGAGAAAGTTGTCCACATACTTAAATAGCCATTGTTCCCTAATCTGGCTGATTCGCTACTGTGTATGCGCCCCACATTCCCTTTTTTCTGCTCTACGTCTATTTGTAGTCGCGTGAAAGTGCGAGCATGTGTCTCGTGTGGGTTTTGCACGAGTGTGAGTTTGTGCTAGCATATTAATCAGATTACGGCTAAATTAATTCATGATGTTGTCTGCATTTATTTGCGATAATTATATTAGTTGCTGTGTCATCTTGCGTATGACAATGCTTCAAGCAGCAACGGCGATGACGGCAACAACAACAAAGGCAGTACGAACATTTCCACTAACGCAACTACAGCACTAAATAGTTACCAGAGCAGCTTTGTCGCAACCATCTTTCATCATTACGCTCTTATCAGCCATAAACAATTACAACATTACTCAGTGGTATGTGAACAGCTCCTTAAACAATTCGATATTGGTATTCCGATAAAGTTGGTAGTGTGAAGTTGAATCCCACTATGGAATAACGTGATGAGGGGCTTTGGTATTTAAGTATGCTGCTATCCGGAGCTTTAAGGGGATTAATTGTGAAACTGGGCTCTTACGTCTCACGTTGTAAACACTGTACAACGCGTGAAATCTAGGTGAATTTGGAGTACATAAGTCCCCGTGAGGTCACTCCACCATACGTGAAGCCTTGTAGCTGCATGTCGGCGTCTGCCTTGGAGGAAGCAGATAGCCATAAGAATATTTAAATCTGTACCCATCTCAGAGCCGGGCTATCCGCCAAACATAGCCAATTGCGATGAAAGGAATATATATTCTTTGGGAGGGGAGAGTATTTTTCAATGATATGGTCATGGCAAAGGTTTCAGGGACTATGATTTAAGTGTATGTCATTGGAACTTAATGACTTTAAAACGATCTGGCCTTCAGGAGGATAAAGAGTCATTCTTAAGTACTCGTATGTGTGGAATGAAAAACGAAAGAGGGTAGAGAAGGCAGACACGGACCATAGTAAACATATTCTTTGTTGTTGTTGTTGTTGTTGTATTTAGCAACAAAAACACTCCTCGAAAGTTTTGGGGAGTGTTGTCGAAAGTGACAGTCTTTTGCCGAATATGACTCCATCACCTACTCCCACCCAAGATGTGAGCCCCTTGCGTAGATAAAGTGTGCATAGCAACGCAAAGGAAGTTTGACGTCGAGAAGCTGCGCATGAAATAGACAGCTCATAATTTCTTCATTAGGCTGTCGCATTTGCTCTATTGCTGCGGCTGCGGGAACTATATGGTTTCAGTGAGCCCAAAATAACATTTGGTACGATGAGGAAAGTTGCACCGCATTGGAAGGACGCGGGCAACAGGGTCAAATTTGGTACAAGTCAACCCGAGACGACTAAATTGTAGTTGGCCTATGCAAATGCTAATCCCTGCCAATGACGAAGTGACCATGCCAATAATCCCGAGCAAAATAATCTTTGAAATGACGGACTACTCGGCAGTAGATTAGTAGTTAAGTGTGTTTTAGCCTCTTCGTAAGAAAACTGATTCACAGAACCTATGAGGTCCACAGGAGTATGTCTGCTTAGTATCACTTATAACTTCAGAGCTGGTCACATTATATGTAAAAGCCGTTAGCAGAAACTGGATCCATAAGCCGAAATATATGATGGTGCTATATTCGGCTGTCAGAGAACCCTTTAAAATACTAATAGTAATTAAGGCAGAGCTTCTCCTCCGACTGCTTCCACATTTCCCTACAAAAGGACCCCTCCTGGGGTATGGGGAAATTGTCTGATAGCCGGCTCTATATAAGTAATTCAACCTATGAAACCTGCCAGTCTGCTCGGCAACAGTGGTATCAAGGACAGCATTAGTGACATGGGCAGTGGTTACCTAGACATTATTAGTGACGTGGACGAAGTAATATACCATCTTTTAATCTCTATGAACTCCCACACACATTTTAAGGTGAGTTTCCTATCGAGTAGTAAGACTGACTGGACTAGGGAGTTCGTAAGAAGTGGTATATATCAATCTACACAGAGGCATCTTAATGGATTGTTTTGTCGGGCAAAGAGTACTTGGTATTGGAAAGTCCTGCGAGGTCTGGTTATAGAGCCATCAATACACTCAGTCAGCCCAGCGGCTTTTATGGCCGTAATATACTTCAGCTAGCTCCGCAACCCTTGAGCTTCTATGGGTTTCTGACCACAGTAGTATTTAGAGCAACGAGAAAGCAGATGAGCTAGCAAAGGCCACGCTCCTTCAACAATCTTTTGAGTACAAAATCTATATATATAAAAGAAAGTGACGGTAGTTCCAACGCTCATAACTCAAGAACGCCTGCACCGATTTGGATGATTGACACTAATTTAGATCTCTGACCAGAATAGGAGAATACCCAATAAAATTTCCGTAAAATTCCTGAAAAAAAAATTGTATTTTCCCATACATTTTGTATGGTGCGAATTTTTATAATTTTTTTTTTGGTTAGAAAAGGTCAATAATGGATCGATCGATGGTGAAGTGGAATTGTGTGTGTGTGAAATAGTTACATCTATAGAGATAGGGATAGGGATAGGGATAGGAATGGGGATAGGGATAGGGATAGGGATAGGGATAGGGATAGGGATAGGGATAGGGATAGGGATAGGGATAGGGATAGGGATAGGGATAGGGATAGGGATAGGAATGGGGATAGGGATAGGGATAGGGATAGGGATAGGGATAGGGATAGGGATAGGGATAGGGATAGGGATAGGGATAGGGATAGGGATAGGGATAGGGATAGGTATAGGGATAGGGATAGGGATAGGGATAGGGATAGGGATAGGGATAGGGATAGGGATAGGGATAGGGATAGGGATAGGGATAGGGATAGGGATAGGGATAGGGATAGGGATAGGGATAGGGATAGGGATAGGGATAGGGATAGGGATAGGGATAGGGATAGGGATAGGGATAGGGATAAGGAAAGGGATAGGGATAGGGATAGGGATAGGGATAGGGATAGGGATAGAGATAGGGATAGGGATAGGGATAGGGATAGGGATAGGGATAGGGATAGGGATAGGGATAGGGATAGGGATAGGGATAGGGATAGGGATAGGGATAGGGATAGGGATAGGGATAGGGATAGGGATAGGGATAGGGATAGGGATAGGGATAGGGATAGGGATAGGGATAGGGATAGGGATAGGGATAGGGATAGGGATAGGGATAGGGATAGGGATAGGGATAGGGATAGGGATAGGGATAGGGATAGGGATAGGGATAGGGATAGGGATAGGGATAGGGATAGGGGTAGGGATAGGGATAGGGATAGGGATAGGGATAGGAAAATTAACAAATTAACTTGGCCTTTCTACAATGGATAAGGAACACATTATTTGCTAAGCAGAAAGGGCTCACATGAGTAGTGCAAGAGTTGCAGTGAAGTAGGCTATATGGAAGTAGTAGCTCACTTTATCTGCGAGTTCGCGGTCTAGCCCATATCGGGCATAAGATTGTAAACGTGTTGTTTTGCTGCCTGACCTTAGAGAGCAGTAACCAAATGCTCCATAAACAAAAATAGTTTGGGAAATAAGCTGAACCCGATTACAGAGGCTTATAAATATTAGTTTCAGGACCCTTTTTCGTTGTTCCACTGGGAACAGATGCATGATGATTTGCGCTCGCTTGGTGTTTGGTGTTGAATAGCGGGTATGCGATTACTAAAATTTTCCGTGCAGTTTCAAGTAGGTAACTACTTATGGTATATTACCAAAATTTGTCAACAACATATTCAGAGATGTACATATGTCGCTATCCAACCCGCAGTAAATTTGCGAAAAAGTATTCAGAAAGACAGTCTAAAGACAAAAAGCCTATTCTAGAGTTAGGGAGCGTTACCAGTGTGAACATTCCTCTGTCGGCAATGGATCCTATATGATCCAGTACTACCACCTAACCCGAACGCTGGGAGATGCATTTTTTTACTCGCCTTCCTAGAACTGTTCGAGGTGAAACTGGTTTTGAGTTAGTTGTCACGATAATTTCCACTGCCTTGGACATCGTCATTTAAAGGTGGACAATTGAAAGCTTGGGCATTGAGTTATAAATAGTACTCCCGCTAAATGTCTGATATCTAAGTTAGTTCTAAACTAGTCGCATTTCCTGCAGGCCAACCATTTTATTACCCTGTAAATACAAAACTGGCTTACTTGCAAACTCAAAAGATTTACAAAATTTAAGTACTATACTTTGTTTGCTTTAAGGCTTACTAGCAGACTGAAAAACAGCCAAAGTACATTTGCACTAATCTACTAAAAATTAACCTCAACAACCTGTCGTACAGCTGTGCAACTAAAACTTTATACAATAATAATAATATTAAACAATGGACATTATTATTAGCAACAAAAATAGCAGACAGATAAACAAACAAATAAACAATGAAACACAGCGGAACAATATTAGAAAGCAACAACACTAACAAACAAGAGTATATTTACAGCTAGTTGAGGTGTATGCAAAAAGCCAGATGAATGTAACAATAAATACAAAAACAAAAGCAAATACAGAATGCTATTAATTAAGAAAGCAACATATTTGCGCCCACACACACATACATATACACCATACCCACCCACCACTATATAGGGGCGGCAGCACAACAAACAAATTGACAACAATCAGAAACCGTTGCGGGAACAGCTATGCCAATGGCAACAACAACAAAACACTAAATGCATGCCAAAACAGAAAGTCAAACAGTTAAATGTTTTGAGAATGTATGCGTGTATGTGTGAGTGTGTGAGTGCAAGCAGCAAATTTGCATAAAAAGCTCTACTTCACATGTGAATTTATTCATATTCAAATTATTGTACACGTGACCGTTCACACACACACACATATATACATGCATATGCGTGTACATGCGCGCTTGTGTAACTGCGTTTTGCTTGTGTCTGTGGCAAAAGTTTATGCCAAAATGCCAAATTAATTGTGGCTTACAATGTAAAGGACAAATATTAACTTTTGGTTTTAGTGCGGTTTTAATTTTGATATGAATCGTACAAATGTAAGCATGTTTACAAATGTACATACGTATATATGACGACATTGCACTGTGGTCCAAAAAGCGATTGTTTGCGAGAGATTGCTATCCATACTAACTATCTAATAGTAAAACCCACATTTTTGTAAGCGCAAAACAACGACTCTCTTTGACCAATTTCTCAAATTCAGGTTTTAAAAAGATATTTAGATGACATACAAGGTCATAGAGATATTTCTGAAGTAAAATGCTATATATATAATTTTAAAACCCAAATATTCGTAAGAGCAAAACAGCCTATCTACAAAGTTGTTTTCCTTAATTCAAATTTCAAAATGACATGGAGTAAGTTAGGGTATTGTGATATAGGCATACCTTTTCCGGCTGCTACTCAACATTATTATACAACTAGATATGCGAAGCACATTCCAAGACGAGATCGATTATTCCGGAAGACATTTAATCAAATCCATAAAAAGTCAAAAAAGCCATTTTGTCAAAATAGGGGGTAATGTGATATACTGATATACCACATACTTGGCTTTTCTACTAAAGATGTGTTAACCGCTTGAAATAATTAAGCAACATTGTAAATATGGTAAGTTGCATCCATTCAGATATGTGACAATTTGATTCGGAACCAGGAGGAGCATTGTCCATCAAAAGTGCAGAAGGTTTTACTTTTACTGCTGATCTTATGCACCTAATTTGCTTTTCTGTTGTAGCTAACATTTTCCGATGCTTTATTGGCGTGATAGACACCCCCCTCCTAGTTGGAGGAAATTTATACTTTTCATACTCCTGTTCCACATTGAACTACTTCTACTATATCATATTACACAAACTAGATCTTTAAAGGAAGGAACAATTTTTTCACCAAAATTAATTTAAAAATATTAAGTTATCACTTGAGCTATTGGGGCCTATATTTACCAAAAACGAAAATAAAATATAAGAAGTTGACAGCCTAAGAGCATTTCGAAATTATCGCTGTTCAAAGAGTGCTCTAACGATGGAACATGTTTTTTTACACTGATAGCAACCTAGTGGACCAATGCCAGCCGTTGCTTTGCAGTAGCGATTTTTGGCCATGATATTCTTGCTCAGACATGTATAATTTAGGAAATACGCAGGTATATCACTTTACCAACCTAAATCACAATGCCCTAACTTACTATAGCTGTATCGCATATGGTCATTAGGGTATGTTTAAAGTGAAATTTTATGTATGCTGTATTTCTATAATATAAAGGCGCAAGTTGAGAAAGTTTATATGTATCGATAGGTCTATTCAAACAAGAGTGCAGTCAATCCAAAAAAATTAAAAAAACCATTAGTTATAATATAGAAAAATGAGTTTGAAAATGACACCACTACAAATGAAAAACACGTATTCACTATGGCGCAGTAGTTGTGTGAGAATACGTGCCATGCAGGCTATTGTATTACTCGCGTGATCGGCTCTCATTGTTAGTGCGAAGAATTGGTAGTGGACCAATGAAAAAACTCATAATCACACTATGGAGCCGTTGTTGTGTGAGTAATTATGTCATGCGTTTTTGATTTGTTGTTATTGCATTGATCGCTGGCTACGATGCGCAGTGTCAGCGGCTCTCCTGAGAACACGAACGGTTGTTGGATACATTAAACAAGCAATGTGAAATATGAGCAAATATGTGGACTTCATTGATGATACAAACAGTGTTTACAAAACCAAATTAAATGATTAATCGGGAAGAGTATTCAACACCAGAGTTAGTTTTGTTTTTTTATTTGTGTGAATTGTAATAAAATAAAATAAAATAAAAAAAAAATCAAATCAAATAAAATAAAATAAAATAAAATAAAATAAAATAAAAAAATAAAATCAAATAACATAAAATATAATAAAATAAAATAAAACAAAATAAAATAAAATAAAATAAAATAAAATAAAATAAAATAATATAAAATAAAATAAAATAAAATAACATAATATAAAATTTATTTAAAAACAGTGAAGGGAAGGAAAGAAAGGAAACAATAAAGGAAAAAATTAAGTCAAAATAGAGACTTTAGAGAAATAGAGAAAATATATTAGAGGAAAGGAGCAGCACACAAAGGAAGGGGAAAAAGGCGAATGAAAGGAATAGCAAATAATTAAAATAAAATAGTACAAAGTCCTTTATGTGTATTTGTTTTTTACAATTGAATGTGTGAGGTTTTATAAATTATTTAATTCGTTATTCAATATACAGAAATACACTGTCTAATATTTTTTATACATCAACATTATTATACAAAAAAAACAATGATATTTGATTTTACAAAAACTATAAAGTTGTTACATGTACAAGTGTTTACAATAGTTAAAGTTTTGCCGCTGAATTTCAACCACTGGGCGACCTCTAGTATGAAATAAAAACCGACATTTTCGTCTTATCAAAAACGTTAATCTACTGGGTCAATTCCTCTAATTCAAATTTTGCAATAAATATTCCTGACCTACAATAACATAGCAAAACTTGTTATTTTATTTTCCTGAAATTGGAGTACAATATTAAGAAATTCTTGTATCGACTTCTGTCTAACTTTCTTCGGAACGTAATCCGCCCACGATTGAAATATATTATACTGGGAAAAAATCCGATAAGATCATGGGTTTTAGAAAATTAGTGCAAAATTTGATAAAGAACTCGAAACTCGGATTGTAGTTCAAAGCCCAACGAAAATGCAAAATATATGGAAGATAATTTAGCACATAGAAAATTTGTTCAAACTTTATGAACTATTCTTTCTTAATTGATACTAAAAGCGCGTTGCGTCACATTCCAAAATGGGTTCATGAAATGGCTAAGAGAGCTTGTCACAAACTTATGTAAGTCATGGAGTCGGCCTTGTTTGGACATGGACTAATCCTATAGAATTCTCTTACCCTAAATACTATGCCCTACAATCCCATCTTTAACTGCGCCTTCCCTACCACCGATACGTCAAAAAATACTATACGAGTACACTCTTATTATTGCTTTATCTCTTTTTCACCGAACTCTTATTGTATCCCTCACAACCTCTTCAGCTATACTTACTCTCTCTATATTCCTTTTCGCGAGTTTCTATTTTCCTCTTTTTTCTTCTTTTGTTTCTTCCATCCCTTTTTTTAGCTGATTTTCACTGCCTATCGCAGTCTATTTTTTTCCCTCACTCTACCTCTAAGTTTCTCTTCAAAATCTTTAAAATCTCTTGAGAGGCAATTCTCTGCTGAGTTTTTAGACTAACATCCATTTTTGTGTTAAACGAGTTTCTAATCCACAATTCTCTACAGTTTCAAATTTGTGTTTGAGAAACTTGGCTATACCTATTCGACGACAGGCTGACCCTTCGTTTAGTCACGAACGGCCTCCGAGATGTCCTGAGGAAGTTATAGTTTCTTATATTACACGCAGAAAGAATCAGAGATTTAGAAACAAATTTCCTCTACATGAAGTTTAGATATGCATATGTGTTTAATATTAATATCATCTATAATGAGCTTATTACGTAAAGCAAGGTGCGATGCAACTAATCACTTTTTCTCTTTCGATGCAAAATTCGTATAATTCAAAAGCGTTCACTGACTTCAAAGAGTGAAAATGATTGCGATTTGCACATCTCTATACACCATATTTTAACGTATTTTGAAAAAAACGGAATTATGTCCCAAAGTGCAAGCAAAGTCAAGTGCAGCACATCAGTTAAATTCAAACAGAAAATACACAAACCTCTACCGCACAGATGTACATACATATATAATCGTACAAATGCAAATCTTACAAGCAGCAAAAAACCGAAAATGTTTGTGTCACGTGCAAGTAACAAGTAAAAAACAACAACAACAACCAAAAACATATGTTTGTACTTCAGTACCCACTCCTTTGCGGTAGAAGCCAGAATTGCACATTTGCCACATCGCTGACTCCTAATAGTTATATATGTACATAGCACATATAATATATATTCCAAGCGACTTATTTAACTTTTTTTGGTCATGAACTAAGTCATTGCTACCAGCTTGTTAGGCATCTATTATTCCACATTTGTTGCATATTCAAATTTTACAATAACAATATATATGTATTTATGTAAGTACTAGGGATGCCAATCCCGGAATCCCGAATATTTATATTATCGGTTTGAAAGTAAGAACTTATTTTTTGTTGCAATATTTATACCTTTCATGAACATGAAATGGTATTATAACTTTGGTCCGATGTTTGTAAGTATGAAAGTAAGAAGAGATAGACTATCAATAACTATACCGAAATGATCAGCGCGATGAGCTAAGCTGATTAAGCCATGCCCGTCCGTCCGTCCGTCCGTGCCTCCGTCCGTCCGTGCGTCCGTCCGTCCGTGCGTCCGCCCGTCTGTCTGCTTGAACGCAAACTAGTCCCTCAGTTTTAGATATATCTCGATGAAATTTGGTAAGAGGCAGCCATTTTGTAAAGCATTCATCATCTGTCGGAACCAGCATGATCCGACCAATACAACGCATAGCTCCCATACTATCGATTGTTCCGATAAACGGGTTTTGGTCTATAACTGTTGCAATTAAAAAGCTAGGAAAGTTAAATTTTGCAGATTTAGTATTTATTATATATGTAATGCGTGTAGGGAAAATCACCCAGATATGACCAATATAACATATAGCTCCCATGCAATCGATGGTTCCGATAAATGGGGTTTGGGCTATGAATCTTTAAATTATCAGTATTGTAGAGTTTGTACTAATTATGAGTAAGGCTCAGACGCTTAAAACCGTGATGCGTTTTCAGGAAAGGTATAAAGTATTCGGCACAGTCGAAGGCAGCCCTTTCCTTAGTTGTTTTTAATTAAATTGGGTAATACTTTACTTTTAGGATCGACGCGGTTTCATTCCAGGAATTATATTCCGTGTAAGGGTAATCGTCTTTTTCTCTTGTTCACTATCAAATGAAATGAAAATGGTATTATAACTTTGGCCCGATAAGTAAGAGAAGAAGAAGAGATAGACCTACCAATAAGTATACCGAAATGATCAGGGCGATGAGCTGAGTCGATTTAGCCATGTCCGTCTGTATGTTTGCAAGTAAACTAGTCCCTCAGGTTTTGAGGTATCTTGATGAAATTTGGTATGCGGCCGCTATTTTGCATGAGATTAATCATTTGTCGGAATCAGCAAGATCGGAGCAATACAACGCATAGCTCCCATACAATCGATAGTTTCGATAAATGGGTTTAGGGCTATAAATTTTGCAATTAAACAGCTAGGAACGTAAAACTATGCAGGAGCTTTTGAAGTGGGTCTCTAGGAATAGCTATTGAGGTTTTCCCTTAATTTCCCTTTCTATTCAAACAAAAACATTTAATAAATATTAAAATACTATAAATAAGCTCAAAAGCCAAGAATAATAATTTTTATGAGAAGTATTATAGTTCTCTCGGATACTTTGATGTGAACCAAAGTGCATGCACCGTAGTCACTGTTAATTATTAAGAACAAGAAAAAAAAAGTAAAGAAATTTTTACTCAATTCATATTCATAAAGCGGATTCAGTCTTTAAGAAATATCCCGAAATACCGGGATTAAAATTTTTCGCTAATATTGGCTAATAATAATATAATAACTATCAAACTATTGTAGAGCTGAAAAAACTATTACATTAATAAATATAACGTAACATAAATCGTTCGATTTGTCGAAATTTTAAATCGTGGGTCGGAGAAGGCAACCAAGCATTTAAAATACATCTGGGTCTATGCCTTCCAAAATTTTATAACTGTATAGTAAATTCACAAAAGCTGCGTGTTACTTAAATGAACTTTTCTTTAAATTATTTTTGTTAACTGCCAACAAGTGTCCAGAATATTTTAGATATTTTGCCTATATGTTAATAATGTATTTTGGTCTTTCGTTTTTGTTAATTGTTCTTTCTTTTTTAAGAAAGTGGTAAGTGTACATGTAAACACGTGCTCGGGTTTCATGGTATTTTCTACTGGTTATTCACTTTGGCTATAGGAAACTGCTTTTCGGTTAATTTAAGCTTTGCAAATTTTCAATAATTTTAAAATTAGCAGCACTGATTTTCCCAATTTCTCTAGGTTTTACAACTAATCGACAGTTGGCTTTTGGGCCACATTGAGAATGAGAACAACTTCACGGGGTCTTGAAATAATCTACTCACCCATATTATTTCCTGCAAACTTCATTATCGAGCTGACCTCACTGTAAAAAGAGAAAGAAAAACATGATATTATTATTATGTTTTTTTTTTGATATAATACATTTTTGCTCGATTAGTCGGAATGAGTTATTTGACTAAGTAGTACTAATTTCATTTTTATATTAGAAGTATAATAAACAATTGCTACTGAATAAAAAATTACAAAAAGATAATCTCTGGACGAACAAAGATCGACCCTCTGTAAAATTTTATACATAATTTTAGGCGCTAAATCCTCTGCGAGCTACTAATAACAGCTCGAATATATATGCAAAATCGTGCTCCTAAAAATATGCAAAACTTAACTAGGGGGTGGAATAGTCGCTTTATTTAGTCAATTTAGGTGGCAAAATTATTTGCAAAAAATTTATTCTTATAAAAAGTATGTACTAAATTTTATGATCATTATTGTATCAGACAAAAAATTCAGTTATTCAGTATTAAATTTACATTCAAAATGAATCACGTGTACCCTACTGGCAGAACCATGCATTTACTAAAATGAAAATATTGGGACATCAAGTTTATTGTTTTTAAAAAATCAGTGCATTTTAACTGTTCCTCTGGATTTTTTTCAAGACTAGAACATTTAATGGTTAATCCAGTGAACCTATTCACTCAAAATAGATGCTATGATGTAAATATTATTTATTGAACTAGCAGAAGTGGGTGGTGGTCATTTATATCCTGGGCTCCATGTGCGCATATTTCGAAAACAATTTTAAGCAAACCAAAATCTAAAACTAATATTTTCCGGTGTTTTGGTTTTATCAATATTTATCAAATTTCAGCAAGCAACTCATGAGTCCAGTGAAATCTTTTATTTCGGTTATATCTTTAGGGAAATAAGTCATTGCTTCACACCCGGAAACATCCTACATCCTCAAGCGCCCTACTGTTTTTTCTTATAGATGTTAGTGCATACATTTAGTCGTATTTATTTGCATGTAGTCCGAACGCTACAAATAACTTAAAAACTGTGAAGAAATTCAACATATAGCTTACTTATTTCTCATGGTATATACAAGATATAGAATAAAATAGGGTGCTGGACATACCCACTTTTGCATATAAAACCCTGAAAGCGTTGTTGTTGTGTGAAAAAATGCACCAAACGTAGTTTAATTCGAATCTCAGGCTTATAGTCGGAACTAACGAATACGATTAGTCATTAAATAGTATGCTAGTAATTTTTGCTGTGTGGCAGTATTATTTTTTTTGGTTTATCCAATTGTATACTTTTGGGCGCTAATGAACTTTCAGCAAAGAAAAAGCACATGTTTAATAAGGTTCAACGTCTCTTTGTAGCTTCCCTGCAGTGAAATATCAAACTAGTCAGTTAACATACTAGTATCCAACTATAATTTTCTAGTTGAAATCATACTACTCAGAAAAAGTCCAGTCGATACTAGAATACAACCATAATTTTCTGGTTGAAATCATACTAGTCAGAAAAAGCTGAATCCCTACTAGTATGCGACTACAATTTTCATAGTATGTATTTAAGCGACATAAGCTGTAATTATTTCTTTCGTTTATTTCATTCGCATTGCTTCGTATTGTGATTCGCAACCAACTTATGAAATATTCCAAAGATATAGTTCATGTTTTGCAATCCGAAATCGGGGGGTTTCACAGCAAAAATTATGAAAAATGAAAATGATGTATTGATGAGTCCATTTTCCTATTTTAATCCCTTCTAGAGGTTTTGGTCCACATTTGGACAAGTATTCTTTTATCTTTTTCGAACAAGTATGATACTGGTATGATTAGACTGCAATTTTACTAGTACATTTCCTTCCATTTTGAACTGCTATGAATCTGGTATTTTACGACCAATATCATACTAGTATATTTCCACTATATACAAACTAGCATTTCATGAGTAGTAGATGACTGCTATGTTCTGGTCGGAATCTGACAATTGACATTTCGTAGGACATCGCCATGTTTATAATACCAGTTGCTTATATGGAAATATGACAGGCTTGGTGCATATACTAGTTGTAAAGTAGTTTGCAACTAGTTGGTGTGACTTCAAGGTTTAAACGTAGGGCAGCACCCACACCCACCCTCCTATTTCGTAATTTTTTTACATCTTAAGTCACTTTAAAATTTAAGCAATTCTTGTACTTCCTCTTTCACAATTTTTCTTTACTTCAATTAAATTTCTTCACACTCAGTGTTATTAAATGCCCTCAAATTCTTATCTGCGCTTTCGATCAACCACCTGTAAGGTCCTTAGGGTCACAGAGCTTAGAAACAGGCTATAATCAAAATAATTAAGTTGTATAATAGCAGTAAATTCTTCGTTATGCTTAAACAATATTAGGCATTATGCCTTCAGAAACGTTAGGCAATCTGAGAAACAAATTAAAGAAAATTTAGTAGAATTGAAGTATGAGAACAGAATGGAGCTAAGTAAACAAGTAAAATTCTAAAATGAGTAAATGGTAGCATGGGTAGGAAAATCAAATTACAAAATAATAAACAGTAAAAAAATTATTTTAGTAATGGAGGGTAAGAATGCTAAGCGAAAATGTAGAAAATATGGAAATGGAAGGAGGTAGGAAAAATATTGGAAATATACCCTAAATAAAATTTGTAAAATTTTTTAATTGTTGAAATATTCGGAAAATGAGCGGCTCACATTCTATGCATATTAGGGCGTACTTAAATGTTGAAACGACAGTTTGTTAGGCTTCAAATTGCTCTCTTACATGGAAAAATGCGGTTTCAGTCTTCATTGTAAGTTGTGCTAGATTCGGTATTTTGTACTATCTTCTGAAGAGGACTAGTTTGGTTTTCTCCGGGTTAACCTCGAGATCTGAATTTCTACCTCTACTATATATTATAGATAACTAGCTGACCTGGCAAACTTCGTTTTGCCTAAGTTAGATTTCTTTGTTGAGTTCACTTAAAAAATTCTCGATTATATCCTTAATTTTTTCAATTGTGTACAGATTAAACCCCCCTTCTGTGTCCTAGATAAATTGTCAATACTGATAAGTCGTTAAAAAAAATATTAGTAGTATGAGAAATTAAAATTAAATAACTCCCATCTTCGTCATAATTTTGGTACTGGTGTTCTACCATGTTTTGTTATTCAACCAAAAATCTTCTACCACCAAACTTTGATATTCTTCAACAAATACCTTTAGAAACAGGGAGTAAGAATAGTTCAGTTTGTATAGGGAATGATTTCGTCCCTTCCCTGATATTTAGCCTGAAAAGTTAGGTTTGTATGCGAGATGCCAAGGCCACTTTTCCGATAACTTCCATTTTTTTCCATGAGTATGGTATTGATATAGTAAATCTGCATACCAATTTTCCGGTCCTACCTCGAACCCTTTAAGAGATATTCAGCCTGTAAAGCTAAGTTTGTATGGGAGCTGCCACGCCCCTTGTCCCAGAACTTCCGTTTTTTCAATGAATATGGTATTGATATCGTATATCTGCATACCGATTTTCAAGTTCCTACATTCAACCTTTTTGGAGATATTAAGCTTGAAAAATTCAGTTTGGATGGGAAGTGCCACGCCCTTTTTCGGTAACTCACACTTTTTTCCCATGAGTATTGTATTGAAATCGTATACTCCCATTCCAATTTTCATGTCCCTACCATGAACCTTTTAGAGATATTCAGCCTGAAAAGTTAAGTTTGTATGGGAGGTGTCACGCTCCCCTAATATTTTCGTCTTTTTCTTTCTCCCTAAATTTTGCGCGTATTAATTACAAACAAACCCCCAAAAGGAAGTATTCAATTTGGTTTAGTCGTTTTTTGCAGTAGCAGTTCTAGTCTCTGTGTACTCAGCATTCCTTCACTTCGAGCTGCCATGAAATTCTTCTAACGGGAGTACAAAGAAACCTGCAACTTCAATGCACTCCAGCATTGTGGTGGTGCTGATGATGGGCTAATCTCAGGTTAGTATCGTATTGAGAGACCAGAAAGGTCTTAGTCAAGTACCTTCGCTACTGTGGAAAGGAGTGATATCGTAAGCTAGTACTCTCCTTAGTTAGCTGGATTCACAGCTTTTGGTAGTAGTACCACTTATGGTGAACAGAGACAGTTTAAACGTTATTGTTAGGTATTTAACTCCCCCACATGGATTAAGAGATTTTATTCTCCATGAAGGCCTACACAACAACAACCCGACGTGGTTATTTATTCTGCTTTGTTTGGTTTTGAAATCAGCATGTTCCATTTTAATTTCAGTGGTCTTACACTTAAATGTACTTCAAATACATTTAGAAAGTTTTATTTGACACCATCCCTAGAACGAAAAAAGTTGGGATGGTAATAAATATTGCGGTAATCAAATTGATGAAACATTCTCACTCTAATTTTTATTTGCTCTAGATATCTGTAAATAGCACTTTCTGGCTTCAAAGTGAGATTTGTTTTCCATTTTCTCTAAACTTAATAAAAAATTTATCCATCCTAAATCACATTTGTTTCAACACATACATACGTGATTATGGGCGAAGAAGGAAATTCATCTCATTATACCAGGGAGCCATGTTAAAAATCTATTTTTAGTTTGCAAAAAACTGTGGATCATATTTTGAATAAAATTATGGGCCCATTTTGAAGATGATGGCATACTGCAAGACTTCGTAAGTAGATCATGGTCCAGAGCATGAGACTTTGATTTGCTGTAAAATATATTCATTCATTTGTATATTGTGCCCCATCTCCTTTACACGGATTGACGCCAGTTGGAAAGACCAAAAAAGTCTAAGTCATAGTCCATCTATTAATTCCAACTCAGTCGGAGCGGTAGGAAAAGCTTTTGGGATTCTTTTTTCTTTTGCTCATTCGCAAAAAAGACCAAGTCAGCGGATCCTTTGACAATAGCTCGTACAGCTCGTACATTTAGATTTCATCCCATACTCCACGTATTCACGACGGAAAGTGCCATGCATTCACGGAAAATTTTCTTTCGCGACCTATATTAATAAGAGACAGTCTTATAAAGTTCGTCTAGAGAGGACGTGACGCATTGATTGCTTTCTTATCTAGCAATTGTTCAGTGGAAACAGTGCGATGGGTTTCTAAGTTGAGATTATTTTTGCTGTTTTTGCTAGTTCGCAAGTATCAAATCCTTCAACAGCGACTTTGTTTTATCTTTGTCTTCTTCAAGTCCCAGTTTTTCGACTCTTTATTCATTTCAGAGGGCGCAGCGTTTATAAAGGTCGATTATATCAACTAGCGATCGCCAAGTGGTTGAAATTCAACCACAAAACTTTATTTTATTTTAAATAAGTTTTACTAATTTCATTCGCCTTCTTTCTCTTCCTTTATTCCTTTAGTATATTTTCGTTTTCTTTGATTTCCTCTTCTCTCTGAAGTCTCTATTTTTATTTTTTCGTTGTTTTCTATTTTATTGCTTTCTTTTCTCTGCCCTTCCTTTCCTCCCCATCCTTTTCCTTTCCTCACTTTTCCTTTTCTTTCTTTCTTTTCCTTTTCTTATTGTATTTTATTTTATTTTAGTTGGGCACTTCGAAACATGTCATCCCATAACATCGCTGTGCATAACGTTGTAATTTTTCCTCTAATATCAATTAACAAACAAACATAAAAATTTTAGCTTTGCTCCAACAACAATCAACATAATTTATTTTATTTTATTTCAATTCACATAAACCTAACCTCAAAAAATACAAAAACAAAACTACTCTTTATGAATAATCAATTATTTTGTTTTTGTAAATACTGTTTGTACCATCAATGAAGTTCACAAATTTGCTGAAGTTTCTGCTTGCTTTAATCACTGAAAAAAAGGGAAATACTCCGTGCGAGTAACCGAGTACTCCAACATATATCCTCCTTCATATAAAAGAGAGGGTCCGTTTACATGGCAATGCCTCAGGAGTGGATCACCTACTCCATCTCGGAGTAGTTTATTTCTTTGCTTCTGAATACTCTATGGAGGAACTATGCGAGAGTACTCTCAAAATGCTTGCAAAAGACTAGCCCAAAGAGTGTTCAACACCAAAACGTGAGAGGCAGCAGGTGTGCTTTTAAGGACCATCACAACAAAGTAACAACAACTAAAGCAAAAATGCATAACGCGTTTACTCTCACAACAGCGGCTATATAGTGCGAATACTTCTTTTTCATTGGTCCACTACCAACTCTTCGCACTCACAGTAAGAGCCGATCACATGAGTAATACAATAACATGCATGACATGTCTACTCACACAACTATGGATCTATAGTGTGAATACTTGTTTGACATTTTTGTGTTGGTGTCATTTTTAAACTAATTTTTCTATATTATAATAATTTTTTTTTTAAGTTTTTTTGATTGACGACACTGTAGTTTGGCCATACCCACCCATACATATCTAATTGTTACTAGCTTAGATGTAAGGTATGGCCATAAATGTCCCATATTTTTCCTCAACTTGCACATTTCTATTACAGATATCATTGCTAGTAATATTCGTATACTGTGGCCTTGACTGAAATAAAGTTTGAGGTTTGAAAGGTTAAGACAGGTTATTAGAGGAGCTATTGTTCTTACGCTGCGGTAAGTTATGTGGCAGCTACCAATTTGAGAAAAACAGAGAAGTGATATTAAATTATCTACGCGGACACTAGTTCAAATAGTTTCGGTTAACTCACACGGCCATCCCTGATAAGTTCTTCGGAGATTTAAAAACATAATTCCGAGATATTCACGTCTTGTGCTTACAAAAGCTAGGTAGCTGTACACGAAGTGCATGATGATTTCTACTCGTCATCCTCCAATCAACTAAGCCTGAACTGCTGAACTGAAAACACTCCAATCTATCTCTCTATCTCTATGGCGCGATATACAACAGGTATATCATCATAAACCTCCTAAGAGATTTTTGCGCCAAGCTTCTCTTCCACTTTGTGGTGTGCCGATTTGAATTTTGCCTACAAACTGGTGGGACCTACAGTTTTTTGCCGACTCCGAACGGCATCTACAAAGGAGACGAATTTTTGCTGAGAAGCCTGTCATGGCAGAAATACACTCGGAGAGTTTGCCAAACCACTGCCGAGGGGCGACCCCGTTTTGAAAAACTTTTTTCAAATCACTTTTGATGTTACCTGTACCAGGGCTCGAACCATGGACCTTCGGTGTGGTAGGCCGGCAACACTACCTTCACACCACGGCGGCCGCTCCAATCACCATGGAGAAATAAGCTTTAGTGAACGTTAGTAGTTCCCCTGATCCCTGCACTTCGACAATTGGCTAGAAGGATCTAAAAATCACAATTGCTGGGATTTTTTATAAAAAAGTATATCGAAGCAATCGCGAGCGATATCGGATTATTTGAATTAAATAAGGATAAAAGTGGGCAGTGGTTGCTGCCGATCAGTGGCCAAGAGTGGTTTTTTCAAAATCATTTTTTCCTTTCTACAGAACCAAATGGAGCGAAGTAGAAATTTCACATTAACCTTTGCCAACTGCCCTGAACTAAAAGAAAGAAAATTCTTCATTGGCTCTTTTATATCAAATATCTTCTCTTTTATCAAATTTTGAACCTGCGGTTTTTGAAGAAATTTCGTTAAAAAGTTATAAATTTCTAGGTCCCTGTATTATATATTCGATTTAAACTTTTAATATATTTTATTACATCCACCTACTAACAAATTTGGATTTGCTCATCACATTCCCTTTCTTTTTAAATTTTTTTGATTTATTTTGGTGTCAAAAACTGTGAAGATTTTGTGGGTTTTCATCATTTTTGTGAAAGTGCTTTCCCTGCCACTCATTTTCCCACTAATTGAATGCTTATCCACCCTGAGGCGAGGCATGTAGAAGACAGTGTGGCTAGTGGAAGGAAGCAAAGTACCGGCAGATCCTGCAGCCAAAAAAAAAAGGTAGAAAATAAATAAACAAGCCTATACATGATTTAGATAAAGCCCAGGAAGGTGGCTTGGGGCAAAAAAAAACACGAAAAGGAAAAAAACAAAAGCTGCAATAACAAAGTAAATAATAAAAGGTTTCAAAGGCTCCTTAGTTGTACGAGTATGTATGTGTATTTGTGTATGTTTGCCTCTTGCGGCTGCTCTGTTACTTGTTGCTATTCAGCTTTAGCAACCGCTTTTGAGAGCGCTTTTCTTGTTGTTATTTTTCCTCTCCCTCTTTTTGTTTGTGCTCGTGCTCTGTTACTGTGGCAACTTCAGTGACACTTTCGTTCACTCCCACAATCCGGGATAAATGTTATCACTTTACGAAATTGCTCATTAGCACGTGCTAATATGTTATTTGCCACGCAGCATAAACACGCACTCAACTACATATGCTTCCCAGTTTCAGACTCTCAAATGGGATGTTTTGACATTAGGGTGGGACATACTAAATTTCTGATATAGGAAATATTTTATAAAAGTACTAAGGATGTGGAAATGGGTTATTTTCAACAAGGAATCTATGAAATCATATCTATATCCATACTATATATTTAAAATTAAAACCAAATTGTTTGTAAGAGCAAAACAGCCAAACCACTGGGGCGATTTCTTGAATTTATGTTGCGAAATAACATATTAGTGTCATACAAGAACATAGGGGAAATTTTAAAGAAAAAATGGATACGAGCTACCTATATAAAATTTAAACCAGATTTTTTGTAAGAGAAAAACAGCTTAACTACTGGTGCGATTTCTCTAATTCATGTTGCAAAATAAAATATTCAGGTCATATAAGGGCAAAGGGGTGTTTCTAAAGAAAAAATTGATGTATATAAAACTAAAACCTAGATTTTCGTAAGAGAAAATAGAAAGTCATTTGTGCCAATTTCTCTAATTCAAGTTTAAGAAAGACATATTTGTTCCACACATGATTATATAAGGGCATTTTTAAAGTGAAAATTAGAAAAAGGGGGGGGGGGGGGGCGGGCGGAGATGTTAAAATTTATTAAATAAAACCAAACTTATGCTTTTATTATTATTATTGTAGCAGTAATCCGCCTTGATTAGGCAGAGCATCCATTCATGAAATGAGACCGGTTACACTGATATCGGCAGCCCTTTTGCAAGATCTGAAACTGGTACGCTGATAGGTAGATATGGTCTAAAGCCTATGCTCATGTTACCCATCACATAGGCGACGTCTAATCAAATCATGAACAAAAGTAGCACTCTGAAAATGAGCTTCAGGTCATCTCGGCCTTGGAGAACCAAATATTGATGAGTCGCCGTATCCATATAACAACTGCTTTTAAGATATTCTAATAGTTAACCCATGATACAAGCTGCTTCGAAGTGATAGCGGCAGAAGGTCAGGTGATGCGGGTAACTTGAAGCATTTTTAATTCCTAAGTGGATCAGTGGTCTCTAAGCTTGTCAAAAATAAGGTTACTTTGTCGTATGTTATATTAATGGTATTTAGCGAGGAAAACTTATAAGGCGAAAGCTTCTCATTCTAAGATGTCATTTGGATCCGGAAAAAAGTACTTCAATACTGCCAATAACCACACTTTTAGTAGCATACCAAAAACTATAGAAGAAGCTTATCCTAAAACTCTCCCAACTTTTGCACGTGTCTCTAGAAAAAGTTGGACCCCCTCTAATGTTTTTGTTATGTAAAAACGAAAATTGCGTGCACGGATTTTTTATTGCTCAAAGTTTTCATGAATTTACCACAAAGTCAACAAAACAGCCCACGAAAATAGCAGCAAAGCGAAAAACATACTCACATACCCCACAAGATTTTATTGGACGGTTTTTAAATGTTTTAGACACTTGAAATCGTATACGTCCTTTTGAGTATAGTTGTAGAGTGCGTTGAGTGACCTCGTTTTTTATTATCTCCACTTACAGTGTGTTAAGAGATTTTCAAAGATATTTTTGGGTATAATAAAAAGCTAAGGTGTTAGTCGAAGTAATTGTCTGTTCAGGCACAGTACTACGCCCGTATTTATAGCAGCCAGTGGTTGCTGTTGTAACAGTATTTCTCACTACTTCATCGGCACGTCTTACCCTTTCATATGTCTTTTGTAGTTTATCAGAAAAATTGTTCATATGTTCATCCGTCTTCTCTGTAAATTTAGTGCGAATACTGACACTCGCTGTTTTGATACAATATTTCGTGAACCAATCAAGTTATAAGAAAACTGGCAAAATTGAAAAGACAAGGGTGGGATTCATATCCCCCATACGGTTGAGTTCAAAAACTTCCCAACCAGTAAGCACCGCCACCAATTTGAAAAGGTTAATGATCGCGAGTCATTGTACTAGAGACACAGACTCCTTGGCACACTACACGACTACAAACACTTCCACACATTGTAAGCCTCACTAAGCCAAAGTTGGGGCCTTTGATAAGTCCCATGGGTGCAAAGATCTCCTTTCTTTATGCCACACGATAAGCTGATCCAAGCCTACCCAGCTCGTTCCCCGGTATTTCATGGATCACTCTCCGCACTGACTAAACGAGCTTGACCAGATAGCCCGAAGAGCCACTTGGCTGTCAGAGAAGATTGCTATGTTTGTAACGGTGATGCCCCACACAGTAATGCCCTACATGACTACTCGATAGCATAGATCTCTGAAATACACTCACTCATAGAGATAAGCACATGGCCGAAAGTATTGCAAAGATTCCCTCTCCATTTTGGATCGATCCGTGAAAACTGAATTGTCGAACTTCTGTGTAAATTGCGCCATTTAAAATAATTTCTTGAAGGAAAGGCAATATAAGTTTCTATCTAAAACTTTCTTGGACCGATGTAACCCGTTTTTGTTTTAATAAACGAGCAGAGTCCCAACTCTCTAAGCCTAAGTAGAGATGCCGCTTCCTTCATAAAGAGATCGATTAGCCGCATGTTGCATATTAGGTGGATCACTGTAGTAGTCGTTACAAAGCTATCTATAACTTTGTTTGTAGAAGTCCTTGAAGCACATTCCTTAAAACGCTTACCGGAATGGTCATAAGAAAAAATCTTTCTAATCCGACACATCGCTGGTGTTTTATTAGATGTGGTTTTATATTGACGGGTCTGAATCCTAGGGCATAAGGCGGTTTCAGGATTGTAATATATTTAGAGAGAGCCACTTGCTCTATGTTGAAATTTTCGTCATTAGAAGCTGTTAACCTCCTCTAAAGAGGCCCCTTCTTTCTGCTGCGATCCCATATATAACACTGGTCGTACACCACAGCTTGCGTCCAGAAGATGCCCAGAGTGACTAACGAGTTCGTAAAAGTCGGAAGTTTTAATGACCGCGCAGCTGGGACTGATTTCCGGCGATAAACCAAGCCTCAGTAAACCGCCAGTTCTTCGGATGAAATTACTCACTATTTTGAAGAGGACGGCGCTACGCCCGAAAGAAGAAAAAAATCGTATTTAGTAGAGAAGGGATAAAAAAGGAAGGCGAAGAAGGTAACGAAAGTTACAGAAAACTCGTTAAACGGGACTTCCGAATAACATCGTTTTGCAGCTGCAAAAAAAAATTGAGGCAAATCAAAGTTCTTATAATGCATAGAGATATCATTTGAACGATATTGATCCTTCCATCCGTCTGTCCGTCCGCCTATGCACTCGATAACTTGAGTAAACATTGAGATATTTGATTTGGCATACGTATGATGCCTACATATCAAGACTGGTTTCCGGGCACTTACTACTGAGAATAGCCGAAATCGGATGATAGTAACACCCATACTTTCGAAATCGAAAACTTCGAAAAACACATAAACCTAGTAAACCACTTTTTAATGCCTTCTTCTTAATCTTTTCTTTCTCTACGACATAGTTGTCAGTAACATTTCGTCTTAAAATGATTTATTTCAAAATTTGAATTGGTGAAACCGGTAAATTAGTTTGGCTGTTTTGCCCCTATAAAAATTTGGATTTTAAGAATATAGATAAAGTATAGATGAGATAATTCATTGACTTATGCAGCTAAAATGACGAATCGTATTACATTGTTGACTCCACCACCTTTTTTCTGCGTTCCTGCAATATTTGGGAAGAAGGGCGTGGCACTGCCCACTTATGAGTGAATATTTTTTTAAAATTTCAACTAGTAATAACTTCAGTACTCTTGACGATAGAGCGGCGAATCTTGATACAGCGTATACCACGGTTGGTGCCCAGTAAAAGGGAGAAATCACCTGAGTAGGCGGGGTTACTTTTATACAAACCTCAGTGTTCCTTTCCGAACTAACTAAGCCTTTCTTACTTGTTTTTTTGTGCCCTCTGAATCCTATGTAATATTTCTCATAAGTTTGGATAGTAATTTGCACAGTTTAAGTAACAATATGGTACACTGTGTATTGAAAGTAGGTCCTCCCCCTCCCACCACTCATCTCCATTTATAACTGCAAAAAAGAATTTTAAATTTTCATATCCTGTGCTATGAAGCGTAGCTGTTGTTTTTATCCTCAAGCTATCGCTCATTCCTTCACTCACAAACATACTTTGCGTTTATAAACACTTGAAATAATCCTGGAAAATATGCAAAATACAAATTTAGCATGAAGCGAAACTGAAGTACAGTCGAAACTGCTGTTAAGAAGTTCAAATGTTGTTGGTGTCATTTTCATGCCATTTAGCATACTTTAAGGCGCTGAACTTCATACATACATTATGAACTGCTATAGAAGTATGTATGTATGTATACGCATATTCAATGGCCTCAGTTCGTAATATAAATTGCTTCTGAAGTGTGATGGTTGAAAGGCTTTTATGGGTTTTAAATTGGGTTCTAAATTGACGTTGAGGGACTGTATAGCAGGCATTGACAAGCGTTAGAAATCAAGAAATTGTGCTCGCGTTGTTGTTAGATTGGCGAACCGATTGCTTAAGAGCGGTATATTCCACTTTTCATTAATAACGAAGTTGAGACAAACTGAAGTGTTTAGAACTTAGACAAACTTTAACAAGAACTGAAGCCATTAAGGTTAGAAACTAACCAACGAACCAGGTTAGATTAAATGTGCGCAGATGGGAGCTGCCCTTTTTGAAGGGAGGAACTCATCAACCATTCGTATATCTGCTCGACGGAGCAGACTCATCTAACACAAACTTCTCTCTCTGATCTAACATATTGACACGAACAGTTTCCTGGAACTACAACAACAACATGGGTAGAGCTCTTAGATACAATATAATACTTGAAAATCATGCAGATCGTATCGCTTCGTCATCGAAATATTTGCGCAGCCAACAATATAGAAGATTTCATGGTTCACAATATTGCGCACACAGGTTAGGTAGGTTGAGAAGGCTGAGCTGAAACGCTAAAAAAGGGAAGAGCCCGACACTTAGGCCACCAATGGGTCCGTTGCTCTATACAGTCTCCAAACCTTCTATGCCTTAAGCAGAGGGTCAAACCACGCCTTAACTTTAAATCTTGATGCATCGGTGAGGTCGTTGAGAAAAGGTTCACCTAGAGTACCAAATCGTCGTCTGCTGAGTGCTGGACATTGACAGAACAGGTGCTGGACGCTCTCCTCTACCTCGGTGCATCCGTTAGAACCCTTATCAAGGATGCTAAACCAGATTTTCGTTGGGTTAGAAGCGCTCTTGTGCGCCCTTTATTATATGTAGGCCAAGCTTACCTGGATGTCTCACACGATGAGATGGCTGACCATAGTCCGTTTGCCTTCCTTATGGTGCGTGTGTTTACACGAAGACTGAATGTGGCCATGAGTGTACATACCGTGTCATTTCATGGAAGGATATAGTCGGAGGTGACTTTCCTGGCCAGCTCGTCTGCTCTGCAGTTACCTTTACTATCCTTGTGTCCAGGTACCCATATGAGGCTGATACTGAACTGCTGAGCCATCTAGCTAAGAGATCTGCGGCATTCTGTGAGCGACTTTGCATTGCCGACGAATGAGTTTAAATCCTTAGGCATAGACACCAGATGACTCACGACCCAGTGTATTGCCAGCATTTCCGCTTGGTACACACTAAAATGATCAGGAATGCGAAACACACAATATCGAATACCTTTGATAAGTCATCAGAAGCTTATAATCCAGTTCGGTTGAGCACTTGGCGTCAATAATTTACTGGCTTAACTAAGCCGAGGCTCACCAATAACAGCATAAGCAGTAAACGGAACCAAACGAGAGCGAGATCATTTTCATTCGTGTTGCTGTATTAAGTACAATAAGTTATTCGAAACGTTGAGCTCTGGTACTAGGTACTAACTCATTTGTCCTAGGTACGGTTTGTCTAACCTTCAAGTCATCTCACCATGCTCACCTGTTTCTCAAAAATGCTTGAAGTGCCACCTAAGGAGCAGGAAAGCAAAAGGCGTCATATTCTTCGATCGAAAATGAAATTCCAATTCACTATCCTTTACCTCACAGCCTGGACGCCGAACGCTATTTTATTAAGTAAAGAGCTTTACTCGTCGCATGGATCTCCACGTAAATATTGAAACACTTCAATGGGAGAAAAGTTTACAAGATTCGATCGGTCGCACCTTTAATAGCAGCAACTTCGCCTAGAAGACGTTACAGTTATCAGCTAGACTGAGTTAGAATAGCCGCGGAGTGATTGAGAGAATACAACGGTTTGCCTTTCCCTATATACGGTTTAAACGTTTTTGCAGTTCATGCAGGATCTAGTGAGCTCCACCAAACCAATACCACAACCGCACAGGAAAATATTGGCTTGACGAATATTTTTTACCACTAGTGATGGGTGCACTGAGTGATCAACAATGTTCGCTTGAGGATGGTCTAAACTGCAAAAGCAAAATTATAACTGACCAACCTACAAGAAATCTGAAAGAATCTGAAAGCCCAAACACTTTTATTGGGTAAAGACTGCCAGATTCCCGGCGTAGCATCTGTATTCCAGCAGTTTGAGAAAGTACACTCAATTACTCCTCCGAAGGGCAGGGGCGGCAGTTTTACAAAATTCCTTACATATGTAACTATACTACCAATCCACAAAATATCATTGCCGATTCCAAGTTGCAAGCACACCTTAGTAAAATATCATGTGCCTTGATCTATGTTACCTACTAACAAATATCTGTATCCTAGGCCAAATATATTTGGGGTCATGGGCCCCCTGTTCCAAAAGATCCTTCTATGCTGCAGTTTATCTAAATCAGACCTGTTAAATTTGACAGCTTTTTTATTTGGTAATGATTATTTTAATTGTTTTTCAAGAAAAGGAAATTATTAATTGATTACAATTAGAGAACTAAGTCAAAAATAATCCAAAAAAATTTAAAATAATTAAAAAAGTCTTGATTACTTTTGATAATTAAAATTTTTTTTTTGATTATTTTTTATTATTTTTGATTTTTTTCAGTATTATTGCGGTATTGTTTATGTGCTTCTATAACAATACTGAAAAAATTCAAACAAATAAATTAAAATAAAAATAATCAAAATTAATCAAAACCACTTTTTTTCATTATTTTGTATTTTGTAATAGTCGTAGAAAATCACTATTCGGTTGATTATTTTTTTAATTAATTGGAAAATAATCATTAAAAATTGAAAGTAATTGGTAATCAATTATTAAATGGATTCTCAAGAAAGTAACTAATCAAACCGGCAATCATTACGATTAGTAATTATTATTTAACAGGTCTGATGTAAGTCCGTTCAGCTGTTTGTAAATTTATAATACTAAGAGGATGATTATGACGCAAGAATCCGAATCTTTTCACTTTTCAAAACAAAAAGTCTGCGTGAAAATCAAAAATAAAGCTCTACATACTCTGCGGAATTTATTTGTCTCACTCTGGCTCGTTTAGTGCTTGAAGCCTATGGCAATGAAAATCTCTTTCGTAATTTGGCTATTCCCATGACAGTCATAAGCGCCCTAGCACATATGCTACAAGCTCTTAGGCAAAATCTTGCTTACTCAACAGACATTCATAAATAATCAAAAGCATTAAGCTGTTATCATTTTAATTATTAATATGCCATGTACCGTTGCACTCAAGCGCCAGCAGTAGCAGCAGCAACAACAAATTCTATCAGGGCTTTCTTTAAACATCATAGGTGTACACAACTCCTATACATGATCCCATACAGGTATGGATGTATGTCTTCATATGCGAAGACAGGTGAGTTGCTTACACCAATTAGTTGTCTGCTTCTTACCACTCTTGTCTGAATCTGTTGACACCCTAAAGTGTAAATAAGTTGATTTAATTAAGTTTTATATTTCATGAGAAATTGATATGGCAATTACTAAAGTGTCTGTGTGCATGTGTGTGTGCATATGTGTATCTTGAGAAAGATAGAGTGCTGGTTGATAAACACAGATTTCAAAGCAAAATAAAATTAAATTTCATTTCTTTATATTCTTTATAATTTGCTTATAAAATTGTTTGAACAAATTTTAGTATAATAAACAAATGGAGGATGACTACAGAAAGGCAATTTTAAAAATATTATTTAAACTAAACGGCGGCCGCCGTGGTGTGGAGGTAGTGTTGCCGGCCTACCACACCGAAGGTCCATGGTTCGAGCCCTGGTACAGGTAACATCAAACGTGATTTGAAAAAAGTTTTTCAAAAACGCGGTCGCCCCTCGGCAGTGGTTTGGCAAACTCTCCGAGTGTATTTCTGCCATGACAGGCTTCTCAGCAAAAATTCGTCTCCTTTGTAGATGCCGTTCGGAGTCGGCAAAAAACTGTAGGTCCCACCAATTTGTAGGGAAAATTCAAATCGGCACACCACAAATTGGAAGAGAAGCTTGGCGCAAAAATCTCTTAGGAGGTTTATGATGATATACCTGTTGTATATCGCGCCATAAAGAGAGAAAGAGAAAAGAGATTTAAACTTAAAATTTTTAAGTATCTACAACTATTTTTACGTTAAGGCCAAGGATAATAATTTTTTTTTAATATAAATTATTAGTGCTTTTTTATACCAACAATTTTTGTTGATTTACGGCCTTGAGCTCGTTTCATGAATAGTTCATAAATTATTATTGTTTTTTTTTTTTAGTTATTAAAAGTTTTTAATTGAATAGAAAAGGAAAATTTTAGATTTTTGTTGGAACGATTTTCCGTCATCCCTTCTCAAGTTTGGTTTTGTGACAAACCGGTTTCGGCGTTCTGCCATTTTCAATGCCTAGTTTCGTTCTGGTCTGTGTCTATCCGCTGCGTTGTTTTTATAGTCCGTGGGTGCTGTAGCAGGTAATGTCAATCTATGTTTTCGTGGTAGGTAACGTTAATATGCGTGTGTGTGTGAGCGGTATTGATACGTCCGAATTGTTATCTGTCCCAAGGGTTGTTTTTGTAGGTATGTAGACATACCGCTTGTTAGCTAAGCGGTAGGTTGATGTAGGTAGAAATCGGTGATTTTTGCAGTTGGGTTCATACTCGTATTTCGTTTTTGCTTGTTCATTGTTACGTGTTTGGTTGCTGTACCTGCTGGCTTGTGCTGTTTTTTGTAAACTAGTTTTAAGGGTTCAAATATTTCGTCAGAGATAGTGTTGGTTTGTTCGTTTATGATCCTGCCGTCAAATGTTTTTAACTTGTACATCTCCATGTTCTCAAGTACATTAAGCCGCCGGCCTTTTCCTTGTACGTGAAGTATTCGAGCCGTTGTTTTTATGTTAGCTGGGGTGCAGTTGTTCTCAAACATGTGGTTCGCGAAATTAGATTCTCTTATTATGGTGGGTTTTCGTGTTTTTTTGTTGTAGTAACTGATATGCTCTCGGAATCTTGTGCTTATTTTTCTTCCTGTTTGTCCTATGTAGCTGTATTGACATTCACAAGTAAGCCTATACACTCCGTGTCTGTTGAATGGGTCATCAGAATTAGTGTCGGTTCTTAGTTTTTGTCCGACGTTGTTGGATGTTCTGAATGCTGTGTTGATGTTATATCTTTTAAAGAACTTTGCTAATTTGTACGTCGTTTAGAAATAACCGCCATAGCTTTTCTTATAGATCCATTTCGGAAGCTGCTAGACTTCACTCATCAGAGAAATTTTGGCACGCATTGCTAACCATTAAGCTAACAGAACGCTGGTTTTGATGTCATCTAAACTCTTACTTCTATGTGTCTGTTTTATCGACAACTACCTTACCGTGTGCTTCCGGTTTTTGTTACTGTTTTTGCGTACCAACAATTCAATTGAATTGATGCCGGCATGTACATTTTTCAGTGTGCATGACTATAAACCAGACCTGTTAAATTTAATTAGCAATTAGTAATCAATTAATTAGACGGCTTTTTTAATTGGAAATGATTATTTTAATTGTTTTTCAAGAAAAGGCAATTATTACTTGAATGTGTTTAGAAAAATAAAATAAAAATATTAAAAATAATTAAAAAAATTAAAAATAATCAAAAAAAGTTGTTTTTTTTGATTACTTTTGATTATTTTAGATTGTATAAAATTCTGGCTTTTAGTCATTGGGTACAGCTGCACTCACCGTTCCACTCTTTGGTCTAAAATAAATAAAGCACACACTTTAATGGTAAGTTTCACACTTTATATTACCAGTTTTATTTATACTAATAAATTTTAAGTTTACACACTTTAAAATAATTTTAAATTATTTTTATTTAGAATAATAAAATTTTAATTAGTTTTGCACCGAACTGATTTTAGTTGCACAATTATTATTTATAATTTTTTAGGAAACAAGGAGAGGTAATTAACCGCGAGCTCAACGACAACTAACTCCTCTTCATAGTTAGCTGTACCGCTGAGGCTTTTGGTTTTCTGTTATATATGTCTATGTATATGCCTAAGCTACATAACAAGGACCTGTACTATTCCATTGGTGTGCAGAATATTACATTAGGGACGGTAAAAATTACATTATAAATTTAAGTTGAAAATACAAATTGGCGCAAAAGTAAGCTTCCGATGTTCAGCATATCGGTTGTGGCACGTGCAGTGTGTGCTGTTGCACCGTCTTGTTGGAACCACATGTTTTCCAATCCCAATTCATCAAGTTGCGGCAAAAAGAACTCGTTGATCATTGCTCTGTAGCGCTCACCATTCACAGTAGCCGTTTGGCCCCGACCGATTATTGGTCAAATAAATAGTCAGCAATATTCCGCGTTCTGGAGCAGTGTAGCGTAACATTGTTTATTAACGTGTATTTCGCATGTGTTTACTACACAAATGTCAAAACAGAACTGACTTTAGGGGCCAATCGCAAAATTTATAGCATTTTCTGATAGGAGGATTACTTTTGCGCCACCCTGTAGTTAGATATACGTTTTAAATATTATTAATACTGTTTAGTTTGAGTTGAGCCGATAGCCATAGTAGCTAGTGCTCTTTTCTTCAAATGTTAGCCTTAAAATTTATTTTAAGTCTAAATAAATAATAATAATAATACATTAGGGACGGTCTCAATTCTTAATATGTTTATATAAATGAGTTCAAGGTAAGTATAACTATGAAATTCAAGGGAATGTACATATCTAGGTATGTATATAAAGTTCAGAGGTAAGTACATATATATTAAATATGAACTTAATTAATATTAAAATATGAACTTTGAAGAATATTCAAATTGGTATCTAAAATTCAATTAAATTTTCTTCCATGTCTTCAACATGGGTTTTTTTGATTATTTTTAATTTTTTCTTTGATTATTTTTGATTTTTTTTAAGTATTGTTGACGTGTGTGCTTTTATGTGCTTCTACAACAATATTAAAAAATATCAGAATAATCAAAAAAAATAAAAAATATGTATCCCAAAAAAATTAGAAATAATTAAAAGTAATCAAAACAACTTTTTTTTTGACTATTTTTGATTTTTTTAGATAATTTTTTTAATTAATTGAATTCGAAATAGTCTCGTAAACAACCACGAAATAAACAGCTTCTCTTCTAATTTGTGGTGAGCTGCTTTGAATATGAACCTTGGACAAATAAAAAATAAGACCCATATTAATAGAGGAGTGCCCACGAAATACAGCTCAGGATGGAGAGGAACCTCATCAACCCATGCGAAACGAAACAAGGCTTCAGACAAGGCGACACCCTGTCGTGAAATTTCTTTAAATTGAGGCTGGAGAGATTGATTTGAGCAGCAGATCTATGCCGGAAGACAAGTTACGTTATACTAATGAATTAAGGAGCTCAGAACCGGTAAAAGCAAATTGAAGCTATTCGGAAGCACTTTTCTCCCCACGAAATTGAAAGGTCTCCGGAAAGTGACTAACTTTCGATAGCTGGAACTAAAGATTCGAAAACCTTCACTTATGCTTTACTCCTCTGGCGTAAAGGTCAAGTCTGAGCTTAGTATCATTATTTCAACGATTGAAGGTACTCAAAATTTTTCGAGACTACTTAAGCTGTTTAGTTCTTCAAAGGATTTTGTCCAAACAACATTCGAAACCGTCTCTGATTTCAAGCCGTATATGAAGCCAACAAATAAAGATATCAAAACTTATTTTCTCACTTGCCTTAAATAAATTCAATTAAAAGCACTCTCATATTAACATTGAAAAGATTTTCCACTTCACAATCAGGTGACCACTTTGTTTGTAGTTAATTTTTGGCTATAAACAAATTAAAAAGTTGTAAACATTGCTGCATATGCTGCAGGGACTTCGGGTAGACTAATGAAGTGGTGAAATGTGAAGCAAAGGAGTTTGATATAAAAGCTTGGCTGCCAATGAAGACCATTTAGGCGCAGTGATCAATCGTCGGTTGTCACAAAGACTACCAAGGACGAGGCAAGCACATATATATATATATATATATATCAGAAGCTATAGCAATGCCTTAACATAGTTTTTCGGTATACCAGTATACCCAATTTTAGTTTAAAGTAAAATACTTTGGTTGAAAATAGCAGAAAAGAGTTAAGTGGTGAAATGCTGATACAGTTCCCAAAGTTGGATAGTCAATCAAATAGCCGTGCCACACTAAAAGTTACAACAATATATAAAAATGTATATAGTGTATGTTGAATGCTTCGCTGCATGTAGCGAAAGTAGTTGCTGTCAAAAGGCCATCTGCAGTCTCCCTGCCTAGCTATTTCAATCATGGTTGCCATAGACAATGTTTTTTGGTTCCAAAATCTTTAATGAAAAAAGACCAAATTTATAAAAAATGTGGGCTTTACTCTTGTGTACTAAGGGCACTAAAACATACTTACTAGCTTCGCCTTTCACAGCTACAACAATAAAAAAACGGACCTTTTTATTGTCCACTGAGTTCATTTTCTATCCAGAGGGTGGATTAAGGGAAGGAACCAATATGAAAAGGTTAAAATTGACGGTGATTGTATTGTTAATAAACATTTTTTATTGGAGCTAGAACACGAAGGTCACAGGTTAGGGGAAACCGAATAAAGTTTTAAATAACTTTTCCCTTTCATATACTCTAAAACCCGAGTAGCCGGATATAAAAAACGTGGGCTACTGTTTATTCACCGGGCAGATTGAAATTAAAAATAAGATTATTTGATATTAAGCAAAAATTGGGTGGCCCAATATTTAAAACCGGATTATTCGATATTCCATAAAAACTAGGTAGGCGAATATTAAAAGTCGGATTATTTGGTATTTAGGAAAAACCGGGTTAGCGAATATAAAAATCCGGATCTACCTGTGTTTAGTAAAAACTGTTTAGCAGTATATATAAGACTTGATTATTCAATGTTCAGTAAAAACCAGGTAGTCGTATATAAACAATCTGATTATTTATTATTGAGGAAAAACCAGGTAGGCGGATACAAACAACCAGGACAGCTCTTTATTCAGTAAAATCCGGGTTGCCGAATATTAAAAGTCGAATTATTTGGTATTCAGGAAGAAACGGGTAGCCGGATATGTAAAACCCGTTTGTACGATATCCACCAAAAACCAGGTAGCCGGATATAATAATCGGATAATTCTGCTTTCAGTAGAAACCAGGAGCTGGATCTGAAAGGCGGGATTATTCGGTACTCAACTGGGAAGATTATTATTAATCAGTTAGCCGCATATAAAATCCGGATTATAGTGTGTTGAAACAAACAACCTTTCAGAAAACCCGTCAAAAATTTCAAAAAAATCTTGTAAAACGGCATTGATAAAACCGACTCATCAGATTCTGAACTGGCAGCTTCAGTAAGATAGAAGCAGAATACTACCCTCTATATCACAACTAACACAAAAAAAGCTATAACCAGAAGACAAGAGACTCACGGGCTAAAAGTAAACAAAAAGTACCATTTTTTGTCCAATTAGACCTAAGTGGCAGCGCTGATTTTGACTGATGAACTTTTGTTGTTCTTGCCGTTGTTAGCTGCTCACTGCCCACTTTGTCAGTCTATCACTTTTAATGTAATTAGTACCATAAATTACTTTATTTTTCGGTGCATTTCATTAAACTCGCAATCACTTTCTGCCCCTCTCTTTCTCTCCCACTCTCTTAAATATTATATAGGCTCACTAGCACGAATGCTTCCATTGCATGCGGAGGCCGATGCCTGTTGCATGTCGCTGAAAAGTGAATGTCGCAGGCAGCTGTCATTTTAGCATTTTGTTGTTGTTGGTTTCTGTGCATTACGTTTTGCTTATTGTAGTTGTTTTTGTGTATAATAGCAACAATTAGATTAGTCATGGCCACAACCAAAAAAGCCAACAAGCCAACCCATTTTACACAGTCAATCTGAATGCCTTACGTCAATTACAGTTTTCACCAGCGCTCAGCGGCAGAAGTCGAATTGGAGCAGCGCTACCGCACCTATTTACATAAATTTGTATTGTGGTTGTTTTGTGTATTAATTTGTTGTAAATTTACTGTCCACCATCAAACAACCAGAGTGAAAACAAACAAGAGCAAGACCTGACAAATTTAGTTTGGTTGTGAAGTGGGTATGGGCGTTTTGTAGTTTTGTGGTGGTTCGTAAATGCCTTTGCAAACATGTTGATGCTTAATTGAGTTTAAACTGAAAAAATGTGGCTAATATTCATATTCGGAGCAGTAGCGCCCATATATGACGTACTGTTTCAAACATTTAATAGACTAGTGCTTAATATCACTTGTAACTTGGCGGAAGTGAGAAGTTGAGCTCTGTTATTTCGTCAGAGATCTTCATAACTTTAGATTTAATATGTCCCCGCTGGCATTCGTCACAGTCTTGAAGCCCTCTGTCGTCTACCGAATATCTTGGTAGAGTTTTTGGTGATCTTTCCTGTCAGTCAGCATCTAAAGATCTTCACACTAGCGCCTTTCAGGCACACTTTCTTTCGCACTCACTTACGCACCGGGTTGTGACCGATAGCAATGTGACTAAGGCATCCTTCTTTTCTCCCAAGGAAAAGAGACATTCCGCTTCCTACCAGCTTGTATATCTGGATTTCTGAAACTCTATGGTGTGCTCGGTGGCGGTACTTAGTGTGATAAATGTACCTACTCGGGTAGAGAGTAGCAGTATGTGAAGGGTGTAGCACAAAGGCGTGTGTGTGTCTAAGCTGTCACAGGAAGATGGTCTGAGCCGACGTTGAGATCTCATAAAATACGCAGATCAGATCCATGGTGCTAAAGCTATGTTTGCCATCGTTCAAGCGATGATCAGTTCGGCTAAGCGTATTTTCATATTTAGAGCTTCTGCTAAGTCATCAAGTGAATTATGGATTTTCTGGCGGTAGCAGCAAATACTCCTTTGTTCTCCCCTTGGAATGAAAGTCGCCAAACACGTTTCCGATAGCATGTAGGAGACAGCACCGATACGCTGGTCGACTATTGAGTGTGAACGATATTCCTTGATCTCTGTCCTACCAAGGATTAAACATCAAGACTAGGCATATTTGGGGTTAGCCTGGATAGGATTCCAGCAAACCGTTTGGACATTCCAAGTATATTCCCTAATATCATGTCACTTGTAGCATTTGTTTTCTCAATGGAAGTTGTTTTTACGTGGCGGGTCCTAAAGCCAGAGCGCAACCCTGATACCGCCTTGAAAAACCAAGCTACACATTTATACAGCAGCCCACTTGGAGATGGTGAAAGATTCTTCAAACCTGTGTGACATGGTTCGAAGTATATATGAGGCGGTAAGACCTTCATTTACTCAAGCAATCAGTTTATTACAATGGAAAGCTTCTTCGACTTAAAAGACAGAAACGCGCCTGAAATCCTAAGTAACTCAAATGTTGATAAGTTACCAGTACCCTACAAAAAATCGTGAGACTGCTCGCTAAAGGGAGTGATCCTTGGGTCAATACCTTTCGTCTACAGTGGGCTTCAATTGATCCCAACTATTCCGTTATAGGCATGGTTGGGATAAGTCGATTTAAATATCTGCAGCCTACTTTGAGGTGTTGATAGTAAACTTGTCCGACCGTACCCGTAGGGGAACAAAGCGAATATATCCGACACTACCCTTTTGATTATGAAAGGGACCAATTAGCCTCTTCATAGGACATGCTCAAACAAAAGGGATCACTTCAACCCATACAAAGAGAGCAAACCTTGTTTTGAACTCCTGCTCCTTTGCGACTTATCCCGGATTCATTTGCAATATCGATTTTAAAATTTTAATAGGGGTTGATTCTTCTCACACTGGAGAGTCTCACCTATTTAGATGACGAACAACTTAAGAAAAATGTATTTTTATGAAAAATTTCATGCAACATTAGACTTAAAACTTAGCTATTGTTTATTATTATCAATTCTAGTATTTATCTTTAGCTCGAAACGAATCACGTAAATAACAATACCAATTCCAGTATTGTTTTATATATGTTATATCATCACTGATAAAAAAAAAGTAAAATGCTTTCGCGGTAGCGGGGGGCTAAGACCTAGAAGCGGCCTCCTCATAAACGAGCCACTGACTTTGCTTTTAAACATTAAAGTGCATACTTTTAGGCGCTTGTAGTTTGCATATAATCGAACTCTACTTATAAGCAAACCGGTGAGCTTGCTGGTTCTGTTCCATCTAGGAAAAAGGTTTTAGCATTTGCTTGTTATCGCTTGCAATCAATTTGTTGCTTATATAATCTTTCCACAGTTTTGTTCTATTTTATGCAAACAATTTAATTACTAAATAATTTATGGACATATTTAATTGAATTAAACACTAAATTCATCAGCAATTAAACCTCAGGACACTACAAACTTTATTGACAGTTGATCATTTGAAATTTACAACCGCTCAAAAATATATTTCGGCATAAGTGCGTACATATTAACATATATTTTAGCTACATTCTACATACATACTCAATCTGAAACATCTCTCACAAAGTCTAAGATTGTCGTTGTTGTTGGTGTTAGTAACAATAACAACAGGATTTTGGTCACTTTCTCTTATTGGCCATCTTAAGGCAACCAATATCTAATGTTATTTGAAGCCCAAAATTATTTATTCAATAACCAAAACACCTCAAATTTGATGTTATTTGCATGCCAGGAGCCGTCTGACTATAAATCAATTTTCCTTAGTTATATTTACTATGTATTTATGATTGTAAATGTGTACATAAATGTCTGAAGTAAATTTGGCTCATAGACTAAAGGGAGTACGCATACAAACAAACAATTACGTACATACATCCTTATGTGTGTGATATGTTTCATAGTCTCATATTTGCCATCTTCTAAGATTTATTTTCGTATCCAAGAAACACCTTCAACTTTTGCTAAGCAGATTTATGGTAATAATCTTGTAAGGTGTAGCTGAGCATATTTATATTTATGTATGTTTGAATATTTTTGCTAGTAAAACACAACATTCGTAAATCACTTGAGATTTTATCGATACATGGACAAAGCTGCTTACAGACATCTTAAGAAAGTACAGACAATACACATTAGGGTGGTTTAAACTTTTTTAATTTTTTTTTGCTTAGTAATGTAAAGTTTGGTCTCTATAAAAAAGGTAACATTTTGAGGCGGCACACTAAACTTTAAATAAAAGTTTGATAAAACGGGACACAAAACGGAAAAAATAATAATTGTTTAAGGTATTTTAGAACCTGAACTGTTAAATAATGATTACTAATCGTAATGATTACCTGATTGATCAATTATTTTCTAGAGAATCCAATTTTTAAAGACATTTTTCAGTTAATTAAAAAAATAATCAAATAAAGTTGTTTTGATTGCTTTTGAATGTTTTAGATTTTTTTCTGATTATTTTTTGATACTTTTTGATTTTTTTAGTATTGTTTGTGTATGTTTATGTACTGAAAAAAAGTCCAAAATAACCAAAAATAGTTGTTTTGATTTCTTTTGATTATTTTTGATTTTTGTTTGATTATTTTTGATTTTTTTCGGTATTGTTGATGGGAATATCTATGTGCTTCTACAACAATACTGACAAAAAAGAAAAAAAAATTAAAAATAATCAAAACAACTTTTTATACCTTTCATGAGAATGAAATGATATTATAACTTTGGCCGATGTTTGTAAGTATGAGAAGAAGAAGAGCAAACCACCAATAAGTATACCGAAATGATTTGGGCGGTGAGCTGAGTCTATTTAGCCACGTCCGTCTGTCTGTCTATTTGAACGCGAACTAGTCGCTGAAATTTGTCTAGGGGCAGCCATTTTGCAAAACATTAATCATTTGTCGGAACCAGCAAGATCGAACCAACACAGCGCATAGCTCCCATACAATCGATTTTTCCTTTAAACGGGGTTTGGCCTATAACTCTTGCAATTGAAAAGCTAGGAACGTTAAATTTAGCAAATTTGGTACATTTTATATATGTAATGTGTGTAGTGAAAATCAGCCAAATCGGACCTACAGAATATATAGATCCCATATATTCGATAGTTTCCGTAAATGGGGCTTGGGCTATCTATCTTTAAATTAACAGTTTTGCAGAGTTTGTACTTTTTGTAAGTAAGGATCGGACACTTAAAACAGTGATGCGTATTCCTGAAAGGTATAAGGTCTTCGTCAAAGTCGAAGACATCCCTTTCCTTACATGTTTTTTATTATTTTTTCAATTATTTGGAAAAAAATCAATAAAAATTAAATGTAGTTGGTAATCAATCATTAAATGGACTTTCAAGAGAATAATTAATCAAACCGGTAATATCTACGATTAGTAATCATTATTTAAGAGGTGTGGTTTAAAATTACTTTTTTGTTAAATTAAACCAAACCATTTCTGAAGAGAATAAAAATAATCACCCGGTATGACTCCCAGTAAACCGACATTTTTTTTAGTGACTTCTAAGCTGTTGAATTTTTTAGTAATAATAACAATTATAATAATTCCAAATCGATGACCCACCATCCCGCCCAACTGACACGAGGGGCGCATACACATAACGCTCGGTTTTTTTATATTATATACGAGGTGTGTTCAAAAAGTATCGCGAATTTTGAGTTTTCGCTGGTTACGTATATTCGAATTTCGAATTTTTTGTGGCGTTATGTTGGTACTCATGTCTCTCACTTATGCCGACAAGCTCGGCCATTTTGAATGTTCAGTTAATTGTTGCCAGCTGCTTTGCTTGCACGTGTTTTGGATCGTCTTCGATTTTTACGCGAAATTCGTACCAAAATTGCTCAATTGTGACCAAAAACAGCATCGCATGAACATTGCTAACGAGATGTTAAACTCTGTCCGCGACGACCCAAATTTGCTCCAGAGGGTCATAACTGGTGACGAATCGTGGGTTTATGGTTATGACGTGGAAACCAAAGCTCAATAATCTCAATGGAAGCTGCCGCACGAACCAAGACCGAAAAAAGCGCGCCAAGTTCGGTCGAATGTGAAAGTTTTGCTGACAGTTTTCTTCGATTGCAGGGGCGTGGTGCATCATGAGTTCTTGCCACAGGGAAGAACGGTCAATAAGGAATATTAGCTGCAAGGTATGCGCAGTTTGCGCGAAGCAATCCGCCAGAAACGCCCGGATTTGTGGAAGAACATAAATTGGCTTTTGCACCACGATAACGCCCCTGCTCACGCATCGTTGCTTGTGCGCGACTTTTTGGCCAAAAACAACACACTAATGATGCCGCAGCCACCGTATTCCCCAGATCTGGCCCCCTGTGACTTTTCTTTCTCTAAACTGAAGAGGCCCATGAAAGGACGATGTTACGCTTCTCTTGACGAGAGAAAGAAGGCATCGAAGGAGGAGCTGAACAAGATACAAAAAAATGATTTTTTGAAGTGCTTCGAAGATTGGAAAAGCCGTTGGCACAAGTGTATAATATCTCATGGGGATTACTTTGAAGGGGACAAAATAGATATTCATGAATAAATAAATAATTTTTGAAAAAACACAAAATTCGCGATACTTTTTGAACACACCTCGTATACTTGTATATTGCCGAGTCGTTAAAAGGCAGGGGTTTGTTAAGTGTCGAGATCTAATATTGCTCAGCTACAGAGAAAGACTCATCAGCTGAGTAATACAAGAAATTAAAACATAAAAATAATGTATTAAGCGAAGAAAAAATCAGTTTGATTCTAACTATTGATTAAGCGACGATAGTATCGATTTTTCAATGTTAAAAAGCGAGTCGGAAATATCAAATGTGCTGAAGTGAGTGTTAAAACTTTCACAAAAACATCGGAAAGGCTCATTTAGTTCAAAATTAGTCCCTCACAGCTTCAAGAAAAGAGATTTAAAATGTCTTGATGGCTGAAGGGAATATTAAAGTTTACTTCTCCCAACAAAAATGGGCTAGATACCAACCCGTTTCATAATTTAATCATTAATATTGTTCTGAGCATTTCTCTACGACTAGAAAGGGTATAATAAGTTTCAAGCGATTAGTATAGGGAGGCAAATTAAAGCGAAAAGTAAGATGACAACAAAATTTTGAAACTCCAATTTCTTAAAAAACCTAAGATCAAATTCGAAGAAATTTTCCTGATCAATAGATACATAGCTATAGAATCGGCTGAAAATAGTTGTCGAAAAAAAGTCGAATACTTTTATAAAAAAATTTTTTTAGTTCTTCGAATTTACTTATGGCCTTTTCCTTTTTCTTTTCCAAAATATTTCGGTTACTCCACGGTAACCATCTTCAGGGTAAATTCTGTTAAACGTCCTAATGCTTCGACGCGGAGCTTCACACTCGAATTTATTTTGCCTACATTTTATTCAAACATAGCATATACAATATTTGTTATTTTATTGCGGAAGATCAAATTTATTCGCAGGAAATAAATTTTAAAAAATCATATCTATTTTAAGCCACTTGATTGAGTAATACGCTTAAAAAATTTTCTTCTTCAAAAATCTGTGTTCCGCTTCCGATAATGCATACAACGAAAATTTAAACATTTTTTTTCGGGATATAGAAATCAATATTTTGGAATGGCAAGCTCGCTTTCTTAATCAAAATTTTTATGAAGAATTGCTTCGGATATCGGCAAGAAAAGTTTATAAAGTTAATCGTCAATATGAAACAGTAAAAGAACTTAAAAATTGTATTTTAGCCCATTGGGAGGCCGTTTCAGAAAAATTAATTAAAACATGATTTAAGTCATTACCAAAACAGTAACTGCAAACAGTTTTCACCGCACATATCAGAATCGCATTTCAAAGCGCAGCGAAAAGATTTTTTTCACTTCAGGATAACGCAAAACCAGAATTGACCCCCCCACCTGTTAAATAATGATTACTAACCGTAATGATTGCCAGTTTGCTTAATTATTTTCTTGAAAACCCATTTAGTGATTAATTACTATTCCTTTAAAATGTTAATGATTATTTTCATATTAATTAAAAAAGAATTTAAAAAAATCCAAAAAAAAAAATACCAGAAAAAGTTTTTTTGATTATTTGTGATTTTTTTGTCTATTTTTGTTTTTTTCAGTATTGTTGTAAACGCACATAAATATACACATCATAAATACTGAAAACAAGTAAGGAAAGGGCTGTCTTCGACTGTGCCAAAGACCTTATAAATTTCCAGAATACGCATCCCGGTTTTAAGTGTCCGATCCTTACTCAAAATTAGTACAAACTCCGCAAAACTGTTTATCTAAAAATACATAGCCCAATCCCATTTATCGAAACTATCGATTACATGGGATCTATATATTATGGAGGTCCGATCTGGATGATTTTCACTACGCACATTACATATATAATAAGTACCAAACCTGCAAAGGTTTACGTTCCTAGCTTTTTAATTGTAAAATGTATAGCTCAAAACCCATTTATCGAAACTATCGACAAATGATTAATGCTTACAAATGGCTGCCTTTACCATATTTTATCGAGATATCTCTAAAACTTAGGGACTAGTTTGCGTTCAAACAGACAGACAGACAGACGGACATGGCTAAGTAGACTCAGCTCATCACTCTGATCATTTCGGTATACTTATTGGTGGGTCTATCTCTTATTCTTCTCATGCTTACAAACATCGGACCAAAGTTGTAATATTATTTCATGTTCATGAAAGGTATAAAAATCAAAAATAATTAAAATTAATCAAAACAACTTTTTTTTGATTATTTGAAATTTTTTTTTGATAGTTTCTAATCGTAGTCAATTAACAATTGCCTTTTCCTAAAAACAATTAAAATAATCATTAGCAAATAAAAATGGCGTCTAATTAATTGATTACTAATTACTAATCAAACGGATGTCATCTATACTGACTTCAGTAAGGCATTTGACTCTGTCAATCATGAGCTCCTTATTCATAAACTAGACTTGATGGGTTTTCCATTTCGACTTTTAACATGGCTGGCAAGCTATCTTTCAAACAGGACTCAACAAGTTCTCTTCAAATATAAATTTTCAACGTCGACTGAGGTATCCTCTGGGGTGCCGCAGGGTAGCCATTTGGGTCCACTGCTTTTTTCTCTGTTTATAAATGACTTACCTCAGATTATCCAACATTCCAGAACCCTGATGTACGCGGATGACGTTAAGCTATGCTACACATACTGTCAGAATGACACGGCCTCCTTGAATCTACTTCAGGCTGATTTGGACTCTTTCCAATTATGGTGTGCAAGTAATTTACTTGACTTAAATTTCTCTAAAAGTAAACAAATGACATTTCACCGAGTGAAGCCTGTTCTAACACCTTATATGCTAAATAGTACCCCTTTGGAGCGTATCTCTACTGTAAACGATTTAGGGGTTCTTTTCGATCCGAAACTGAGTTTTAATATGCATATCTCGTCTATTGCTAACAAGGCAATGGGTATACTTGGATTTGTCAAAAGGTGGGCTAAAGAGTTTGATGACCCGTATCTTACTAAGGTCCTTTACACATCGTTGGTTCGTCCAATTCTTGAATACTGCTCATGTGTGTGGTGCCCTGTATATCAAATTCATATAAACCGAATTGAGTCAGTTCAAAAGCAATTTTTAATCTTTGCGCTTCGCGGCCTTAATTGGGATTCTAATCGTCACCTTCCACCCTACAGAAGTAGGCTTCTTCTTATTCGCTTACCGTCTCTGGAAAATCGAAGAATATTACTTGGGGTAATGTTCCTCCACAAGTTGATAATAGGTGAGATAGATTCTTCCGATCTTCTTGGTCGATTGAATTTCGCGGTGCCTGCTAGATCGTCCCGACATTATGTTCCCTTTCATTTGCCAATTTGTCGTCTGAACTTTGTTAAAAATGACCCTCTGCGCATCTGGTGCTCATACTACAATGACTTGTACAGCTGTATCAGTATTGAATGTTCCTTTGCTACTTTACGTAATGCAATACTTGATAATTTAGCCTGAAACAGATTGATGAACCGGGAACACCGCTTTCGAAAATATGCACGCACAGTAATGAAGGATTGGAAACGAATGCTTTCCAACCTTTGGACTGCCTGTCTCTGAGTTGATTGGAATCTAATGCATTCCAACAACGTAAAATTTTTGGTCTCAACGTACCTAATACATTTATTTATTTTAATTTTTGTTTGAGCGAGTGACTTTTTTTTATTGTTTTTTAATTGATTTTAGAGAAAATTTACAACGATTTATACAGTGATGTCACCGAACCGTCGTAGCAAAGCTCAGCGTTTTGTCGATTTTAGTAATAAATTTGTAGCGGTGCGTGGAAAGAAGGCCAACTCAGAAAGTGACAACAACAGCAACACTTTCGCCGATGAGACATACCATAGATACAATAATAACAACAAATTGCCCTTAATGTCACAACTCAGCATGCGCGATAAACGAGCGATTGTTATGCCGGTGGAAACGGATCAAGCGTCATATGAATTGGCTATCGAGGACTCGCGCACCTTCAACAATTAAAACCTAAGGAGCATCAGCATTCCATCTGTATACAAGAAACATATACACAAACACAAACAGAGACACATGAGGATTAGGAGAGGTTTACGCATATTATTTGAATGTTAAAGATTTGAATTATTTGAATGTTTGGAATTTAATTGAAAAAAACATCTACGATCAAATACCTGCCGAACAATTCTACGATGCGCCATATGAGATGCGCAACAACGATGAGGTCTACGAACCAGAACCGACAACCGGAAATGTTATCACCATAAATGGCATATCTGTGCGATGAGCAGAATGCTAATTCAGTGTCAGCGTGTCATTTGTAAAAATTTTACAAAGAGAATACTATTGCCGAAACTAAGTGATAAATTCATTTTGAACAAATTAAAAGCATAAGCTTTCAGAAATATTTTTCATTTAACTATTTTAAAAATTGTTATTCCCTACTGATCAGCAGGTCATAAAAATGTACACACATAGTAGTATGGATTAATGCAGAGTATTCTTACATATGCCATGCATGAGTGTTCGTTTATATTTGATTTGGTTTGGACTGATTAATTTAAATAATTGCGGAAAATTAAGAAGCGCAAAAATTGTATTTAATTGAATGAAAAAAAAACATGCTATGAAGCATGCTTTAATTGAATATTATTAAATAGGACATTGTGTATGTAAATGAACACTTATTACAAAACAAAAAAATTCAAAACGGAATTGAAAAGAAACTTAACAGGTCTGATACAAAAACAGAAAAATCGTTTTTCAAATCGGTTAGTAATGGGAGTATGTAACATTTACACATTAAGCAAATCCAACATTCCCTTTTATAACATCCCACAGATAAAAGTTTAGCTGACAAAAAAAAACATTAGTTCTGATATTCGACAGGTTCTAGAACGGGTCCAAAATATGTCTGATGAAGAATGCTATCAAGTCATATTTGGCTCTATAAGAAAAGTTATGACTTTTGCTCTAATTTTTTCTTCATATAAAAGCCGTTAATAATAAATAACAATTATTGAAACTGATAACGATAATAATTCAATCAAATTATTATATTTAGTCTAGCAATGAATATTTCCTTTAAATTTTAAAGTTTGCTTTAAAGATTATTTATTTTATATATAAAGAAGTTTAGTTCGATCATTTAAGCCGTCAAAAATAGTAATGGACTTTATTACTTAAACTCTTAAACACATAAGGTGAAAGATATATAAACAAAAGAAGAAAAAAAAAACAACAATCAAAACAATAAAAACATAACATAACAAAAACACACAGAAGCGCTGACAATTGTTAATAATAAATATAAACAAACACTTGCAACGCGCTGCCAAACATGCAAACAGACGCACAGAGGCAATGCGCCTCAAGATATGCAAAAGTTATAATGCAGATATGCATTTCGTGGTATCAAACGGAAATATCAATCGTACTTCAACAAAACAATAAAGCTATAAACACACGAACACGCACTCACCCACCCATTCACCCATACGAGTAAGAACAATAGCGGGCGCGCTTGTGTTGCAACGCGTTATGAAAGCGCATACGTGCCTGTGGCACTTGTGGCAAGTACGCTGGTGCTTCTCGTATATGAACAATTATGAAGTACGATGTACTGAAGTTTTTTGTTTTTCCATATATGTATGTATGCGTGTATGCGTGTGTGCGTGTGCCTGTGTGTTTATTGTCGCACACTCTGTTTGACAACAAAAGCGTGAGCAAAAAGCAAGGAAATGGAGATATCAATTTATGTCTCTATGACTGCTTAACTGAATGTCTGTTTACACACACACACACACAAAGTTACAGCCAAAACAGGAAATCATATATACATACCGTTGAGAGTGAATATATGCATAAAGTCATTTGAAACATTGACGTCGTAACTAAGTGTGCAATTGTACAAACAACAACACTCACCTCAGCGAGCGCAAACTGAGTGGCAGTAACAATAGCATAACATATCCTGTTGCTTTTCCTACTGATACCGCCATCGCCATCACAGCCAAAGCTTGTTGTGCCACAAAAGTATGCAGCCGCATGTATGCATAATACTCTTACCCACACTTACGCACACTTATTGATGCATTTGTAGTGGCACTAACAGACTTTTGAGTGTCGCTGAGATGCTGACATTTATAGTCAAAACAATCAGGCAAAGACAATTTGTAACTGTAGCAACAACAAGTACAGCAAAAACAATGAAACATTTCGTTTGTTCTCCTTATTATTTGGCTAGCAAAACGAGCAAACGAACACGTGCAACATCCAGTAGACAGGCTGGCAGACAAACATTAACGCACAGTATTGTGCCATATAATTGCAGCAAGAAATTTTCAGGTTGTGCAGGTTATCAGCGCGCCTTTAGACCTGATCAGCGGATTAACGACCATTTATCAAATTAAAATCGAAATCTTTGCAACAGCAAATCAGCCGATCCACTGCTCAATTTTCTTTTATTCAAGTTCTGGAACATCATATCTGTCTCTTAGCGGGCTATATTGGTATTTTTAAAGTGATGCTTAAAGAAAAACTATGTTTGATTATATTTTACATTTATAAATAGTTTTCTGCTTTTGGGTTTTTATTCAACCGCGTAGAATATTGAGAGAGAGAATAAAAGGTAGATAGGTATAAAGAGAGGTAAAGGAGGAAACGAGATAAGTGGGGAGGTTAAGTTACTCCCCTCTCCCTCTGAAATCGTCGCTCATCCCACTCTTGCTCCCACTTCTCCGGCTACCTCTTTTCACCTCTCCCACCTCCCTCTGAAACTGCCACTCTCCGCTCTATTGCTCCCACTTCTCCCGCTACCTCTTTTCACCTCTCCCATCTCTCTCTGAATCTACCGCCCATACCTCATCCCTCTTTTCTTCACACTTTTCCTCTTCCTCTTTTCTCTCTCTCTATACATTTCTATATATTAGTCTCCCTGTCAATATCCCATTAGGATTATGGAGTAAATAAAGGAGAGTAGAAAAGTTGGAGCAGTCGGAAAAGTCAGCATATGGAGCACGTCGTTAAAAGGATATGAGAGAGCTTAATGAAAAGGAAGAAGAAGAAAAAATAGAATATGATAAAGTGCAGAGAAAGCGTGAGATGAGATATAAGGCTCCGTCAAATAAAGTTAAGCAAAACCAAAATCTCTGCCAGGGTTAGGAAGGATCCTCGATGCCATTCGAAAATGATTATTCTTTCAGTTTTCAATCGGTTGGTGTTGTTACACGTTTAAGTTTCCAGCCAGGATTCGGAGGTTTTTGCTTCCTGAATTGTCGTGTTTGGCAGATAATCTCTCTTGTCGCTCCAACTTTACATTACAAGTTAGTCGTGTCCTATATAACGTGTGCTCTTTTTTTTGCTTTCCTGTCATATTCGGATCATTAAGAGCTCTAATTCACTCATCAACAAATTTCGAATCAGTTTCGCAAGATTACGCGGTTGACTGGAGAATGAAACTGTCCCGCATAAACTTTTATTACATGGCTTATGACCTGCAAATAACAGCTTCCGTTTTAACTTCATGCAGTTTTGATCCATTCACCTACCAGACCTCTGAATGAGGGTTAGTAAGGCATATCTCCGCGGCCTAGGAGCATTAGAATATACTTTCAGTAAGATGTGTTTGTCGCAACATTTACGATCTGAAGTTTCAGGGTGCAGAAAAGTAGTTCGTGTAGTAGAAAGGCTGGTATCGGGGCGTACCGAATTTATTCCGTCAAATAATTCTTCACATCCGCCCAAAAACTTCCGGTAATTGCTTTACGGTGACAACAACTTGGCTTGAAATGTCCCCACTTGATAGAATGCTTACTTGTTTGGGCTTTAAAAAATTTACAACTTTCTTCAACACCCTGTAAAACAATGAAAGCGTTTTTTTCTTACAAACGTTTCTATTTAACCTTTGCCTTTAAAGAGCTTTATATTTTTGTAAAGGTGTTAGGACATGACGCATTTCGGCTATATATGCCATTAACCTGTCATATCAACTTTAGCTTTGATTAAAATTTTATTAAAACCAATACCCTGTATTAAAAAAAAAAGTGTGACTATGGTGCTTAAAGCCTTAATTATCATTAGCACATTATTATCTGAGTAATTAAATTATTATTTATTAAGTTTAATTTTGTTGTTGGTTTTATGGTCTGTTCATTTTTACATATTTTTGTGAGTATAACGAGCTCAAGACCAGTTGATAATAATTCTTAGTTAATTATTATTATTTTTGATTAAAGGAAAAATTTAAAGCAACAAACATATACAGGCTATAGTTGTAGTACTATTTCGAAAACAGCTACGATTTCTCGTCAGACTAATTCGTATAGTTTTGTTATTTTCAGAGGATCTTGTGGAGATCGAATCCACTCACTCTGATTGCCAGCTCGTTATACTTACAAAAATATTAAGTTTAATAATAAAATATAGAAATTATAGAGAAAAAAAGAAATTTGGATGTTTTTACAGGGTGTCAATATATATTTTTTTTAAATATCATAAGGTAAGTGTTCCATCTGTGCTTGAGCATTTTCTAATATTTTCATTCTACACACACAATGATAGGCTCTAATGTTCAGTATATGAATTCCTTGTTGCTGTTTCGTGACTAAAAACTTCGAAATATTGATCGCAGTTCCTTAATTTTCTAAATTTTAATATTTTTGTTTTTTTTTTCGGTGAAACTTTGCTAAGAACTTTCGTTAAAACTAAAAACTTTGTTAAAGGAAAAAAAAAAACCAAAAAAATATCGAAAACATTTCTTTATAATTCCTGTAGCGATTTGGTTGCACATCACTGTAATTATTAACAAAAGTTACGCACCGGGGCGTATGAGCAACATAAACTGGCATGATAAAGTGCGGCGTAGCAAAGAAGCCAGCGTGTGTGTGTGTGTGTGTGTCAACAACAAAGACGAATGCGCACTCGAGATATTAGTAAGCAAAACGAATAAGTGACGTAACAATTGGCATAACATTGCCAACTTCAAAAGGGTTTAACAACAACAACAACAACAATAGCATATCAAATGCATAGACGAACTGTCAACAGTAAATCGAGCAAATAAGCAACAATTCAAAACCTGCGCTTCGTTTATTAGAGTACACTCACATATCCATATATACTTATCAAACACATACAGAACCACATTCATATATCTATGCATTGTATCAACTGCAACAAGTGTGTCTGTGCATCAAACAGTTGTGCTAGCAAATTTTTTGTTTGTATTGCCAATTGTGCCTGAAATGCTTTATTACACCTTCGGCTTGAAAACGGAAAGTGTTTTCACATACGCTCACTTCCGCTGGCTGCTGTCCCTCCAGCTGTCTGTATGCCACTCATAGTAACTGTAACTTCTTATCATTTATCTAGATTTGTGTGTGCGATTTTCAACACATCGAGGCTTACATACATATACCCCGCCTTTTCTCTTTTACGCTGCATTTCATCAGCTTAGCAAAACATTTCACACTTGAAACTCGCAGCGGCTATATGGAAAGACACAGCATGTTCGCACCTTTTGCGGAGATTGTATTGTTACTTTTTCTTTGTTTTAAAATTTTTTATCGCTTACATTTCCTGCCATCCATTTCTGTGTAGTCTGCTGTTAATATGAAATTCAGAAGTTTTTGAATTGCTTTGTTTAAATGTATTCAAATGCATATTTTTTCTTTTTCTTTTGCAGTTATCAATCAAACTTTGTTGAGATGTTTATTTTGAATTCAATTCCTATATATATAAGCTCAGCTGATGACGCTTTTATTTCAAGAAAGGACAAGAAACGAAAGGGTTTGCAGAGCTCAATAGTAAAATAATCAGCACGTACAATGTTAAACCTACTAAGTTAGGTTAGGTCGAGACGGAAAGGTTTTCAATATTTTCAACCAGATACATGTTAGCTAATTTTTTCTTTAAATTGTTATATGTAAAATTGATTTGAAGTCTGAATATTAACCCAATAGTAGCCAAATCAACTGTTTTTAGAATTTTTTTCTGTCTGTCTGTATGTTTGGGCGCGCATCACTCAAAAACTGCTAAATGTAATTGAATAGAAGTTTTACCGTTGTGTTACTAGATGATTAAGTTAAAGTTTGAAATATCCTTTGTTTCGATACCTTAACCAGTTTAGGAGATATCGACCGATATGTGGACCAAGGTGATCAAAATGTGTTTAGTACAATATGGGTATCAAACGACAGGTAATAATGAGTGCTGCAATTAAGTACCATGTATTATTTGGTATGGGATATAACACTGCGTTACAAACACCAGCTTTAGTTCTGTCCTATGAACCAAATATACTTTTTCGGAAAGGGAAGGAAAAATAAAAATACACGTGTATCGGCGATTTTTATATACCCGTCAGAATTTTTTTTTATGTGTGAAAGACTTTGGAGCGATTTTTAACCATTTTTCCGTGATCCAATCGAGCTGAATTTTTGAAGGCAGACTCGTGGAAATATCTGTATCTCGCAAAATTTTTCAAAAAATTTATATTTATCAATTCTCAGATTTTCCTTAATATTTTTTAAAAAAGCAAGTTTTTTTTCACTTTTTTCGGCATAACTTGAAGGGACTCCAAATTTTTAAACTACTAAAGCGTCTTTCTTTCACACAGGCGGACAGACGGACATGCAAACCAGACGTGTACATGAAAATCGCCGATACACGTGTATTTTTATTTTTTCTCCCTTTCAGAAAAAGTATATTTGGTTCATAGAACAGAATGTGTGTAACGCGGTGTAGTGACTAAAATCGGACTTAGTCTGTTATTAGTTTTGAGACGCAGCGAAGCCAGCCGTTTTCGTAAGCACTTAGCGACTAATGTATAAAATAACAAAAGCGTTATTTTCGTAAATGACTTATGAACAAAACAAGTAATGAAGGCTAAGATCGGGTGAAACCGAACCATTTATACCTAGTAGTGATCTACTATGGCATACCAATTTACGCAGGTCTATTTGAATACTTTTCAGCTCGTATTATAAAGCCAGCTCATTGTTTTCAATAAAACACTTTTTTTATGAGTTTTGAGGAGTAAATTAATTTAAAAACAAGGAAAGGGCTGTCTTCGACTGGTCCGAAGACTTTATACCTTTCATGAATACGCATCATGGATTTAAATGTCCAATCCTTACTCACAATTAGTACAAACTCTGCAAAACTGTTAATTTAAAGATACATAGCCCAAAACCCATTTATCGAAACTATCGATTGTATGGGAGTTATGAGCTGTATTGCTCCGATCTTGCTGATTCCGACAAATGATCAATCCCATGCAAAATCACGGATCCATACAAAATTTGATCAAGATATCTCAAAAACAGAGGGACTAGTTTGCGTACAAACAGACAGATGGACATGGCTAAATCGTCTCAGCTCACCGCCCTGGTCATTTCAGTATACTCGGGACCTACAGATTTTTGCCGAGTAGAAACGGCATCTACAAAGAAGATGCATTTTCGCTGTGAAGCCTTCCAGTGCAGAAAGAAACTCGGAGAGTTTGCCAAACCACTGCTGAGGGCGCCCGCGTTTTGAAAAAACTGTTTTCAAACCACTTTTGATGTTACCTGTCCCAGGACTCGAACCTTAGACCTTCGGTGTGGTAGGCGGGCAACACTACCACCACACCACGGCGGCTGCCATTAATTTATTTGTATATAAATAGCTTCCCTACCAACAACTGCTAACCACATTTTTTCAAAATACCAGTACATGCACATTTTATGTTTGAAAAATGTGCATTCAAATAGTAAGACGGATAGACAGACAGCGGACATGGCTTAATCGACTCAGTTCATCGTTCTTATTATTTCAGTTTACTTATTGATGGGTCCTTGTCTTCTTCTTCTCATACTTACAAACATTTCATGTTCATGACAGGTATGAAAATCAAAAAAGGTATATAACTTATCTATTGCAGTGGGGTATTAACTACTTGCCCGGATATTTTGCTTGTGTTTTATCCGATTTTTTCTAATTTTTGGCAGCAGTACACTACATACTACTCGTATTGAAAAGCAGCTGAACAACTTTGATTGAAATATCTATTTCAAACTACAAGCAATCGCCTTTGAAAATAGCAGAATTTTTATGCTGAAAAGTGGTCGGCGCTATGCCTACTCCCACAAAATTCACAAAATTTGTTTGCGGTTGATTTTTCCTTTAAAAGCTTATTACGTGTGTAAGATCTTACAGATATAGATTGTAAAGTTATAGAAATATCGCGTTTTACATTTTACAAACAAAATTTTCAGAACTATGTTAAAACACTTGGCGTGGCCGTTGACCGATTTCGTCCATATTTACAAAAAACATTTACCTTTTCATATTCAACATTTTCGCCAAATATTGTTTCGATAAATAGTTTGTTACCGGAGTTATGGCTTAAAAAGTTTTGTGGAATTATCCACTATAAAAAGGGTGGGATCACGCCTATTTTCGAAAATTTATATTTTTCCACTTTCTTTGTTCACGTACACTTCGAAAGTAAAATAGAATAAATAGATATAAAGATATAGTAAGGAAGTAATGAATCTACTCCTCTTCGCTATTCTACCAGCTTATGTAGCCGCCGTAGTGTGCAGGTAGTGTTGCCGGCCTACCACACCGAAGGTCCATGGTTCGAGCCCTGTTACAGGTAACATCAAAAGTGATTTGAAAAAAGTTTTCCAAAACGGGGTCGCCCCTCGGCAGTGGTTTGGCAAACTCTCCGAGTGTATTTCTGCCATGACAGGCTTCTCAGAAAATATTCGTCTCCTTTGTAGATGCCGTTCGGAGTCGGCAAAAAAAAAAAAAAAAAAAAAAAAAAAAAAAACTGTAGGTCCCAACAATTTGTAGGGAAAATTCAAATCGGCACACCACAAATTGGAAGAGAAGCTTGGCGCAAAAATCTCTTAGGAGGTTTATGATGATATACCTGTTGTATATCGCGCCCTAGAGAGATACAGATGTAGCATAACTTCTAAGTACTATTGCTCTAGATTACTTTAGCTTGAGATGGGCATTCGCCTTTTTAGCATCCATCTGGACCTTGCTACTTTGAAGTTAATTCTGAAAGTGTCTAGGGTTAACAGTCCTGTATCTAGTTTTACTGTAGTTCTGTCTAAGGTTCGATATACAGAACAACGGTTCTAGCAGAGAAAAATTCGTAGAAAATTCTAAAGGGAATAGGGAAAAGTATTTGAAATATCGTCAACTTTGGAATCGAGTACCGAAATGGAAGATGGCTTCAGCAGCTTTGGGAAAACCACATTCTGAGCATACAGGTGAGACCTGGATGCAGGTACAATAGACGGCTTTTAAAATATGGAACGCCACCTTTAAGCAATGCATAAGTTGTCCGGCGATGGGAGACGGTTCCAAAATTTAGTGCGATGGTATCAGGTATGGTGCATCATTAATTTTTTAATACTAATCCGTACAACAAAAAGAAAAAGGTTCCACGAATAAGAGCTAGAATTTCTGGTAAGAATCATTATCGTTACTTTGAAGCCAGGCTTGCAATCATTAAGGAACGTTGCTGAAATTTGAATTTAAATCAATAAAACTTCAGCTTACATTCTAAATTGGATCAGATTTCTTATGGGTTAAAAGTGCTCACCTTCACCAATTCACATAGCAATTTGCGTTTACTGGTAGTCAATAAAGGGAGTAAACGACCTTATTTAATAATAATTACTTTTTAAACAAAAGAAGTGACTCTTTGCGTCGCTTTGTGTTTTACATAATAATCCCACAAAACGCTTTTTATTATAATTCACACTGAAATCGTATCTCACAACCAACAAGCAAGAGAATTGATACGGCGAGCGTCTTTCCGATAAGTAACTGGATGTTTTGTTGGAAAATGTGTTCTTTATTCTCAAAATTTTTAAAATTTTGAAAATTTATTTTAGCTGAGCTATTTGTTCGGAAGTACTTTTAGAAATGCTAGATTGCAATTGACTATCTTAAAGTATACTTTTTATAGTTACTGAATTTTAATGCTTCATACTAAAATATATTTCTAAATTTCTGAATTAGAATTGACGATTCTGAATCACATTTCACGATTTTTGAAGCATAGTTTTTGTTCTGAAAACCAATTTACGGGTTGTGAAGAACAGTTTCTGAATTTCATTTGGCTATTATGAAATATAATTTACATATTTAGAAGTACAATTGACAATCTTTCTTTAACGTTTCTGAAGTGCAAGTGACTCTTTTAGGATTTATCTAACGATTTCCCAAATACATTTTAAGACTTCTGAAGTATAGTTGATTATTCTGGGTCGCACTTAATGACTTCTGAAGTACAATTGACTATTTTAAAATGCGTTTAACGGGGCCGGAACCGAACCTGACTATTTAAGGTTATATTTTACAGTTTCTGAAATTCAATTAAAAGGCGAAATTCAGTTGACTGCTCTGAAATACACTTTCACGTTGTCCGAAATACATTTTACGGTTTCTAAGTGCATTTAACTATTCTGAAACACACTAAACGACTTCTGTTCCACAGATGATTACAAATCACTATGCTACAGAATATTTTACAGTTTCTGAATTGCAATTTACTCTACTGAAATAGATTTAACGATATCTGAAATAAGTTTGACAGTTCTGAATTATACTTCACGACTTCTCAACCAAAATTTATTGTTTTGAAATATATATCACGGGTGCTGAAAAACAATTTACATATTATGAACTAAAATGTACTATTCTGAAATATAATTTACGGTTTCTAAATTCCACTCGGAAAATATGTAGTCTGGAGATTTGAGATCCTATGCGGTAGTTCTAAGTTTCTCAAAATCAATTTATTCCACTTTAAATATATACAAATGCTTGTACGGCACATATTGTTACATACAGACATACATACATTTTCCTTAGCATACATATATTTACGCTTGATGTAAGTTAAACTATTTCGTTTAAACTCAAAGTAAAATTTCTTATGCCAAATGAAGCGTATCTGTAATGCTTCAACATCGCTTAGTTGATTGCATTCATTCATGCCTGACAATATCCCAAAACAACTACAAACACAATGCTATTGTTTGCCCAAAAGTATTTAAGCAAAAGTGGTCCCTTGTGTCATTCACTTTTACAGATCTAACAAATTGGGCACTTAAGGTGCATTTAAGAAGGTGGAAGTTGGTAGAAGCAAGGTGTAAGCGACGTTAAGGCAGCGGCTACATAAAGTCAGCTGAGGTATTTAAATAGATGTGTCCATGCGTGTGTACGAATGCGTGTTTAGGGAATAATGAGACGGAAATTAAGTCCATTAGCAATTGGAAATACAATCAATAATTAAGCTAGAGATGCACAGACAAGCAGATGCGGAATTGTTAGTGTATGTGCTGGAACTGGGGAGCGGAAGATGCGTGCTAAAGTAAAGCAGACACACATAGTAAGTGAGGGTAAGTTGAATTGGCAGGTCCAGCAGGAAGTTCGAAAGTACCACTTTTTTATAAACTTGGGCTTAAAAGCTCTGGCAAGATCTAGTACAACTAGATGGCAGCCATCTGCTATTGATAGCGCTGCATAAGCTTTGACAAACGGGGCCTAAGATCGCTTGGTATGGAGACAAAATAGTAAGTTTTACGCAGAATGTTGACCAGAGGAAGACCCTGGTGTCATCAATAAAAGAAGAGCGTACTAAACTCGCCACATTATTTTAAAGCATAGTGACGTATTCATTACAGTGGGTTCCTTTTTTTCGCTTAGTATGGGGGTTGGATGCTTCCGCCCCCTAGTATTCCTGTAAAAATCGCAATCATCGCACTTTTCTATCAAAGTTATTATATAAAAAAACCACTAGAAGTCTATAAACTATCTGATTATTTGAAATATGTTACCTTCACATGGCGCGCTGCGCCATTAAACTCCACGTCATGCCACAGCGCACACATCAACAAATCGCTAACACTGCTAAAAACCAAAGCAAATGCTTATATAGGGTTTAGTATTCACATACATATACGAGTATATAAATATGTATTCATATAGGTTTTTAATCAGCGTTAACACTTACTCCTAGTTTACAGTCCCAAGTAGGCCCAATATGGAACTCTGACTTGTGACTAGAATTTTCCGAATGAAATGTAACTAGTCCTAAATAGATAACAATTTGAACAGAAACTATTTCAGATACTTGAAACATCAGGGGTCTATGAAACCTACTTACAATTTTGGCATATCCCATAAAGAAGAGATAGTATAGGTATTGACTCAGAAACTTAAAAACGGACTTGATCGGCAAGCGCATGGTTTCGGGTTTGTCACGCTTTAACAGCACCGTTTTTAAAAAGTTGAAAAAATATCATTATTTATATCTTGTACGGCAAAATAGTTCGCTTACCACTTTCTAAAACCATTCAATATACTTAAGAGTTAGTTCCCAACTATCAAGTTTTACGGACGGGTACATATGTAAAAATTGTATCACATTGAAGCGCGCCCATTCGACATTATTGTTCGTTATACGTTCTGGTCTATTGCGGACGGAATTCGATATCGGATCACTGCGCAACAAAAACATTGGATAACGATAGCAAAGTCAACAGCAGCTAAAAGTTAAAACGTTTTTATGAAAACAAAATACAATCAAATGTAATTAGAAAAAAAAAAATTAAATAAAATATTTTGACCTTTAATGATAAGAATAATAACGAGCTAGAACTTTGACAATGAATCAGTAATTAAATCAATGACAGTCAATACATGTTTAATTAGTATAGTGTATTATCATTATGGTAGAGCTTTCTTAGGGTAGGTTCTGAGGTTTAAAATACTGCAGGCCTCATATAGAGCCAGGGTTGGGTGACTTAGAGTCAAGGCGAATTTACTTATAGGTGATATCATAAGAACATATGAGCAGCAGCGTCTAGTGTCAAAATAAAAAATTTCTATGCAATTTGATAGGAGAAGCCGCGAAAGCAAAAACAAAACACATAAAAAAATTGTGTGTATACAGCAATGAATTCGCCGCGATATCACCTGATATAAATCCGCCTTGCTTAGAATAAAAAACTTCTAAAAGAAAAAATACACTTTTATTTGTTATTCATAATTATTTGATGAGTGAAATATTATTGGTTATTCAAAAAATTTTGAATAAAAAATAAAATTAAAATTTTTATTCAAGCTTTTGAAAATGAAAAAAACGCATCGAGATACAGCAAAATTATACCCGTATGTGCATATAGACATAATGCGTATTTGTAAGGATTGCTTAGGTTATTTCTGTATAAATTGAGATGCACTGAGTTTATTTCAATTCGAGACCATTGCTGCATAAAATAAGGCTAATTAGGGACTGCTTGGTGGTTTTCAGGGGATTTCGGGAAAGTTTAAGGGTAAATTTTTGGATTTTTCCAGCAACATTTCGTAATTGATTGATGGATTATATTAAGACTTTTTGGGTCCATATTTGAATAATTTTAGAAATCTCTGTGGGACTTTTTCGGAGAAATTAGTTCAAAAAAGTCTCGAAATGATTATAAAATAGTTCCGAAAACAACACCGAAATGACCCGGTAAAGCCTGCAACACAATTCATTATATGTCCCGAAATTACCCTGGAAAAGACACAAAATGGTTCCTAAAACTATCCCGAAAACATCGAGGGAATCCCGCCAAAAGCCTTATTTTGTCCAGCAATGGTCTCAAACTTGCATCCAATCAACTCAGTGAATCTCAATTTATACATAAATAATCAAAATAAATCGTTATAAATACACATTATGTCTGTATGCACATACGGGTATAATTTTGATGTATCTCGATGTTATTTTTCATTTTCAAAAGCTTGAATAAAAATTGAAATTTTATTTTTTATTTAAATATCTTTTGAATAAGCAATATAATTTCACCCATACCTCAATTTTTTTTTTGAAACAAAAATACATTTTTATTCGTTATTTTTTCGTCACTCGTCACTGAAATTTTTGAAAACGCCCATTCCTGTTTAGAGCTAACTAAACAACCCGAACATAGGGAAGCTTGCAATGGGCAGATAAGAAAATCGAAAGTAAACAAAATAAAATAAAATGAAGTAAAGTAAAATAAAATAAAAACAAAAAGATAAATAAAATGAAGTAAAATAAAATAAAGTAAAGTAAAATAACATAAAATAAAATAAAATAAAATAAAATAAAATAAAATAAAATAAAATAAAATAAAATAAAATAAAATAATATAAAATAAAATAAAATAAAATAAAATAAAACAAAATAAAATAAAATAAAATAAACTAAAATAAAACAAAATAAAATAAAATAAAATAAAATAAAATAAAATAAAATAAAATAAAATAAAATAAAATAAAATAAAATAAAATAAAATAAAATAAAATCAAATAAAATAAAATAAAACAAAATAAAATAAAATAAAATAAAGTAAAATAACATAAAATAATATAAAATAAAATATAATAACACAAATTAAAATAAAATAAAATAAAATAAAATAAAATAATATAAAATAAAATCAAATAAAATAAAATAAAATAAAACAAAATAAAATAAAATAAAATAAAGTAAAATAACATAAAATAATATAAAATAAAATATAATAACACAAATTAAAATAAAATAAAATAAAATAAAATCAAATAAAATAAAATAAAATAAAATAAAATAAAATAAAATAAAATAAAACAAAATAAAATAAAATAAAATAAAATAAAATAAAATCAAATAAAATAAAATAAAACAAAAAAAAATAAAATAAACTAAAATAAAACAAAATAAAGTAAAATAAAATAAAATAAAATAAAATAGAATAAAATAAAATAAAATAAAATAAAATAAAATAATATAAAATAAAATCAAATAAAATAAAATAAAATAAAACAAAATAAAATAAAATAAAATATAGTAAAATAACATAAAATAATATAAAATAAAATATAATAACACAAATTAAAATAAAATAAAATAAAATAAAATCAAATAAAATAAAATAAAATAAAATAAAATAAAACAAAATAAAATAAAATAAAATAAAATAAAATAAAATCAAATAAAATAAAATAAAACAAAAAAAAATAAAATAAACTAAAATAAAACAAAATAAAGTAAAATAAAATAAAATAAAATAGAATAGAATAGAATAGAATAAAATAACGTTATTGTATAGGTATTGGGCATGGACTGTCTCACAACGGCTGAGGAAATAGAAGAGGCCGTTCGAAGAGAGATCGGAGAAAGCTCAGGCCAAATCCGTATCTCTCTTTTCGCCGTAAATCAGAGAGAGCAAAAGAAAGCTGTTGTCGAAGTGGACGAAGGTCCCGGAAGCCAACTGCTCAAAAAAGGAAAAATTCCCATCGGCTGGATCCAATGTAGGATCAGACAGCGTGCGGAAGTGCAACGCTGCTTCAGGTGTCTCGGCTACGGACACCGACAGGCTGGCTGCAATGGGCCCGACAGGAGGGACGCGTGCTGGAAGTGTGGGAACTCTGGCCACAAATCCTCATCCTGCACTGAAAAGGCAAAATGCTACCTTTGCACCACGGGAAACCTCGATCATCTTCCCGGGTCTGGAGCATGTAGCACGTTTAGAGAAGCACTTGCTTCGGCGAAAGCCAAACTGTCGCCCCAATGACCAGCGTGATTCAAGGAAATCTGAATCGATGCAGGTTCGCTGATGAACTGCTAGACCAACTGGTCCTTGATCACCAAATAAACTATGCAATCATCAGCGAACCTTACACGGCCAGAGACAGCTGGTACATTGACGAATCTGGCGCTGCTGCTATCTGGATAGTGGACGCCAATACCAATGTTACTAATCGTGCTGCCGGGCATGGCTACGTCCGTGTAACTGTAGCGCGAACAACTCTTGTTAGCTGCTACCTGTCACCAAATGACCCCATTCAGAGGTTCAAAGAAAAGCTGGAGCTATTAGAAGACGACCTACGGGACCAAACGGGCAACCTGGTCATCGCTGGAGACTTCAACGCTAGAGCAATAGAATGGGGCATGCCTCAAACTAATACCAGGGGAAAACTAATTCTGGAAATGGCAGCCCGACTCGGTGTGGTCGTACTGAATACGGGCACGACCCCAACATACAGGCGCCCGGGCTTTGGGTACTCGATCCCCGACATAACGCTCGTCTCGGAGAGACTCTTTCCAAACGCGGTTGGGTGGAGAGTGATGGAGGACCTTACTGGCAGCGACCACAACTACATCACCTTCCAACTCGACCATCCTGGTCAGAGACCGGCAGCGAACGCATCATACAAAACCCGTAGATGGGATGCAGCTAAAGTTGACGCCACCAGGTTCACCGGAACAGTGCTGGCGAAAGCCAGACGGATAACCGACGGCACCAATACGCCACATGCGGCGGTTGAAGAAACCATGCAATGCATGCGCCATGCTTGCAACGTCTCTATGCCACGAATAGGAACGTGGCGAGGCAAGAAGCAGGTATATTGGTGGAATAGCGAAATCGCGGAACTCCGGAAAACATGTCACAGAATGCGAAGACTGGCGACGCGCTCACGTGGCAGATCCGAGGCTCTTGAAAGGGCGAAGGCGTACAAGGGGGCGAAAAAGGCTCTCGGCGCCGCCATAAAAGCAAGCAAACTAAGATGCTGGAAAGAGCTCTGTAAGGAAGTGGATCAAGACCCCTGGGGACAAGGGTACAAAATAGTTATGAAGAAACTTCGACCACCAAATCAGACGATGGACGAAGATGACATGAAGAACATCGTGGAAGCGCTATTCCTCACGCAACTTACTAGAGAAGAGGAACATGCAGCACGAGATGACCGCAACGTGGTACCTTTCAATGAAGAAGAGCTAGAAAGAGCCCTGCGTAGCATGAGGGCTGGTAAAGCCCCAGGACCCGATGGAATACCTGCGGAGGCAATCAGATTAACTGCTAATAGTTGTCCAGAGCTCTTGTTACACATGTATAACAAATGTCTAGAAGCAGGTGTCTTCCCCGCCAGATGGAAGACAGCACGGCTCGTCCTCATACCGAAAGGCAAAGGGGACCCAAGCTCTCCATCATCCTTTCGCCCACTATGTATGCTCGACACAGCGGGAAAAATGATGGAGAGCCTTATAAAGCAACGTCTAACAGCAGCCATAGAAGACGAGGGTGGACTCTCCCACCGGCAACATGGCTTTCGGAGAGGGCACTCCACAATAGACGCCATAGCAGAAGTCGTAGAGGCAGTCCGGAAGGCCGAGATGGCAAGCCATCAAGCAAGGCCGGTGGTACTATTGGTGACGTTAGATGTTAAAAACGCTTTTAACTCTGCCAGGTGGGAAGACATGCTTGATGCATTAGAACGCTCCTTTAAGGTCCCGATATACTTGTTAGATATATTGAGGGACTACTTAAGAGACCGTTGGCTAATCTATGAAACGACGCAAGGCCAAAGAAAGGTGAAGCTAACAGGCGGGGCAGCACAAGGGTCGGTGCTCGGCCCTGATCTTTGGAATGCTACCTATGACAGTCTCCTTCGAATGCAGATGCCAGAAAGCACTTTTCTAGTTGCTTTTGCAGACGACGTGGCTGCGGTGATAACAACACGAAACTGCGACCTGGCACAGCTTAAGCTGAACCAAGTGATGCGCAGTGTAGACGAGTGGATGAATAATCACGGCCTCCAACTGGCTACAGCCAAGACAGAGATCGTGATACTAACGAAAAGAAGGATTCCCACAATCACCAACATGAATGTTGGGGATCAACAGATAGAGACGCGCCGCTCTACGAAATATCTAGGGGTGAAATTGGACAACAAGCTGACCTTCTCGGAGCATCTAAGAAGCTCCTGCGAGAAGGCTGTGAAGACCATCGCAAGTCTGAGTCGGCTAATGGCAAATACAGGTGGACCAAAGCCATGCATAAGAAAGCTGCTGGCGTCCGCCTCAGATTCTATACTGTTGTACGGTGCAGAAGTCTGGGCGGACGCAATGAAATTTGGGAAGTATCGGGCCGCTATTACCGCAGTCCAACGTAGAGGGGCCCTGAGAATCGCCTCAGCATACCGCACGGTCTCCGCAGATGCTGTTCTGGTCATCGCGGGGACTATACCGATATATCTCCTCGCTGAGGAAAGAAAAATGACTTACGACACTCGTGCAGAGGTACGTAGAGACGTTGCTGCAACGCAGGCGCGTGGTGATTCGATCCGGCGGTGGCAACTACAATGGAGCAGCAGTGCTGCTGGAAGGTGGACCAGGGTATTAATCCCCGAACTAGAACCTTGGCTGAACCGACCTCATGGAGAAGTCGACTTCTACCTGACCCAGTTCTTAACCGGACACGGTTATTTCCGTGAATATCTCCATAGAATGGGCAAAGTTCAAACCCCGAACTGCACCTACTGCGGAGCCATAGACGACGTACGCCACACCTTCTTCGAATGCGAGCAATTTGCAGAAGAAAGAAGGCGGGTGGAAGAGACAATTGGCGAACTTTCCCCGGGCAGTGTCATTCGCAAGATGACCTGCGAAAACGTTAGATGGGACATAGTCAGACGATACGCGAGGAATGTCCTCCTTGCGAAACGGGAAGACGGTTGTCTAGCCAGTTAGCGTGAGAGTAGCCATAGAGCTCACGTAACGCGCTTCCTTACCTGAAGTAATGCTAAGCGCGGTCCCAGGTAAGGAAGAATGCGCGGGCCGTGGGAGGTTAGGTTTTAGTGCGGTATACTTCAAGATAAGAAGGAGTCCCACACTCGGAGAGTTCCGCTGCTAAAGAATCTAGTAACGAGGGCTCAAACCCGGTTAGTGCATAAAGCATTTCCTCCTCCCACGAACACAAAAAAAAACAAAAAAAAAAAAAAAAAAAAAAAATGAAAGGAAATAAAGTAAAATAAATAAAATAAAATAAAATAAAATAATATAAAGTAAAGTAAAATAAAATAAAATAAAATAAAATAAAATAAAATAAAATAAAATAAAATAAAATAAAATAAAATAAAATAAAATAAAATAAAATAGAATAGAATAAAATAAAATAAAATAAAATAAAACAAAATTAAGTAAAATAAAAAAAAAAAAATAGAATAGAATAAAATAAAATAAAGTTAAGTAAAACAAAGTAAAATAAAATGAAACAAAATAAAATGAAAGGAAATAAAGTAAAATAAATAAAATAAAATAAAATAAAATAAAATGAAATAAAATAATATAAAATAAAATAAAATAAAATAAAATGTGCATTATAATATAAGTCTATATAAAGTCATTTTAATTATTTCAAAAATAGAGAACTTTTAATTTGCTTTTGGTCAGAGACTTACCTGACTCATTAAGCTCAAGTTTCCACCCACTTTTTTGCTGTTTGAGTGGCATGCACCGATTAAGAGTTTATTCGTTTTTTGTTTTGTTGAAAATTGAAGTTTTTGCTCAAAAGTCTAATTCACTTCCTCGAAATTGTCTCAATTTGTGTCACGTTTTTTGTTCTACAGTAAAAAAGTAGTCGCCAACGCCGACAAATCCCTGCAGCAACACGGTTGTAACTACGCCAACATTGCGCGGCACTCAATGCTTTGCCCACTACGATTGGCCGCGAATGTTGGTAACTACGACCAGTCAATCAATCAGCGGACCATGCAGTCAATCAGATGGCTGTGCATACACTTACTCACATGTATAAAATCGTGCTTGCACTGAATAGAACGTGATATATGTGCGCATAACTATGTATGTATGTATGTGTGTGTACTTTGACGGTCTAAAACTACCCCTGCAGTAAAATACCAAACTAGTCTGTAAACATACTAGCATCCAATAAGAATTTTCTGGATGAAATCATACTACTCGGAAAACGTCCAGTCGATACTAGAATTCAACTGTAATTTTCTGGTTGAAACCATACTAGTCAGAAAAAGTTCAATCCATATCAGTATATGACTACAACTTTCATAGTATGTACATAAGCGATATAAGCTGTAATTATTTCTTTCGTTTATTTCATTTGCATTGCATGCTATTACAATTCGCAATCAGCTTGTGAAATATTTCAAAGATATAGTTTATGTTTTGCAATCCCAAATCGGGGTTTTCTACAGCGAAAATGATGAAAAATGACAATGATGTATTAATAAGTTCATTTTCTTATTTTAATCCCTGCTAGAGGTTTTGTTCCACATTTGGACTAGTATTCTTTTATCTTTTGCGAACTAGTATGATACTGGTATGATTAGACTGCAATTTTCCGAGTACATTTCCTTCTATTTTGAACTACTAAGAAACTGATATTTTACAATAAGAATTAAGTATGATACTAGTATATTTCCACTATATACAATGTAGTAGACGAATGGTATTTTCTGGTCGAAGTCTGACAATTAACATCTCTTAGGACATCGCCATGTTAAAAATACCAGTGGCTTATATGAAAATATGACAGTTGGCCGACTAGTTGGGCTTGGTGCATATACTAGTTGTAAACTAGTTTGCAACTAGTTGATTTGACTAGGGTAACGCTAAGTGCGCAAAATGAATTAAGTCATCAAATGGGCGCCGACGCTGGTGTATTTAGTTCTCGATGTGTGAATCAGCGTTGCCAGAGGAAGTGGTTTATAAAAACTTTTGTTTTTAAAAGAATTTCTTCAGTCAAGATTTAAAAGAAATTAGAGAATTTCGAATACCTCAGCTTCATTACCTTCTTCGCTTTACGGACTACCCACTAACCTCCCGCGTACGGCGCATTGTTCCATAGGAGATTACAACCGAGCTTTTTCCCATTTTTCTAGTGCTTCTTTCAATCTTTCCTATAAAATGGCAGAATGTGTTCTTGGTGGGAAGCTTTCTGGTGGCAGAAATACAATCGGGGCATGGCTGACTACTGGCGGAGTAAGATTATGTATTTTGAAAATCTCTGCATATAATAAGATTGTAACAGGTAGATAGCTGTACATTGCAGATATTTAAGAAAAATTGATAGTAGACATCATTATTAACCCAATACAATCCAAATCAACAGTTTTTAGAGCTTTTGTCTGTCTGTATCTCTGGACGCGCATCACTCAAAAACCGCGAAATAGAATTAAATGTGTTTTTTATCGTGCATTAGTAGACGTCTCTTTTAAAATTTACGATATCCCTGATTTACATAGCTCTATCGGGTTCGAAAGTCTCGACCAATATGTGGACCAGGGTGATTTAAAATGTATTAGTGCAATATGGGTATCAAACGAAAGGTGCTAATCATTGCTGCAGTAATCGATGTGATTAAGTTTCAGATCACAACTGGTTTCACAGATATAAAGATTTAAATCGAACTCAGTCTGAGAAGTAGAGAACTCAGTCATGAGACGTAGCACCACATAACCCAGCCGTTTGATCTGTTTAACCATAGACGGGCTCTAAATTACCTCCACACCGAGTCGGAAGACAGATCATCAGGTTCACAGCCCATCCAGATCCTCGGCCTGTGAGTCCCGTACGTGAATCCAACCACCTGAAATAGCTGAAGAGGAGTGCCTCCTCGGGAGGAGACTAGAGTCTTGCTAGCACAAAACTCTTACTTATCCAAACCCAACCCCACCATACCAAATACTTTCCGTATAGGTGGTATGTCCCCTCTTGATACTTATCCAGACCCAACCCCACCATACCAAATACTCTCCGTGTAGGTGGTATATCCCTTCTTGATACTAAGCATGTCTTTACCTGCGAAACTGTGATATCACTCTGACCCACATCCTGTTGAAACTGCTCTTTTCCTTAGACTCCCGGTACCATTAGGTAGGGCGAATCACTGTTATCAACAACAAAATCAACAACCACCAAGTACACATAGAAAAGAGAAACATTTTATTCCTTAAATCTAGATTTTCATTAAATCTTAATTGCTTTTTAAATATTTTTGGCAAACAAAGGTCTTAATTTAAAATAAATCAACCCACATGGCAACGCTGTTGATGATGCTATCAATAAGTTGGTGACTTTAAAATATAAACTAAATTTGTTTCGGATGTGTTATTGGCATGATTGGGGGGCGTAGTGTTGCAACAACGTAAGTGCATTGAAGCGCGACGCGATAATTGAGCGCTGCAGCAGCGGCAAATAAAACAAAAAACAACAACAAGAATAGTTGTATAGAAACGCTGGTGAGTGTGTAAGTGCAAGCGGCGTGCAACAGCTACGCTCAAATGGTGGGTGTTTTTTTTGTTGCTGTTATTTTGTCATTGCTTTTGATAATTATTATTCAGTTGGTCTCTTTGTTGTTGTTGGCGTATCAGTTTATGCTTATTTGGTGAACTATTTTCTTTGTTTTTTGGTACTAATATTTTTTTTAAAGTTAGGTTTGTTGTAGCGGTACGTGTGTTTATATGTGCATCGAAATTTTATATTATCTTTTTTATACATATATGTATATGTAGATAATTGTTTATATTAAATCTCTTTTTAATTTCGTTACCTTTTTGTTGGCAATTTCGTGCTATTATATGTATGTAAATATGTTTGTATTTCGTTTTATTGCTGGCAACACTTTTGTTAATAGCGGCGAGTGAATAAACAAATAGCGTTTTTGTTTTAATTTTTCTTTGTCCAGCATTAATTGGCGCGAGAAAAGTGCAAAGTCAAAGAAACTACGGCGAGTTTTAAATAGAAAACAATGCACATTAAGTGACAAATTATAAATAAATTACTTTTATATTGGCATCTACTTGCACTTGATTGTTGTTGTAGTCGTGTGTAATATAAGATGCATAATTGGCATTAGATACGAGTCACAAAATGTATTAAAGCGTGGGAAGATGGCCTATGAATAAATGTTATTTTATATTAAATGCCTGCGGCTGTATGAGGTTTCGCCATGCAATCAAATCAGAACTGCATACAGAGCAGCAATACCTAAATGTATCTTATATTTCAAACCGAAAAAAATAAAATTCCATAAAATAAAATAGAATAAAATAATATAATTTAATTTAAGATAAAATAAAATAAAATAAAATAAAATAAAATAAAATAAATTAAAACAATAAAATGGAATAAAATATAATAAAGTAAAAGGAAATAAAATAAATGTTGGTACAAAAAAGCAATAACAAAACCGAGCGCACGCGTTCAGGCAATTCTCCTGATGATGATAAAGCAGATCTGCCAAAAAATCCATCATGATCACACTACTAACTGTCAGATGGCGGAAGTGGTTCATGCATATGGTGAAGAAGAATAGAACTAGGAGTTTAGATGATGAAGAAGCCTAGCAGCTTCCGAAATGGATCTATAAGAAAAGCTATGGCGGTTGTCTCTAAAAATTTTCCTTTTCTATTCCATTAAAAACTTTTAATAATTAATTAAATTAATTGTAAAATTATTATTCTTGGCATTGAGCTCGTTACATGAAGACTTATAAAATTAAATTAAATAAAATGAAATAAAATATAAGTAAATAAAATAAAGTAATAAGAAAATAATATAAAATAGCATAAAATAGAATAATACAAAGTAAGTTGAAATGAAATGAAATGAAGAGAAAGGAAATGAGATAAAATAAAATAACACAAAGAGCAATGTAATGTAAAATAAAAAAATATTTAATAAAATAATAAAAAATATAATAAATTAGAAGTGTGAAAAAAAATAAAATATAAAATCACAAAACAAAAAAAAGAAAAAACAAAATTAAATAAAAAAAATCAGTAGCAGAAAATAAAAAATTACTTAAATTAAACAATTAGACTGAAAAAAACAAAAAACAAAAACATTTAATTCCATCTAATAGTAATGTAGTGAAGTGCGCACCAACATACAGATAGACAAAAATTGTAAAAACTTCTGTAAATACAAAGTAAACGTAAAGGAGATTAAATAAAATGAATATTTAACTTACAAAACGCATTATACGAGGTGTGTTCAAAAAGTATCGCGAATTTTGTGTTTTTTCAAAAATTATTTATTTATTCATGAATATCTATTTTGTCCCCTTCAAAGTAATCCCCATGAGATATTATACACTTGTGCCAACGCTTTTTCCAATCTTCGAAGCACTTCAAAAAATAATTTTTTTGTATCTTGTTCAGCTCCTCCTTCGATGCGGTCTTTATCTCGTCAAGAGAAGCGTAACGTCATCCTTTCATGGGCCTCTTCAGTTTAGGGAACAAGAAAAAGTCACAGGGGGCCAGATCTGGGGAATACGGTGGCTGCGGCATCATTAGTGTGTTGTTTTTGGCCAAAAAGTTGCGCACAAGCAACGATGCGTGAGCAGGGGCGTTATCGTGGTGCAAAAGCCAATTTTTGTTCTTCTTTGCACATCTCGGCCTTCTGAGAACATTTTGTACCACCGATAAACGTTGCTTCGGTCCAAAGTAGCTTCTCCGTATGCCACAGTCAACATTCGGAATGCATCCGCGCACTTAATTTCGTTTTTCACACAAAATTTGATACAGGTTCTTTGATCCATTTTTTTGAATAGGTAAAAATCGAAGACGATCCAAAACACGTGCATGCAAAGCAGCTGTCAACAATTAACTGAACATTCAAAATGGCCGAGCTTGTCGGCGTAAGTGAGAGACATGAGTACCAACACAACGCCACAAAAAATTCGAATTTCGAATATACGTAACCAGCGAAAATTCAAAATTCGCGATACGTTTTGAACACACCTCGTATAAGCGAAACAGCACATCGATAACAAAATTATGAATGTTAGCCCTTACAAAATTTTCAATTTGCATTACACTCTCAAAATTAAATGGCTTTTATAAATTCTTTTTTAAAGTTTATAAAAATCCTACTTAAATTTATACTGAAAACACTTATAAGACGTTTATTATAGCGAGTTTACTTTAAGTAATTTTTAAAACCATTTACAGAAATGCTTGTTGGGTCTAATCAAGAATACAGTGATGTACTTTTTATTAGAAACTAGAAGACCCGGCCGCGATTCGCTGCGTCACAGAATTAATAATATACTTAGTCCGATTTTAATTAATAATATCTCCAAAACCAGTTGAGATATGGAACTTAATCACAACGCTTATTACAGCACTCACTATCACCTGTCGTTTGATACCCTTATTGTAGTAACATATTTTAGGCCCATCTGGTTCATGTTTTGGTCTATAACTCCGAAACCAGTCCTAGTTAACGGTCTACTAATACAGTGGTGTATCCTATCCAGTATATCTACGAGCATATATCTTATCTTGTGTTAGCCTTAAAACAAAATCGCTAATGAACTTGGCTGAGTATTTATAATTAGCAGCTAGTATTAGGAAGTTCTACAGATTATAGTTCTCAATTTTATTTTAAAGTTTTTTGTAGTTGATAATTATAGGATACGATATCTCTTGCCTGTCTTAAGTAGACATTTTGGTACTTGAGGGTAAGCGAAAGCAAATAAAAAGTATCTGTGATTTTGATGAAGAGTTAAATCGCTATAAGAAGTATTAGTTGTTTATATGAAAAATCAAATCTATACTATAATACGACTCTAGAAAAGTTGTGCCTGTAGAATGAATAGTTGATTGAAAAAACGTCTAAAGGTGACATAGGGAATGTTGTAGAATTCATCTGAACCACTTTTAGAATTTTTGTATGTCTGATTGTCTGTTTGAACGTAAGGATCCCGGAAACTAAGAAATTAATTTTTATGAGACTTTCACTGTATCTTAGAACGTGTGAAAACCTGTTTTTTTTTATCGAAATCGAAAAAATTCACAACGATTTATACAGTGATTGTATAGGATGACATGTTTTGGTGTTTTATTTAGTTGACTTTACAAAACGTATTACTACTAATTTCCTACTATTTTGATATTTCTACTACAATTTCCTCGACAAATGAAAAAATACTCCTACCTTTTTTTCGTTCGCAAAAGAAACCCAGAAAATGGAAGTGTCAAAAGTAAACGTCAGCTAGAGGGCTAACCTTCTTGTAATTGAATCATGGATGCGCTATTTATTATGAAGAAGTATAGTTGCATATTTTCCTCAAAAAGGAATTAAATAGGTTTTCATCTAGGACACAAAATATTAGCCACACTTCCTTTTTTAAAAACTATAATCCATATGTTGATTTATTTATTGTTTATATTTTTATTATATAGATTATACCAACTCCCAAATTGCCACTGTCAATTGTATTGGCAACTAGCAACCCGGAAGACGTTGTACTGCCTAAATTTGAATTGCCTACATTTAACAAATTCCACTCTATTCCCTACCCAATCGGCGCTTCGCCTTCTTTTATCTCTTTATCTTTTTGTATTTACAGCCAGCTAAGTTATAGGTTCGTGAATACTTAAAGGTAGAAGAATGCAACCCAAAATTCATCTAGCTGATTGCTTTCCGGAACTCAGAGGAACTGAAGCTTTTCAGGTACTCAACTAAACCTACCATAAAATAGTACCACTGGCGAGGTATATTTTTAATGTTACACACTACAAAAGTGATATTGTAGCGTTAAAATCAAAGATATCACCAGTTCTTTGTAACTTAAGAAACATATTAATAAAGCTCTATGAAATTCAGTAAACACTTTGTGATTCATATTTTATATCGCGTGGTACTTAGCAAGAAGTTTAGTATATTAAAGAAACCTTTCAATTCTATGTAGTACTTCTTAAGTGATGCGCACGCAAATATATATACCGAGAGTAAGAGTTTAAAAGAATTGTTCAATGGTTACTGTTGTTCCTCTTAAGACTACCCTTAAGAAGTTGTCCAGTTTTTAGTAATATCTTTTACATTTGAATATCCGCCTGATCCATTTTAACTCTGTGTATAAACATATTTGGAGATAATTTGTTTTGCCATCATTATATACAGCGGGAATAAAATGATTCTGAGCTCTACAATGAGTTATATCTTTTAAGTTGCACCTCTAACAACACTGCGGTGAGAACTTTATTCAAATCGGTACTGCGGTTTTTGGGTGATGCGCGCGCAAACATATAAACAGACCGATAAAAAAAGTAAAGACTGTTGCTTTGGCTTAGTTTTTGCTAAAGTAATATTTATCTTTCATACATATACTGTACAGACATCGGGCTGTTACAATTTTGTTATGTCTAACTAAGGTTAAAATTGATTTGGGACAGTTTAGCTTCTTTTGTGAAATTACAGTTTTCAACTTTTAAAAAATAAACAAACTAATATTTTTGTAACAGCTTACTTTAACTTACTTTATACCAGCCTAGAAAATTCATTTGTATTTGTAATTCGAGTTTGCTTTCATTGTTATTGCACAGCAAAATGAAACTTTTTTGCATAACTTGAACTTTTTTCGCAAGCAATGTTGAGTTTGGCTGTTATTTTGAAGTCAAGCAAGCACAAAAGAGCCATATGTAGGCTATTTGGTTTTTAAAATCTTTATATTTTTTAACAAAAGCCATGCAAACATTTATGTAATGCTGTTAAAAATCTTATTTCGTCCCACTTTGACTTTGGCTGTTATTACTTGTTAACACAGAAAATAAGCACTTTTTTAACTCAACGTTTAGTCATTTGATTTTTGTGTTCTTTATTAAAGCTATAGACACACTCGAAAGTAAAAAAAAATATCGTTTTAAAGACGCGCGTTAAATTTCCCACAACTAAGGGTTTCAAACGATATATTTATTTCTTAAAGCGCGTTCTTGCCGCACGCGTTCTTCCGCGTTGAGCGTTGGTAAACGAATGACAAAACGTTCGTATTTAACTAACAATGAAAACACCATAAACGATACAGAGACAACGCACAACGACGCAGCCACGAAGTCAGCAACAGCAACCGTCGACAGTGATTGCACCCACAAAAAACGAGCAGACTAGGTGGCAACAACAAAACTTAAAGCAACAGAGGAAAGAAAATTTGGAAAATTGTTTGTCAGAGCATTTAACAACCCCCAAAAATTGTTCATTGAAACTGACATTAAACGATGATGAAGACAATTATTGTGATGATGTTGTGAGTATGATGATGATTTTGAGAGTAGCTAATGTTAGTGATGTTGTTGTTGATGATGATGTTGGTGTGTGCTTGTAAGTAAATTGAAGCTATTGTATGGCCTAAAGCGTCATATTTTGGGAGCAGACTACACCCCAATTATTTACCGTAAAGGCAGTGCTGTTACATGTTACCCAAATAGGAGAATTTGTGTAGATGTATGTGTGCCTTTACTTCAGCAGCTGTGTGGCTGCTATGTTGCACACGCGCAGCAGTAGCTTCAACTTTGGAAAAGCACGTGGCAGCGTTGTGCGTTGACGCTTACTACTGTATGTTAACAGCCGTGATTTGTTTTGATATTGAGCCGGGTGGCATCTATTTGACAGCTTAGCTGATAGCTTTTGGTTGGTTTAAAATATGACGTTGTAGGTAAAATACCAATACCTTAAGTAGTGTGAGCATTGAGGGAAATTCAACATTTCGGACATAAACAAATACAAACTCACCCGTGCGGCCTTTGAATGCAGTTAAAGTGTATGGGTGGACATTAATTTTGTAAAAAAGTGTATTAGAGTGATAGAGGTAGAAGGCAAACGCTTAGGGTCATTCAAAAAGTGTGCATATCGCACAGTTAGGCCAACAAGTTTTAGGATTTATTGTCATCAGCAGTTCTCTTCTTCACACTTTGCTATTCACTAATCACAGATCAATGAAACAAGTACTTTAACTGGTAACTGAGTTATATATATCTCCGGCGAATTTAACTAGTCCTCTCTTTGAACCAAGTTTATACCTAAGAGCAAAAATTCACGATAGTGCTTGAAAAATATTGACTTTCACGCGTACTGAAATATTTACCTATTTTTATAAACCGCAGTTATAAAAAATTATCGAGTTTTCTTCTGTCTCGATGCTTCTTTCAGCACCACGGCACGCTTTATATTTCTTAAAAAAAAAAAAAAAAATTAAAAAAAAAAAAATTATTTTGAAAAAAAAAATATTTTTGAAAAAACATTTTACTAAAAAAAAAATTGTGAAAACTACTTTACACGCTATGCCCATTTCTTGAAATGCACAAAATATTAAACTCGCGTTACTGTTACAAACACTGATATTTCAACATATCGCGCCCTAACCGCAATTTTGGTGTAACGAACAAAATTTTGAAAATCCATATTTTGACAGATATCGATAAATTTGCTTAATTTAAACCATCCTACAAATATCATAACTGTAGTATGTAATGTTACAAAAATAAATCAGAGGCAGTTCTGATATAAGCAACATTTTGCCTTAAAATTTTTCATATTTGTAAACTAAAAAACTTCTCCTGTAAAATTGTATTTTTGTTGGTTACGTCAAAATGACTGTTCTTCTTCTTCTTTAAATGGTCATCTAACCGCCTGGGCGATTTTGACCGTCCAACATAGCTCGCCAGTCGTTTCTTCGTTGCGCCAACTAGTGCCAATTGGAAACACCGCGGGATCGCAAATCGGTCTCTACTTGGTCCTTCCATCGGAGTGGTGGTCTCCCTCTTCCCCTGCTTCCACCGGCGGGTGCCCATAAGAATACCTTCTGGGCTGGAGCATCTTCGCTCATTCGCACTACGTGGCCTAGCCAGCGAAGCCGCTGTGTTTTAATTCGCTGAACTATGTCGGCGTCTGCGTAAAGTTCATACAGCTCATCATTAAATCTTCTTCGGTACTCGCCGTCGCCAACGCGTGTTGACTGTTAGGGCTCGATATATGTAGTTACTTTGATTTTTAGATTTAAGATGTCATGTAGAAAGCCTTGTAATGTACATGAATAGCATTCAACTTGATAAGAGGATGCTGCGTGTGCGAAAACTTACTCTCCAAGTGTTAGTAACACATCTATATTATTTATAACACAAGAACGGCTGGAACAATTAAAAAAAATTTGTATGTTTTCCAAATATTTTTGCCGGGAATATTATGTTAAATATTCAGGTCTATGATCCAAGGTATTTTTTTTTAATTTTCTGCATTCCTAAAACTTCCCTTTTAAGGTATAGTTAATTTGAATATTCAATTAGAGGTCTGATATCAAATGGCTTGGCCAGTAGAAAAATAATAACATTTATGCAGACCTGTTAAATTTGATTAGTTATTAGTAATCAAATAATTAGACGGCTTTTTTAATTGGTAATGATTATTTTAGAAAACGCAAGAAAAGGCAATTATTAATTGATTACGATTAAAAAAATCCAAAAAAAAATGTCAAAACTAATAAAAAAAAAATTGTTTTGATTACGGTTTTTTTTGGATTTTTTTTATTACTTTTGTTTATTTTTAACTTTTTAAGCATTGTTGATGTGTGTTTTTATCTATCTATCTATCTATGGCGCGATATACAACAGGTATACCATAATAAACCTCCTAAGAGATTTTTGCGCCAAGCTTCTCTTCCAATTTGTGGTGTGCCGATTTGAATTTTCCCTACAAATTGGTGGGACCTACAGTTTTTTGCCGACTCCGAACGGCATCTACAAAGGAGACGAATTTTTTGCTGAGAAGCCTGTCATGGCAGAAATACACTCGGAGAGTTTGCCAAACCACTGCCGAGGGGCGACCCCGTTTTGAAAAACTTTTTTCAAATCACTTTTGATGTTACCTGTACCAGGGCGTTTTGCCCTTCTATAAAAATACTAAAACAAATAAAAAATTATCAAAAATAATCAAAAAAAAAAAAAAAATTTTAATAATCAAAAATAGTCAAATGTAATGAAAACAACTTTTTTTTGAAATCATGTTTTTTTGATTATTTTTTTATTTATTTGGAAAATAATTATTAAAAATTGAAAGTAATTATTAATCAATCATTAAATGAATTCTCAAGAAAATAATTAATCAAACCAGTTATTCAACAGGTCTGCATATACCATATTTATAAAAAATGGATACCAAATGTTCAAAAATTCATTCTTAATTACCTTTATAATTTTTATTAAAAAGGATTGCCATTCGTTCAATAATATTTTTTTGCCTTAAAGTTAGTTTATATAAGAGTTTATAAATATATCGTGGCCGCCGTGGTTTGGCGGTAGTGTTGCTAGCCTGCCACATCAAAAGCGGTTTGAAAAAAGTATTTTCAAAACGGGGTCTAAAGTGGTTTGGCTAACTCGCCAAGTATATGGAAGGCTTCTCAGCAAAAATTCATCTGCTTAGCAGATGCCGTTCGAAGTCGGCAAAAATCTCTAGGTCCCGCCAATTTGTAGGAAAAATTAGAAGCAGCACACCCCAAATTGGTAAAGAAGCTCGGCCTTTATCTCCCTAGGAGATAGGCCAATTATTTATTTATTTTTATAACTATATCGTTTATCTATTAAATGTATTTCTTTGGCAACAACCTGTGACGTCAATCGACTCCGAAACTAGGGAAAAGATTTTATTTAAGGTTCGCATGGTCCACGGTTTTAAAAAATGGTTTCCGTTGAAACTCAAATTTATTTCTGTATATTGAGTTGGTGTGGCATCGCCAAACCGATTAATGTTATTATACCGTATATCTTTGGAACTATTCATGTTAAAATATTAAAATTCTATAAAATGGACGATAAAGAAAAAGAAGCGAGGCTCCTTCCATAAAAATTAAAATTTTTAGTGTAAATATCTCTGGAAATGTTTATGTTAGAAGCCTCGGGAAGGAATTATAGGACACACCTTAAGGAAATATAGGATAAGGGAAAATAGGGTGTGACCCTTCCCATGCGATTTGCAATCTGCAAATTGAATACCTATGGAAGTTTTCCTAATAGAAGACAAACCAAAAATGTTACAGCTCCCATAAAAACCAAATTATTCATGTAAAGGGTGTTTTTTAGGGGTATAGAACTTCGAATTAAAATAAAACACAAGAAAATCGTTTTAAGGTCCATCAATTTGGCTTTATTGGAAGGATAATTTTATGCCATTAATGTTTAAATATGATTTCGGGCATGTGGCCGCCGCGGCTGGCTCGAATAAAGCCAATTCTACAGGTCCAATTTTCAACCACTTTTTCGAGCATATGGGCAATAACGCCACGAATGTTGGCTTCCAATTCCCCTAACGTTTCTGGTTTGTTGGTGTAGACGAGCGACTTCACATATCCCCAAAGAAAATAATCCAATGGTGTCAAATCACACGACCTTGGTGGCCAATTGACAGGTCCATTCCGCGAAATTATGCGCTCATCGAATGTTTCCTTCAATAAATCGATTGTGACATGCGCTGTGTGGCATGTAGCGCCGTCTTGTTGGAACCACAACTCATCCACATTCATGCCATCCAATTCGGGAACAAAATAGTCGGTTATCATGGCTCTATACCGGTCTCCATTAACGGTAGCTGCCTCTCCAGCATTATTGCGGAAGAAGTATGGCCCAATGACTCCACCAGCCCATAGAGCACACCAAACAGTCAGTTTTTGTGGATGTAATGGCGTTTCAAGGGTCTCATGTGGATTCTCTTCACTCCAAATGCGGCAATTTTGCTTGTTGACGTAGCCATTCAACCAAAAATGAGCCTCATCACTGAACAAAATTTTGCGATGAAAATCAGCATCGAAATCAATCTCATTTTCGGCCCATACACCAAAATCACGACGCATTGCATGGTCTCGCGGCTTTAATTCTTGCACAAGCTGGATCTTGTAAGGTCGCAAGCCAAGATCTTTGCGCAAAATCTTCCATAAAGTTGATGGACAAAGCTCCAATTGATGTGCACGGTGGCGAATCGATTCATTCGGGTCCTCTTCAACACTTTGCTCTACAGCGGCAATTGTTTCTTCGGTGCGCACTGTTCGACGTCTCTGCGGATGCGTATTATCACATAGAGTAAACGTAGTGCGAAAACGATCCATGGTTAACCGAATTAATTGCTCTGATGGACGATTATGTCGACCATAAAATGGACGGAGCTCACGGTAAACTTCGCGAACTGAACCATTATTTTCGAAATAAATTTGCACGATTTGCAAGCGTTGTTCTTTTGTCAACCTGTTCGTGATGAAATGGCAAACCAAACTGAACATAAATAATATTAGAGTTGCCAGATTTGACCACAAAATGCCTGTTTTATCTTTATTGGAAAAACAAACCTGTAAAAAAAACACCCTGTATAAGAAATCAATACGAAGAAAAGCGAATGGTTTTCGGAAATGAAAACTGAATTTTTATACTGAAATCTTTAAAAGTACTGTAACACTGAAACATGGTAATTGTGTAATTATTTGTGTTTAGTTTCAACATATTCGAGAAGGATTTTATTCACTCCTATATGATTTTAAATGAACACCAAATGCTTTCGGCATCAAAATAATTATTAAATTCGAGTTCAATATATTAAAAGTTCTGAAACGTTGAGAAGCCTGTTCTCCGCCAGTGCAGTTACACCACTATGCGCTACTGTGACATGGTACCCACGACTTTTCATGTGATCCCGTGCGGCTGACGATTGTCTGCAATCCATTTGCTAACTTCGCTTCTTGACTGTCAAAGTTAATTGACATGGAAGTAGGTCTCACTTTGTAGCCATCGAAGGTCCTCTTTTATAGCTAGTAGCCCCTTGAAGATGCTGCAATTGTTCTTATACTTAAGGTTATGTTACCTAAAATTTACACCAACAACAACAACATATTCTACATCGCACTGGGTAGGTTATTAAAAATTCAGCTCGAAATAGTCATACGATTACCCGAAACACCTCGAACTGATTGTTGGACACTCCGTAATTTTTTGGCGATTTGTCTATCACTATATTTTTTTTGGTAGTAGAGTGTTGGAACTTAGGAACCTAGGTCAAGGTTTCAGATATTCGGTTTGTGATCTCTGTCTCTACTTACCAATGGGATGAATGTTTCTTTCATAACTTCAATGCACTGGACAAGTAGATTATAAGGTAGTCGTCATTATTTCTGCAATAAAGTGGAATCTTTGCAGAATTATTCCCACAACCCTGCATTGCAAGGTAACTTACAACTAACTTTCACAAAAATTTAAGAAAGAGACAAACTCTTTCAGTTTGACATGCATGGTCCTAGCGGACCCACTGCAAACCAATCTAATACAATAAATATTATCCGTGCATGTATAACATATCCTTTTCAATTGTTCCCACTTTAAGCTTATTCCCTTATTTTTTTACGTTCCTTTTCTGTTTAGCTTTCGTATCCCCTGCCACCTGACAACCATAACGTCCCAGCGGTCATTGTCCAGTGCGTTATGTCTGTCGACGCGTATCTTTATGATGGATTAGACATACGATTTTGTCGGGTTGGTGGCCATGTATGACAGGCAACTTTTCTTGCTTCCTTTTTTTTTGATTATTTACCTAACTTTTTGATTGAATGCCATGTAACAACAAAGCTTTCGAATATTTATGTATGTAAATAAGAAGAAAAAAAATTCTCTTTCATATTTACAGAAAATATGAAAAGAATGGGCTGAATTCAAGAGAAAATGTTATGAAAATTTGGTAAAGGTCATAAGTTATTTTGGAAAGGGTATGAGCTGAACGGCTTTTAAAGTAGTTGCACCGAAGAATGTACATGAGAAGGTTATGAAAGGAAAAGGTAATATTTAAATCTCTACAAAGTTTAAACTTACACGCCTAAAACTGGGAGCTTAATTTTAAAATCATTCGTCGGTTTAAGCAATTTTTAAACTTTTTGTAATAAATTTCAAACCTTTCAATTAAATACACCAATTTTCAATTTCTTGCGGTTTAGATTTAAAACTGAATTGAAAAAAAAAACATCTAAAATTTTCTAAATAAATTTTTTTCTTTTATTTCTGAAGGTTTTTTTTTAAGTAAATGAGCTTTTCTCATTACAATTTTGTATACGCCGTAGCTCAGTGGGTATGATATTGGTAGCAGACGACTGTGATGCGGAGTGCTTCGGTACGAATCCTGCCAAATGATACACATGTTTTTCATGTTTTTTGATTGCTAAGACATTTCTGGTTTAAAGTTTAAACTATTTTCTTTGCGCTAATTTTCTCGAAAAACCAGCAAAACTTAAATTCTAAACCAAATTTAGATTGGACATATATGTAGCCCAGAAAAGTTTAAAATCCAGGCTCAAATTTTTAGCCGTGTAACTTTGTCCGTTTATTAGGTATGTATGTATGTCATCATAATATGATATTGACCTTAACAATATCTCAGACGGAAATAGTATTTAAAAGATTTTCTAGGAACCTGCGAATAATGAAATTATTCTTTAATATACGCTTTTAATAGCCTAAAACCTACTTGGTGGGCAACTAAGAAGAGTAGCTGATTTGAACGTTTAAAAATCCAGTGGAAAACGAGCTTTCAGAAAAGTAGGAACTTGACAACATGGTTAAGTTGCGAAAGGCAGTTATATGCATTATTAAGTGGCGTTAACGTGCTGTCAAGGAAAAAGATGAAACGAGTAAGAAAGAGGAATCAGGGGCTAAAAGGTGTTCGTGTTCGAAGAACTTTCTGATACTAGCCGATGGGACTATGGCTGAAAATTCTGCTTAAAAATTTCATGGATGAGCTTTTAAGAACAATTCGAATGCCGGCAGATGCAATAACTGCTGTCTGGTAACAGCGTAGTAAGGCTATGTAGGGATTACTTAGCAGCAAAGCTAAACAGCTCTTGAACAATCTATTAATGGAAAATTGTGATGATAAAAAAGTTATAAAGTTCTTCCTTTCTGCGAATGCTGGATAATGGGAAGTGCTTGCTGCCATCAAAATAAAAAACTGCGAACCTTGGCCTTTGCGGTCACTTTGTTGTTCATAGTCACGCATTTTACACTCTGAGGGACTTCGTATATTTCGGAGCTAGCATTAACTGAAAGAATAACCCCAGCTTAGAACTCTAACGAAATACTATTCGTGCAAACAAGCATTACTTTAGGCCGAGTTTTTTAATTCAAAATGTGTTAGGCATAAATATGTACAAAGAGTTGTGTGATCTCTTTATTTACTAAACAAATATTGGTTGTACGTATTTGCTCTAAGTACCAGCAAATATATATGTACGCACTAGGAGTGTTTCGAATATCCGTATTCGCATACCCACATACGGAGCTTCCGTACGCATTCCCAGACACCTAAGGGAACTAAGAAGTTCGGCCTGCGTCTTCTTGGAACTATATCTCGTAAAATTATTATTACTTGAGATCGCCCAGTGATTGAAATTCAGCCACAAAACTTTATTTTATTTTAATTATTTGCTGCTTCTTTCTTTTCCTTTCCTTTCCTTTAATTTCCTTCCCTTCCCTTCAAACAAATCAAACCACAAAAAATACAAACCAACTCCTGTGTCGAATATTGTCAATTCTAAAGAGTAATCGCGTGCTTTGTTCTTATTAGCACTGTTTGTATCATCAATACATTGCTTGGTTAATGTTTCCAATGAAGCAACTCTTCGTAATCTCACAATACGATCGCTGTACATGTGAATGTGTGAATACATGTTTGGAATTTGTATTGGTGTAGTTTTTAAAATGATTTTTCTATATTATATATTTTTTAAAGTTTTTTTTATTGCCTGCACTGCAGCTTGAGCAGACCTGTCCATATATATAAATCTAGCAGACCCGCTGTTGTCCTGCCTAAAATTAGACTGCCCTACATTAAAAAAATTGTACTCCTTTCCCTCACCATTTGTCTTTTCTTCTACATTTATCCTTATATCTTCCTTTTTCTTCTCCTTTTGCTTTTCCCCACCCACATATACCGTTACTCTTCTTTACGCTCTTCATTTTCCTCTAACACCACTTTTATACCTCATTTTCTATTTCCTACTCCCCTTTTTTCCCATCTCCTCTACGGGTACTGATATGTACATAGCTTGGAAGATATAGCGAATTAACTTTTATTTAATCCTAGTACCGCCTCCCGTTTCCAAGGTTTTTTGATATATAGAACACTTATCTTTATATAAAATATCATTGAACCAAGTACATTCCTAGCTATATCGAATTTGCTACTTTAAAGAGCCTGGAGACTTTTCCAAAAACTATATATGGCATGTATTGTCCCCAGTGAACTCCTGAACCCACTGTGAAAGTTTCATTGAGATCAACAATAAACTTTGTACATGAATGAAAGACAAACAACACACAAAAATGTGTGGGCGTGGCACCGCCCACTTTTCCAAAACTATGTCAATCTTGACTAAAGGAGACATATACTCGTATCTAAATATCATTCATTGAGACCAAATACGTCCAGAGGTATGACAAATTGAAATTTTATACAGCCTGGGGGCGTGGCACCGCCTACTTTCCAAAAATATATTTAGTCTATGTCGTACCCACCGAACTTCTGAAAATATCGTGATAGTTTTATATAGATCGCCTCTAAACTTTAAACATTAATGAAGCACAAACCAAACACAACAAATGTAGGCGTGTACCGCCCTATCATTGAGTCACGCCCCTTTGACTAAAATAATACTGTTGTGTGATTTTGATTAGAAGGGTATACTGAACTGCAAATATCGAAAATTTTTATCGAGGTGGAAGCCTCGTTAAATCATCATAAGTGGAATGGCAGGTAAATTGTAGAAAAAATTCACATAATTGAGTCGCTTTCCAGATCAAAGCGGATTTAAAAAAAAACAATAAATATGAATTTGATAATATGGCAAGTGGTAGCCTTTCGTTTTGTAGAGATATGGTCATATCTCATTTAAATTAATAAAATTCAAATAAGTGGCAACAGAAAGTTTTAGAATGCATCTGCGTTAGATAGCTTTCATATATTCATACTCTCATTCTTATAAGCCGTTGCTGAAAATTCCACATTCGCAACATCCCTAATACGAATATTTCTGTGTGGTTTAAAGTCCAGTATAAATTTAGAACCAACTTTGCTCATCAAATCAAATGAATTTAGGGCTTAAACTTCCGGTTCATGGCACAATGAAAGCATTAGTGGTAAGTACAAAGAAAATACAGCAACAAAAACAGAAAAAAAAAAATATTGTAAAATTATAAAAAACACCAACAAACAAAATAAAAAAATAAGTGAAAACTGAACGACATTAATGACAACATGACAACACGTTTGAGTGAACACAACTCTCGCACCATATCATCAACTTCACAAGAGGGACTATTCAACTTTACGCATCTAAATATATAAATTTATTGGCCATATGGGTTTGGTAGAATATAAATAAGTATAACTGCTGCATGTGACAGTAATAACTGCATACATACTCGTACTCGTATATACGAATTTACTTCCGGTTAATAAATTTGTAAAGCGGGCGATGATGGTCGTTGTGGAAGTGGCGATGCTGCCTTCGCTGTTGCTTCTAATTCAACGGGAGTGCTGATATTTTTATTGTAACGAGTGATATACATTGTTACTAAACAAGAGTGAGCTGTTTTGCTTACCTTTGCAGTTCAGTGGGTTACATTTTTTGTTTTGGTTACAAGTATATATATTTTTAACTACAGGTTTTATTATTTTGTATGGTTGAATGTTTAGAACTGTGCTTCCAATCCAAAGCTTTGTTTAAGTTTAATTACTTTGATGTTGGTGGACGTATATTTTTGGAAATTTTCCACTAAACGATCACAGCTGAGCGAGAATTGCATCAGTTATTCACCTGAAATTGCATAAAGAATAGGGGAATTGAGTGGTGTTTTGAGAATTAATATTTGTAGCGCGTTTCATAAACATAACACACACAGAATTGAAATCTTTTATAAAAATCAGACTTTCTATAATCTTTGAAAGTTCCGAAAACTTTGTAAAAATTACTATTTAATAAAAATTGTTTATCAATAATAATTATCAGAAAACCTAAAATGCAGCTTTGTAGCGTATCACATGCGCATTCAATAAAGTAGAAAAATCGCACTGGGTTTTTGGTTTCAATTTTCTAAAGTTGTCTTTCGTTTTCTTCTATATAAAAATAATTGTTTGTAATTTGTTTTATCGAGTAACAGAAACTAAAAAAATAGTAAGAATTGATTTTTGAACCCCTCAAAAGTTTTACTGTTTCGGATTGGAATACGATGAACTACACAACCGTATTTAAAGCTTTCTGAATTAATATATATCAACATTTGTGGAAGTTTTCGAAATTGTTTTGAACTAGTTTCAACTGTTTTGAGAAATATGAGCTTGCCATCCTTATCCATTTTGTATGGAAGAAAACCAGGGACTAAAAATAATTGTTATTTTTTTTTTTCGTTGAGCAAACAGGTTACTCTAAAATGACATTTGTACTATTTTGGGAATTATTAACCATTATCACAAGAACTATTTTGTTTATTTCGTAAACCAACAACCCAATTGAAATGAATGACTATAAATGAGCTCGAGGCCAATAATGATAATTTTTCTTTTTTTTTGAAAAGTATTATTGTTTTTATTTTTTAATAATTATAGTTTAATTTATTATTAAAAGTTTTTATTAGAATAGAATAGGACAATTTTTTGAGACAACCGCCATAGCTTTTTTTATAGATCTAATCCGGTAGCTGCTAGACTTCTTCATCAGAGAAATTTTGGCACGCTCTGCTAACCATTCAGCTAACAGATCGCGGGTTTTTGTGTCAGCTAAATTCCTAGTTCTATTCGCATTTTCCATATCATTGAGCTTGCACCGCTATTTGGCGGCATTGATCACTGCTCATGACGCATTTTTTTGTATTTTTTTTGTTTTTTATTCTTTCTTATTTTTTACCAAAATCTGTATAATGCTTATTCTTAATCAAAGAAAGATATTTCTCATTTTTATTAGTTATTACGACCAAAAAAAATATTTTTTATGACAATGGTTAATTATAAGCAATATTTCCATGCATCAATGGTTATATACGACCTTTAAATAATTTCTATAATAACCGTTACGTCCCCGAAGAAAATTCCAACACCATGTCGAAAAAAAATTGCCCAAAATTAATAGATGTATAGAATTGAGATATGGTTTTTTGTCTATAAAATCCACAATTTTTAAGCAAAAGGCGTGAAGAAAAGAGATTTGTATACGAAGAGCACAATGCTTGTAAAGTCTCATTTTTGTCCTATTTTGAGTTTGGTTGTTCTCGATAATTACTACAGATATATTTTTATATGAAATTGAAAAACGAATTTTAGTTGAAGAAATAGTAAATAAGAAGAATCCACTGGGCCATTTTGAGTTAATTGCTTCCAAGGCAAGTTTACATTTTTATGCTCAGCTGTACTGGTATACTTGGGGTCGCAAAAGAATAAAAGAATCAAAATAGATAAAGGGTTCCATATACCATAGTATTCGGACGGTATCGAAAAATCGAATAACCGATGTTCATCTGGCCGTCGGTACATCCATCTATCCATAGGACGGTTCCATAGGAAGGTTGCTAGTGCAAATTTAATGATAGCCACCTCCCTTTGTACAAGATTAATTTGACAAGATAGTTCTTACGAAGCGGAATAGTTTTTAAGGGTTCTAATAGGTTGACAGCCACGCCTACCTTTTATGTAAAATGTAACTATTTAGTACGTAAAACGCCGAAAGGTACAATTTGGTGTGCAACTAGATAGAAATTTTGGCATCCAGTTGATTTGGTTGTAAATCTTTGATAATGGGCGTGACACAGCACCTTTTTTGAACAATCCCACGATAACGTTTTAGTAACTGTTTGCCTCACATATTTAACTAACAAAGAGAATAATATTTTGGAAATTTGAACAAAATCATTTACATCCACACCCACCTTTCATATCTCTGAAACGAGCAAATCAAATTAAACCATGTTAAAAAAATTGCTAAGAATCAAATAAATGATATTTCACTGATTAGCGTTAAACGGATTAAATGATTGTGGGTTATGCCCCACGCATCTGTTAGTAGCGATAGATGAGGGCATAAGATAACATAAAGGTAATAAAAGTAGTTCTTTAAATTTTTTTCACCGAAGTGGGTACCGGAGCCTCCCTTAGCTGAAGGACATTAGCTCTCACTTGCCTTACCAAGGTAGCAATTGCTGGCAAGAGTGATTATCTGATTAAGTTCTCGACTGGCATTATTTCGGTGCATGCCAAAAGCGTGTTTCACCATTCTTTATATTATGAAAATTCCTTTGTCTTGTCTTCTTTAACCGAAAGATAAACTTTTTCGTTCTTTTATATAGGTCCGAGAAGCAAAAATTACATCTTGTTCTTCGTGTATTTCGGTTTAGTTCTGCTGATAGAATTATTTTCTAAAATATTATATATTAAACATCCGGCTGAGGGAGTTGCATAATAGAAAGTCGCTTTCTCTAAAACTGTGTCTGGTTTCGAAAAGCTCGTAAATGTCCTTCCCAGTTCCGACGACGTTGCTGACATAGCTCAGCATTATTTGACGCAGTAGCTAGTTTAAAATTTGCAAGGATATAGAATTCAGACATAGTATCATTAACTTAACTAGCTTTTCTATGACTGTCTTCGATGTAAAACTTTTTTTGTTGAGAAGGATTGCAAATATCAAGCACTCATTCAGAGTCTAGCCAGTGCAGTTTTCAAAGAGATTGAAAATATTCTATAAAGTAATCGAAACTAAGCGGCACCCAAGGCATTACTGAGTAGGGCGCACACTATGTGTCGAGAGTACCCAGAGTTCCATAAAATTCAGCTCTTCCCAAAAGCTTAAACGGATATTTTTTAGCTAAATTATCAGCAAAGGTTTGTCGGAAAGTTTTTTCTTTAATGAGCTAGGCATTCTTATTACACTGTCTAAGAAATTAAGAGGATTACTTGTGTTGAAGGCCTTATTAAGTATACAAAAACTGCATCCTTAGAATTTCGAAAAAAGCTCTCAAAATCTGCCTTGAAAGCTGAAAGGTTGGCTCACCACTTTAGCGTTTATATATTTTTAAACAAAATTAAGTTATCTTTCTCTGAAGGTATGTATTTATTCTCAGTAGTTTGAGTAAAAATATTGGGGTTAATCATATATGCTTAGAGTGCTTAAAAAATGTATACACATAGCATTAGGCCAAGTGGGACCTCAAATATATTTTAAGTTTGCGAAATACCCTTATGTCGCAAGACAGTTTTCTAATTACATAGCTCTGATACCATCGTCTATATAATGAGCCGGATAGTTGGATGCCCTCCTTGACAAAACTGTTAATGGACATACTAATTTCTTCTAAACTCCCTGCTTGACAAAGGTGCTCTCATTCTTAGACATTTCATAGCAGCATTAATAAATATTTTTATTGTGCAAATAAGATTCGTATTTTGTTTGCTTTATTCAATTTATTTGTAAACAATCTGCACTTTGTTTGCGAAAACCGATTAAGTAGTAGTTTCTTAAGTTTTGAATTCAGCTCTAAGAAAAGTTAAAACCGATACGAAAACCAGTTTTAAAGCAAATTATGTTATAATATACAGACCTCGGAATTGTATGCAAGTGCATATTTTTATTTGACAGCATGGAAACCCCGGACCAAGTTGATGGTTGTCTAAGCTTTATGGCGGGCGAGTAGTTCTTTTAAGTAAATTTTTTGTATATTATTTTATTATTGGTTCAGAGAGTAGACCGGGGGGTGCGGAGGACATGTTGCATAGGGGACAACCTTTGATTAATATTATTTGTTTTTATTATAATTATTTGGTCTATATAGAACGGGGAGTGCAAGGCACCTTTACACCTTGTATTTATTAATTGGGGGCGAGCACTATTAACTCTGAGGCATTGCGCGGTATTGGCTTCCTCATTTTCGCTGTGAAAAGCCCCCGATTTGGGATTGCAAAGCATAAACTATATCTTTGGAATATTTCATAAGCTGATTGCGAATTGCATGCAATGCAATTGAAATAAACGAAAGAAATGACTACAGCTGATGTCGCTTAAACAATGCTTGTTATGTAAAGCAGGAATTTAATATTTCGCTAGCATGTTTTACATATTTGCACATTTTTCGTATATTTTAATATTTTAAGAATAATTTCATAAAATTTGGAATATTTTTTGTATATCTTTCTCATGTTTTTAACATACTTGCATAATTGCAATCTTTTAGCTTAGACACATACTTTCGCTTTCGGGCTTGGCTATTTGCTCGAAGAAGCTAAATCCTACATGAAATCGCGGACGATCCAAGAGTAATTTGGCAAATTGCTAGAGATAAATAGCTCGCATGAGAATTGGATGTGTACCAAAGGCGAGTCGTTGTTATTATAAAACATCATGTAAGTATCCGCAGTGGCACTACAAAAGGCAAATTAGCATGCCTTGGTCAGCACGTAAAAGGCCAAGTAATATAACTAAGATACATCCACGTCGTTGCCGCAACTGTCCTACATCCGCCGGTCTACCACGGCTGTCGCTAAAGCTCAAAGCCTTGATACATCTTAAAATCACCAGGTGGCTCTTCTTGGGGAAGATATAAGAAACAGTCATAAAAACGCACCTAGCAGTCGTCCAGTCGGTCACGAGTAATGCGGGTCTGTCAAAACACTCTCTGAGGAACTGCTATGCCTAGGACTCCTATATACAACTTATATTGCGAAGAAAAAAGGCTCAAAACTAGACACCGTTTGCTCCGAGCTTTCTGAACAGCAAGAAATAAAATCCACAAAAAACCTTAAATTCTTTTATTAAACTGGAATAACCCTCGACCAACTTCGATTTGGATAATGAATAACCTTAAACTCTTCTACGAATGGGAATAGAACCTCCGCTGGTGGAACTCGTCCATGCCGACGACATCGCCCTGATGACGCCTTGTAAGCATATGCAGACCCTAAGCGAACTACTCCAAGCGGCATTGAACCTCGTGGAGGTCTGTTCACTGGAAAGTGGCCTCAAGGTGAATTCCTCCAAAACGGAAATGGGTATTTTCACCAGAAAGTACAATGTACCACCAATTCTAAATGGAGTGAGGTTCTAATTTTCTCTCATTTACTCAAGAGGCGAGGTAAATAGTAAACTCAACTGGAACCATCATATTGAGGACATATCCAAGAAGGAAATCATTGCCCTATATGCATCCAAAGCATCCGTAGGTAAAAGATATGGCTTGAACCCCTAAGTTATGCACTGTCTGTACACCGCTGTACAAAGACTCATGCTCTTCTATGGTATTGCCGTGTGGTGGCCTGCGCTTGAGGGAAGCAATAACATAGGCAGGAAGAGCAGAGTACAGCGGTCGGCAGTAATGCTTATAACGCGGGCACTTCAATCCACGCCCACAAAAGCTTTGGAGGTTATGCTCAACCGACATCCGGTTAACCTGTATGGAAAACTCTAAGCAATCTATGAATGCCGTTCAGCGCTAGAGTGACACCAGACTTGGAAATTCAAGCATACTGGAGATCATACTCAGCAATCTGCAGGTTGTAGACTACACTACACCGACCTTTTCTAAGTCGGACAACAAGTTCTCCACTAGAATTCCTGAGAGCGACGAACAGGAGGACGTCCATCCCTAAGCCGTCCAGCTCTTAGCTTAAAGAGAAAGAGCATTGCCCCCTCTCTTGCTACGACCAAGCACTGTATCCCACGCGAATTCGAGGAAGTGCTAATTCTAGATAGATATTGGAAACCATATGTGAGCTGTCCAGGCAAACGTGAGCCCCTTGATTGGGGTACTCACGGGACATTGTCTAATAGGAATACATGGTGAACGCATCGGGTTCCAATCGAATGACTTATGTGGCAGTAAGGACGAGGGAAATAGAAGGAGTTGCACACTTCCTCTGCAGTTGCCCCGCAATGGCTAGGACTCATTTGAAGTATCTCAATGAATGCTTATTCATTAGTTTAGCTGGGCTAGGTTCTGCTGAAATTGGAAACAATCTGCGCTATATTAAGCCGGATGGTTCAACTTCCTGAATGTCTAAAGGAGGATGGGACTTAGCCTTTATTCAGTTTTATTACAATAGGCCATTCGGCATTAATGTGCCTCTCGGAAGTGCAGAGACGTCGCCACCTTAACCTAACCTAACCTTAAAATCTCAGGATTGGTAAGGAAACCTTTGATTTCGCTCCATTGTTAATTACACAACACCATTGGCCCTGACAACCTTTTTTCCGGTCGAAAACAGTAATTAGCCTTCCCGGTGGCTAAGCAATATCCTGGCTCAAATTGATGTTACAACAACAAGAGCAAAAAATCTTCCTATAGTTTCTTAAGTTCATAAGTTTTGGATATTTTTTATATCATTTTGTCATACTTTTTTCACATATTAAAGAAACATTTTTAACATATTAAAGAAATCTTAAATTCCGAGCCCTGGTTATTATAATATAAGTCCAACAACATGAAGCAAATATAATTTGTGTTCGCGTACTTCATTTCTAGTCAGAACCTGTACTCCAATAAGAATTAACAATAACAATTTATAATTATCTGTTATTCACTTTTTTCTTATTTCGACTTAGCCAATTCTTACATGAGACCACTTAAATATTGAAATTTAAATCGTATTTTCTACCATTTCACTTTCAACTGATTCGCAATTTATCATTGTTGTGCTAATAAGCAATGCAAGGTTTTTAGTTTTTACTGATTCGTTTTCTTTCTGCAGAAGAGTGGACTAATATTAAATACAGCAGATTATAATAAAAAAAAAAAATAAATATTAATGTAATAAAAACAAATCAACTGTTTGTGTACTATAAAGGTATGTGTGTGGTTAAGCGTAGGACAATGGAAGCTTGAATGTTGCATGCTACTGCACATAGGTACTCTGTAAAAAATGCGATTAGTCTAGGCTGCGTCCGGGATGCGTCGCCAAGGAGGTTGCGACTAATGCCAGTTCTTATTACTTTGTATGGAGAGACCAATTGTTCACATTTACATCCAAACGGCTACGAAAGCACTAATCCATTTTACCGAAACGGGTACTTTTAACTCCTATAAGTATGCCACAAAAACTAAAATTCACTTACACCCCTATAAGTATGCTACACAAAAAAATTTATTTGAGTATGTATATTGAATTTTAGCCCACTGTGGACGAAAGGTATTAATTAATCCAGATTACCAATTAACAAGTAAATAATGATTACTAATCCTAATGGTAAGAGGCTTGATTAATTACTTTCTTGAGAATCCATTTAATGATTGATTACCAATTATTACCAATTGTTTTGATTACTTTTGATTATTTTAAATTTCTTGTGATTTTAGTTAGATTTTTTTTTATTATTTTTGATTTTTTTCAGTATTTTTAGAGAAGTGCATAGATATACAAATCAACAATACTGAAAAATATTTAAAATAATCATAAAAATACTTAAAGAATATTTAAAAAAAATCAAAAGTAATTAAACAAAATTTTTTTTGATTATTTTGTATTATTTTTCATAATTAATTTTTTTATTTTTTCACAATTAAAATAATCATTACCAATTAAAAAACCGTCTGATTAATTGTTTACTAATTACTTATCAGATTTAACATGTTCGCATTATTCACGGACTACTCTCCTTAGAGGTTACTCGCACAATTTTCTGCAGGGTATGTACAAGGTGGCGCAAAAGTAAGCTTCCGATGTTCAGCATATCGGTTGTGGCACGTGCAGTATGTGCTGTTGCACCGTCTTGTTGGAACCACATATTTTCCAATCCCAATTCATCAAGTTGCGGCAAAAAGAACTCGTTGATCATTGCTCTGTAGCGCTCACCATTCACAGTAACCGTTTGGCCCCGACCGATTATTGGTCAAATAAATAGTCAGCAATATTCCGCGTTCTGGAGCAGTGTAGCGTAACATTGTTTATTAACGTGTATTTCGCATGTGTTTACTACACAAATGTCAAAACAGAACTGACTTTAGGGGCCAATCGCAAAATTTATAGCATTTTCTGATAGGAGGATTACTTTTGCGCTACCTTGTATATGTCAGTATATATATGTGCATGTATGTGTATTGCTCTTGCTTGCCATTCAATTGTTCAGTCATTTTCATTTATTTATTTATTTAGTGTTACTGTTGCTTTTGTTATTTACTACCGTTCGTTGGTAGTATTTATGGTTGTTGTTATTGTGTTAACAATGGCATAAATCTCTTGAAATGTCCACTTCAATCCGTTCAAGCTGTGTTGATATACATAGAAATTGATAATATACATAGAAATATATAGTGTTGTGAAAGGCAATGGAAATATGAAAGGTCTAAGAGTGCAGTCGAAAAGGGTTTAGATATTATAGAAAAAAAAAATATTCTTTAGAGTCACAGCCACCCGTCTGATTATCTATCTGGCCACAGTATCAACTCGCTATAGCCTACATAATTTACTAGAAATTTTTGGCAACATTTTTGGAGTGGGATCAAATTTAATTTTTAACATCGCTAGTAGGGGTTTCCTAAAGTAAAACTTGTGCGCAAAGAACGCGAAGCACTGCACAAAATAAAAAAAATATTCAACCCCTTGAGATATGGCACACATTTTCCAATGACCACTTTCCACAAATGTAGCTACATCAAAGATTAAATAGGTACATATATCGCTAAAAGTATTTTATGTTGTTGTTGTTGTTGTTTGTAACGACTAAAACACTCCCCGAAGGTTTTGGGCAGTGTTGCCGACAGTGATAGTCCCTTGCCAGATACAAACCCGTTAAAATCCGGCTCTCCCTTGCGGTACATGCCCGACTGTTCGGGGGAGTGATTTTGTATGACCAGTGCAACCTTCTGGGTCATGTCATCCCTCCTTCCGTAAGGAAGGAAAAGATGGGTAATGAGAGATTAGAGGCATCATATCCGTAGATCAACTATCGAGCTGCACGTCATTACCTTTGTGCCTTTCATTCGTATCTTACGACCTGTATGCCTACCTCGTGCATATTCTAAACCCCTAACTCTCAGGGGACAGCAATTTTCTGCAACAAAAACAACTGCGAAATAAAAAACTACAGAAAATTGTAGCATATTTTTAGGCATCGAATTTCCCTTTTTTTTATTAGTTTTGTTTATGCACGTATTTCGTCTTGTTTTGACAATCCAAAAAGTGACATTTTCTTAATCAGATAAATGAAAAGATTCATTGCACATGTCCTAACGGTATACATATTTCCCTTCGGTATATATTTTAGCTAGTTTTCCACCTAGTCTTAAAACACTGAGGCAAACCGTTCTTATGCTTTGAATGTTCATATCAAGAACCTGTGACCACGAATGAACAAATATTCTGCGGTCTTCCGATATGAGTCTAGCCCGTAAAGTGTTGACGCGAATTATAATTCACATCTTTCGCAAGTAACAATCCTAGCTGTTGTTGTAGACACTTTTTGTAACTATTATATAACTTTATTTAAGTTCACCTAACTACTCATTAAATTCAACTGATTTATCTCGCTCGTCTGTACGTAGCTTTTCATGCTTTTGCAAAATATGAATTACCCTGCCTGTAGATCCTACAATTCTCTGGAATGGTTGGGTTGTCTCTCTATCACCCATGTCTGTTATACTGGCAGTTGTTGTTAGTAGCGGCAGTTCGCATTGCCTTAGTAATGTCCAGTTTTGATAAAATTATTCAAAATTTGAAAAACCATTTTTTATGAGTATCGGAGGTGTCATTTTGTCACCCCCTAAATTCTCTCAAACAGTGCAATTTTCGTTAGTCACTGTACACACTTTGATGTAATTTCACTTAAGTTTATTGTATACGCTTTTATTTCCCTAATTACTCCTACGACGTCTTTCATAGTTTAGGATTTAGATTGTGAGTTACCTCACTTCAAGCTTCTGGATGAGCTGTAGCTTACCTAAGCCCGCTTTTACATTATTCAAGTTTGTCGCGACATAGGCGAGGGAGGTGTGAAGAGAGAAGGAGAGTACGAGTATCTTCGTACCGTCAAGTTGCTTCAAGTTTTTCTCTCCATCACGTTATTTCTCACTTATATGCCACCTAGCGTTTCGCAACTGCTTTCAAGAAAAATTGACACAGGTAAACGCGAATATAAAACCCAAAAGAGAACGCCAGCAGAATTGAATTCAGCAATTGACTATTGTAAAAGCGGACTAACAACAGAATTTTGTCTTGCATGACTTTTTTTGTGGCTAAGGAGACAAACTTTTCTAAAAGCCTCCACTAATCGATATCTCATCTGAAACGGGGATGAAAAGGTAAACTGAGCATTCCTTTGTTTTTACTTAACTGCATATAGTCGAAACACCGTGCGAACTGAGATTTGGTTAGAAAAATACGGAATTTTTTAAATCTAATAAATGAAGAATAGAACCTATCAAAGGTAACTGTTGATTTCCAAGATATATCTCGCTAAAAATCTCAAGCTCGTAAGATTCACCTCACTCACTTTACAAATATTTTAATTGGTTGACTAAGTTTATCTAGATTATGCTATTATATTGCCCAGTACTGTATATATTTTTGTACATATGTTTCTCTTTCTACATGCAGTCATCCGAAGAGATGCTTACGTTTGTATATGTGTCAGAGTTCACTCGTTGATTCATCCATTGAGTGGCAACGCCTGCATAGTTGTTATTCCAACACTATGGCAACGCAATAACAACATTTACAACAACAGAAAAAACTACAGAGAACATCGGCATAACAAGTGTACCAAGCGGAAATAAGAATGAAAGAATATGGGGAAAAAATTGCCGCAGGCTATCTGACTTCGCTATTGACCAGCCGCGATTGCTTTCGCCTTAACCCTCTGACATCAGCAATGCCAGCAAAAAAAAAAAAAAACAAGAAATTGAGTAGCTATGGCTTGAGTAACAACAACAGACTTAGCTGGAGATTCATGTTGCCGCGTATTTTTTTTTTTGGAAAGTGAAAAAAGGGGAAAAAATTAAAAAAATTTTGTGTCCAATTGCCATACTTGCAACATGCTTTTACTTATGTTTTCATTTAGCTGGGCGTATTGTCATTTGCTTGGTTGCCACTGTTATTGATATGAAAGCGATTCTTTGGGGTTTGAGTTGATTGGATAGCCGTGTGTCCGCATAAATATTTGTTTGTTTGCTTCTCAATTGGAAGCAACAAAAAATTTGCTACTTTTTTACTCCGTTCCTTTTTTGTTTTTTTTTTGTAGATCCATTTCTGTTGTGCAATGCGCCATTTAATTCGTTTCATTACAGTTCAGTGAGTATTTGGGTGCCTCGAGTATGGAAAATCAGTTAAGGAAACGATTGCAAAAGGAATTGTAAGCTGGAGGCGCGACACACTCGAGTAACCGCTTAGTTTAGGAATATTTTCAAGCAAATACATTCTAAGTGTTTGCTTAAGATTTATTTTGATATAGATATGAGGAAGGTGTATTAAATGTTTTATTGATGAAAGAACATCAAAAATCGATTGTTTTGTATTTTATTGCTTGCTTTAGAAAATGTGTAATAAAGGAAATTGCTAAAAAATCATACCTGGGTTTTTCCTGAAAACTGGTCTATAAGGTATAATATTTTCAATTGGAAATCGATACGAGGATGTCGTGCCAAAATAAAGTTGTAAAAATTTATATAGAAATAAGGAGATAATCGAAAAAGGATAAACATGAAAATAAATTAGAAGTTTATGAAAAGAGAAAAATTGGGAAGAAACAAATTTAAGATAAATACGAGAAGATAATCCAAAAAACCATAAAAAATATATAAAGACAGATAAGTATTAAAAATCGATAAAAAGCGAAAATTTCAGAACATAAGATAATAATAAACTAAAGATTTAAGACATAAAACGATAAACTCATAAATAGGAATAATTATGAAAACATAAAATATAAGGTAAATACGAGAAAATAATCTAAAAAGCCATAGAAGACATTAGAATAGATAAAATTCGAATCCATAGAAAATGATATATATAAGATAATTATAAACGAAAGATTCAAGTCGAAATTCATGAAAAGCGAAGAAATATGAGTTCATAAAATGCGATACAGGTAGGATAATTAGCGAAATATTATATACAAAAGGATATAGATTGATAAAAGTTGCAAAACTGGTGCAAAAATAAAAGAAATGAGAGTACATAAAAATATGATTGAAATAAGAAATTTATCTTAAAAAAGAATAAAAATCAAAAAAATAAAAAAACCTATAAAATTGACAAACTTATTATCCGTAAAAGACGACAATAGTAATACAAAAAAACATTACATAAAGGAAAATATCGATAAAAAAATAAAAATTCATAAAAAGTTCTAAAAACTTTGAGACCGAAAAATTATGATAACAGTTAGATAATAATCGAAAACCTAATGCACTTAGACGAATACTGATAGCACTTATAAAATATAAATCGATAATTTCAGAATCCATAAAAAATGATAAACATAAGATAATAATTAATAAAAGGGTTAAGTCAGAAAACGATAAATATCGATAACAACTAAAAATTCATAAAAAACTAAAAACAGGGGATAAAAAACAGTAAGATAAATAAGAGAAAATAATCTAAAACTTCATATAACAAATTTTAATCGATAAAAAGCGAAAATTGGAATCCATAGAAAATGAAAAATATAAGATACCTAAACGAAAAATTCATAAAAAGCGAAAAAATGTGAATTCGTAAAAATGCAATGAAGATAAGATAATTATCGAAAAAATAAATACAAAAGGATATAGATTGATAAAAGTTGCAAAACTCGTGCAAAAATTAAAGAAATACGAGTCCATAAAAGTAAGAAACTTATCTTAAAAAAGTATAATAATATAAATATCGATAATAATGAAAAAAAAAAAAAATCTATGAAATTTGAAAAACTTGTTATCCATAAAACAAATAACAATAGTAATACGAAAACCAAATTAAAGAAAGAAAAATATCGATAAAAATATTAAAACTTATACAGAGCTGTACAAACTTTTAGTCCGGGAATTTATGATAAAAGTTAGATAATAATCGAAAAACATAATGCACTGAGATGAATATTGATAGAACTTAAAAAAATATAAATCGATAGTATAAAATTCATAAAATCATGATAGAAACTTTAAAATAATAATCACCAAAAAAAGCAATACAGAAAAAATTTTGAGGCGATAACAATCTGAACCATTTTTAACATGTCGATAAAAATTTATATATATTGCGAATCCTTAAAAAACAATGATAAAAAGGAGATTATAAAAAAAAAAATATAAAAACATAAACATTGATAACAGTTATAAATCGATAACAAGCGAAATAATTGTGAATTTCCAACAACACGATGAACAAAGAAGATTATCGAAAGAGTCAGTACAAAGAGAGAAAGATTGCTAAAAGCAAAGATTGATCGTAAAACTGAATCTATAAAAATATGACATAATCTACAGAAAGATGGATATCGAATAGTTCAACAGTTGTAGTCGGGAATGCTATCCAATGACTTATATTTTCAAAATACGTTGCGCTGTAGTTATATTGACGGAGTGTAGAGTATGCTTTCCCGGAATTGGGACGCCTGTATGTTCGATAAGATTTTAACTTCCGTAAAATTGTTGCTTCTGTTAAAATAAAAATGAAAATATACTAATGAAGTAATTTTGACTATTAAAATTTTGTGATTTAGGTTCCATTGCAGGTTTTGCAACTACTTGGCTTAGTCGACTACTGGGAGCTAGAATAACTGGGTGGCTGCTAAGAACCTAGCTAGTAGACGGTTGCTAGTAGGCTTGAAGCTCCAGTCCACGTAAAAAGAAAAAGGCCACGATTGTTTTCTTTGCAATTTCTATCTGATTTCTCATTCGTTTGCCACTTCTTATATATTTCATTTTTTTTTTGCTCTTGACTTCCATGAACGTACTGCCTCAATATAAATAAATGAAAATTTACTGTTATGCGTAGTTGATTACTTTTGTCATTCAGATTTGTCCACCCGCCATATTCTTGCTTTGTTCGCTTTTCTGAGTTCTATTCCAACCATTTTGAATTCTTTTTTTTTTTTTTACAAATCTGTAATCCACCTGAATTTCTTGTGCAATTGCACGTAAGAAATCGCAGACAGACACCTGGATATCCTCTTGCTTCTACTTTTATATACATATGTGTAGAAGCCAGCCTTTATTTTTTCTCCATCTTGACCATATTTTTTGCATTACATTCCTGCAATAAATTAGTCAAAACAAGTATGTACTAATATTTTGACTGACACCATACTAGTACGAAAAGAGACAGACTTATGTGAAGATGATAATATCAAAACAAATATATCAAAGTGTTAAGATTCACAGAAAAGCGCTACCGGATTGAGATATTCATTTCTATTAATTTATGGCGATTAAATCATTTGATGGAGACTCAGATTAGATGAAGTGAAAGAGATATCATAAGTAAGTACTAAAAGCAAGAGAAAACTAGGTACGGAGATTGGATAGCATGGGTTCTGAAGATGTATAAAAAGGGAGGCAGGGGTGCATCTACAAAGGGTAAGAAGAGAGACAACTAGGAAAAGGCTAAACAACATACACAGTGGTAGGGAAAGAGGAAAATACGAAGAAGAGGCTAAAAGATATAAGTTATAAATATAGAGGGGGTGAGTAAGCTAGAAGATTTGTAAAAAAAAAGGGGACAGAAATAGACGAAAAGACGGTTCAAGGGGTCAAACAAATTGCTACCGGTGCAGTTGGACTAGTACTAGGGAGGTTTCACTGGTACCGGAGCGTACCGGGTTCAAATCCGGACAAGGACTGTTAAAACCTTCGGGGAGTGTTTTTATCGTTACCACAACAACAACAAGGACACAAGCAGTCGAATGTAGTGTGACCAGGTTAGCCTTTTCGAGGCTAGATTTAGCCTTCTGTTCTCGTCCTTTAGCCTCATAATTTTGGTTTTAGATTCGTGGATTTTTTCTAACCTTTTTTTACTCCAAACCTTTTCTGGTCGCAACACCATATTTTTCATACAACTTCGAGGAATATATAAAATTTAAGTTGAATAAAAGTAGCATTGATGACGAAATACAGAAAATTATTCGTAAAAATCGTCAACTATTTTTAATGGAGTTGATAACCCAATTGCGACATCTCTCTTTACGAAAGATACATTTTTTTCAGTTGATAACTCTTTGAAAGTTCTCACTTTCAAAAAGAAAAGTCTAGGTACTCGTATTCTCCAAGTCAAGTAGCATTGATTGAGCTGCAGTGGCGATAGCTTATAACCGTACATTGTGACCTTTACCATAGAATTTTGGGCGGAAGTCCGAGAACATAAAAGTTTGTTAGAAGAACCCTCTTTTTTAGTACTGGTTGGATTCGCAATTAGCCTTTTGGTATTACCTTTCAGTAATGGGGAGGTTGAAAGAATTTTCGTTCGGTAAAACGCCTATCCAAATATTGCACTAATTTTGAAATTACCGTGATCTCATATCTATGATAAATACCCAAACTTTGTACGCAGAGACAAGCTCATCTGATTCATCAGACGAAGAAAATATTATAAAATTTATTAGTTTGTAGTGATTTTTCTATAGTATGTGTTTCTTTGAAAAAATTCCTAGTCAAGAAAATGTGCCTGATATGTGTTGAAACAAGAACAGTTTCTTTAAGTTATGTCTACAGCCTTTTATACAAATAGTTTAAACTAAAATAAAAAATTTGAAATGGATTTCGTAAACAAATTTTGGACTTTTTTAGCTTCTTTTTTTTCTTAATTTTAGTCTTTTCTAACTTTTCTTTTGCCGATTTAGTTGCTTTTTTTTTCTAACACCTGATCACACTGGTCGAATGGAAGGGTAGAGAGTGATAAGAGATTGGATCCGAGCGACTGTGTTGCAGATACAACAAGTCATCAAGTTACGCTTCTTTGGACAGCAGAAAATTTGCCCAAGTTGAATCGAACTTCTCTCCCAATTCGTCAGTTCAGTTGGTGTTAAGACTCGACTGTTAAGGTCAGTTAATTGCAATAACAAAATACAGCGACATTTTTATTTCCATGCTTCGCTCATAAGAACTGTGCCCAGCGATAAGCTAGCGCGAAGTTCGAGACTTCAAGCACTAAACCTGAACTTTCGGTAATCCTGAACGAGTGTGCGACTGTAAAAAATTTTGATCGAAATCCAACAACTGTCATCTGCTAGTTTATCTCCATTTTAAAAGTACCAGCTGCTTGTATGTGAAAAAAGAAATTTGTCTGACCAGTTGACCTTAGTTGGGAACTAGTTTGTAATTAGTTGAATTGATCGTCGGGTTCTAGTCCATAAGCATTTGTTGCCCACATATGTATGTATGTTCGTTTGCTATGTAAATACAAATTTTACAGGTGATTTGCGTATTTACCAGTTGAATGAAGAAAAAAAATTTTATGCGACAGAATGTGTACTGATATGTACGTATGTACGAGGTGTGTTCAAAAAGTATCGCGAATTTTGAATTTTCGCTGGTTACGTATATTCGAATTTCGAATTTTTTGTGGCGTTATGTTGGTACTCATGTCTCTCACTTATGCCGACAAGCTCGGCCATTTTGAATGTTCAGTTAATTGTTGACAGCTGCTTTGCTTGCACGTGTTTTGGATCGTCTTCGATTTTTACGCAAAATTCGTACCAAAATTGCTCAATTGTGACCAAAAACAGCGTCGCATGAACATTGCTAATGAGATGTTAAACTCTGTCCGCGACGACCCAAATTTGCTCCAGAGGGTCATAACTGGTGACGAATCGTGGGTTTATGGTTATGACGTGGAAACCAAAGCTCAATCATCTCAATGGAAGCTGCCGCACGAACCAAGACCGAAAAAAGCGCGCCAAGTTCCGTCGAATGTGAAAGTTTTGCTGACAGTTTTCTTCGATTGCAGGGGCGTGGTGCATCATGAGTTCTTGCCACAGGGAAGAACGGTCAATAAGGAATATTACCTGCAAGTTATGCGCAATTTGCGCGAAGCAATCCGCCAGAAACGCCCGGATTTGTGGAAGAACAAAAATTGGCTTTTGCACCACGATAACGCATCGTTGCTTGTGCGCGACTTTTTGGCCAAAAACAACACACTAATGATGCCGCAGCCACCGTATTCCCCAGATCTGGCCCCCTGTGACTTTTTCTTGTTCCCTAAACTGAAGAGGCCCATGAAAGGACGACGTTACGCTTCTCTTGACGAGAGAAAGACGGCATCGAAGGAGGAGCTGAACAAGATACAAAAAAATGATTTTTTGAAGTGCTTCGAAGATTGGAAAAACCGTTGGCAAAAGTGTATAGTATCTCATGGGGTTTTACTTTGAAGGGGACAAAAGAGATATTCATGAATAAATAAATAATTTTTGAAAAAACACAAAATTCGCGATACTTTTTGAACACACCTCGTATGTCCTCGTATGCCACTGGATTTGTGCAAATATTTCTGCAAATCGATTGGTATAGTTTTTCTAGGGTCTATGTGTTGTTGTATCGGACATTGAGATCTATTGGTTTAGCTTAAGGCTGATCCATGTGGTCCTTTGTATTGTTTATGGTGTCTGCTATTGGCATGCATTTTTTTGTTGATGCGGTGCACTTTAATATTTAGTGGGAAGTAACATTTTGTCAGTCAACATAAAAAGTGTGTTTTTCAGTGTGAGCAAATAATCATAAATTAAAGCTTTTTTCAACATAAACGCCAGTAAGGCAGATTTTGTGTCCAAAACCCAAACTATTCGGAATAAAGGGCATTAAGAACACACTAAGGGATTTCCATTTTCGAACCGGCAGCGGGGATATCGTGATCTTTACTTAAACGTGAACATTTATGACTGTTGTTTTCACGGATTATGTCATGTTAGAAACAGTCGATATTGTGGCGATGGATTGTTTGACTCGCATACTTGCATTGTTTGATGATGGTTATTTTGAAGTATGAAAGCCAGTTACAATACCTAAACCGTTCCCTTCCTTCAAATCCTAAGTCAAAGTCCAAACCATAACAGCTGGTTTGCTAGAAATGAATAAAGAAACGGCTTATATTACAGGATGTTCAAATTGAACAGGCGGTGGTAATTAAGTAGCGAAATGCTGTGTTGCTGCGATATAGTTTCGGATAAGGCTGGAGGTTAGTCTTTCCGACACTGGATGAAATTCGAAGTCTTATTATAGTCAGATGAGCTACGAATAACGGAATATATTCTACGCCATTCAAGGCACAGCTTGCTTTTGTTCAAAACCATCTTTAGTTTGCAAAATTAAAATCGAAACAGGAACACGTAATAAAACTCTTCATGAAACCGAAACACGGACAGTGTGCGAAATACTGTAGTATTAGTAACAGGACCGTTAAGAGAAACAATTTATGAAACCCAAGCCGAGAAAGGAATGAACCTAGAAACATAATTCATTTTGAAAAACAAACTCGGAAACGAAACACTTTGTGAAACAGAATTCGAAATCTGGACGAACCCATAAAAAAAAATATTTTTGAAGAGAAAAACGAAATACTTTATGAGACAAAATCAAAATAGTAACAAAACACTCCATGAAACCGAAACATTGAGAATGTCACACTTCAGGAAATCGAAACATTAACAGGGAAAGAAATCACTTTATGAAACCGAAACCTTACCACGAACAACGAACGAAAGACTTCATGAAACCGAAATATTCACAGGAAATGTAACACCTCATGAAATCGACAAAATAAGTGGAAACGAGATACTTCATGAAACCGTAACAATAAATGGGAACGAAACACTTGAAAAACTAAAACGTAACAGGAAAAGAACAGGAAACAAAGCACTTTATGAAACCTAAACCGAAACAGGAGCAGGGAACGAAAGAGTTCCTAAAACCGAAACCTTAACAGGAATAAGAAGGGGACACTTTATGAAACGGAAGCCAGAACAGGAACATGAATAGAACGCTGAAAGTGGAACGAACCTAAAACTAAAATAAGAATGACCGCAAAATCGGAAACTAAAGACTTTACGAAACCAAACCCGAAGGAGGAATAACTCCAAACCAGAAAATGAAATATTTTATGAACTGAAATAGAAATTAATAAATTTTTGTGGAGCTCAACCAAATTCAGAAAAGTAAAACAATAATTTAGAAAAAACGAGACCGAAGTGAGAACAGAAAGAAGCCAGAAGAAGGCGGCATTGCACCTAAATTTCGTTGTTGTTGTAAGATAAAAAAACTCATCGAAGGTCCTCTACCGGATATGAAATCGAAAAGAAATTGGGGTCACAAACGTCTAACTTGCTATGTGTGGTTTTAAATACGTTATGAGTTCCGCCTCACAACCACTTCAGTCCCGAAGTTCGCCATTCTCCTTTGCTTTTGTTTTTGTTTCGTGACATCGTGCTTGACTGGGTTTGATATTATGGTCAAAATGTTTTTGAAAGCTACTCCACTTAAAAATATAAGTAAATGCGATATATCTGGCAGCTACATATCGACAGCTTTCGACATATGCAACCCCTTAACCCACAATAATTTTCCCCTACCAAAGGCTCCAGGCGCTACATGTCCGCATAAATGCCGATAAGATGATGTGTCAACAGAGTGATATTTGACAATTTAACAAAGTCATTTTTAATCAGATTTTATCGCCTTCGCCGTACCGACAAAAAGAGAGGGGAGCAGACGTGACAAGCCGCATCATAAACGTAATATGATGTACAACGGGTGGAATCATATATTTGAATACAAGAGCAGGAGAATAAGTCTACGTTAGAGACAGAAAATGAAGTACAGGAAGCATGCGAATAATCACTGAGGAAGCGTGATCAGCTTCGCATAATTTTTGATGTCTGTAATGTGAAAAAGATAAAGAGAGCAAGGAGCAAATAGTATATTTACAAATCGCCGAATAAATCTCTGACGTAACACAGAATTTGAGAAGCTGTTTAACACAAACTAGACAAAGAAGAAGTCTGTTGTCCTACATACGAAAATTTCAGTCTCCACGAGGCTGCAGCTCGAAATATAGTAAGCTGTTGTATAAGTTTACAACATTAAAAAATATATTCTGATCAAAAATCGTGGCCAGAGTGTGCTGCTACCTACTGAATAGGAGTATGAGCAAATTTCGGGTTTCTAAGGTTGACTGTGATCTTCACCTTGCAGCAGCCGTAGCACGGACATGCTAATGTATTGCGAAAAAGATGCCCATAGTATCCAAAGGAAGGCTTGCAGTCGAGAAGCTGCGCCATATAGTAGTTCCACCCTTGTTGGAACTGCAAAAAACAGGACCCACAGGTCTGTCGAGTGCTAATAATTATGGGAAGTCCCCTGTCAACAGTAAATCGGTACGCTACGGTATTAGTACCTTCTGATAATTGGCTGATTGCGATTTGTTTGTACTCTTAAAGCTTCATATCGGGGATCTCAATAGCTGAAATAGTGTGAATATTCTACTTGGTATATTTCTCACCCCCTTAGTATAGCTCCACTTTGGAAACTAAGGACACTGCCTGTAGCGTTGTAGGGATTACTCTCCCGAAACGATAGGAAAAAAGATACTCCTAGTATCTAATAATTGCAAATGAAGATCTTGAGTGTGAGGAGATTGTGATGCTGGCTGAAGGAAAGATAGCTCAAAGAATTTTACAAACAATCGAGAAGATAACGAAAGGTTTCAAGAGCGAAATGCGGGAACAATATTGCGGGAGCACTACTCTTCATTGCAAATAACGTGGGGAATAATTAAAATGATAGCCCAGTTCTCATTTCCACGACACTTGGCTCCACCAACAAGAATGACTATTGCTTTACCCATCCAAGGGCGAGCTACTGTTACAACAACACGACACAATGGTAAGATTTTCCTCCACCCAAATATGACGAAGTTAAGACAGCTATATCCCATAATAAAGTGCCTGGAAATAAAAAAGGGCTATTCGTCGAACTGCTCAAAGGAGCGACGAGTTGTTGAGGAGCATACATTTTTGGATATTGGACAGGAAATGCGATCCCAAAAATTTCAATAACTAAACTGGAATTAGCCTACCTAATATGGAAAATTAAGGACCTTATAGGATATTATTGGACGAAATACTGAAGCCTATCGTTGACAAGCTCATATGACCTTATCAGTGCTGTGACCAGATCTCCGCGACATTCCTAATCTCTTTCTTGAATTTAAAGTAGATTTTGACTAACCTACGAAGTTTATACTGCTGTAACAAAACGGGGGTTGAGCAACCTCAGTAAGGGGAAAGGTGACAGTTAGAAGAGCTTGATGACAATTGTGGGTAAGGGAGCTGATATTTTAGGCAGGTTAAATAGTCGCTTACAACAACCACAGCAATCTAAGTAGCTCCTTCAGGATTGGGTAGGACCTCTTTCAGGTATTTGACGAAGATAATTAAAGCAGAAGAGTTAATTAATATAGACATAATGGGAATCAAGAAGTCCTGCATTCGCTGGCTTGGATAATCAAGAAAATAAACAGATCTCGAGGTGAAATAGCTGAAGAGGAGCGCTTACTTTCGAGGGAGACTAGAGTCATGCTAGTACAACTTCGTTCTGGATATTGTAACAGGTTTAACTATTACTTATCCAGACTGTACCCCATCATACCAAACACTTGCCCTGCATGTGGTATGTCCCTTCATGGTACTTAACATCTCCTTTCTGTTCAATCGAACCTACTTTTCCAACACCAATATCACTCTGGTCCAACCCTGTTGAAACTGCGCGTTTCCTCATACTTCCGTTAGAAGAGCTTGATGAAAATTCTCTGCGTGATCGTGCCCTTAGGTAGGGCGAAGCACTGTTAATAACAACAACAACAACAAGGAATCCACGTCACTATTGATAGTTACAAATGTGCATGGCTCGAAAGTAGAGATGACTGCTCTTGGAGTATTTTCGAGAAAATTTTTACGGAAGTTATATATATATATTTGATGATAAGCTGAACAAGCTTTGCTCACAAAAGAGCATATCATCAAAGAAACTCCCACCCAGAAGAATTTCTTATCAACAGCGAATGAAGGGAAGTCCCACCAAGCTAGCAGCTCGAGGATGAAGTAGTATTACCAACTGGGATCACTTATTGATTAATGGAGCCGTTATGACTGGAGAGGCTTCTTATAAGACTGCCAAAGTGGAAAAAATCGCTAAAGTCAGCTACAACAAATATTTCTATATACACATTGCACTCTTCTTCTTACTGAAATACATTTTTAGACCAAAAGAAGATATAAATTTTATATATTCCAAACTTTTAACTCAATTAACCAGCTCCATGTGCTGCTTACTCTACAAAGTTCATTACAATTTCCGTTTAGCATAATTTCAGGCGTTTCAATTTGACGCACTCCATTAGACGCTAACACTATCAAAAAATTTATTGTTGTTTGTGTCTACAAATTGAATTTGTAGATACTTTTAGCAGCTTTGATTGCTACTAATATCCTTTTGCAAAAACTTTGCCGACTCAAACCTTGGGAAAGAATGGCCAAACCATTGTCGCCTAAAAACTTGCTCTCATCTACGTAACATTGTTGGTTGCATAACAATCGTTGCAACTTAAAAAGAAAGCTGCAACAAAAACTAAGAGCTACAGAAAGTGTCGGTTGTAAAATTTGCACCTTAGCCACTGGGTGAGTGTCTAAAGGTGAAATGTCAAACATGTGCTCTTCTAGCTAACCACAACTGGCCTCCGCAGTTTGTGTGCGTGAACGTACCAGCTGTAGTCTACCCAAAACTCTTACAAAACAGCTTGGCCTTAGCCTTCAATAAACTTTGCTAACAAAAATATTCGTAAACTTTATAGGCGTTTATGCTTCCGGGTGGTGTGTGTGTGTGTCGGGTGAGTGTGTATGTGTGCCCGTCTTAAGGTTGTTATGCTGTAAAACTTTTTGGTTAAAAGGTGTTTTCAAACAAAACTATACAAATTTGTATGTAAATATGTGTATTCGACTGTCTTTGCCCCAACTCTCCAGCACAAAATATTATTGAGCCAAAAGTTTTAGCTTCTTGACCTAACAAAGCAACAACAGGTCAATGTGAAAAGTTTTGCCAAGCCACTTAGTTTTATTATAGAACATTAATGAAGTGTTGTTTTTGTATTATGGAGTATTTGTTCTTGTATTTCACATAAAAGTCCTCGTCGTTGTTGTTGTGGTTGTTGTTTTTATAGCTTTCGCCTGTCTACATTTGTTGCATATTTCTTGTGGTTTCTTTAAAAGGCCAAAAACTTGGCACCTTGGCTTTGGTGTTACACGCATTTTGTTGTTGTTGTTGTGGTCGTAGAGAATTTAATTTACTTTCATGTTATTTGAAAAGATTTTTTAACCAAATTTTTTGTATCTACGCATATTGCTTTTGTTGCTTGCATTGACTGTGTTTTTGTTGTGATTTATTTATTTATTCAATTTCTTCGCTCGAAGCCTCTAAGTAGCATTCATTGATTGTGGCACTTAGTGAGTCGTGTCATAGCTTTTATTACAGAAACTTTTAATATAAACATTTTTATAAGTTTTTCGGAATTTTTAATATCTTGTGCTAATGAATGTTTGTATGTATTGAAAGGAGCGCTGTACTTCAGTGCACTTATAACTGTCATATTTACAGGAAAAACGCATATTTTTAACAAATACATAGTGTCAATGTCTCTTTAGGCTAAGTAGCTAGAAATATTTTTGTTGAAATACCACGTATATTACCTTTCGTTTAGTACCCATATTGGCATGTCTCATCAATTAAATTTTTTCTAATTTCAGGTAGGTGCCAACCCTGTTATAACATGGTGTTGTTGTTGTTGTGGTAACGACAAACGCACTCCCCGAAGGTTATAGGGAGTGTTGTCGAATTAACAGTCCTTGGCCGGACTCTTACGACAGGTATGCCTACCTCGGGCATATTCCAAACCCCTAACCCGAAGGGGCGCCTGTTATAACATAATAAGCTTTAATAGATAACCTGTATACACAATGTGAAATAAAATAATGGATAACCTGTATACACAATTTTATAAAAATGTGTCAAGTTGTGCCCGGTATAATAGCGAGTATACAATCTAATAAATGTAATTCGAAGGGGTGGCAGCCCCAGATGGTAAAACTATTAAGAATTTTTTTTGTTGAGTTATTACGTCAAATAAATTTCGTTTGACACCTGTATGGGTTTGATTTTTTAATTGCAGCTAGGTGGCAGCTCTATAAAACTTATGAAGTGGCATTGCTTTAGTGCGAGAGCTCGTAATGTAGCATATTTCATATATTCAAAAGGTTATACAAATCGGTCAAGTCGTTTTCAAAACAATAGCGGATATGCAAAAAAAAAGAAAATATAATAGGTTTACATGGCAACCCTAGATAACTTTGTTTTAAGCCATTCTGCTTACACAGGGGAGTTTTTACAAAGTTTCCACTTATTTTAACTTTTTTAAATTTAGTAAGATATTCTGCTATTTATAAGGTAACCCTATTTAAAACAGGTAGCAACCTTGTAAAAACTCCACTGTATAGGCAGAAAGTCTTAAAATAAAGCTATCTATCGACATACTAAATTTACTTAAATTTTGGTGAGCGTTTTCCCAGATAGTCAAAGATATATCAGTTAATCGTAACTTTCAAGTTAAAAGACAGAGATATCTTCTTCCAAGAGAGAACTTTAGCAATTGCTCAGGTGGATCTTGAATAGAAAATAGTTCAAGATTTGTATGAAACAATTCGACAAAAAATTGAAGCTTTCAAGAGGGACCTAACTCTGGTTAAAATGAAAACGGCCACCTGTTGAGATTTTCAGAGATGTTTGTAATCAAAATATTTCCTGAAAAATCGAACAAAATAGCTGAGTCAGAACTCTTAATGCCACATAAAAGCTTTTTGTGCAAAAGACTAAAGCACATAGCTAACTGGTTTTACCACGTCACCTTAGCTGTAATCTCGTAAATCTACTACCTACTCCCCATCTCCGTAGCACAAAAAATATAGACTATTTGGCCATATTAAAACTTCACGTTAAGCAACACCTCCAGCTGTGTCAGACTTGGGAAAGACCAGGGTTTCTTCATTCGCAGTGGTTTGTGATTTATCTCATTTTATGTATGAACAAAAAAAGCAAGGTCAGCCTAGAAATTCGACAGAGAAATGATTGTGCGGACTAGATAAGCAATTCAAAGGCAAAATCCTCGACCGACGAAAATATCACTTACAGTTTTGCTCTATGGTGTAGAAGCCTGGTTGTTAACACTATGGCTCTGAGAGTATTCGAGAGAAAAGTTCTTCGAACGATTTATTGATTGTGGACGATTTAGTGTTGAGCTTTGTTAGCTACACACAGAGGTCGACATAGCTCATCTTATGAAACCAAAGTGGCTGTGTTGAAAAGAAAATGTTATGCGAATGAACCAACAGATTGCAAATTATAGGAACTAGTGGACTTGTCTGTAGTCACGATGCAAAGCTGCCACAGAATAGGGCAGTAAGTAAGAAATAATTACTAATAACAAATAACTATTCAGGCAGAACCTGCGAGAATCTTGTCCCGATTATTATTGCTTCTTATCGATTTTTGATGTGTAAACATCTTTGGGCTCGGTAGGGGATGTCCAGGAAAGTTAGGCTTCGCTGCCTGTAACCCTGATTCAGCCGCTGCTTGAAACTGCCTGTCTGGATGTCTCTGTGCCTTGTTGTTGGTTCTATGCATATCTGAGTTTGAAGTGACACTTGGTATAGCATGCGTGTATAGAAACCTTGCTTGACTACTTTTTAATGTGAGTGTGTGTGTACAAGTGATTTGCTGGCGCTGATTATCGATGCATTGCTTGGCTAGCTGCTGTTTGCATTTTGTTATTCGGAAGTCGTGCGTAAACCCGATGTATATTTGCAATCGGGAAATAGACGACCAAAAAACAAAACTGCGCTTATAACAAAAATACAAAGTGTTTATCTTATATGTAAATAGACAAGATGAATGCAATGTAGAACCGTTTTCTGCTAAACTATAATTCTAAGGTATACAAATTATGTATGTTTAGATAGGAAATTTTGAGGTGTACTTTTATCCGTAAATAAAAAAAATTTAAAAAATCATTTTAATATAAAAAATTTTACATAAAAGTCACACCACTACACATTCACTTATTCACACTATAGACACGCTGTGTGTGTGTGTACTTGCTTTTTGTGTACTATGCTGAATCGTGAGCATGGCCGAGGAGTTGCTTTTTAGGAAAAAATTAAGAGCCGTAGTAGTGTCAGTAGACTTGCCATGCATGTTTTTGTGTTATTCGTGTGGTCGGCTCTCACTGTGAATGCGAAAAGTTGGTAGTGGACCAATGAAAAATAAGTATTCGCACTATAGATACTCTGTTGTGTTATGCATTTTTGATTTAGTTGTTGTTATTGTATTGATTACTGGCTACGATGCCCAGTGTCAGCTGCTCTCCTGAGAGCACGAAAAGTTGCTTTGTTGGATACATTACACAAGCAATGTAAAATATGAGCAAATATGTAAAATTAATTGCTGATACCTACAAACAGGGTTTACAAAAATTAAATAAATGATTACTCATAAAGAGTATTAAACACCGAAGAAAATTAAAGGAAAATAGAGGAAAGGAAAAGAATTGAAAGGAAGGAAAATTGAAGGAAAGAAAGGAAAGAAAGGAAAGGAAGGAAAGGGAAGGGAATGGAAAGGATAGGAAAGGAAGGAAAATTAAAGGAAAGAATGGAATGGTAAGGAAATGAAAGGAAGGGAAGGGAAAGAGAATTAAAGGAAAGGTAAGAAAACGAAGGGGAAAGAAAGAAAATAAAAGGAAGGGGAGGGAAAGGAAAAAAAGTTTGAGGAAAGTAAAAAATAAACTAAGAGAGTAAAAAAAGAAATCAAGGAAAATAAAAATATGTTAGAGGAAAGGAACGACATAGAAAGGAAGAAAAAAAGGCGGATAAAACATACCTACAGCAAAAAAATAAAATAAAATAAAGTTTATTGGTTGAATTTCAACCACTGGGCGAACTCTAGTAAAAATAAAATAGCTGCCAGCATTATGGAAAAATAGGGGAATGAAAGTGGAGGAAAGGATCAGCAAGAAAAGGAAACAAGAGCGTATACTACAATAACATAAATTAAAAATAGAGCCTGCTGAAAAAGAGAAAAGCGAGCAAAGCAAAGGAATTAAATTAAAGAAGAGGAACAGCAGAGGAAAGAAGGGAGGCTGTGCGAATGAAAGGAATAGCTAGTAACTAAAATAAAATAAAGAAATCGTCTATTTGTTTATTTTCTAATACTTAACATCTGAAATATGAACAAAAAAAGCAAGGTCAGCCTAGAAATTCGACAGAGAAATGATTGTGCGGACTAGATAAGCAATTCAAAGGCAAAATCCTCGACCGACGAAAATATCACTTACAGTTTTGCTCTATGGTGTAGAAGCCTGGTCGTTAACACTATGGCTCTGAGAGTATTCGAGAGAAAAGTTCTTCGAACGATTTATTGATTATGGACGATTTAGTGTTGAGCTTTGTTAGCTACACACAGAGGTCGACATAGCTCATCTTATGAAACCAAAGTGGCTGTGTTGAAAAGAAAATGTTATGCGAATGAACCAACAGATTGCAAATTATAGGAACTAGTGGACTTGTCTGTAGTCACGATGCAAAGCTGCCACAGAATAGGGCAGTAAGTAAGAAATAATTACTAATAACAAATAACTATTCAGGCAGAACCTGCGAGAATCTTGTCCCGATTATTATTGCTTCTTATCGATTTTTGATGTGTAAACATCTTTGGGCCCGGTAGGGGATGTCCAGGAAAGTTAGGCTTCGCTGCCTGTAACCGTGATTCAGCCGCTGCTTGAAACTGCCTGTCTGTCTGTCTCTGTGCCTTGTTGTTGGTTCTATGCATATCTGAGTTTGAAGTGACACTTGGTATAGCATGCGTGTATAGAAACCTTGCTTGACTACTTTTTAATGTGAGTGTGTGTGTACAAGTGATTTGCTGGCGCTGATTATCGATGCATTGCTCGGGAAATAGACGACCAAAAAACAAAACTGCGCTTATAACAAAAATACAAAGTGTTTATCTTATATGTAAATAGACAAGATGAATGCAATGTAGAACCGTTTTCTGCTAAACTATAATTCTAAGGTATACAAATTATGTATGTTTAGATAGGAAATTTTGAGGTGTACTTTTATCCGTAAATAAAAAAAATTTAAAAAATCATTTTAATATAAAAAATTTTACATAAAAGTCACACCACTACACATTCACTTATTCACACTATAGACACGCTGTGTGTGTGTGTACTTGCTTTTTGTGTACTATGCTGAATCGTGAGCATGGCCGAGGAGTTGCTTTTTAGGAAAAAATTAAGAGCCGTAGTAGTGTCAGTAGACTTGCCATGCATGTTTTTGTGTTATTCGTGTGGTCGGCTCTCACTGTGAATGCGAAAAGTTGGTAGTGGACCAATGAAAAATAAGTATTCGCACTATAGATACTCTGTTGTGTTATGCATTTTTGATTTAGTTGTTGTTATTGTATTGATTACTGGCTACGATGCCCAGTGTCAGCTGCTCTCCTGAGAGCACGAAAAGTTGCTTTGTTGGATACATTACACAAGCAATGTAAAATATGAGCAAATATGTAAAATTAATTGCTGATACCTACAAACAGGGTTTACAAAAATTAAATAAATGATTACTCATAAAGAGTATTAAACACCGAAGAAAATTAAAGGAAAATAGAGGAAAGGAAAAGAATTGAAAGGAAGGAAAATTGAAGGAAAGAAAGGAAAGAAAGGAAAGAAAGGAAAGGAAGGAAAGGGAAGGGAATGGAAAGGATAGGAAAGGAAGGAAAATTAAAGGAAAGAATGGAATGGTAAGGAAATGAAAGGAAGGGAAGGGAAAGAGAATTAAAGGAAAGGTAAGAAAACGAAGGGGAAAGAAAGAAAATAAAAGGAAGGGGAGGGAAAGGAAAAAAAGTTTGAGGAAAGTAAAAAATAAACTAAGAGAGTAAAAAAAGAAATCAAGGAAAATAAAAATATGTTAGAGGAAAGGAACGACATAGAAAGGAAGAAAAAAAGGCGGATAAAACATACCTACAGCAAAAAAATAAAATAAAATAAAGTTTATTGGTTGAATTTCAACCACTGGGCGAACTCTAGTAAAAATAAAATAGCTGCCAGCATTATGGAAAAATAGGGGAATGAAAGTGGAGGAAAGGATCAGCAAGAAAAGGAAACAAGAGCGTATACTACAATAACATCAATTAAAAATAGAGCCTGCTGAAAAAGAGAAAAGCGAGCAAAGCAAAGGAATTAAATTAAAGAAGAGGAACAGCAGAGGAAAGAAGGGAGGCTGTGCGAATGAAAGGAATAGCTAGTAACTAAAATAAAATAAAGAAATCGTCTATTTGTTTATTTTCTAATACTTAACATCTGAAATAGTTTTCACTTTAATTGATTATTTATAATATTGTGACGAATCCGATGATTCCTTGATTATCAATCCTGGGTTCGATCACTATAAAGTCAAATAAACACACGCACAGATATTGTAACTGATAGCTAGTTTTATTTACTAGTAATAAACGCAATACAAATTTAAGAGTGTGGTAACTTCGCAGTAGTTCACTGAACAACACTTGGAAATAACTGATCAACATGCCTTGCTTGGTCACTGCCTTATATAGTCCGACAGGGTGCTTGCCTACGCATCGAGAACTTTCTTGGTTGTTCGTTTTTCGTGTTCTTGAAGGGTCGGTGTTATTTATTGAGATCTCCTCTTTGCCTTGTATTCGCAAACATTCGCGCCATCTCTCTTCATCTTCTTAGGTACACGCTTGCATGCATAAGAGTAGCCATCGTTATCTCTGTTGTGTTTGACTAGTGGGACTATGGTGGGAGTGTCATTGAGTTAGGGATGGTACATGCTTGAGAATAAGCGCCACAATATTTTTGTACTAATACGCGAATATGCATATTTCATATAAAAAATCGATTTGTGGAAAAAATCGATTATCTTCCTTAAACTCCAATTATTCTCAAATCTCTAAACAAAAAAGTTTATTATTGAGTAACCGGGTTTTTCGTCTCCAAGTCGCATCCCTACTTTAACTCTAAGAGCCACAGCGCGTTCTCTCTGTTTTCAAGTACTACGTATTTTAAGTGATAGATTGGTATCGAAGTTTTAGTGTTTTACAGAGAACTTAAGGTGGAGTTACATTAAAGTGTAAAGTTGTTTCTATTTATCTTTCCAATAATTTAAAGCAGTTAGTAAATAATCGAAATATAATCCAATTTGTCAGAATATTTTTTATGAAAAGTATGTAATGATATTCCCGAACATTTGTCTAGTAGAATATAAGTAAAAAGAAGGAACCTTATAGTCATGAGAAATCAAATAGGAAGCCTTGAATGAAAAATATTTAAAATTTCTCTTCAAATCAAAGCTCCTGAGCTCAATTAATAACTTATCTAAACTCAAGCAATTAATTTTTAATTTATTCTATAAAAACGTATAAATTCATCTAAGTTCATTTTGATTGCCTTCAGTGCTATTTTCCATACCCTTAGGCTGACTTGAATTCACGCATAAGAACTACTAAGTACTAAATAATAATTGAAATAGACCACCCTAAATAAACCATTTACGCTTATTAATATGTTAATCGTAATTGTTATTAAAAACTTTGTAAACACTAAGCATTTAGGCGCAAAGTGAGTGAGTGACAAGTGCGCGGCTTAGCGACACTGTCCATGATATTTGAGAAAACTCCAAAACTGTTTCAGTTGGACGGGTAGCTACGCCTACTTACTTATATACTTGACTTGGTATATATTTTGCCCACTTAAATTAATGGAATTGAATTTTGTGTAAGTATGTGTGAGTGAAAATTCAATTTTGTAACAATTAGCAAAAGATTTTTGCGTTAAGAATTTCAATTAAAATTAAGGTGAGTAGAAAATGTGGGACGATTGAAATAAAATGCGTGTATATGAGGGGTATTTGTTGTTTGTTGTTATTGTGGTTGTATGCATGCTGTATATTTTTATAAATCATAAAATAAAGTGAAAATAAGAAAATAAAAAATCTGACCACAAACTTTGTTCAAACTCAAATCATAATTAGTTTTTATGTGGCAAAGGAGAGGCCAAGAAAGCAATGTATATATGAACGGATCATTAGGCTGGCGCGTAAGAAATAAAATCTATGATATTTAGTTCTGCCAACGAAAAAGATTCAGGGGATTTCAAGAGCATGTGACTTAAGGTCTGGACGAGCGATGTCCATCATGGATCCCAAATTTATAAATTTAAAAAATATTTTAAAAATTCTTAATAATTCAAAAAAATTGCTTACTAAATTCAAAATATTTGAACACAAAAAATTGTTTTAAGTAAAAACCATTAAAAATACAATTAATTGTTGCAAAGTTTTTCAACATATTTCTCAAGCTCCCAAGCTCTTGTGGAATAGCGTAAACCAAAATCCGCGCACTGATTGTAAAATCAGACCCTGAAAATCCAGGGATTGTTGAAATCTAGAAGTTGGGCATCCCTACTTCTGACCAGACCGGTTAAATAATGATTACTAATCGTAATGATTACCGGTTTGATTAATTATTCTCTCGAGAATCTATTTAATGATTGATTACCATTACTTTCAATTTTTAATGATTATTATCCATAAATCATATATTTTACTATAAATAAATCAGCAATTAAAAATAGAATCAAAAAAATCATGAATTTTCAACATTATTAAAAAAAATCCAAAATAATCAAAAAAAGTTGTTTTGATTAGTTTTGATTTTTTTATTTTTTTTGATTTTTTTATTATTTTTGATTTTTTTCAGTATTGTTGATGGGTATATTTATGTGCTATTACAACAGCACTGAAAAAAATCAAATATAATAAAAAAAAAAAAAAAATTTAAGTAATCAACAAAATCAAGCTCTTTTTGATTATTTTTAGTGTGCATATTTATGTGCTTCTACAACAATACTAAAAAATATTAGAAAATAAAAGATTAAAAAAAAAAACAAAAAAAAATAAAAAATAAAAAAACCTAAAATAATCAAAACAACTTTTTTGGATTTTCTAATAGTAAAAAATTGTGTTTGACTTTTTTAATCGTAATCAATTAATAATTGTTTTTTTTTTTAAATAATTAAAATAATCATTACCAATTAAAAAAGCCCTCTAATTAATTGTTTACTAACCAAATTTAACAGGTCTGCACCGGACCCATAAGAGCGCAGGTACTGCTATTTGACTGGTTGATGTTATCATTCATTCAAAGACTGATATCACCGTCCTACAGCAAGGGCCATAAGCTGGACAGACATGAAGCCTATGGGGTCTTGCGACGTGTATTACAGTGGCTGTTGCAGCTTGGGTTTAGGATTTCTTTCATATAGAGACTGCACTGCCATCAAAATGAGCTTTTCCAACATCAGTCCTTTATCTAATTTATTTGGAGAATAAATGCCAGTATGTACAAGGATGAAGTTTTGTAATACCTCCTAAGGGATTGACTTCGCTCCTGTTTAAAAAACCATTCTCTGTACTGCCATGCTACCGCATAGAAAGATCCACCAAGCGAGCTGCTCTCCTCAAACCATCGTAACCGATGACAGAACTAGTTATAGCGTACTCTACGTACAAACTTTCTGAAGCAACAATATCCACTTAGAGACGAAAAGTTTGTCTTAGAGAGGGAACAAGAAAGTTTAACGTCGACCCAGCAGTGAGTTAATATTTCTTTCTACCGACATACCTCCTCCTAGGGCACTTTACGATGCGCAACCAACGGTATAAGTCAGCGCTTTCTTGAGATATTTGATAAACAAAATTGAGGCGAAGAAGACAACGGAACTTTTCAAGACCGTAGCGAATTTCTGCAAGAACAATAATAGGTCGACTCTGCGTCTGCAAGTTGATTGGAGTTATCATTGCGGCTTCAGACATGGTAAGTCTACAATAAATTAGACCCATGATTAAGTTCCTTGCCCAAATGGCTTTGAGCAATGAAAATAGTCCGCCAGCGTTGGAAAAGACCTCTTCGAGCCATTCGAAACCAAATAAGTTTACATACTTCTTGTTCTATCACATCTTGAATCTGTTTATTCTGATCTTTAGAAAGAGGCTAAAAATGGAGGATTGAAGGACCACAAATCCTCCGGATAACTTTTCCTAGAATAGTACAATGGCGATCTAATCTTCTTACAAAACTGCCTATGATTCAGAGCCGTACCTCAAGGAAGGTATAATGAGATATTTATAAGGCAAGTTTTCTTACGCTCCACCCTAATACACTTGTATCTCTCTTTGTAAGACCATTGAAATAGATTCTCTGGCATCAACCGCTCTTATTCCGATGCCTTATGAGCTGCAGTGCAAAGGTAACTCCTCTAGTATCGCAATGCATCACAAAACCATACTCACACACAGATATACACACACATAGATACGTGATGAATTGCTTTGGCCACAAAAGCGCATTAAATTAATTTCCAACAGGTAAATTTTAACGCAAAAACAATTTATAGCACTTTCCAGCTAAAGAAGGAAGCGCGCTGACCAACAAACGCGCAAGTCAGCGCAAGGATAGAACCACTTGGTTCGCGGATATGAGTATTCGCTAGTTGTTAGTCGCCAGCTCATCGTTGGTCACTTATTACGTCAGCGCTTGTTTGTTCTGTGGCGCATCGCTGTCGGAGGTCAATAACGGCGGCTAAGCAAACGCTTCCTTCGTACTCCCACTTATGTTGCAATATAACGCTTCACTCTTCGTACATTTCTGCTTCACCCTCTTGCCAAGTCAAAGAGCTAAGTGCTAGTTGCATTGGGTGGTAAGTAAGCGATTCGCATTGTGGCTATTTTGTGTTGGAGTTAAAACATTCACCATTTGGTGTGAGGACAATGGCCGAGCGCTGGCAGAGGTAATAGCGCGTGTCGTGGTTAGAAAAATATTATTTCAACACTTTTTTTCCGTTGAATTCTTTTTCCTTCAATTCACCTTAAGAGGTATTTAATTTTGTCTGTGTTTGTGTGTATGTGCATGGGTTTGTAATGTGTCTGTGTGTGTTTGGTGTTACGTTAATCGACTTTTCTGGTATTTTTTCATTAACATTGTTATAGTATTAGTAAAGGATATGCACTTTTCTACTTAACTACTCTTGTAACCGCATTGTCAAAGGCCCCCTCGTGTGTTCAAGCTGTTAACTAATAACCCAGTATACAAGGTGATAAGAAAAACATCTCAATGTTAAGACAAAAGCTCGAGGCGCGGTTAGCCGACAAGACCCCTGGTGCCGCGAAGCTCATTTTTGTGCCTCTGCGTTTTAACATATAAAATGGTGAATTGTTGTTTTTGTTTATAATGAAAAATCCCTTCAAATTTCAAGATTTTGAAAGTTCTGGCCCCACTGTCGTTGAAAGATCTCTTTGACCATGTCGAATGTGACGTGCAGCTGGTCTTCGCAACGCCGTCAGGATAAAGTGTTTAAAACAACACCAAGCAAACAATACCATGGTCAAAATTGGAGTAAGCCACTTTAGAGAGGTAATCTTTGAGTAAGTTAATTCTATAAGAGCCTTTACCTAGCTTTATACTTCAACTATTTCAGTATCTGATGAAAGGGGCTTTGAATGGCTTGTCTATGAGACCACCAACATAGGGTGTGCTTGAGAGTAGGGACCTTAAAGTGCGTGGTGCAGTTATGCCCAACCCATTTCGAGTGCCCTGGCTTCTTCGAGTAAAGTTAGAACTTCTCTTTGACCGTTTAGATTGCCTTTTTTCTATAGTTTCTTAATTAATAAGTTTCTGTGCTCTGTTGCTCATATAAAGAGCTGTTTGTTTGAAGTTGGGTTCTCCCAATTCAGATAAACATTTTGGGAAATATTTGATATACAGCAAACTATTCAGGTCCTCAATTCTGGGAGTCACAAATAATTTGAAAGTTTTGATATGCTGGGAACATCAAGAGCAGGCTACCAGCATTCAATCCAGCACTGCAAACACACAGCTGATAGGGCCAACAAAAGAACAATTTGCCAGGTGCACAAAAATAAAAACCACGAAACGCTTGTTTCCATAAAATGCTTAAAAGACTGGGCCACGAGGAACCAAGCTACTTAGCGGCCCTCTTAAATATCTCCCTGAGCGCCTTTATCATTCCAGAGATATGGAGACAGGCGGCGAGAATGTCTCCACTCCCAAAACCTAGCAAGCCGTCAGATATGGGAGAATAATAACGCCCGATATCTCTCCTATCGGCGGTCACGAAGGCATAACAAACTGTCCTACTTCCCTACTACACTACAAGCTTGCACTTAGTTAAATAATCTTGCCTGATTTTTAAAACACGAAGCTTCTGCCTCACCCAATGGATCCGCCATAGTTTCCTACGTCGACGACTGCTCTATTATGGCTTTGTGGGAGGGTTCTGCCATCGATGAACCTTTTACCAAAATAAGGAGCTGCCTTCAAAACTTTTACAGTTTCTTCCTCTAGACAGTGCCAGTCTGAAGCACGCGAATGAGAGAAGAATTAATTGACTACTACCTTAATAATCTTAAGTTTGAGCTTTCGCTAAGCATTTCACCGCAATAGGCACAAAGGTACAGAGCCGCACCAATACCCTCTTGTCACTCGTCGGCATAAAGAAACTTTGCTACAGCCGGGCTATAAATGACCTCCACGCTGAGTTCGCTGATGCATCTGTTGGGTCTTGGCCTGTGAACTCCGTTATGGAGATCCTAGATCCTGAAAAAACTGAAGAAACTGAAGAGTCGAACGTCCTCCCTAAGGGAGACTTGAGTCACTGTACCACAACTTCGATCTGGAGACTGGAAAAGATTAAACTCTTACTTAAAATAATCAAACCAGTAAATCCAAATACATCTCCAGTATGCAGGGACCCCCGCTAATTTTAATTTTTTTATTTTTTTATAAAAAAAAATCGAAGGCTTCCCAGTATCGGAGGATAGTTCGAAGTATATGAACGTGCATGTCTCGTCATGCTCAACGGAAATCTGAATAGATTGAAGAAAATTTGAGCGAAACCTGTATAAATTACATAATAATAATAATACATCTTTTTTGAGTTATATTTTTTTGATCAGAAATAATCATCATATTTTGAGTCTTATTTTTTTTGCTCGAAAATAAAACTCATGTATGAGTTTATTTTTTTTGATGAGAGTGAAGGCTTTTTTTTTTGACAAAAATAATATCTATTCCTTGAGCGGTATCTTATCCTTCAAGAATAAAAATAAAAATTTAAGTTTTCATTTTTGTCACAGTTCGAAAAACTCAAAAAGCGTTTTTGCATGCCAACCCATGTGCATATACATATGTATGTGTTTATAAATATGTTTTAATTATGGACCTACATATATTGTCGAGCTTATACCAACCAATATTTATGATCAATTACTTGTCAAAAAGGCATAGCGGCTTTTTGAGTTTTTCGATCAGTGAAAAAAAAATTAAAACTCAAAATTAAATTTTTGTTTTTGAAGGATAAAATATCGATCAAGGAATAAGTATTATTTTTGTCAAAAAAAAAAACTCAAACATGAGTTCTACTTTCGATCGGAAAAAATTAAGCTTAAAAAATTAATCTTAATCAAAAAAATAAAACTTAAATATACCTATTATTGTTGATTTTTATTTAAAAAAATCCAAAAATAATGAACAAATACCGAGTTTTATAATAAAAATCATAACAGTTACGTTCCCTGGCAGTATGTGGTATGCCTCCTAATGTCAACAAAAATCTCCTTCAATGTCCAATAGAAGCTATTGTCCTTGACATACTAAATTGCTGTACGATTAACATTTCCAATTATTTAAAATATTGGACGTAATGCGAATAATGTACCAGAAGCTTTCCACGTTAACAAGGTAATGGTTTAGCTACAATCAAGTCTCTTAACCCCCTGTCAGGCGAGAGATGGATCGGGATTGGGAACTGTCGACAATCTGCCGCAACATTTCGAGATGTGTACAGGATACGACAGAAACTATAGAAACTGGTGGTGTCATTGAAAGTGGCCGGAGGAGGGATCTGTGAAATTTTCAACGATCTTGATTTACATCGCACTTGCATAAGATGACGTACAATGGATATCTCAAGCTTGCCTCAAACAGAGCGCTTTCAGTGTTCCCTCGCAAGAAGTCAATATAAAATATAACAATCTATCTTCGAGCATTACTTCTCCTGCTCCTTTGCACTTGTAAGTTGCTATACTGGGACTGTTATATACACACATGCCTACACAACTATACACTTAGCAGCATATGCTGACCGCCATCATGCATTCAAGTGGACGCCACAAAATATGTTATGTTATTTGTTTTTTCCCTTTTACTTCGTTCTTTCTTTTACTACATTATGGATGCCATTGAAGCCGGGAGATGTTTGTTGGCTGTTATTGAATTTCCGCTTGTTGCTGTGGTTTTTTGGGGCTTAGTATTTGCTTTTCCTACCCACTGAGGTATTGATTTGTTTGTTTTTGCGGTTATTTGTTTTAGTTATTGGCATCTTCAATGGTTCAATTTTTGTTTAATGGAACTTTCCTGTTTTTTTTTGTTTTCTTTCTTTTTGGTTTTTGTGAAATGCTGTAAGTTTATGAGTTAATTGATGTTCAATTTGGCTAGATAAGGTGCTCGTTGAGGTCCTTTTCAGCTGTCTGTGTATGTGTAATGAGTGAGGGCTATGAGGTGTTTGCACATTTATGAAGAGAGAAATTAAGTTGAAGTTTGGTTAATTAACTTTCAATGCCTTGAATATAAAAATGCTTGAGTTGATGATGGTAGACTAGTTATTTAATGAAAAGATTATTGTGGATTATGCATATAAAAATGTGAAAATGGATGGTAGAATAAAACGATGACGGTGGGTATAATTTAGCTGGAAAAAAAAATATTTTTACTAGTAAATTGGTTTTTATCTCATGTAGCTGTAGCAGAAGGCGCGTGTAAGTTTAAACTAAATATATATCTGTTCATAAAAAATTTCGCTTTGATCTCTTCTTTTTATATATATTTGAAATAAAAATCAATTTCGCTACATAGCTATTGAGTTTTTCAAAATTATAAAGCATATATGCTCAAGATATATGGGCTTTGAATCAACCTATATATATACCATAGCATGCTAGGGCATTCTCTAGGATTTTCTCGGCAATGTTTTAATACTTCTATATTCTTTGGCGTAAGTTCTTATGTTCTCATCGCCTAAAAATATGCGACACGCAAAGCTACTTGAAGCTGTGCTCAACCTATTCTAAGCCGCCAAGGATCGTACGACTAATCTTTAACGAGATTGGCTAACCATCTCTTATGTCCACAATGGGCTATAACGAAGCCAAACTAGGCACTTATGGGCTTAACGGGGATAGTTGAAATTTAATTTGTGCAGCATACTTATAGGGGTTGGAAGTAAACTTTGAGACAATGCCTGTCGTGGAACAAATTTGTTTTGTCCGTATGTATAATTTCCCACACCAATCTTTGGTCATGCTGAGATTAGATGACCTCAGAAATTTTCTTTGTTTACAATTATTCGTTTTCAAATAAATCTGTTTTGCTTGGCGCATCTTTAGTTTAAAGTTTTGGCCGACTTCTGTAGCTTTTTTTATAGCCAACAGCTAAAAGTAACTGTACGGTCGTAATTACAAGCAACACAAATAATCTTCCTTTTTCTTCGATCATTTGAAGAGTTTAAAAGTTTTTTCTTATTTCACACTTCCGGCCTCTTATTAATAGTTTTTAGAAAGATCCAACCTTTTTCTCTGGATTTTGCATAACAAGCTGAACGGAACAGGATATCAACGACAGCAGAGGAGGCTAATGAGCAATGACACTCATAAAGGATTGACAATAGAGGCACACAGAAAATACTAAACATTTTCCGTACTTATTTTCTGTTTGGTTTTTGAGGTGACAAAAGAAAGCTTAATGAAACATTCTGAAATTTTGGAAATCAACTAAAATGCTCTTTTGAGTTCAAAGCTCGTCGATTATTGTTCGTTAATAAGCTTCGAGAAATTACTGAAATGATTTGAGTGATGAGTTTTTAAACGGGAGAATAGCTTACCATTTAAATGTCTTGATCTATCAGGCTGTGTTTGCTCAATTTTCTGAATAACCTAATTAATTAGATTAAAATTAAAAAAATTTGATTTATCGGGAAAATATTCATGTTGAATAATCTATAATGATTCTTCTGCGATTAATTATTTAATCAAGGCTAATATAACTATAAGAATAGTGTTGGAATAGTTTCTTAATATCACAAGCCTAATATAAAGCGTATGAAATCATCACTGCATTCCGGCATTCACTAATTTCGGTTGTGAGACAGCATAATTTCCCGATTTCCATGCAAAATAAATAATAAGCTTAACGGGTCTGAAGTTAAGGGATAGCGGTTTTCTAGTGAGTAGAACTTATTTCAGTACATTTGTGATATCGGATAACTATAAAATGAGTTGGTTGAATGTGAGTACACTGAAATTTAGGGTTAGCGAGTGCCGATAACTTTATACCTTTCAAGAATACGCATCACGATTTTAAGTGTCCGATCATTACACACATTTAATAAAAACTCTGCAAAACTGATAATTTAAAGATACATAGCCCAAACCCCATTTATCGGAACAATCGATTGTATGGGAGCTATATATTATGTTGGTCCGATCTGGCTGATTTTCACTACACACATTACATATATAATAAGTACCAAACCTTGAAACTTTTACGTTCCTAGCTTTTTAATTGCAAAATTTATAGCCCTAAACCCATTTATCGAAACTATAGATTGTATGGGAGCTATGCGTTTTATTGCTCCGATCTTGCTGATTCCGGCAAATGATTAGGCTCATGCAAAATGGCGACTCCTTACCAAATTTCATCAAGATATATTAAAAACTGAGCGACTACTTTGCGTACAAACAGACAGGCGGACAGACGGACATGGCTAAATCGACTCAGCTCATCGCCCTGATCATTTCGGTATACTTATTGTTGGGTATATCTTTTCTTCTTCTTATACTTACAAACATCGGACCAAAGTTTTAATACCATTTCATGTTCATGAAAGGTATAAAAAGGGCGCAAATAGAAAATGAAATATTCCAAAGTTGTAAAATGATTAGAGATGAGGTAGTGAATAGAGAGACAGTTATGGAAAACTTAAAAAAGAAAGACTCATAGAAAAACAGAGGGAGTGGTCTGAGGCGAGAAAGAGGTTCATGAAAAAGAAGGAGAGGTGTGCAACTATGAGGATTTGGGAAAAGGAATCTGAAAGGGGAGAGAAAGTGAAAAGCGAAACAGAAACAGGAATGAAAAGAAGAAATGCGAAAGTTTAAAGATCAAAAGATTGATAGGTTTTGTTATGTTAGTATATTTATAAGAACAAAACCATTCGCCGAAGGTTTGGGGAGTATTGTCAGGTGTGACAGAACTTTGCCGAATTTGCGCCCTGTACGTTCCAGTACTCCCTTGTGGTAAACTATAGAGGGATCAATTTGGGATGACCAGTGGAACCTTCTAGGTCATGTCAGCCCTTCTTTTTGCAAAAGGAAGCGCTTGTATTATTTGAGAGGTGTTTTTGAACACTAGTAAACCCGACCACACTTCGAAAAGTCTCAGAACATATAAAAGACTGAGTCCCATTTTAATCATTGTATCTATCATACCAGAGAAGCTATGAAACTCAATCACATCGCTTACTGCAGCACTCTTTAGCACCTTTTGCTTGATATCCATATTGTAGGGATACATTTTGGGTCACCTTGGTCTAGATATTGGTTTTTATCTCCAAAACTGATCGAGTTATCGAAATAAGAGGTATCTTAAACTTTAAGTGAGACATCAAATAATGCAGGTGGGAAAGTTGCATTCAATTTTGTTTAGCAGTTTTTGAGTGATGCGCGCCCAAACATACATACAGATAGACCAAAATTCTTAAAATGATTGATTTGGACTCAATTGGCTTAGTAATGATAAGTTTTGTAAATTTGTTGTTTTATAAAAATGTTTAAAAAAAAATCCTAAGATTGGAGAAGGGAAATCCCGATGTACGCGACACCATAATGTCTACGTAGCGCGCGATTAAATGGCTTACCAAGCATTAAGCTATTTGTGATTATCTCACGCATATTAATAATAATTTCGTCGTTAAATGCCTCCATTTCTTGATTGTGCTCGTGTAATTATAAAAAGCCGAGAGAGAAGAAAGTCCAAGTAACAGTTGCACAACTTGCAAGTCGCATGTGAAAATTTTACGAGACTACAAAAAACTACTGCCCACAATTTTAGCCAGTTGCGTCGCATCAATTTAAACGCCTCATTAACTGGGCGGTTCAAGGCTTCATCTTGTGCCACGCCACAAATGCCACAGATGGCGGAGTTTTTTTTTCGACCACCCACAAATAGAACGCACCGCAGCTGATCTACCTTTGCTGCTACAGCTTGCGGCTGTTTTTATTGTCTTTTGCGCTTTGTTGCAACATTAAATATTCCCATCAGTCGCTCTTGAAGCAGACAGAAAAATGAGCGACAACGAAGCGACGCTGATTATATAAACGAAACAAACATACATACACACATAGTTATAATAATTTAGCAATTTCACTAGCTTAATTACGCAACACAATTCATTTTTACCACTTTCCTTAGCCTCTCCACCTGCTGCTCTGTAATTTGCAATATGCCACATGGCCGATGTGTTCAAATCGTGTCAGCCGTGTCCGTTTACGACGACTTCTTGGCTAAATGCGTTAGCTTAAAGGATGTGAAAATCTCAGCAGCTGAGCCAGTGCTTATTTAATGACCATAAAATTATGGCTGGTCGGGGGCGTAAACCAATAAAAACATTGCCTCAGACACTCGCGTAGAACACTAAGATGAAGAAGAAGATACTAAATTTGTTTGTGTTATAATCGCAAAGGTAATTTTCAGTTTAGTAATGTGTTACGGCAGACGTCTGGCAGCCGCGTAATTCATTTTTCAAATGTCTCACCAACGTGTAGCTTCCAGCTGTGTTTGTCTAACTCTTTCAGAGCTGCATTGCCAAAGATCTTTAAAAATTTTACCGAAGCTTTGTAAATGATGGGACTATCGGAACGGATTTTTCAAGGTGGTTACGTTAGTTGAATGATATTAACTTTTTCGCGTTATAGCTCCGAGAAGTTCTAGGCAGAGCTATTCTTCCAATTTGTGGTATTCTACTTTTAAGTTTTGCTAAAATACTAGGGGATCTTAAGTTTTTATGTCGAGTCCGTATGTGATCTGCAAATTATTATTTTTATGGAAATATTAAAGGCTCTCATATCGTTAACTTTTTTGGACTTCAATCTTCTTCTTCTTCCAAAGGTCGTTTTATATAGTAGTTTTTCATTCACTTGCAAAAGAATTTTCCACTCGACTTAGTTGCTGGCTTGAAGTCTATTTTGGGAACCTGCCGTAAGACCTCATATAATAACGCTCTATAAGTCAAAGGAAAAATAATTTCTGAAAAAAGTGCCACATTGAATTGAACTTGCAATTCGAATCTAAAGTCGTTTCCCGCGAACTGAGGGCACGTTCTGACGGTCTGTTAACAAACCCTTCTGAAGGTTGGTCGAGAAAGATATGAATTTAACAGCATTATATGAGATGAACCTTGGAGAAGTCGCAATAGAATTCTTTGGGCTGTACTCCTATGAAGTGAAGTTTTTGTTGTTGTTGTGAACAGTGATTGAACAGTTAAAGATATGTTTAGTGTCGTGGGGTTGTACCATATTCAGGGTTTGTATTACTTTTCGTGGGGTTGAGCCTGAATAAGTAAGAGTTTACCCTATTACAATACCTAGATCGAGGATGAGCAAAAGTGGCTCTGGTGCCCTCTTCTCTTAAGAAATTTCAAGGGATTGGATGTTGATAACGAGGCTCACAGGAATAGAACTGAAGTCGTCCATTAAGATAGTTACCGCTTCCCCTTTTCAGGCCAACTGGAAGCGGGAATTCGTCTCGTAGGAGGTTAACGTCGTTGACTGTATTAAACAAATTTGATAAGTCAAGTCCCACGAGCACCGTTTGGCTGGAGGTGCTTTGATTCAAACTACTATCCGTTTGCGGAAACATTGTTGGTGGTTCACCAGGTGGTAAAGTCTTCACAACCGCTTATAGGAGAAATATCGAGTGATATTATTGTGCGATATTTCCTGGCATTTTATGTTTCCATACCACTGGATTGACGAAGGTAGTGAGCCAGATAGAAAAGAGCTGTTGAATAGTTTTTCCCCTCTTGGCAAAGATGCTTCAGCAAAAAGAGCTCGAGCATCTTATTGGATTCCATTTGAAAGTGTCTCCAAAGAATATGTAGACTTCGTCGCTGTATTTGCAGGGACTTTACAAGGCATTGATCAGTTTATGTTGGTCGACCGTCTCTCGGATTTCTACGTTGAAACCAGAGCCACTCCTCGCCAAACTATCATTCACCTTGGAGTACGTCCGCCTTAATGGGTAAGGCAGCAAAGCAGGCCTCTGTAAATTCTGTAAAGCAGTCCCTTACCTTATGAAGGAAACATGAACTTAAGCATTGCTGTTTCTGTTAGAAGAGTTTGCTTTTCGGAACATTTAAGATGAAGTTTGGCCAAAGTGACACGAGTCTTTTTGGGGAGGTCCGATTATTACATATATACCGTGAAAAGGGTACCATTTCAAAAACTGTATTACGCATTACCTGGTCCCATTGTAATGCTTACGGAGACGTTCTCTAATTTGCTTTGGGTTAATCAATTGTCTAAAGGCGTGTTCCCTATGGCGAGTGATAGTCTTTAGCATAGTACCGTCGACGTGAATGGTCTTATCTCGGGTTTAAGGTGCGAAAAGGGTCTGCGAAAGATAACCGTTTGTCTTGAAGCAGACCTAAAAGTCACATTAAATCGTTCCCACCCCAATCGAACTAGTACCTGAGTGCGCTAGTACCCGGTTCAACTAGATTTAGCTCCGGTTAAAGGACTTTTATTTTACCAACATCCACCTACTCAAACAAACAAACAGGGCCTGTATTTGTTTACGTTTTTCATTGGGCTCTATTGCTGCTATTAAATAGTGGTTGTTAAATTAAATCGCTATAAATTCTCAACTATTTTATCTAATTTTTTTCTTCACAACTTTTTCGCATTCAGTTGCGCTCGCAGAGTTGAGTAAAGTTTTCTTTGAAGCCACACTCTCTCTTCTCTTGCTCGATTCAGTGGTTGAATCACATGATGTATTTGTTAATTTTATGTAAATTGCTGTGGCAACAGCTGCATCGAATTAACCACAGCAAACATTTATTCCCGCAGGTAGACATTGCGCCAGCAGCAACAGTCATTTCTTCTTATCTGAGTTTGGTTTTTATGCTTTTAGAAATACTGCCTGCTCTTTTTGCATGAGAATTTTATTTGACTGAGCGATAAAGCTGTTAATTTACAAATAAAAATTTTGCCTCAATTTAATGCCGTTAATATGTTTATGTTTGCAGAATGAACTTGCTGCAGGGAAATGTAAATAAAACGTTCCATTTGATGGCAACAAAGAGATATAAAGAATTGCTTGATATGAAATGCCAATTGTCGGATGGACTGATGTAGTGCGGCCCAAGTACGCTTGCTGTAAAATGGAGTAAAATAAATAAAATAAAATAAGATAAAATGAAATTAAAAAAAGCAAATAAAAAATACAAAAAATAAAACAAATGAAAAATACAATAAAATATAATAAAACAAAATAAAATAAAATAAAATCAAATCAAATAAAATAAAATAAAATAAAATAAAATAAAATAAAATAAAATAAAATAAAGTAAAATAAAGTAAAATAAAATAAAATAAAATAAAATAAATGAAAATAAAATAAAATAAAATAAAATAAAATAAAATAAAATAAAATAAAATAAAATAAAGTAAAATAAAATAAAATAAAATGAAATAAAATAAAATAAAATAAAATAAAACAAAATGAAATAAAATAAAATAAAATAAAATAAAATAAAATAAAATAAAATAAAATAAAATAAAATAAAATAAAATAAAAGAAAATAAAACAAAATAAAATAAAATAAAGTAAAATAAAATAAAATAGAATAAAATGAAATAAAATAAAATAAAATGAAACAAAATAAAATAAAAGAAAATAGAATAAAATAAAATAATATAAAATAAAATGAAATAAAAAAAATAAAATAAAATGAAATAAAATAAAATAAAATAAAATAAAATAAAAGAAATGAAAATAAGCTAAAATTAAAGAAAAAAAAAATAAACAAAATAACATAAATTAAAATAAAGGGAAATAAAATAAAATAAAATAAAATAGAATAAAATAAAATAAAATCAAAGAAAATAAAATAAAGTAAAATAAAATAAAATAATTTTTGTTGTTGGTTTTATGGTCTGTTCATTTTTACATATAAGTTTAACGAGCTCAAGAGCGTTGGCAGTTAACAACCAACAATTAAATGAGAACTTGAAATTAGTAGCTTGCAAAACTTCACGCAGCAGAGCCTATGGGCTTAGACGGATGCGCTTGCAATCAGAGTGAGTGGGTTCGATTATCCACAAGATCCTCTGAAATAATAATAATCATTCCCAAACGGATTACCCACCATATACCGCCCGCCCGGCGCGAGGGGCGCATCTGCATAACGCGCGGATTGTTCGTTCGGGTCGAGTCGTGGAAAGGCTTTGGTTTGTTAATCGTCGAGATCTAAAACTGCTCAGCTACAGAGAAAACCTCATCAGCTGAAAAAAAAAAATTTTTACAGCAAAAAAGATCCTCGCTAAGATGACGTGGGTTTGCTAAATCGGCTGTTCGATCTCAAAGAATTGTATGGACCGAAGTAAATATAGTGAGAGACCGATGGATTTAAAATTGACATTCCTGCCTTACTCTACAGTGAAAAAACTATATGTATTTAATTTTGTCATGTAAATACAGGGTGGCGCAAAAGTAATCCTCCTATCAGAAAATGCTATAAATTTTGCGATTGGCCCCTAAAGTCAGTTCTGTTTTGACATTTGTGTAGTAAACACATGCGAAATACACGTTAATAAACAATGTTACGCTACACTGCTCCAGAAAGCGGAATATTGCTGACTATTTATTTGACCAATAATCGGTCGGGGCCAAACGGTTACTGTGAATGGTGAGCGCTACAGAGCAATGATCAACGAGTTCTTTTTGCCGCAACTTGATGAATTGTGATTGGAAAACATGTGGTTCCAACAAGACGGTGCAACAGCACACACTGCACGTGCCACAACCGATATGCTGAACATCGGAAGCTTACTTTTGCGCCACCTTGTATATGTATGTGGAAAACCCAAGAATTCTAGAACAAAAATGCCATGATCTCCAAATTAAGTGGTTATTTATACACTATAAAAGTAAAATTTAAATCTCTGTTCAAAGTTTAATTTTTTATTTGATACTAGCAAAATGATGGCGGGCAACAGCTGCTCCTAATATTGGCAAATTAGTACAGTGCATTTACAGCAAACGCATGACTACTACAACAACAAAAAATCTGCGCTTATAAACAGATAGAACAAAATGCCAAACTTAAAGCAACAGAAAATGCAACAAAGAGCAAAAGCAGAGCGAGGTATCGCAATAAAATTTCCGACAACTTTACGAGGAAGCGGCGAAACGAAAGCTGAGCTAGTCAGCCAACTAGTCAACAATCAAGAAGCAGAATGGAGCAATACGAAATGTGATTTGAGGGGTTTTACAATATAGTGCTGAAAGTTTAGGAATGCTGGCGAAAATTCCAGCGTGAAAGAGGTTTGTCTGTGTATTACTGATTGTGTGTAAAAGGAGCCTGTTGCTTCAGTATAGCGCACTTAGTTTGTTTGATGGCATGTTGGAGTTGGGTTTTTTGGCTTCTTTGGTATGTGCTTTTGTATGGATTAGTTGTTTGTGTATGCATGTGACATGTTTTCCTCATGACCAAATGTGGTTGTTTTGACTGTGGCGAAAGAGCCAAGCTTTATAATGAAAGTGCAAGTTGAAATTAGACAGAATGGTGTCCAAGCAGCGGAAGTTCTCAGCTGTCGTACACACTTACTCGTACATATACTTACCTCTGTGCATATAGTCAAAAATGGAACATTTAGCTTTGGAAACTCAAATGCCATCCTCCATGCTTCTGTTTTGTCCCAGAACGGCTACTATGAAGAGCTTATAGAGAGTTACTTTTGCTCTTTCAGACAGGGCCTCAACTTCTTCATTGCCTACTCAATCCGAAGAAGTATTTTTCGACAAACCAAATTGTGTCCAAAAAAGAAATGTTAAGCAAGTGAGGAAGTGTACGAGAGAGTTAGAAAATTCAAAGAAACGGAGGGAGTTTCCAAAAAGCTTGAATAGACAAAGAGAAGGGGGAAAAAATAATAACAACAAGTAAGGAAAGGGCTGTCTTCGACTGTGCCGAAGACTTTACACCTTTCATGAATACGCATCACGGTGTTAAGTGTCCGATCCTTACTTACAATAAGTACAAACTCTGCAAAGCTTTTAATTTAAAGATACATAGCCCAAGCCTTATTTATCGGAACAATCGATTGTATGGGAGCTATAAGTTATGTAGGTCCGATCTGGTGGATTTACACTACACACATTACATACATAATAACCTGCAAAATTGTACGTTCCTAGCTTTTTAATTGCAAAACTTACAAACCCATTTATCGATACAATCGATTGTATGGGAGCTATGCGTTGTGTTGCTCCAAACTTGCTGATTCCGACGAATGATTAATCTCATGCAAAATGGCGGCTCCGTACCAAATTTCATCAAGATATCTCAAAAACTGAGGGACTAGTTTGCGTACCAACAGACAGACGGACATGGCTAAATCGACTCAGCTCATCGCCCTGATCATTCCGGTATACTTATTGGTGGGTCTATCTCTTCTTCTTCTCATACTTACAAACATCGGACCAAAGTTAAAATACCATTTCATGTTCATGAAAGGTATAAAAAGGCAAAAAGATAGTGCTAAGAGACAGGGAAGAGTGCCAAAAACGTATGAGAGAGAAAATAAATGTGAGAAAGATTGATCGCGGGTCACAGAAAAGAAGAGAAATCATATAAAAGTAGGAGAGAAAGAGAGAGAAAAAAAAATAATAAAATGGAGAAAAGGAGAGGCAAAAAATATTTGAGAGAGGATAGGGGAGAAAACAGTAATGGCGTTTTCTTTTCAACAAAAAATGTTACCCTCGTGTGTTCCCCTCTCAAATTTAATCTTCAGACCTAGGTAACCTGGCGCTCTGCTGATTTTGGCTGATTTTGTAGATAGTGGCGTCCTGTTCAATCATAAAAAGGCATTTTTTATGGGAGCCAAAAACCCTTACAGAGAGAGAGCTGGGAATAAGCCGCAGGGTAACACTTTTTCTAGAAACGAAAACGCCATAAGATATAAGGATACCAGGGATGAGCGGGTAGGATATGAATATATATATATAGTATATATGTAAAAAGATATGAGTATTTATAGAAAAATATATAGAGAGGAAAACGGTGTAGTTGATATAAAGAATGTGACGAACAAACAGGAAGCCTGAGAGAGTTGAGAGAAAGGGATAGAGAGACAGGAAGAGAGAAATAGGAAGGGCAAGATGTTGCTTCTAGAGAGGCGAATAACTCTGATGCAACTGCAAATTGTAGACTTACATATTTATCCAGATATAGCCCTGAGCTACCTTATATAATATGGTCAGCATGTCCATAGTCCCATGAGATGCTAAGCATGCTCTGTTACATAAATGTATATGGCAGCAGCCTCAATTTTTAAACAACATGTGAGGGGAGGGAGAGGGGGAGAGATAGGCAAAAAGAAAATTCACCAATATAAGGACAATGAAGTAGATAAGGTTAGGGGTTTAGAATGTGCCCAAGGTATGCATAGCGGTCCTAAGAGGCTACTAAAATGCACAAAGGTAATGGCGTGCAACTCCATGGTTGACCTACGGATATTATTCCTTTCACCTCTTTTTACCTTCGGGGAGTGTTAATGTCGTTCTAAACAACAAAAACAACAACAAAAAACAGGGAGGTGAAGATCGTGGAGAGGAGTAAAATATAGATATAGAGGGATAGGAAGAGGTCTAACCGAGCAATTACTACATGGAAGAGGGATAGACTAAGAGAGAGCGAAAGAGGTTGGAGCAGGAGTTTACCCTGTAAATTATTTCTTAAGTGAAGCTGAAAAGAGAGAGAGGTATACCCTAGAAATTTTGCAAAAAAAAAAGGGAACACCATCGTTACGACGATATCCCATTTTGAGTATGAAAGACTGTTACTAGTTGTTTGGCGTTCATATTTGAGTGTAAATTTGAGTGCAGCCACAACATAAAAGTAGCGGAAGTAAGTGTAAAACTTTTCCACTAAAAAATTAGTTAAAACAGCAATGAATGCAAAGCGAAAGCGTGGCAAGCAGCAGGGGATTTTATGCAATTCAAGGAACAAGATCATGCTGCTGATGTTCGTGATAATGTTGGTGTTGACACTTAAGTACGAATATACATATTTTGGTGTGTATGTAGTAAGTGGCGTGTCAACAACTAAGCGACTGTGATTCAACTGAGCTCATAAAAGCGTTTTAGTGCCACCAAATTGTTGGAGTGTGTGCCGGGAAAAATGGTGGTGTGTGAAAGTGATATCGCATGCTTGACATGCTGAAAATTAAGAAAATTGCCCGCAATAGTTGTTATAAAACTTTAGCGAAGAGTTTGAGTCTCAGCATTTAATATGTCTACATAGCTACGAATATACATGGCGGCAATTCTCAATGGTAGTGAATATTTTGTTAGCTGAGATTAGTGCACTGCAACCAAATAACCATGGAAAAAGTTTTTGTGGCACGCTCAAACATATGCGCCGCACATATTATCTGAGGTTTGTATGAAACAACTTAGCTGGAAGCCATGACAAATGCGCTAGGGGGCTTGTTAGCAAGATGACTTGCATGAAACTTGCCCCCGGATAGCGCTCATTAAATGTTGTTAAGGAAGTGATTACATATTTAAAGGGCCTCACATATAAAAGGGGTAGCTTGAACTTGGTGCTTGGTTTCAGTGATAATACTTCGCCCTGCTTAGTGCTCGTTCCCTTCTGGTTGCGGATTAACCAACTTAATGCGGAGTTAACAGTCCTTGACCATTGTGGTAAGCAGATCTCGCTGTTGAGGGAATAGACAACGGTGTATTGTGATTAGTGTTAGAGCTAGGCGTACAATTTGACATCGCCTAGTGTTCGTATGGAAACCTGTGGAGCGAGCTTTGCGCCGAGTTTCTCTTCCAATTTGTAGTGTGATGCTTTGAATTTTTTCTACAAATCGGCGGGACCTACAAAATTTTGCCGTTGAATATTTGCTGAGAAGCAATCTTTTTCAACCTAGTTTTGATGTAACATGTCCCGATACTCGAAACATGGAGCTTTGGTGTGGTAGGAAGGCAGAAAGTAAAGTCGGACGGGAATGCCATTGTACTAGTAGTGGGACTATTTTCGAATAATATTCGAATAAATACTATTCGAATTTTTTGAAAGAATATTTTTATTCGTTTATTAATTTATCCGTTTATTCGAATAGTATTATTCGAATAGTGGTATTCGAATAGTTGTATTGAATGGTGAGAGATGTCGGAAGCGAAATTCACTGTCTTCATCGCTTGCACCTATGAGCATGCATTCACGTTTTGTATGTATGTATGTTTGTTTGCGTCTAAAAATGTGTGCATAAGCTGTAGTGATATTTGGTTAACTATTCGAATAATAGGTATTTAAAAAGTACAAATTATTCGATTAAATATTATTCGAATTTTTGTAGCCTTCGAACAAATAGATTTTTTATTCGAATAATTTTTATTCGAATAGTCCCATGCCTACATTGTAAAATAGCTATGAAACTTAATCGATCAGGTTTATTATAAATGCGAAGCTTAGTATATGGCGAAAAAAGTGAAATGTTTTGAAAAATGGAGGATCATAAAAAGTCAATTGATATTGTAAATTTTCTTAAAGAAGTTGCGGTGATCAGCAAAAATTTATTTACCGGTCTGTTTGTGTCTCTAAAACCTCAGGAATGGCTACCTTCTGTAAAATCATATTTAGGGCAGATGAAGTAGACATAATTTATTAAATCCTTATTTATCCGGTGGACAGTGACCACGCGATACCCAATATCTCTCTTAATTCCTGCTCAAACGAACTTATCTAACTTCTCTCCACATAAAGAGTCTTGTATAACGGAAAACGTCAGCTTTCTCGAACAATTTTTAAATTGATCAGACAACCACCAATAATTGCAGCTTAAAAACTCTAACAACACACTTTGTTTTACCATATATCTCTAGCTGGAGGCTCTTCATATCCATATAGTTTGATTCTAGAATCTCAGCCCAAAATATATTTATGTTAGACATAAAGACCTTCAGACTTATCTTTAAAACTGTAAGACTTGTACAATGTCCGAATCTTCTCAATCACTGATAGGAAAAATCTCGTGAGTCTTACAACTTCCGTCAAGAGATTAGAAATGTAACTGTAAAGCAATGTAACAAAGTCACGGAAATATTTGACTTCGTCATACAGAATGTACCCTGACTGTGATAATGAGAGTGAGAGATTGGAGCATAGACTAAAGATCTATTATTATTACGAGTCTTATTGGAGCTATACAGATCGTCCGAAAGGGTTTGATTTTGGCCTGATTAAGTCAAAATGTGTAAGCATGCTTAGAGTTTTAGACTAGATATTCTCTTTGATGAGATTTCCGCACACTGATCCACTCAGGGCGGTTCTAGTTCGACTATTCAATGCTCGTGCAATGTTTAAAGTTAGGTATAACAGGCACCAACATGATTGTAAAATCAAGCCGTGAGAAGGACATAAAGCTACTTGGACTACCCTGTCCCACCTTATCTCGTCTTTGGTAACTTTCTTCCACATTAGGCATCCTGGAAAGTTTTTTGAAATAAGCGAACTGTTTACTCTTCGGAAATAAATATTATGGGGAACTCTTTTTACATAGGCTTTTGAGAAACCCGGTCAAAGCTAAAGTCTTTTTCTGCTATCCAGCCACAATAACCACCATATAATTGACCTTAACTCACCGTCGACTTGATGAAACAGAGGGTTGCAATTCGAATCACCGGGCACATATCAGTCTAGCACTGCAGGGATATCGGAAAACTCATAAAGCATTATTAGGAACCTTTCTTGATTGGTATTAAAAGCAGAAAGGCGTCGCCTATTACCACATACTTGTGAGGCTATAACACATTCGGTTTTTTTTACGTATTTCACTTATGTTTAAAATTGCTCTGTGAAGTGCACGCATGTTTATATCCCGCGGCGCTGCCGAAAACCCATGTCTAATGAAGTAAAAATTAAGCCTATGCACACTTAAGTATGTAGTTGTTGCTAACAAAATTTGAGTATTTTTATTGACAAGCACTATTTTCAACCCCTGAAAAATTTTAAAATTTATCTCGAAGCGCACAGAACTTTTTAATGAACTACTCGTTTTAAAGTGAAGCGCTAGTTTCCCCATTTACATATCTTCTCTCTCTCTCTCTCTCACACTCGTTAGCACTTGAGCTCATCGTCAATTGCGGCTGTCATGTTAATCTGATTTTAATAAACTGTGTTCAAACTTTTTAATCACCAACGAAAAATTTTAACTACTTCGTCAAACATACAAGCCAGTACACAGCCATGATTGCTGTTGGTTGTTGTTGTAGTTTTTGCTGTGTTTAATTCTGCCACACTCGTAAATCCTTTTACTTTCTTAGTTTGCCACACTTATTTGAGGATAAGTATGCGTATTAGGAATGACGATAATGGGATCCCGTGCTTTTTTAGGAATTGAAAATGCGGTATTACAAGCCAGACCAGTACAAGTAACAGTACCTCAGTACTTCTTAGATATAAGTTCAATTACTGAAGTACTTACAAATACTTATAGGTACGCTAATTGTACTTTCGAAGTCGTAGTATTGTGGTAAGTGTACTTTGTACGTGATTGTTTAATACATTTTTTTTTTTAAATTTAAAAGCACATATTTTTATAAAAGATCATGGATCCTATTGTGCTAATATTTTTAAAAAAATTAAATGAAATGAAACGAAAAATGAATTGAAAATACTTTTAGTAAAATTGTATTCATCAATGTGATCCATTTAAAAACTTTCACAAAAAATCTTAGTTTTTTTTTTAATTCCCTTAAAAAACTCCGAACTTTTTATAAACAATGTCAAAGTCCTGGGATAATTGAAATCCAAACAAATTGGCATCCCTAATGAAATTGTATGTTAGTCTGTTGTGGTTGTTAGCTGTGTTCGAATTGCGCTTAAGGCGCTTGTGCAAACTATGTTGATATGCACTTAAATATGCCGAACATGTTGGTTGGATCAATGCATCCGGCAAAGTTGTTGGTAAGTGTATATTTATTACACTGAGCCAAAATAATTTTTTTTTAATTATTTATTTTTCAGGCTCGTGAAAAAAAATATTGTAAAGATTCAGACATTAATATTAAATCAGACCTTTAATATTGTTCATTGATACTTAAGATTTTTTAACCTGATCTCCTTTTTGCTTTAAACCTGTCAAACTATTGTAGAAAAGAAACATAGGCTGCGTATAAGGTTTTAGGAAATTGAATTCCCCATAAAAAAGTTTGAAATGAAAATTTTCGTCAGGTGAGGTATTCGAGGGTTATCAAGCTTTAAACATGCACTTAGTGGAGTTTTAGACAGCTGTGTTCCTATTCGATATATTAGTGTTGGAATTAAAAAGCCCCTCTGGTTCTCCAAACAAGTTGTGAGACTTAGAAATATTAAGTCCAGGCTACATAAACGTTTTAAGAGATCAGGAACACCTGATAGTTATTCGAAATATTTGGTTGGTCGTTCCAATTTTCAGTTTTTCAATGAGCAGTGCTATAAAGATTTCTTAACGGGATGCAAAACTCAATTGTTCAACAAGTAAGGAAAAAGCTATCTTCGATTCTGCCGAAGATTTTATACCTTTCATGAATACGCATCACGGTTTTAAGTGTCCAATCCTTACTCACTATTAGTAAAAACTCAGCAAAACTGATCATTTAAAGATGCATAGCCAAAACCTAATTTATCGGAACAATCGATTGTATGGGAGATATATGTGATGTTGGTCCGATCTGGCTGATTTTCACTACACACATTACATACATAATAAGTACCAAACCTGTAAAGGTTTACGTTCCTAACTTTGTGATTGCAAAATTTATAGCCCAAAACCCATCTACCGAAGCTATCGATTGTATGGGAGCTATGCGTTGTATTGTCCCGATCTTGCTGATTCCGACAAACGATTAATCTCATGCAAAATGGCGGCTCCATACCAAATTTCATCAAGATACCTCAACAACTGAGGGACTAGTTTGCGTACAAACAGACAGACGGACAGACGGACATGGCTAAATCGACTCAGCTCATCGCCCTGATCATTTCGGTATACTTATTGGTGGGTCTATCACTTCTTCTCATACTACCAAACATCGGACCAAAGTTATAATACCGTTTCATGTTCATGAAAGGTATAATAACCCGAAAAGGTTCTACAATTTCGTTATTTCAAAGAGGAAACTTCTGGATTTCCATTTTCCTTTTTTTTTTGGATGTAGGAATGCCAGTTCTGATCAAGATATCGCCGAATTATTTGCAATAAAGTCCCTATCCTTACAAATTAGAAAGTTCTAACTGCATTCTCTATCCTGTTATAGATAAAAATACCGTTCTACAAAGCCTTCTAGCATTGAAATCTACATTTTCCCCAGGTCCAGATGGTGTCCCCAGTTGCCTGCTGAAGTACTGTGCTGCAAATTTATTTGACACGATCTTTAAATTATTTCAACTATCTCTTGAGTCTGCATCGTTCCCTACAATTTGGAAGCAGTCATTTATTATACCCTTGCATAAAAAGGTAGTAGGTCAAATATTGAGAACTACAGGGGCATAGCTAAGCTTTCAGGAAATAATCACACGCCAACTATAAATATCTGTGTAGTTCTTTATTATCACCGTGCCAACATGGTTTTGTGCGCCGAAGATCAACCACTACGAACTTACTTGAGTTCACCTTTTTTGTTATGGATGGATTCGTGAATTGTGAGTAAAATGATGTACTATACGCAGATTTCAGCAAAACATTTGACTCTGTCAACCATAAGCTACTAATTCATAAACTTGATTTATTAGGTGCTCCTAATCATTTATTAATATGGCTTGAAAATTATCTTGTGAAAAGGACTTAACAGGTTTTGTTCAATAATGCTTTATAACTTAATTGGAATCCAGATATACACCTGCCTTCCTAGAGAAATAGCCTTCTCCTTATTAACCTACCTTCTCTGGAAAATCGTAGAATTGTGTTTCGCTGCTCCTGCTCTGACGTCGAGGCACTATGTACCATTTCAATTAGCCATTTATCGTCAAACCTTTCCCAAAAACAATCCTATCAATGTCTGGTGTTTATTCTACAACAACTTATATAACTGTATCAGCTTTGAATGTTCTTCCCCCTCCTTATCTAATGCAATACTTGCACGCCTCATGCAAATGAAAAAAAAGTGTCAAATTTTTACAGAAATATTTTTTCTGAAACTTTTTCAGTAAAATAAATAAATAAGTAATAATCATACATTGTATGCTGTAACTTAAACCAATTATTAGCAGATTGTGGAAGTAGTTAAGATGGAGCCATAATTGTTTTCTTTTTCGCCGTCATTCTCATGTAAAATCTTTTTTGAAAAATAAATATATTAAGTTGAAAAGTAAAAAACTGACAGTTTTTTTCTGAATTCTTGTTAACATTTACATTTCACTTTAACAGTGAAATTATTAACATATATATTTCTTGAAGTTTATAAAAAGTTTACTTTAAAATTTCAAATAAATTAAAGCTGGAAAAGCTTACAAATCGCAAGTTTACTTTCAATTATTTTTAAAAACGTTTACAGAAATGCTTGTTGGGAAGTGGTCATTCGAGACCAAGAATTCATAAGCGGCTTTACGGAGGTATATGTATCGAAGTATGGGGGACTTTCTCTAGTTACTTGTGGTTCAATACGGGCTGCTCCAAGATCTTAAGTGTGCTGATGGGCATGTTTCGCCTTTTTCGAAGAAGTTCCTATACAAGTTTTGTAGGATCCAGTACATCGGTATTACGCTTGACAGAAACCTGTCATGAAATTTGTATATGGTGACAGAGTTGAGGAAGCTTTGACTTGTTTGCATTGCTGTAGAAGGTCATTGACAAACTGTCGCTCTGGTACATTACCTGTGCCTAAATACGCAGTAAAGTCTGTAAGTAAGCAATGCGGATTGTAAACTTGCAATACTCTCCAGCACTCTCACCATTTTCGCCTTTTCCGTAGTAAAATTTTTCTTTTTTTTAATCTGCCACAAATTTATCAATGGAAGCTGTCATGCGAATAGCTTGGCTCGTTCTAGCACTCGGCAACATGTTAACTCTTTGAATAGTGAGTCTGCGTTCAGTTGATCAATCACTTGTTTAAGACCACCTCTTCTTATCAGAGGTCAATACCTAACTCATTCTTAACTATAGTTATGTACCCCAATGATTCGTCAAATAACTAAGAGAAAGTATCGTAGAGCCCATGTTGTACGATCCATACCTGGGGCTCCCCAACCGAATCTAATATACTTGATTTTAGAAGGGGCATTTAATCCAATTCGCACACCCTAATGTATGTGCGTTCCCATTAAAATTTATGTAATAAAGCACTATGTTCTCGATTCACGGTTTTGGCAGCCACACTCATGCCTTAGCTCTGAGCTTTCTGTTGTTTAATCTTGTTGTGGCAACTTTAATCCGCCGTAAAATTTGTACCGTTAAGCTTCATGAATAAAAAGCAACAAAATCAGAATATGTTCCGAAAAAACAATAACAGCATAACTGTTATGCGAATAAAAACTAAAAGAAAGTTATGTCCATGAAATGGCCTTGTGTGGGCTTTTTCATAAATCTGGCCACTTTATAGTGTTAAAACGACACCTTATACAAAAACAATACCAACAACTAAAAAAGCCATTAAAGAGTCTGCTATTTTGGCATTCAGGCTTTTTTTTTGGGATATTAATAGCACATGGTAGAGCGTTGTTAAAGCTCATTCAATTTATAGGAGGCGTAATGCATGAAAAATTGTGCAGTAAGTTTTCGCGGTAGTTGAGTGTGAAGGCTAGGAAAATCCTCATAGCTCATTTTGAGACGGTGTGGACCAATGCCCATGAGAAACTTATGCGCTCTTAACCTTGAAATTGTGAGGCTTCTAATAGTTCAGCAAAAGAAAAAAATAGCTACACTTTGTTCACTTAGCCGTTTGGCTAGGTTAAGGGAGATCGCATGGGATATTGCATACTTCCAGTAGGAGAGAATTATGTTCATCGTAAATCCTCTCAGTGCGTGCCGGGTGAATGCACATCGTTCAACCAGGTATTTATCACTTAATTATTTTTAAATGGATTACTTTCACATATGAACTGAAGATAGAGCGAAAGATCCGCTTCCCTTCTTCACCTCTAGCAGACTGTATCCCAGAAATCTGAGAAGCCTTGTTCGTAGTCCGTGGCATCGACAAAGAAAGTGGAGAATAGACTATTCTTGCTCCTCATACTAAAAGCTTACACAGAGTGAGCTTGCTGGTGATGATGACGCCTTTTTACCGCAGATTTGTTTAGTTTGAGAAGGAAGCTAGTTTTTTTCTATATAAACATGGTCATATGGACCTTGAGACTTTGAAACCACGCCAGTTAGTCCGTAGTAAATAAGTTTCCCTTAAACAATGCTCTACGACTCTCATTCGCAGATTTTCCAATGGTGGACGCACGGAGTTGTCTGCCTAGTAAATTTCAATTTCGAAGCCTTTTCTGGTCATCTCATGAGCTTTTGCTTTCCCATCAATCTTGCTGTTTCCGGGGACCCAGCAGAGGAAAATGCTGAGATGGTCAAGAGCGTTTAGCCCAGCTCGGCACCATCCACCATCTCGAATTTTTTAGCAATGGATTCTAATGCCTTCAAGGTAGATTGGTTGTCCACTTAGTTGCTTTACGATACCCTTCCGCAGAAATCTAGCTGCCCTTTTTATGCCAAAGATCTCCGCTTGGAAGACACTGCATGCGTCAGGGAATCAATGTGACGGACTGGCTTGAAGGCTGTTGAGTAAAGTCCAGTCCCAGTTCCATTTTCCGTTTCGTGTATATTGTATTCTATCTAACAGTGGCTAGACCCTCCTCCAATTCTTCCCTGGAAGGATATTCTACCTTTAGCGACCGCCTAAATATATAGTGATATAGGCGACTTAACAGAGCTGAGCTGAGACCCCACCAGCAGTCAGGCCATAGAATTCGATGAGCTACTCCCTATTCTTATTTTTCTTAATTGGCGCTTAAACGTTTAAATAATTTTGGCCGTCTAAGAAAGCGCACCAGTCGTTTCCACTTCTTGCCAACTTATTTTAATTAGAAACTCCAAGGGGTCCCAAAGGAGCTATACTCTATTCAGAGACATTATATTGGAATAATGTGGTGGCTTAGCAACGACAAGACCAAATACAAGTGCCGAAAAGACTACCAAACAAGATTTCCCGTCCTCATAGAAATGGTCTTTGGGTGGCGTAAGCTCATATAAGCGAAATGTTAAAAGTCTCATAAACTGCATCTGTACAGTCAACAGGAACTCTGAGAGAAGCCTGCCCTTATCGAAACGTATCAGGACCAGCAGATGGTAACCAGAATGAAAGCCATTGACCTATTGGCGCTGCAAAAAAGAGGACGACTATGGGAAACAAAGCACCAAGATAGGTGGACAACAAGGCTGATCAATGATGGAGCAGTAAAAACTTTGGCAATTGTAACTATTACGTTACCGAAATGCTCTCTGTCCACGGGCACTTCCAAAAATTATTTCTATAAAATGGAAAAAGTCGAAAATCCGAAGATGATGCTGAACACACATTCTTTAAATGCTCAAGATAGAGCGTGGAGCGGCAAGTGCTCGAACGAAGTGGCGGCCAAATCACAGTTGATAACATCATGCAAAACATATTGTTCAGCCCAGAAGTGTGGAAACAAATCACAAAATTTGTAGAAACCGCACTCAAGCTAAAAAAGCGGGATCTGGAAGCAGGTACAATAGAAGGCTTTTAAAAAAGGAGAAACATGGAACGCCACCGGTAAGAAATACGAAAGTGGTCCCAAGTTGGGCGACGTTTCCAAAAATTTGAAGATAGTCTTGAAACTGAATCTGCATATAAAGAAGTCCAGTCATATCTCATTACATTTCACCTTTAATGCAGATAATCAGCTTTCGGTTCAGCGCAACTAGTCCAACGTCATCCCATAACACCAATAAAAACATATGTCCAAATAAACCGTAAGGTGAGTTTTTCAAATGATAATATATTCCAAAATGTCCAATGGCATTTAACTGCAGTCAGCGAAACCCTCTCAATTATATTGTTTTAAATGTAAATATTTTCCAACAACATAAAATTTGTCTAACTAATGAATGGAATTAATTGCGCTTTGTATGGTTTGTATAATAAATATTTTCTACGAAAAACAAAATCATTGGCGCGTGGCATGAATTCAGTAGTGGTAAGTTGAGTGTGAATGTGCGGTAGGGGGAGGCAGGACAATGTGAACATTTCAAATTTGGCAACAAAATACAAATCCAGCGAATCATTTCACATCATGCAGCACGTATTTTTGACTTTTCGGTGTTATCATTAGAACACACACACGCACACACACACACTCACACAAGAATGTACATATCAAGGCAACTTGACCACATGCCCTGTGGTGGGATACGATTTTTGCAGCTTTCGAAATTTGTTTTATTGCCGATGACAACGGCATCATAAATATTTTCGTCTGCCACATGGAATTTTTGCAAAATATGAGCCGCGCATATTGGAAAAATGGTGCAAGTTCAGTGTTTTAGGGAAATTTGTGAAGGCACTCTCTCTCACTTTTCTCTCTCTCTTTAACTGCCTGTTCCTTTTCCAATTTTTCTTATACCTCTCGATCTTTCTCTTCCCGTTTGGCTTTTGCTTACCTTTTTCATTAACCTATCCCTTTCCCTATCCCTATACATCAATCAACTTATCTAAAAATGTAATCGAAATGTTCTACAAATACCTTGACCTCCTTAAAAATTTTGACTTTCTTTAAAATATTTCTTTTATTGAAGCAAAGCGGACTTTAAAAAATATTTCCCAAACATTGCAGTCCTGGTGCCTTTTTTTGAATTTATTTCTTTATAGATAAATAATAAATATTACGAATATTAGCCCAGTGACTAGTTAGACAGGGTTATCTAGTAGAACACAAGGCGAATCTATACAGGGTGACAGGTTACCGTTTATTCTACCTTCGACTTAAATGGCGAAAGAAGTCATCATATTTTATTTAATTAAGAGTTTAAAAAATTAGAACATGGACGTGCGAAAAAACCAAAAACCGGCATTTAAATTTTTTTTTTTTGAATTTAAGGATTTTTTTAACACGCTTATATTAGTTTCACTTGTATGTTTGTGGGCTTGTATGTAACTCTCTGTTGAAGTTGTTGTTTCTGTTATTGAAAAAATATTGTCATTGCTAAAGATAAGAAAAAAGCAAAACTATTTTGCTCACAAATTGAACCATACTGTCATATGGATCTATCTGGCTCAAATCGTTGTTGTTGCATTGACATGTTAAAATGGTTATCTGGCTCAGGATCATGTCGACCGGAAAACGCCTAATGTCTATAAATAGCAAAATAAATAAAGTTTAAAAAAACTGAAAAACACACGCTTTTATAATAGCATAAACTAAAAAGTAGAAAATAAGTTTGATGCATAAATAATAGACAAAAATAGTATTATTGTGGAAAAAGTGTGGGGCGCTTTTAAAGAACGGAAATATTTATTGTCTATTAATTTGTACATCAAACTTATTTTCTACTTTTTAGTTTATCCTATTATAAAAGCGTGTTTTTCAGTTTTTTTAAACTATATTTATTTAAAAAAAACAAAGAGCTATACAAGCGGAAAGAGCCATGCGCGTGCTATAACGATGTGGCCCGTAATGCCTCCCAAGAAGACAAGAAGAATGACAGTAAGCGTTAGTTTTGCTTCCGGATAAATAAAATGTTTATTTTTAAAAAATTCTCGATTAGGTTTGCATTGCAATTGAAATAGAATGTCAAACAATTTAATAGAACTAAATCAGATAAATCTTATGCAATGAGTTGCATCGATATATAGACGGTCGGGTTGAAGATAACCCTATTTAAAAATATTTTTGAAGAAAGCACGATTTCAGATTTTTTTTTTTGAAAACGCCATAACACATGGTTTGAGAAGGTTCTGTCATAATTTTTTTTAATATTACCTAGTTCAGATTTTGAGTATCTCAACTCAAAATGTAGGGAGTTTTCCTTAAATACTTAGATGACAGCTGGTAAATAGTAACAGAAACCACCACATGTCACTTAATATGGGGTTTTAACAGCAACTTCAAGGCTTGCAATGAGATATTTTCACTAAGTACATTATTTGATAGGACAAATTTAGACCCCAAAACAACCCCCCGAAACTATGATTGACATAGGCAAAATAAGGTGAAAATAAACATCACGAAAAAGATAACCAAATTGAATCACCACTGGATCATATTGTGCAGGAACTCGTTGTGGCACAATAAAAGCTTGAACTGTAAAATAAACTCTTCAATTAGAAACAGAAATTTTGGAGAGCTCTAAAGCACCTTAGGTCATTCAATTTTAGCATAATAATGTGCAAGTTAGAAGTACCTCAAAATTTACTCTGAATTTTTTGAATTTTTTTTGTCAAGAATGTTGGGTATTTTTTTCCTTACAAAATAAATTTTTCTTCAGGCGTTGTATAAAAGAAATCGCTAAACATTCTTGACGAAAGAAATTCTGAAAATGCAGGGAAATTTTTGAGCTAGTTCTAACTTGCACAATATTATACTAAAATTTATTGGGCTACCAAACTGCATACTCAAATTCCAGAAATGCAAAAAAATTTGAAGATTTTGATGGCCATTTTAAAAGTTTAATTAACTTCCCTGAACTTTGTGTTGAAATTTCTTTGGATGTGGTTGCTGTTATAAAATTCGCTATATTTTAAATGAAAATGATTGAAGTTACATCTTCTTAAAGAATTAATTATATATCTTTTTTTAGTTATTAGCATCAAAGTACACAACTCGTGAGTTAATAATGAATAAAGTAACTAAATTCCGCCATCCAACTTGGTGGATTGATTTTGACAGTCAATCTTTCACCGGGCATCTTCTACCTAAAATGTAGACATCCTGCATTGTAAACTTTCCTTTCAAAGAATTTCTTTTAAAAAAATGTGTGCATTTTAAAATTTACATTTATTTTTCAAATGCAATATCTGACATTTGAGCCATTCAAAATTCATTTGTATGTATTTGTAAGAAAGTGTATTATCCAGCCAGTATAACCTAGTGGTTTACTTTTCTAAATGTAAATAAGATGTCACTTTTTTTGTGTTCAATCACTAACTTCGTAGATTAGTTTTCCTGGTACGCAGTCCTGAGATCTTTGGTCACCCTAACCACGTGTTTTATCGCTACATTATACCTTCCTCTCCCAATATTTCTCAAAAGCTTTTGGTACTCACGCAACGGTCCTCTTAAGCTTAATTTTCAGAGTTTCAATCTGAGTAAGATGTGTATCAGTCCCTAATATCCATTATTATAAGATACTATTGTTTTTTAGGTGATATTTTTGGGACTATTATGATATTCGGGTAACCGCGTATAAATTGTTTCATCGCTTTCGATTGGCTAAGACGTGACGAAAATCTCGGTATTTAGGATTATGCTAGTGCCACCTAGCGAGAAATTGTATTTAATTTTATAGCTTTAGAAAATGAAGCTGTTCTAGGCAGGTATAAGGTTTTAATTCGCCATAACTCTGAATGTATTTGGACTAGGTCTATGACATTTGGATACAATTAATCAAGAAATATAAAGATTTAGGAAAAAAGTCGGTGCCACGCCCACTTGATTTTGCATTTAAAGAGATAAAGGAAGAGAAAGATGAACTAGAGATATTTGAAAGGGGAAAAGTGGGATTAAGAAAAATAAGGAGTTTGATGGAAATGGGGGTGCAGCCGAAAGGGAAGCGAGAAATGAACAGCTAGACCCGTAAAATAGTTAAAAGTAAATTTTTAGTGCTGAACAACGTCAAGCAGGTTTGTTAGTTTCTTTTACCTTTAGTATAAAAATAACAACCAAACAATTTTGTTTAATAGTTTACTTATTCCATTTTCATATAAATCGTCTCTTCTGTGTCTCTATCACACTCACCTGACTCGAAAAAGTAAACATACAAAAAAAACAAAAAAATCACACAAAATTATTCAATTCATAGCCAACATTCAACGCACTCCCCCCACTAGCTCCATTGAGTTGCCAAAAAGACAACGCGAGCAGGCCAGCCGCTACCGGTCACCGGCCAACCAACGGACGTGTCGCATATCAGTCACGAAAAGAAAAAAAGTTGATGAATGACTAGGTTAGCCAATGTAGCGTGACATAGCATTCATGCAACATAAAGGCAGCTTTGAGCAATCATGCTGACATACGAACATGAATTCCGTCAAAAATAAAGCATAATTGGCAGTTTTAGTAGACGGCGAGCAACAAAAACTACAACAACATTATCAATGCTATATTTATGCAACTGGGAGTGTCACATTACTGTAGGACGAGTCAACTCAGTTATCACTAGTGGCAACCTGACAATGATAGTGACCAAAAACGTACTAGGCGCCTCTAGCACAGTTAGAATTACTGATACTTGGAGCAGCAGTGCTGATGTGTATGTAGAGCCATAGGTACAGTTACTCACGGTCGAAGTGAAGGAGTAGATTTTCCTTTTTTGTTTATCAAAGTCTACGCCGTGCTTGAAACCAGACAAAGCTCAAGCGTTCTGTACGTGATTTTACTGGGGTTGAATATATCTCAGGTAAGACGAGAAGACGCGCTGCGACAGGAGATGCATTGAGTACGGAGCTAAGTTGGGTACAGGCGAGAGCCTAAATTATATTTCATTAAAGACAGGAGGGAAAATCTCCTTTATTTATGGAATAAAGAAAATCTATGAAAGTTAAAAGATCTTGAGATGTTGAGATGCTAATAACAAAAAATTTTAAATGTTATCCGAAGATTCCTGGATGACAGAAAGTTCCAAAACCAGAATGTTTTCTTCCAGGAAGACCAACCATGATCCACTAACGGAAGGAGCACTTCCTCCTGCTGTTAAAGAAAGTTGGTGTTGGGGATAATATCGAGGACGAACGCGCTGAACGTAGTGGGAAACACGAATAGTGAACACCAAAAGACGAACCCTCCCATCATAACCGTGATAATTAAGGCAAAACGAGATGGACCCGTGCGCGTCTTGCGAAATAAAAACCAAACACAGAAAATGGTTTAGAAATCATCACATAAAATACAACTAATTTCAATCTATGTTCTAAATAAAACGGAAGTTGGTGCGTGAGTCTTTAATTGCATACTTTTAGGCGCCAAAGTCGTTTTTTAAAGTCACAATGGGGTATCAGTACACATTAATTTTTTTTGTTAGTTTGCAATAATTTTTTATTTAACAAGTAATTTATCTCCACAGCTTCTCCTCGCGCACGTGGAACATTGGTTTGGGTGTTTCAAAATATTTCTTTTATCAAAGGTCTTAGATATCCCTTGACGTTTTCTTTTGCTGAAAGCCTCAAACTTGCACCAATTTTATGAAGCGAATAGAACGCATGGCAGAGCGCGGCCGTTCGAAGATCCCTCCTCTCCTCATTGGAAGAACATTATTTACTGCGACTGATTGTGGGCACTACAATCGATTGGCAAGTTAATAAAGGTTTAAATTCTACTTGTAGCGGAACCTTGCGTGAAGACTTCTCTGTCGCTTATCAACCAATGAATTCGAAAATTTAACGAAGTCTCGATGGGAGACGAGGTCGACTTACTGTGGTCTAGCCCAATTCACACTTTACACTGCTAGAAAACGATTGATAACAATTTCTGTTTTGGATTTGCAGATTAAGAAAATGAAAGCATTTTTTACAACAGACACAAAAACAAGTAATTGGTTCCACCTACTAGAAAATAACTATGCCGAATTTTTACAGGCTTCCACTTTAGTTCTTTAGTAGCCTGGAAATAATTTTCAATGGAAAGTCTGTGCATACTCTTCAAGGAACCCATAACTTCATCTTTAAAGGTAGTGTTGAAAAGATCTTTGGTACTACGCGAAGGAAGATTAGAGATATCAGAGCTATTATTTCCGTAGTTTGTAAAAATTTTACTCGAGGAACAAAATCTGGAATAAGTAAAACGATTGAGATTGTTGATAAAGGAGCTTTCTGAGCAAAATCAGTTCTTGCGCTAAATACTATGATGAAGTCTATCCAATATTGACCTTTCAACTGTTTTTTCAATCTCAGTCTGTTTGGATGCGCCTAAATTGCAGTGAAGATAAAAGAACCTTGTGGACCAACATTTTTTTGTCTATTGGCATGAAGGACCCAGTATTCTCTATACTGTGCTCACAAAACCCATGCTTCTCATAATTAAATTTATTTCGAAACGTATCGTTACAATCGCGGAAAGGATTTTATATTTTCAGTGGAACTTTTCTCTCCAATACCAAAAATGTAATCTCATCTTTTTTAGATATTGCCCATAATTCTGAGCCATACATAAGGGCGGGTATTATGATTGACTTAGAGAGCGTGATCTTTGTTCATCGGGAGATAACTTTAAATTTCAGTTGCCCACTTCATCCAAAGTAATACTTATTGGCAAGAGTGTTCCGCAGTTGAATTTATCGACTTTCGCAAATAGCCAAAGCTCCTCACAGTGACAAAAATGTAACTGTTATATTTATTCTTATTAATTTAAAATATATTCCAAAGAAGGGAGACTATAATTTAGACAGCTTCCACGCTTCATTTGTATTGATTTTACAAATCGCACTACTACCATTACGAAAGCCGTTGAGGGAATACTGTCCAGGACTTCGCTAAGAAAGCAGTTCGATAACGACTCCGTGTGGCAGGTGGGCTTTAAAGAAGTTCTAAATAGCTCAGTTTCGCCTATTGCAAGAAGCAATTGTACAGCCGGAAATTAGCAGTCTTGACTATAAGTTATTAACAGTTGCGCGAAACTTCAACCCAAAAAGGCATTGCAGGGGAAAATTCCATAAATGATTAAATAAAATTAAGCGTCCCATTTTCGTTTTGAGTAAGTATAAATGCCGAATATGGTATGATCACGCTACGCACGTGGTTACATCACTTTTTGTTGGACTATCATTTCGTACTAAAATGTTTTCACTACTTTCATTTTAGTTGGCTGTGAAATTTAGTCCTTCACTTTTTGGTTGATGGTCTTGTTGGTTTTGTAATTCTCGCCGTTTTTGTTGTTGTTGTCAGTTGCAGTCTTGTCGCTAATGTCGGGTATCTATTTGATAGCATTCATTTGTATAACCACTGCATATTTTCAGTTAACAATAACAACAACAGCAACAAAGAACAACTGAATTTGTTGTTGTTATTGCTCTGTGATTGTGGCAGTGACTGCTGGAGGTGTTGATACCATTCGACAGGTATTAGCTAAGCATAACTACCGTCTAACCACACAAATCTACATACATACGTACGCGTGATAGTCACCTCTCTACGTTTGTAGTCACTCTGGCCTGTTCCTCCTCTTACATAGACATCTAAATCAAATCACAAACATTTGTTCATAATCGTTTTGTACATTGGATTTGGAATCGATTTGGAGTTATACGAATATTTATTGCTATCAATTGTATGTTTAGTTTGTTGGACTTTTTTGTTTTTACTTTATTTTTTCTCAAAAAATTTTTAGGCTTTGCGTTACTTTTTCTGATTTAGCTTAATCTGCAGTGTAGTTCTCATGTAGTTCATCATACTGTAATATGAATCTAAGTTCAGAGAAGGTTTTTTTAGGGCTTCTTTAGCACAAGTTTTGAGGAATGTTGCCGTAATGACAATCTTTTGAAGCATATAAATCCGTTACGGTCAGGCACTGGTATTTGTAGTAGTCTAAGCCCGACTATTGCTTGAGCAATGGAAAATCTCTGGTCGTCTCCCTTTTCACAAAGGTATTTAATATTTTTCACAGCCGAGACCTGCTAAGAAATCGAAAGGGCATTGAATGAAGAATCGATATCATCTTTTATTAGAGATGTGAAATCGAGTTAAAAAAATTGGTCAATCAACAATCTTTTTTTTGTTTAGAGATAAATCGAGTTGTCAAAAATCGAATTTTAAAAAATTAATCGACTTTCGTTTAAAACTCTATTTGTTATACTAAAAATGCTCGTTCGATGCATTTGGTTAGTTGGTTGCTGTGCCCCTCGGGAGAGGAAATACCCCCGAGCTCAAGCAGGGCACTGTTCGCCACTTTGGTGTACTTTCTTTTGGTACCATCCTCTTTTAAGGATGCTGTTGTTATTTTTTTTATGCCTAGTAGTGCTACGCACACTAGGTATATTAACTTTAGTCGCCTAAAGGCAGTACGTAACGGCATAAACGGATCGAGATAGATATTGACTTATACATATTAAAATGTTCAGGACGAAAAGAGAAACTTATTAAGCCATGTCCGTCCGTCCGTTCGTCCGTCCGTCTGTTAACACGATAACTTGAGTAAATTTTGAGATATCTTAATGAAATTTGGTATGCGGGTTTCTTGACACTCATCTCTGAGCGCTATTTAAAATGGGCGAAATCGGACCATAGCCACGCCCACTTTTTATATATAGAATATTTTCGAAAACACAAAAAAAGTGATTACTCAGTACATAATACACCTATAAAAATACAAATTTAGTGACTACATTAAGATTGAGGCATAAAATAAAATCTTCAAGAAATTTTTTAACAGGTTCTTGGCACCGCTCACTTTTGATTAAGTCAAATTGTTATTAATCATAAACCGAACACCGTTCAAGATATCGAAACGAAATTCAGCACGGTTTCCAGGTGTGCAAGGAATGTTCGAGGAAAAAATGAGCGAAATGGGTTAATGTGCACGCCCACTTCTATATGAAAGGTTTTGAAGAGGATCACAGATATATTAAATAGGCAATAACTTTGCGTAAAATAGCTTTACATCATTTATATTTCACTTATAAAGTTTCCGTAAACTAAGAAATCAAAAAAATAAAAACTTTCGAAAATGGGCGTGGCCCAGTCCCTTTTATAGTGGATTATTCCACAAAACTTTTTATACCATAACCCCGCCAAAAATTTGCTTGTCGATTTGGTGCTAGTGTTCAATATACAAGGTGGCGCAAAAGTAATCCTCCTATCAGAAAATGCTATAAATTTTGCGATTGGCCCCTAAAGTCAGTTCTGTTTTGACATTTGTGTAGTAAACACATGCGAAATACACGTTAATAAACAATGTTACGCTACACTGCTCCAGAACGCGGAATATTGCTGACTATTTATTTGACCAATAATCGGTCGGGGCCAAACGGTTACTGTGAATGGTGAGCGCTACAGAGCAATGATCAACGAGTTCTTTTTGCCGCAACTTGATGAATTGGGATTGGAAGACATGTGGTTCCAACAAGACGGTGCAACAGCACACACTGCACGTGCTACAAACGATATGCTGAACATCGGAAGCTTACTTTTGCGCCACCTTGTATAAAGGTAACTGTTTGTTGTAAAAATGGGGGAAAACGGTTCATGCCCACGCCCAGTTTTTCAACATAGTTCTGAAAATTTTTTTTTTTTGAAAATTTAAAAAGCGATATTTCTACAACTAAGCTAGTTACATCAATCAGATTTTGCACACATAATAAGCTTTTTAAAAGAAACTCGACTGCCAGCAAATTTTGTAAATTTTGAAAAAATAGGCGTGGCGCCGCCCACTTTTCAGCGTACAATTTCTGCTATTTTCAAAGGCAATCGCTTCTAGTTCACTTTTGATATTTCAATGAAAATTGGTCAGCTGCTTCCCAGTAGTATATGTTATACTCCTGCTAAAAATTAGCCAAATCGGAAAACACACAAGCAAAATATTCCGGGACGTAGTTAATAGCCCACTGCAATAGCGAAGTTATATATCTTTTTTGATTTTCATACCTTTCATGAACACGAAATGTTTGTAAGTATAAGAAGAAGAAGAGAAAAGTTCACTAAAATTATCAGTAGGATGAGCGGAGTCGATTTAAGGCCGATATGCAGATCACAAGAAAAGCAAAAACTCCATATAAAAAAACGCTTAAGAAATGCTTAAGGAAATTTCTTGGGCTACCTTTTCTGGAGGTAGTACGCAGTTCTCAACGTAATTTTACTACTATTTTATCGTGAAATTTAAGTACGGCAACACAGGTTTCCGCAAGAAATATATCAAGCGCAAATTATTTCTTGCAGAAAACAGTAATTTGGTAATACGCCAACTGTTAAAACAAGTCCAATAATGTCGGGAGAGATATCAAAAGACGCGTTTTGACCGCGGTATCAATAATCCGAAAGCGGAAAAGAAAAATTTTGTTTCAGTGAAGAGTTATTGGCAAAAAACGTTTAATTCGTTTATTTGCTTATGTGCTGTTCTTCTTGCTGCTTCACTATTCACCATGGATTTTTATTACTTCCATACTACTATTTTTCACGCAAGAAAAAATGCTAAATTTTTCTTGAGCAATTTCTTGTGATCTGCATACCGGCCTTTAGCAATGTCCGTCTCTCCGTCCGTCTGTCTGTCTGCCCGTCTGTCTATTTAAACGTTTGCTTTCGCCATTTTATAATATACTAGAAAATAATATAGAATACACCTATATATCAAATGTAATTAACTTGAATAAAATAAACTCCTAGCTATATACAGACTCTGTCGTGCCCAGCGAACTCCTGAACCTATCGTAAAAGGTTAAGAGCAAAACAAAACACAAAATATGTAGGCGTGGCACCGCCCACTTTTGAAAAATTGTGTAGATATTGACTAAGTGACACATATATCCAAATTTCATTAATTTAGACCAAAAAAGTTCGGAGATATGACGAATTGAAACTGTATATAGCCTGGGGGCGTGGCTCCGCCCACTTTTTCAAAACTATATTTTGTCTATGCTGTACCCAGTAAATTGTGAAAATTTCATAAACACGTTTTTTATATCTATTTTTGTTACGCACACAAGGTATGTTACTTCATTCGGCATAAACGAATCGAGATATATATTCATTAATGCATATCCAAATGTTCAGAATGAAAAGTAAAATATCCGGGCAAGTAGTTAATACCCCTCTGCAAAAGCGAAGTTGTATATCTTTTTTGATTTTCATACCTTTCATGAACATGAAATGTTTGTACGTATGAGAAGAAAAAGAGGTAGTCACATCAAAAAGTATACTGAAGTGATCAGGAGGATGAGCCGAGTCGATGTAGCCATATCCGTCTTTCGATACGTCTATCTGTCTGTCCCTCTGTCTTTTTGAACGCAAATACGAACTGAAAGTGTTAAAATAGACCTGCGTAAATTGGGAAGACATAATAGATCAGTACTAGGTATATAATGTTCGGTTCCACCCGAACTTAGACTCCCTTACTTGTTTTTAGTTACGTTCAAACCATCTGGTTCTGTCAATTGCTAATGCCCCTTACTGAGCATTTCGCGATGCCCTTAAGGTATTAGTTTATTTTGCATATATGCTGAAAAAACCCTTAAAAAAATGGCGAAAGGGTTGTTTTTTGACCAAAACACTCCCCAAAACCCAAAAAATATTTTTTTTTTTCAAAAAACTGTTATCGCCAACGTTTTTAGCGGACATTTTTGGGTCGGACAGGGTATACATGAAAATTTTAAAATCAAATGAAAATTTTTTTAGTAGGTCATGAAAAAAACCTTAAGAATCAAAGTCGCAAAAAGTCAAAAAAATTAAATTTCGCCGGCTCGAAAACTATTTTTTTGGGTATGCTTAATGGAACTTTTTTTTCCTGAGCCCAAAACCTATCGAAATCGCGATATGCGAATAGTATTCGCGGTTTTCAGTTTGGTTTTTTTTTGAAACACATGGGTAGTATACACAGATGAATCTTTTAAGGGTTTTCTCTCTACTATCTTTTTAAAAAAAATTTGCTAAACATAGCCTCAGACAACATTTGACAATCTACATAGCTGAATTTCAGTTCCAAAAATTATCTGTTAATGACCCAAATACCCTCATTTCGGACTCATAAATGAGCTTATAAAGTGCGTAGACGCTCCAATTTAGGATTCATTTATGACTCATTAATGACTCCTATGGTTTGCTGGGATAGTTTTTCATATTTTTCCATCCGACTCACAGATGTGTAGTTCTTATAATAGATTTATTTAAAATCGACAAAAAACTCGATAATTCAGAAATTAATAGATTAAAGTTAAATTAAAATATATATTCACAACGCCCGCTACTAAGATTCAGGAGCATTGACATCGGAGGCTCACGAATTTTACTAGTTTAACCAACATACTGAGAAACCACAAATGGGAACAGGTATAGTATTATCTGTGCTCGACCAGATCTACCTGGTCATTTTAGAACTGGTTTGCTGCGACCCGATGTAATTTTTCTGTTAACAACAGGTTGCATGTGATTATAGTAGATTTCAAATCTTGCATTGATTGGCCGAATTCTTGTAGATCCGTTGCTCATCTCCCAGAAACGGAATAGTGTCCGAGACACATCCAACCCTCTTGTACAAATTGTGGCCTGCTCATTTGGCGCCTGTCGGCATTTAATAACTAGCCAATTTTTGTTTTACAGGGATTTGATAGCAGCTGAGTTATCATAGTGGATTTCATGATGCTAAGTTTGGCCGCGAAAACGCGCGTCAAAATAGCAGTCTAGTCGTCGTTCAGCTTCTAGGGTTCTTCCATATATAAGTCCAATCTTACTGATTTTCTCCACACACATTACATACATAATAAGTAGAGTAGATGTAAATTTGTATGTTCATAACCATTAAATTGCAACAGTTATTGCCCAAAATCCGTTTGTCGGAATAATCTATTGTATGGGGGCTATTTATTGTATTGCTCCGATCTTGTTGGTTCCGACAAATGATTAATATATTACAAAATGGCGGCCCCTTGCCAAATTTCAGCTCGATATCTGCAAACCTGAGGGACTAGTTTATATTCCAACTCACAGACGGAGAGACATATTGGTGGGTCTATCTCATACTTACAAAGATCGGACCAAAGTTATAATATCGTTTCATGTTTATTGGAGGTATACAAAAATGGGTTCATTGACTTTGCAGGCGAAACCCTTTTCCGGTTACTGATATGGAACAACCACAATTAATTATTTAAAAGTCGAACAAGGCCCCCTCAAAGTATTAAGTAAAAAATTTCTACATTAAATTCAATTTTCTGTTTTTTAAAGTAAAAATTCTACCCCTATGCTAAGCAAAAAAGTTAGACTTGCAGCTCTATCGGTATCTACTTTCCTACACAATTTACAACTTTTTGTACACTTCTAAATTGAACGAAATATTGTTTGTTTTTTTATCCTTGGGGGTATAACCAATTGAAGGTGTTAAAACATGGATATTAGCACCAAATATCCATAACAGTAGCAATGAATTTGTAAACTTTATTGTGCCAGCAGCCATAGCAACAAATCCTATAGTCTTCACCACATGCATATAATTGTTGCGACATTTGCAATTGCATCCTATTACATATCTACATACATATGTATGACAACTCAAACTATAAAATTGTAATCCAGCTTAGCTAATACTTGTTTTCATGCATATGCATTCATTTGGAAAATTTTGTTTACATGAGGAAAATTGTAATGTTTGTTCATGTGTTTACATACTCAGCAGTACGCATAGATGGTTTCAGTTGTTTTCATATCCATATGGACGAATTTTTTAAACGGAAAGAGGTAGTTTTGCGTGTCCTTGAAAGTTCACTCTACTTCATTAGACCTATCTGCCGGGGCACTTCAATTGAAAATGGCATTGGCCGAAAAAAGAATTGCTACCTTTATTCAAAAGTTCATACAAACTGTTTTTTTATTTATTTTCGAGTAGCGACACTGAAGTGAGAGAAATATGTCGAGGTGGTTTAGAGATAAGTTATATAAAATCATTATCATAGGATTAAATGGAAACCTTGGATAGTAACCTTTCATAAATATACTTTTGTCAGAACAAAACATTAAATACCTTTCGTTTGATATCCATATTGGCATATCTAATTTCATTCCAAAACACGTAAGGAAAGGGCTGTTTTCGACTGTGCCGAATACTTTATACCTTTCATGAATACGCAACACGGTTTTAAGTGTCCAATCCTTACTCACTATTAGTAAAAACTCTGCAAAACTGATAATTTAAAGATACATAGCCCAAACCCCATTTATCGGAACAATCGATTGCATGGGAGCTATATGTTGTATTTGTCCGATCTGGGTGATTTTCACTACGCACGTTACATATATAATAAGTACCAAACCTACAAAATTTTACGTTCCTTACTTTTTAATTGCAAAATTTATAGCCCAAAACCCATTTATCGAAACTATTGATTGTATAGGAGCTATATGTTATGTTGGTCCGCTCTGGGTAATTTTCACTACACACATTACATATAAAATAAGTACCAAAACTTTAAAAATTTTGAGTTCTTAGCTTTTTAATCGCAAAATTTATAGCCCAAAACTCATTTATCGAAACTATCGATTGTATGGGAGATATCCGTTGTATTGTCCCGATCTTGCTGATTCCGACAAATGATTAATCGCATGCAAAATGGCGGCCGCATACCAAGTTTCATCAAGATACCTCAAAAACTGAGGGGCTAGTTGGCGTACAAACAGACAGACGGACATGGCTAAATCGACTCAGCTCATCGCCCTGATCATTCCGGTATACTTATTGGTGGGTCTATCTCTTCTTCTTCTCATACTTACAAACATCGGACGAAAGTCATAATATCCTTTCATGCTCATGAAAGGTATACAAATCAGATAAATATGTGGCAACCTCATAAAAGCAATCTAAGTGGCAACATTTCAATAGAAATTCTATACTTATCATAAACTTACATCACATAAAGATTTGCAGTTAGCTTTAAGCAAAGAAAGCGCAATGTTTGATGAATTTGAACTAATTTTGAGATCACTTCTTGCTCTAAAGAGAGGAGCATTAGAGACGCGGAAGGTCAGATTGTAATCAGTATAAAACATATCTCTATTTCGGAGTAAGCTTCGAGGATTGTGGAAACAGATGTTTTCGAGGAGACATGAGGAATCAATCATACCGTTAATAAGCTCCGAGACAAGTCTGCAAAAAAAGTGGCTCTTCTGCTTTGAGCTGATAAAGGGCTTATGAGGCGCCAGCCAGAATTCTTTTTTAACGTGAAATATATTCTGGCAATAGTGTGGAATTTTATTATTTGTAGTAATAAATACCTCAAAGTTCTAAATTTTCAGTTACCGCCACTATCTTCAAGTTCTAACTACTTTGAAGTTGTTGTTAATAGTAAATAGCATTTTTATGAAGTTATTTATCATAACTTGGGCTATTTTTCTATACAAAATTCACAAAATAAATGAATGGAGTTTTATCTATTTAGCGTATTGTGTACACTTTATAAAAAAAATAAAAAAAAATAAAGTTTTTACTATTAATTTTTACATCCCATCAAACCATAGGATTCATAAATGAATGAGAAAGGGGTCCTGAATTGGAGCGTTTACGCTCATTATGAGCGCAGTTGTTACAAATGAGGGTGTCTCGCGATGGTCGTCCGATATGATCCCAATTTCATATACCATTATAGCTTGAATAAAAGTCATATATGACACCTTTTAGTATAATAATCGACGCATATTGGACTCCAAAATGACTCCTATAAGAAGCTTTACGGAGTTATGTATGTCCCTTACAATCTGCTAGTTTTGGGAAATTAAAGATAATTTTTGGAACTTAAATTCAGCCATTTGGATTGGTAAATATTGTCTCAGGCAACAAAAATTTGTTAAACGTTTTTTGGGAGAAAAACCCTCTAAAGATTCATCTAGATTCATTCAAATAAAAAAAAAAGAAAACTACACTGAAAACCAGCAAAACATTGGTACCGTATATCGATACAATCACAATTTTAAGGAATACACTTTTCCGTGTCAGAACCAGCGAAGAACAAGTTGTATAAAAATGTTTAATGGAACACTATTTTTTTTTTCCTAAACGAACAAAATAAATATCTGCTCCAAAGTTGCTCTGTTAAATGAACTAGAGTTCGCACAGTGGTTGAAATTCAACCAATAAACTTTATTTTATTTAATTTTTTTGCTGTAGGTATGTTTTATCGGCCTTTTTTTCTTCCTTTCTATGTCGTTCCTTTCCTCTAACATATTTTTATTTTCCTTGATTTCTTTTTTTACTCTCTTATTTTATTTTTTACTTTCCTCAAACTTCTTTTCCTTTCCCTTCCCTTCCTTTTATTTTCTTTCTTTCCCCTTCGTTTTCTTACCTTTCCTTTAATTTCCTTTCCCTTCCCTTCCTTTCATTTCCTTACCATTCCTTTCTTTCCTTTAATTTTCCTTCCTTTCAATTATTTTCCTTTCCTCTATTTTCCTTTAATTTTCTTCGGTGTTTAATACTCTTTATGAGTAATCATTTATTTAATTTTTGTTAACCCTGTTTGTAGGTATCAGCAATGAATTTTACATATTTGCTCATATTTTACATTGCTTGTGTAATGTATCCAACAAAGCAAGTTTTCGTGCTCTCAGGAGAGCAGCTGACACTGGGCATCGTAGCCAGTAATCAATACAATAACAACAACTAAAGCAAAAATAAATGACACAACAGAGTATCTATAGTGCGAATACTTATTTTTCATTGGTCCACTACCAACTCTTCGCACTCACAGTGAGAGCCGACCACACGAATAACACAAAAACATGCATGGCAAGTGTACTCACACTACTACGGCTCTTAATTTTTTTCTACAAAGCAACTCCTCGGCCATGCTCACGATTCAGCATAGTACACAAAAAGCAAGTACACACACACACAGCGTGTCTATAGTGTGAATAAGTGAATGTGTAGTGGTGTGACTTTTATGTTAAATTTTTTACATTAAAATGATTTTTTAAATTTTTTTTATTTACGGCTAAAAGTACACCTCAAAATTTCCTATCTATGCATATACGAGTATAATTTGTATACCTTAGAGTTATAGTTTAGCAGAAAACGGTTCTACATTGCATTCATCTGGTCTATTTATATATAAGATACTCTCCTTAAAAGGTTCATAATTTTCATCAGATCGGAGTCATAAAATACTGCTATATGATCGTATTTCTGATGTTCATATTTTTCGCATATCTAGGACTCATATCGGACTCGTAAATTATGAGCACTCCGATAATGTTTATGGGGATATAATAAAATTGTAACAGGTCGATGTCTGTGCATTCCAGATATTAAGGAAAAATAGATAGGAATGATCATAACTAAGCCAATAGAGTCCAAATCAATGGTTTTAAGAATTTTTGTCTGTCTCTCTGTTTGTTTACGCGCGCATCACTCAAAAACTGTTAAATGGAATTCAGTGGAACTCTCAGCGCTGCTTTACTCGACGTCTAGCTTAAAGTTTATGATATGATTTGTTGAGATAGCTTGACCAGTTTTGGAGATATTGACCGATATGTGGAATAAGGTGACCCAAAATGTGTTTAGTACAATATGGGTATCAAAGGAAAGGTTATAATGAGTGATGCAATAAGCGATGTAATTAAGTTCTATATATAATCTGGTATGGGATATAATGATTAGAATCGGACTCAGGTATAATTAGTTCTGAGACGCAGCGAAGCAGGTGACGTTTACTAGTCGGCAATAAAAAAGCTTGTAGATAAATAGCAGGTATTTCTGTGTAGTTACTAAATGTGCTAGTTGGGTTTCGTTGATCTTTTGAGGGGAATATCCAACAGTACATCATAAAAGGTAAAATAAATCGATGGATTCCTTGAATTAAAGTGTGAACTTTACTAGATACCTTTTTTCAGTTTACTAAGCTGTAATCACTTTTATAAGCATTTAAGTGGATTTACCTTTCCAACACAAGCAGGAACATATTATAAAGTTAGCAAGCACTTGAATGTTATTATACATCAATAAATTGTAGTTAACCAGCAATAATATCACAGCTGAGTAAGTGCTTACAAGTGCTGAATTATGATATTACAGTTACCTTCGCACTTTTAAGGTTACACAAAAGATGAGGAAATAATATTTTCAAAGCATTCAATACTCAATTATAAAGTATATGTCTACATAGGGATATATTTTTTGAAAGACCACAAAATATATTTAAGCTACTGCGTTTGTGTGAAAGAAGATTTCAATGAATGAATGGCTTTTCATTGCCGATGAATAAGCCTTTGTTGCGCTTTTTGTGCCAAAGTGCGTAAATGTCACATTTTAGTCAGCTGAGATAAATACAGAATGGCTGAGTGAATAAAAGCGTAAATGCTTAGCTGAGTGAGAGTGAATGGTTTGACGGGTTACAATTGGAATTGAAATTGAAATAGCTGGGTAATGGGTACTTGCTGGATTATTAAATTGAGGTTATAAGGCATGGTTCAGGCAGAAAAATATGTGAGTATCAAATGAAATCTACGAATTACACTTTTGTGTAAAATAAGCCCTGCAACACACAAGATTACTTGTTGACGTTTGCTTGGCTGTACACTGTAGAGCGTGGAAGGTTTTTGTTGTATTTATATTCAGTACATCTTTTCAAAGATTTTCTACCAAAATCACTGTCACTCAGAGTTCTTTGCTTTATAAAGACCTTCTGATTCTATGAATGTATGTCGTCAACGGTGTAGCACAATTATGATCACAACAACAACGACCGCAATATAATAAGCACAAATAAAAGTAATAATAACAACAAAAAATTTTGCAGCGCATCAAAACATAAATTGCTTGGATTAAGCTAAAAGAAGATTTAAGCAACTCAACCAGCCAAATCATTTGTTGTTCATGCATACATTCAGCGCTTCGAAGCAAAATCGATGAAACTGAATGCGTGAAGCAGCTTTGAAGGATATAAAAGCAAAACTCCATACATACATACATATATTGTAAAGACTACATATGTATTGAAGTATAACGGAAATGACAGCTTACACAACTTTCCTATACGATGTCAATATATAAAGACACTGCGAAAGCGGAAAACTGAACAAACGAAGGCACAAAAAAATAAGAGCACGGGATTTTATGATATTGCACAGCTCAAAAGATTTGTTGTCATTTGTTTGGTGTAAGTAAACGTTGGTTAGTAAATCCGCGCCATTTGCTGCAAATACAGCTTAGCTGAATTGTGCTGAATTAAGATGAATTGCACTGAATTGAGATTAATTCAGCTAAATTGCATAGGCAGTGTGTGAGTGTAAAGTTCCCTCAAATCTTATTTGAGAAAAGTGCATAACTATGACATTAAGTACATTCAGCGAAATATCTTTGGCGCTTCAGACCTGATCAGTCAACCTAGTATGGTGGTAGCATCCCTACCAACTATGGCTATCCACTTTTTGGAAATTTCTCATCTAATTCCAAAACCATCGCAATTTTTCGTTCTCTTTTTTCGATATTGCTCCTCCTTAAGTGTGAATTAAATAGTACAATTTGAATAATTGCAAACTAAATCATAACATAGGGAAATTAAACCGCTGATTTCATAAATAAAATTTTCTGTTAAAATCAAAATAAAATTTTTTATTTTTTTAGCGGTGAAGTCGACAAGAAACTTAACAACAGCGGCAATGGAGGGCGGACATTTTTCTGTAGAACTATGAAGTGCAACAGCCGAATGTTTCATTTTAATTAAATTTAATGTTTGTTGACATCGGTGGAATGCTGCCAGGGTTTTTTTATTTTATTACATTTCATTGCATTTTGATCTTAGTTTATTTTATTTTATTTTAACTATATTTTATTTTATTATATTTTATTTTATTTAAGTCTATTTCATTATACATTTTTTATTTCATTTTGCTTTATTTACTCATTTTCAATTTAGTAGGGATTCTTTATAGTTTATAAGTAAATATTCGCTATGTGAAATTAGTTTTTTTAAAAAAATGTAATAAAAATATTGAATAAAAACGATTTTGCAAATTTATTGGATTCTTTTTTGCGTTTTTAAAAGATATGTATAGAATTTAACAGGATGGCAACCCAGGTAGTGCCTTAAAGTGTGCAACCGTTGCTGTGATGTCAGGTTTGTTTTGGGAAATTTTTTATGGCCTTTCTGAATAAGTGCGAGGGCGATGGGCAATCACATGTACATGCCATGTTCAAGGGGAAAGTGGAAAATATCTTCACGCCGTCCATACAAAACTATCCACTTTTTTATCTTTATTTGTGGATAGCGCAACCTATGTTTTATCCACTTTTTTATCTGCGTATGGTTGGTAGGGTTGCTGGGTTACCATAGTGAAGGTAACATATCTTTGGTCATTTGAAGAAACAACTTAACTCGAGTTTTCCAGTTTTTTTTTTTGATGTGTAAACATCCTTTCAGACAAGTTAAGCCTCGCTGCCTATAACCGTGCCTATGCCGCTGTTTGTAATCGTGCTTCTGTTTTTGCCTTGTGTATAGAAATCTTGTTTGACTGCTTTGCTGATATGTGTGCGACGCTCTGTTTATGTGGTTGTGTGTGTATGCAAGTACTTCGCTGATTGTTATTATTCGATTAAACACGATGAATACTATCAATCGGCAAAAGACGAAGGCAACTGCGCTTATCATGAATATACACAGAGTTTACAAATTCAGAATAAGTGATTATTCATATTAAATTTATTTTAGCTCAGAATACCAAACACGGTAGTTAATTTTTTTTGTTTGTGAAATATTTGTGGTTATGCTGAAGGAATAAAATGCAAAAAAATTAACAAATATAACAACAAAAAAACAAATAAAAATAAATTAAATAAAAATGAAATAAAATAAATTTAACTGAAATTAAATTAATTAAAAGGCACCATCATAACGGGAAGGAAAGGAACGGAAAGTAAAGGAAAAGAGAGGAAAGAAAGGGAGAGAGGGAGAGGAAAGGAAAGAGGAAAGGAAAAGAAAGGAAATAAAAGGAAAGGAAAGCAAAGGAAAGGAGATTAACTGACAGGAAAGGAAATGAAGGGAAAGGAAAAAAAAAAAGAAAAGAAAAAAAAAGAATAGGAAAGGAAAAGAAAAGAAAAGAAAAGAAGGAAAAGCAAGGGAAAGGAAAGGAAAGGAAAGGAAGGGAAAGGAAAGGAAAGGATAGGAAAGGAAAAAAAAAGAAAATAAAAAAAGAGAAAAGGAAAGGAACTGACTGGAAAGGAAATGAAGGGAAAAGAAAGGAAAGGAAAGAAAAGAAAAAAAGAAAAGAAAAGAAAGGAAAGGAAAGGAAAGGAAAGGAAAAGAAAATAAATGAAAGGAAAGGAAAGGAAAAAAAAAGAGAATAAAAAGAGAGAAAAGGAAAGAAAAGGAAAGGAACTGACTGGAAAGGAAATGAAGGGAAAGGAAAGGAAAGAAAAGAAAAACAGAAAAGGAAAGGAAAGGAAAAGAAAAAAGAAGAAACAAAAAGAAAGGAAAGGAAAGGAAAGGAAAAAAAAGAAAATAAAAAGAGAGGGAAGGAAAGAGAAGGAAAGGAGCTGACAGGAAAGGAAATGAAGCGAAAGGAAAGGAAAGGAAAGAAAAGAAAAGAAAAAAAAAGAAAAGAAAAGAAAAGAAAAGAAAAGAAAAGAAAAGAAAAGAAAAGAACAGAAAAGAAAAGAAAAGAAAAGAAAAGAAAAGAAAAGAAAAGAAAAGAAAAGAAAAGAAAAGAAAAGAAAAGAAAAGAAAAGAAAAGAAAAGAGAAGAAAAGAAAAGAAAAGAAAAGAAAAGAAAAGAAAAGAAAAGAAAAGGAAAGAAAAGAAAAGAAAAGAAAAGAAAAGAAAAGAAAAGAAAAGAAAAGAGAAGAAAAGAAAATAAAGGAAAGGTAAGGGAAGTAAAGGAAAGGAAAGGAAAGGAAGGAAAAGAAAAGCAAAAGGGAGGACAGGAAAGAAAAGGAAAAAATTAAATTTGTGTACAGGATACACATGTTAACACATCAAACTCCACGAATTCTTGGTACCCACTCACTTTTTTTTATTACAAAAAGAAATTTGAAAGTTTTTAAAAATGCGTTTGCTAAAACCACCTAAGCCAAATGAAATGGCAAAGATAACAAAAAAGCAAAATAAATTTATAACTACCGCTTGGAAAATTATCTTAACTCAATTCTGGGTGGCCGATGTTTGTAGTTATGAGAAGAAGAAGAGATAGACCCACTAATAAGTATACCGAAATGATCAGGGCGATGAGCTGAGTTGATTTAGCCTGTCCGTCCGTTCGTCTGTTTATTTCAACGCAAACTAGTCCCTCAGTTTTAGAGATAAATCGATGAAATTTGGTAAGAGGCAGCCATTTTGTAAAGCATTAATCATTTGTCGGAAGCAACAAGATCGGACCAATGCAATTCATGGCTCCCATGCAATCGATTGTTCCGATAAATGGGTTTCGATCCATAACTGTTGCAAATAAAAAGCTATGAACGTAAAATTTTTCAGTTTTCGTACATATTATATATGTAATGTGTGTGATGAAAATCACCCAGAGCGGACCAACATAACATATAGCTACCATACAATCGATTGTTCCGATAAATGGGGTTTAGGCTTATATCTTTAAATGACCAGTTTTGCAGAGTTTTTACTAAATGTGAGTAAGGATCCGACACTTAAAATCGTGATGCGTATTCTTGAAAGGTATAAAGACTTCGGCTCAGTCAAATACAGCCTTTTCCTTACTTGTTTTCTATTTAATAGTTACCAAAGAAGATTTTGTGTGCAGTTGAAAGTGGTTTTTAGCCCTCTTCTAAAATTCGATTTTTGGACTTTAGTTCTTTCAAATGTCTACAGATATTTAAGGACGGGACTATCAAGAATACAGTTTTGCCTGCTTGGCTAAACAATTTTTTAATTGAAAGTAACAAAAAAATTAAGTAGCAGAAATAATTGTAGGCGCTCAAAATTATTGTTGCCATCTCGCAAGCGACAAGTTAATATTTGATTGTCAAAGGAAATATCAAATTTAAAAAAAAAAAAATAAATTTTGTTATTTTATTTATAAGTCAGTTAGTGCTGCCAATAAAAAAAGGCTATTATTTAAGAATGCTTCAAACAAATTTTGATCATATTCTACTGATAATCGTCAATGTATGTCATTGATTTAAAGTTTTAAGAAGTGTCAATTCACCCAGAAAGCATCAGCTCTGAATTTTTTGAGATTGGATAAAAATAACCCGCCAATTATCAACACCACATGCTACTTTAGTCGGCAATTTATTTATCAACTTTGCTAATCCAAGTATGTCTGTATTTTTTTGATTTCTTTCTCTCTTTTCAACATTGCATGCGTGTCTACTAATAATAAAGAGATCAACTAAATTGAAAATGTCAAAAAATTATAAAAGTGAAGATATAATCAATGTAGAAAATATTCGTCCGCTACTTCCTGTTCATTGAAGCCGCGACAGCTGCAACAGAAGGACTTGGCACAAAGCAAAGAAGTTCAGCACACGCTTTTTGTATTGGTCTAAGTGGCTCAAAACTGACAGCAAACTTCCTGAGCAAATATAATCTTTTGCACAATTTCTTTCTATACTCCGGCTTTTCTTTTTATTCATTGAGTAACTCATTTCCCAGCCGCACTTGCTTAACTTGACTTTGGCAATGATTACTAGCTGCTAGCCAATTGTTTGCTCAATTTCTTTTCATATTGGCTCTTTTCTGCTCTTGTTTAGAAGTTCTATATCAGGGTGGGTTAAAAAAAAAATTAGTTAGTATGCAAACTGCACTAGCTTTTGAGTTATCTGTCTAAAATTTGGTATTTCGTTTCATAAAGTTTTTAATAAAATTTGGTATCGAATTAAATGATTGTTCAAGTTAAAAAATAGGACACTTTTTATTCCAATATAATGAGGGGCGTAGCACAGCTAAACCGATTAATTTTTTGATACTGCATATATTTGGAAGTAATTATGTTATAATTATGTTAGAAGGGCGATCCTGCAAACTGCGCCAACTATCGCGGAATCAGCCTTTTGAATATCGCATATAAGCTCCTATCAAGCGTATTGTGCGAAAGACTGAAGCCTGATGTGAACAGACTGATTGGACCTTATCAGTGTGGCTTCAGACCTGGTAAATCTACCATCGACCAAATTTTTACAATACGCCAAATCTTGGAAAAAACCCGTGAAAAGAGAATCGACACACATCATCTCTTTGTTGATTTTAAAGCCGCTTTCGATAGCACGAAAAGGAGCTGCCTATATGCCGCTATGTCTGATTTGTCAGAATTGGGAAGTACCTCTCCGAGCCGTTCGAAACTAAACGAGGTTTCAGACAGGGTGACCCCCTATCGTGCGATTTCTTTAATTAATTTAATGCTGGAGAAAATAATACAAGCTGCGGAACTTAACCGCGCTGGAACAATATTTCATAAAAGCGTCCAACTGTTGGCATATGCTGACGATATTGATATCATTGGCCTTAACAACCGCGCCGTAACTTCTGCTTACTCCAAATTAGAAAAAGAAGCGGAGAAAATGGGATTGGTGGTGAACGAGGGCAAAACGAAGTACCTTCTGTCATCATGCAAAGAGTCAGCGCATTCGCGCCTTGGCAACCAAGCCACTGTTGGCAGCAATAATTTCGAAATAGTAAAGGACTTCGTTTACCTGGGAACCAGCATTAACACCAACAATAATGTTAGCCTAGAAATCCGACGAAGAATTACTCTTGCAAACAAATGCTACTTCGGACTCAGTAGGCAATTGAAAAGTAAAGTCCTCTCTCGACGAACGAAAATTACACTCTACAAGTCACTCATCGCACCCGTCCTGCTATATGGTGCGGAAGCGTGGACACTAACAACATCTGATGAGGCGGCTCTGAGAGTATTCGAGAGAAAGGTTCTTCGAAAGATTTGTGGACCTCTACGCGTTGGCGACGGCGAGTACCGAAGAAGATTTAATGATGAGCTGTATGAACTTTACGCAGACGCCGACATAGTTCAGCGAATTAAAATACAGCGGCTTCGCTGGCTAGGCCACGTAGTGCGAATGAGCGAAGATGCTCCAGCCCAGAAGGTATTCTTATCGGCACCCGGAGGTGGAAGCAGAGGAAGAGGGAGACCACCACTCCGATGAAAGGACCAAGTGGAGACCGATTTGCGATCCCGCGGTGTTTCCAATTGGCGCCAGTTGGCGCAACGAAGAAACGACTGGCGAGCTATGTTGGACGGTCAAAATCGCCCAGGCGGTTAGATTACCATTTAAAGAAGAAGAAGAATTATGTTATAAAATTGGAATTTGTTTGGGAATTAAATGGGATTGGCCGCTAACACGTGCCTAGAAATGGACGAAAACGGAAAAGGGGTCGTGGCACCTTCTATACAAAGGGGGATTTGCAATGTGAATATCTTTGGAGGTGTTTATGTTAGAACAATAAAACCAGGGAAAGAGCTGTATGAGGCTAATATCTAGCACCTCAAGGAAGATGTGGAGTATGGAAAAAGTGGGCGTGGCACCTCCGATAGAAAGGGGAATTTTTCAATGAGAATATGTTCATATCTTTGCAAGTGTTTTGTTAGAACAATAAAACTCGGGAAGGAGCTATATGAGGTAATTTACAGAACCTAAGGAAATATATGGAATATGGAGAAAGCGGGTATGGCACCTTCCATACAAAGGGGTTTTCCATGTGAATATATTTGAAAGTGTTTTTCTTAGAACAATAAAACTCAGGAAGGGGGTTTGTGAGGTTAATCTCTACCACCTCCAGAAAAATATATGATATGGTTAAAGGGGGCGTGACATTTCACACACAAACGGAATTTTTTAATGTCAATAACTTTAAAAGTAATTATGTTATTAAAATAAAACTCGAGAAGAGGTTATGTGAGCTCTAGCTCTACTACAAGGTGGCGCAAAAGTAAGCTTCCGATGTTCAGCATATCGGTTGTGGCACGTGGAGTGTGTGCTGTTGCACCGTCTTGTTGGAACCACATGTTTTCCAATCCCAATTCATCAAGTTGCGGCAAAAAGAACTCGTTGATCATTGCTCTGTAGCGATCACCATTCACAGTAACCGTTTGGCCCCGACCGGTTATTGGTCAAATAAATAGTCAGCAATATTCCGCGTTCTGGAGCAGTGTAGCGTAACATTGTTTATTAACGTGTATTTCGCATGTGTTTACTACACAAATGTCAAAACAGAACTGACTTTAGGGGCCAATCGCAAAATTTATAGCATTTTCTGGTAGGAGGATTACTTTGCCCAAGTATGAAAGACGGATTTTGCACCTATAAATTCCAAAACATGTTTTTCTACCTTACCCTAGTATATATATGTACACATGTATGTATACATATTTGAATTTCTGCAAGGAAACATATTGGTTTTTATAGCACTTTTAGTGTGGAGTACTCGCTTTCGTGCGAACTAACCAAATTGAAAATCGGGCGCCTTGTTCTCAGATTTCACACTCAACTTAAATGACTTTGTTCAAATGCCTGTCTCCTGCTTTCAACGCTTTTCCGCTTTTTTGCTCGCCCAAGTGTTTGACTTGTCAATTTATTTATGTTAAGGCCTTTTCTTAGGTTTCGCATGCCGCTGCGTATTGTCTGTACATATATATTTCCGCATACTTGCCACATATGAAGACTCGTTTGTTATCTTGTTAACGTTTTCAACTTTGTCGGACTTTGTCTATTTGTATTTATTTGTACCAATTGTGTTAGAATTTATATGTTTATGAGAGACATGTTCGACGTTGGCAACAAGTTTCCTCTTAGTATAGTTGAAAATTGAAACGCAATCACAAAAGCAGCAACAGCAACAATAATTCCACTAACTATATATACTCTTTGTTGAGCAATTTGATGAAGATACCGTTTGGCATGCAGCCTCTCACATGACAAGCAGATCTTCTTTGAAGTTGGAAAGAACAAATATGGTTTTTGATTTAATATATTCTGACTGGAATTGGTCTAGTGCTGAGTTGACCAGACTTGCACCAAACCGACAGTGGCCCACCACCATATTGCTATGTCACGAGGCCAATAGCATTTTAACAGTCAACAAGTAGGGAAGTGTAAGTTCAGGTGGAACCGAACATTAAATACCCAGCTGTGTAAAAGTGGTCGTGGTAAATTGGAAAATTGTTGTGGAGGTGTGACCCATAGAGGTTTTCAACTTTTTCTCCTACCAAGTGGGCAATCTTATGAATCAAAATGAATGTGTGTTTGGCGTCAAAAGTACTTAACCGATCTTTATGAAACTTTCACAGTAGATTCGTGGGTGCACTGGTGACAGTATAGGCTATATATAATTTTGGGAAACATATATACGTAACACGGTTCAGAAGTTAATAATAGCTGAAATTTGACATTTTGTTCATTCATATGTGTGCGGTTCTACACCCATTTTCCAAAATTAAAAAAAAAAAGATTTACTAGATCATCAGGTTATTGTAACTTCAAAGTTCTAGCATTTTATCTGAATCAGTGAGGGAGATATGGCATGTTCCGGTTTCCTACCTCTCTTTTAGAAAACTTTGCTCCAAAAGTGGGAGTGGTCGTCCACCGGTTTTGTTTATTTTCCTTGGCCGTACTCTACATATCTATAGTATACCTCGTATTAAGTTTCGTAATTCTATCTTACACCGTTCTGTCTTGCTTGACTCATGAGTGGGCGGCGCCAAACCCACCTTCATTCCACCTTATCAGTCAATAAGGTATGGGCAGTTAATTATTTCTACCTCCTTTTCAAATAACTTTTGTGAAAAAGTAGGCGTGAACGAAAAGCGCTTTCGGTTATTTTCTATGGGTGTGTGTAACACAACTATAGAATACCTCCTGCCAAATTTCGTTATTCTTGCATAAACGGTTCTGTAGTTATTAACAGTCGAAGTTTGGAAATTTGTTCACTCATATGTGGGTGACGCCACGCCCCTTTTTAAAATATTTAGTAAAAGCGTAAAGCCAGCTTAATAAATACACCAAATTTTATAATTGTAGCTGCTTTTATTATTGAATTATCTCATTTTAAACGTTTTTTGAAATTTTCGATATCGAAAAAAGGGGCGTGGTAACTGTTGATGTCGACCATTTTAAATAGCAACCTACCTTGACCAGAAAGCAACCCGTGTGCCAAATTTCATTCAAAATCTCAATTTTTACAAGTTATCGTGTCCACGGTAGGATGGACGGACGGACGGACGGCCGGAAGGGCATGTCTAAAAACTTTGATATATAGAACCCTATATCTATTTCCATTATTTTGTACCGTTCCAAACAATATTATAACTAAAACTATAATACTCATGTGTACTAATACACGCTGGGTATAAAATCTTTAAGCAATGGAAAAAGGGATCACTCTTTCTCTCAACAGCACCCCGCTACAGCTCAGAGCCTTAATAACCGCTTGGCTGCCTACAGAAATGTTAATTTCTCAAAACGTAATAACCTTCAATAGCAGTTAATCCATTGCATCGTTCATTATTTAAAGGACACTACACTGATCTGGGAGCCTTAGCTTACTATTTACAATAAGCATCTGATAGCAAGCTCTCGCTCCAACCTTCACTTTCAGTTTCGATATATCCGTTTAACAGTTCAGAAGCAAATGAGTCCCGGAACCATAGCCAGCTGAATACCCTAATCCCAGCCACCTTCTACTTATTCAGACTAAGCTTTGTAAGACTGCACAAGAATCGTAACTAGAAAGTGGATCCTCTGCACAGAACCCACTCGCCTATGAATTAATGGTGTCATACAAAGCAGTCGGAGTCAAATAGCTGATATTGTGTGACCACTTCGACTTTATAGTTTTTATGAAAGAATGGGCTTTAGCAGCTAAGTGTCGAGAAATACAACTGTGAAGCTGGACCTACAAGGGGTTAGACCGCATCTTGGTTGGCAGATTAAGAAATCAGAAATGTTGGATGTTATGAAAGGTGATATAGCCCGACGCTTAAGGGCAAGATGAGATGCATCCAGAAGGCACCACTTCTCACACTCTAATTTAGCTTACAACTTCTTGTGGTTTTGTAGCAGCCTATATTAGTAAAATACCAGTTTTCTTACTGGAAAAGTTTTAGAAAAAATCCAGGACCTTAATTAATATGATACAGGTTTATACTAGTTATGCAGTTAGTTGGTTTCAACGCAGCGTACTTGTGGACATCTCATTTTTGGCGTGTCCAGCTCTTGTCATACAATGTCAATATATTTTTCCAACTAATTTTTGACTTCTGCCGGAAATATTGCCTTAGTGAGTTTGTCCGTTTCTACTTAAAGACACATTTTGCTCATCTTTACTATGTTTGTATGTGTCCCCAGCTATGTTAGTAAGTCAGCTTGTATGCGTTTAGGCACGCGTATCCTTGTAATTTTCGTAGTATATCGAAAACTTTACTACAACAATTTATTGCAAATAAAATTTGTTGTTATGAAATTACGTAAAAAAAAATTTCCAAGATGGTGGAAGTTTTTTAGAAGAATGTGATTTAGAAATGGTGTGGGTATAGATTCTGAGGAGAAATTGAGAATTTGGTATTTATTATCGGGGCTGCGTGCCAGAATATTTTTCATGAACGCCCTATTTTTTTCAAAAATTACTTATCTGATCATGCCGTTCCATTTAAAAAAAATCCACAAAAGCAGCCCTTGAAAATTCGAAAAGTCCAATTTTTTTTCGCATTTTTAAAGCTAGATAATTTCAAAGTTTCTATTACTACTAGTATCGCCCGTGGTCGAAAATTCGAGCAATGAAATAATTTCTTAGATACGCGGATACTACGTACTCCTTTCCACAATCCAAATTTTATCTTAAGTTGGTCATGGTTGTATAATAAGGTAGCTGCGTTTAAGGGAGGGAATTCTCTTATGTTCGCCTTAAATCTCTATTAGCAATATATGCTTGCTCTATAGAGTTCTAACTGGTTACGGATACATATGATATTAAGGTTTGAGTTTTTATGGGAGATGCCACGCCACGTTTTCCAATATTTGCGAATTTTCGTTAAAAGCGTGATATAATCTATATAACCACTGTTAGAAAATTTCATTGATTTGTGCTTATGTGGTTAAGAATATATATGATATGAGAGTCTGGGTTTGTATCGGAGGTGCTAGAGCCCCTTTTCGAATATCATCAAAATTTCTTAGCTGAACCCATATTGATGGGGTGTCAAAGATTATTACTCTGACTTTATTCATTTTAGAGATATTAAAATTTTCAATTTTTATGCTACATATCGGATGACACGCCCCTATATATAAGAGATATCGCTTATGCACCGAAGGTTTCTATTTCCTTTCAATCGGTGCATAGTTCACTAAAATTGGTCAAACGGTTCGCCCAAAAATGTGGTTGAAAAACTTTCATTGTGGTGTATTTATATATAGATAGATATACGATATTTGCTCAAGGCCAGGAATAATCAGTTTTATGAAAATTATTATAACTTTTATTGTTCTTATTTTTAATAATTTTAGTAGTTTTTAATAAAGGTAGTAATTTTTATTTGTTTATGAATTATTGAAAGTTTTTATTAGAATAGAAATAGAAAACTTAGAGAAAAATAACATAGCTTTTCTTATAGATACATTTTTTAAGTTGTTAGACTTCTTCATAACTTTTGACACGTTTTAATAACCATAACCTATCAGAACGATGGTTTATTCGTCAGCGAAACTAAAAAAGTTCCTCACTTTTGTGCCTAAAATGTTTAAGAAAAGCGAATTGATAAATAGCGAAACAGGTCCCGGAATCTCCGGATTGTAAAATGAGAAATTGTGGCTAATGGGGAGTGATTTGATATAAAATAAATTTTTTTTCTGTTACGTTTATGCAAGCCATTTAAAGGGGCACCAGGATATACATTGAATGTGTATGGATAAGTTAACCGGAAAACGAGGCAAGGATGATTCACAGTTAAAAGTCTCATCCGGTTGTAAAAATATTTCGAAAGAGGACATAATTTTCAAATTTAAACTTGTGTTTTAACTACATCTCTGTCCAACGAAACCAGTCAAAGAAGTGGACATACCGAGGGTTAAACAAATTAAACAAAATTAATTCGCATGAAATGTTATAAATTAACGGTTTCATTAAAACAAACATTTATTTTTTACTTTTTTGTGAAAAAATTCAAAATTTTGATTGTCGAAGTCAGCAAAATTCATGGAGAGATTACCTACGAAAATAGTTGGATGTAAAACTTAATCTGAGCCTTTTATCTGTGCTTGAAATTATTACTGCAGGAAAATTTCCGAAATTGTTTGACTATATTTTGTTATCTTTTGTATATGGAACTTAATATCTCTCTCTCTATGGCGCGATATACAACAGGTATATCATCATAAACCTCCTAAGAGATTTTTGCGCCAAGCTTCTCTTCCAATTTGTGGTGTGCCGATTTGAATTTTCCCTACAAATTGGTGGGACCTACAGTTTTTTGCCGACTCCGAACGGCATCTACAAAGGAGACGAACTTTTGCTGAGAAGCCTGTCATGGCAGAAATACACTCGGAGAGTTTGCCAAACCACTGCCGAGGGGCGACCCCGTTTTGAAAAACTTTTTTCAAATCACTTTTGATGTTACCTGTACCAGGGCTCGAACCATGGACCTTCGGTGTGGTAGGCCGGCAACACTACCTTCACACCACGGCGGCCGCCGAATATATTTTTAAATAATAAACAAATATTTAACATACTAATACACTTACCAACAAGTTCGGGTTTCAGCGAAGAAAGATTGTCTGAAAGTCAAAAACAAAGATTAGGTGTGATGGTTGTATATCTCAGAACTTTAAGGCTCACCTACATGACGGTAAGTTATCTTTTTAGCTCAGATTTTAAAAGTTGCCAAAAACGTATGCATTTAACCCTTCATTTGGCGTTAACTCTGAGTTAAAAAAAATAATTTTCGTGGTGCAACTGAGCCTTGGTGTTTTTAAAGCTAAATTTACACAAGGTATATTAACTTTAGTCGCCTAACGGCAGTACGTAACGGCATAAACGGATCGAGATAGATATTGACTTTTATTTATCAAAATGTTCAGGACGAAAAGAGAAATTGATTAAGCCATGTCCGTCCGTTCGTCCGTCCGTCTGTTAACACGATAACTTGAGTAAATTTTGAGATATCTTAATCAAGTGCAAGTTCCTTGGCACTCATCTTCGAGCGCTATTTAAAGTGGGCGAAATCGGACCATAGCCACGCCCACTTTTTATGTATAGAATATTTTCGAAAACACAAAAAAAGTGATTACTCAGTCCATAATACACCTATAAAGATACAAATTTGGTGACTACATTGAGATTGAGGCATAAAATAAAATCTTCAAGAAATTTTTTAAAAGGTTCTTGGCACCGCCCACTTTTGATTAAGTCATATTTAGAAATAATATTAATCATAAATCAAAAACCGTTCCAGATAACGAAACGAAATTCAGCACGCAGGTTTTCAGGTATGCAAGGAATGTTCAAGAAAAAAATGGGCGGGATCGGTTAAGGTACACGCCCACTTTTATATGAAAGATTTCGAAGAGGATCGTAGATATATTAAATAGGCAATAACTTTGCCTAAAATAGCTATACCTCATTTATATTTCACTTTTAAAGTTTCCGTAAACAAAGAAATCCAAAAACTTAAAATTTTCGAAAATGGGCGTGGCCCGCCCCTTTTATAGTGGACTATTCCACAAAACTGTTTATGCCATAACTCCACCAAAAATTGATTTTTCGAAACAAAATTTGGTGATAATGTTCTATATATAAAGGTAACTGTTTACTGTAAAAATGGGCGAAATCGGTTAAAGTCCACGCCCAGTTTTTGAACACAGTTCTGAAAATTTTTTTGTAAAATTTAAAAAGCGATATTTCTACAACCAAGCAAGTTATATCAATCAGATGTTGCACACATAATAAGCTTTTTAAGAAAACTCGGCCGCAAAAAAATTTTGTAAAGTTTGAAGAAGTAGGCGTGGCGCCGCCCACTTTTCAGCATAAAATTTCTGCTATTTTCAAAGGCAATCGCTTATAATTCAATCTTGATATTTCAATGAAAATGGGTCAGCTGCTTCTCAGTAGTATGTATTATACTCCTGCCAAAAACTAGCGAAATCGAAAAACACACAAGCAAAATATTCGGGCATGTAGTTAATACCCCACTGCAAAAGCGAAGTTGTATATCTTTTTTGATTTTCATACCTTTCATGAACATGAAATGTTTGTACGTATGAGAAGAAAAAGAGATAGTCCCATCAAAAAGCATACTGAAATGATCAGGAGGATGAGCTGGGTCGATGTAGGCATGTCCGTCTCTCGAAACGTCTATCTGCCTGTCCGTCTGTGTATTTGAACGCAAATACGAACTGAAAGTATTAAAATAGACCTGCGTAAATTGGGATGACATAATAGATCACTACTATGTATATAATGTTCGGTTCCACCCGAGCTTAGACTTCCTTACTTGTTTTTAAAGATTTACTACATATAACATACACACGGTGCAGGTTTCACTAGCAACCAAAAAAAAATGTACGAAGTACGCCCTCACTGAATTTAATTCGAAACCCCACTTTGTATGTCGAACATGTTGTTTAATTTCAGGTAGGACATTTTTGAAACTTATTATTAGGCAGGGCGTTCTTCAACCAAATCTTGAAGTAAATAAAGAAGTGAAATAAATTCCGAGCTAGGGAGTTTTCGAAAAAATGTTTTGAAATGTGGTAGAATGGACTCTTTCAAATATACTGACGGACTGGCAATCAAAATACTCTTAATATTTTGTCAATTTCCGAACTAACATTTGGAATTCTGAAAATCGATTGCCTTAGTTTAAAACATGCACTCCAGTTTTAAATTTTCGAATCTCAGAAATTGATTGCAATTGGAATGAATTAATTTTCAAAACTAAAACTCACATATTCTATGTCTTCGTTTAGGGACAAATTTGGCGACATAAATAAAAATGTAATCTTAAAAATTTTTTTGTCATCTTTTCATTTACTATTTTTTGGCAATACCAGCAAAAAGGCAATTGCAATTGTGATTATTTTAGTCTTAAGTGCATATGTACACATTTTAATGCCAACTTCGCATTTAAAAGATTCGAATTGTCGCGAAATAGTATGGACGATAGCAGACTTAAAAATCAATGACAGATACCAAATTTTGAATCAATCAGAGTAAAATAACAATTGAATTTATTTATTCGAGATTTCTTGGTCGAATAAATATAAATGCGATTTAAGCTTTTAATATTCATATGTTTAAGACTTACTTGCTTATGCATACCTATTTACATAGGAATATGGACTTGAACTTAATCGAATACATTAAAGTAAATAAGTTGGTAGCTGCACATACATACACTTGTACATAGATATGCATAGAAGCACTAACTGACATTTATTGCAGAAGGTATCACTCAATCAAAACGTTCCACATGCATTAAAGCTTTAGTGTGCACTAGGGATGCGAATCCCGGGATTGCGTAGTTTTAAGGTACCGAAAACCGCGGTATTGTAAGAAAAAAATCCCCGGATTAATGGAAATATGCTACTAAACACTAAATATGCGTGATTTATTTATAAAAAAATTACCTGAAACAAAGAGCAACTACCTAGAAGCTGGGGCTAACGCTTCCATTATCGTAATTTTTCGCTTATTTATTCAATATTCGATTTTTTGCTTAATTGTTATACACGTTTTTTGAACATAACAAAAGAACAATTTTCTCATGCCGATTTTCAAAACTTTGTGATTTTGCTTCGTTATGCAATATTTTTCATTTTAAATATAAATTCTAGTTAAATTCAAATTATTTGTTACTTTCCTTAACGCTAGATAGTTTCGCAAACTTTTTCTTCGCTTCTTTCAAGCTCTGGAGAATGGCGAAGAGCGAAATTACGGTATGCCGCGCATAATCCTGAAATATTGTAGAATCAACCATAGCGACCCCGTTTTAAACTATTGTAACTGAGGTTTGAATACCAATTATTAAGAAGTTGTGCATTGAATGTGTAGTCAAGATTTGTATTAAAAAATATAAAATTCTTTATTCAATATTATTTTCATAAAAAAATTGCATATGAAAACTATTAACAAATCGAAAAAATTGTTACAAATATTGAAAACTTCTGCAAAAAAAAATTGGGTGCCTTTTGCATTGCGCATTGTTATTAGTGGATTTAATTTCGTTTTAAATTAAAGCAAACAAAAACATTTTCAAAATTTTAATAAGTAAGTTTATATATCAACCAAACCTGGGAAATTCCCATTAGGATTGAGTAATCAATTGATTAAATGGCCGTTTCAATCATTAATGATTATTTAATTGTTTTCAGAAATGCGTAATTACTAATTGATTAGAATTGAAAATAAAATAATATATAATCAAAAAAAAAAAAATCAAAAGTAATCAAAAAAATCTCTAATCAAAAATAATAATAATTAACTAAGAATTATTATCTACTGGTCTTGAGCTCGTTAAACTTCCAAAAACTTGTAAAAAAAATCTAAATTATCAAAAATAATCAAATAATCAAAAACAATCAAAAACGATCAAAAGTAAAAAAAAAATTGTTTTTTATTGTTTTTGATTACTTTTGATTTTTCTTGATTTTTTTCTTAAGCCATGAAAAATCGTGTTTTTTGAATGTTTTTTCAAATAGTCATAAAAACGCGAAAACAATGGGTAATCAATCATTAATATGCTTTTCCATAAAATAATCAATTAAACCGGTAGTCAGACTTAACAGGTCTGATATTTGAATTTCTTCACATTTTTCAACGTAAACTGTTGTAAAATAGAGAATTTGCAAATCTTAGGACAAACGCCAAGAACTAGGTCCTGAAAACCCCGCAATTGTAAAAATTTTTCAAATTTCCAGTGGAAATATTCCACAATAGTATCACGTGTATATATACTAACATATACTCGTATATATGCAAAACATATCTATACAAAATATATATACTACTGAGTGCTGTATCTAAATACTTTAACAGCACGTCCTTTGCTTAATTTTTTTCATTTTTTTCCTAAAAATACTGATATTTTTCTATTATTTCCTAGAATTGTTGGCTTTGTAGTATTTCCATGTATGTGTATATATTTATTGCTGTTGTTGATGACACCGTCGTCGTTGGTACATCTATTCTATTCAACAAATTCAATTTATATTCATATTCAGGCACATCATTCGAGTCTATTATTCGTAGATTTACATAATTCTGCCAACTTCAACTGCTTGTTGTTATTGTGTGTGTATGTTTAGTAAGAGTTCACAGCCCTTATATGAGTATCATTTTTATTTCCCATCAGTATTTATACATATCTGGAGCAGAGAATATGCTTTGCGATTTTTGTTTTTAAATACGACGTATATACATGGTTTTTCGCTATTTACATGTTTGCGTGTGTATGAATGTTTCGTATATTTCACTAATAAATGTTGCATCTGCTTTAATGAAGAAGAATACATTTAAAAGATTCTCCGAATAGTTATTCATAGTCGAATTTACAAGGTTGCTGTTGATAGGGGTACTTTGTGACAACCTTAAGCAATTGCATAAATTTAGAACCCTGAGTATAAAACTGCATAACCACAAAATGCTCGGAATGTAAAATAGAAAATAAAAAGCCTTGTCGAACTACGTAACGTTGGCATATATGTAAACCTGCTAATGGCATGTTCTTTACTCAAAAATGCTAGATAACTAACACGTAGGCATACTATAAAGACCCATTATTTATTATTAGTTTTAAAGAAAGGATCGATAGTTTAGTAAAAATATATATATTGAAATTTTCAGTTATTCAAAGATACATTGGTAGCAACCTTTTAACATACATCAGACATATCATATATATTTAATTATATATAATTTTTTTTTCAAAAGTTAAGTAGACCTTTCAGCCGTTCAATACTAACAGCAACTCAATGACTATTTTTATAATTGTGACAATAGATATGTTTAGGTATGCTTGGGAAAATTCAAAAGCTCTTTTCATATCAATTGTTATAATTTTTGTTATGATCTGTATAGTAGTTAACAATGCCGAAACAAATATTTTCAAAAAGGAGGCACCGACGCATTATAAGATGCGCTCTATGCTTTTTATCATAAGGCCTCTATTATAAACGGAATAAGATAGGTTCTGTAGTAGAAATTGTAATCTTGGGAGTTAGTGGGCCAATGTAAAAACCACTGCTCTGGCTCTTGACAGAATAATAATATAGTTATATATAAATATAAAAAACGTATAATTATCTGGTTTCTGCCGGGTAGATAGTTGGGTCTGAGCCCAGAAGTCATAGCATGGGTATAAAAAGCAGTTATTCGATCCCAGCCTATGTGCCAGTCGTCTGGTGGAAGACCAATGATGCGAAGTTTTATTTATGAAGGAAATGGCACTTAGAAGTAGAGAGTCGGAACTTCCGAAACAATGCACATTTAGAGACATCCCCAATTTGCCAAATGTTAACGACTAAAATGAAAAGCAACTACTTCTGTCCCAGTCTATTCTTCGCACAAACTTTAAAACTATCTTCTTATGTATCTGAATTAGTCGTTGGCGAACTACAGAACTCTGTTGGATACCTTCTTAAAAATTGTACGGTTTAATACTGAAGTCGTCTGAGAACCCCAGTTTCTACCTCTTGTCTGAGCTCATTTCATTTACTTGAGTTGTTTGAAGATAGTAGCGTACATTAAGTTCAGGCAATCACAGAACGTATTTGTGTAATATGATTATCAAGTGAAAGGTGGTATGGCTTCAAAGCAATCTTAAGCGATTCCATTGTATATTTCAACCATTGGGAATATATACTTTGCCCAAAAGTTTACTCAACATGTGACCTTAAATCGGAAACTTTTATGTGCTCAAGGGGGAAGAGAGCAGCAAGAAGAGGGCGAGATAGAGGAAGAGAAGCAGCGGGGTAAGAGCAAAGATGAGATAGCGAAAGACAAATAAATCAAATTTCGGCCTGGCTATATCTGTCTGGTCTGATCAAGTAGTTAGTTTATGCAGAAGAGCCACGTTCGCAGGTTAGCTAGGTAGGTAGGTAAAATGGCTGCGACTAAGGTCTCCCAAATAGCTTTAGAAGCCGTCTTGATGCCATAAAAACTCGTCGAAACCTACTGATGTAGTACGGATATCTATTACAACCAACCAGACTTGTTGTTGACTCAAGTATATTTGGAATCAATATTCCAATTATACACTGCAAGATTTCCAAAAAGAGGCTTCCAAAGGATTTTAGGCGCATTCTGGATAGAGCCGGACACTTACACAAAAAAAGCTCAACGGGCTCTTTGATAGCTATGTCCTTACAACTTCTGCATTTATCATTGTGCGGAATGCCCATCTTCGCCGTATGCTCGCCTATCGCCCAGTGGACCAGTGCAGACTGCAATAAATTTGTGGGTGTCAGCTCTTGACCTGCTTTGCAGACTCCTTGTCCTCCTTTAGTTATAGTCTGGCCAGGAGGATCTTAATATTGCACAACTAGTGATATTCTTCCACTTCAGTTGTGCTTTATACCGGTAGTACTTTTGAATGTTTCCTTGGCTATTGCTAGGGGTACACCCATTTCTAAGCTGGTTCTTTCCTCTTTTCCTTTCGATGAGGCCATCCGTGTCAGCTCATCAGCTCTCTCGTTAGCCTCAATTCCTCTATGACACGGAAACAAGGTAATGGATAGGTCATGGTATGTGGCGCTGATGTTGCCTTATTTGCTGCCTAATTGTCTGAAAAGATCGTCCCTTTACCAGTTAAGTTCCTATATTTGAGTGATTTTGCAGACTGGCAAGATCGCAAGAACTTGCACTTGAAGGAGTAGCGCACTTTAACAATATGAATGTCAGCTGTGATGCCACATGAAATAATGGTGCTCTCTGTTATGCTATAGTTCCGAATAAGACTGGCTTTGGCCTGGGATATGCCCAACTTAGAAACGATTATGCTAATGTGGAAGTATTTGGGTCTAGTTACAGAAAAGCTCTATAGCTAAGCTCAAGTTGACTCGGTGATTCCACCTTGTTCTTATCCATCCGACTTCAAAAGGAATGGTATTCTTGAGTGAACAGCTAATTGAACAGTGGAAGGTCTGAAGGCCGACCACTTATGTTAAATGTGGCTTAGTGAATACAATGAGTTCTGTAGAATACCTAGGTACAATATAGAGCACGATACCAAGCCAGCACTTGCTGAGCTAAACTTACGGTAAATAAAAGTCATAACCGTTTCCTGGTTGAATAATACAAACGATTTCCTGATGCCGACAGACAAATTTCAATTCCAATTCCAATTTTATCATGGAGAAAGTGACAGCCTAATAAACGCGCATGCATCTACTACTTAGACAAAAAAGTGGGTGACAATAATTTAATAAAAAATCTCCCCCAAAAATAGCACTGGCATGCCGAAATAATTTTATTGACTATTTGTATCCTCACTACACCCCTACACAGCACAGCAACATTCACACACACAAATTTGGTTGGATGTATAAACATGTAAGCACTTACATCAATGAATATTTGCACTGTGGTAACATATTGCTTGGTCATACCGTTATTGGGCGCTTCATCTAGACGGCTAGACAGCTTGGAAAATTGTAACGGAAGTCGCTTAATTTCAGTACATTTCAGTGCACTCATATCCGTCGCCAGAAGAGCAAATTATAGACAAAATAGCTATACATACATGAATTTGTATGTATGTGTGTAGAAATACAAACAGATTTGCACTTAGATACCTATTAAAAAAAAAGAAACCAAGCGCATCCTTAACAGCCAACACCCTTCGGTTTGTACGAATGCCCTTGAATTGACAACACCAGCTTAAGGGGGCGGGCGGTGTTTATTTGCCAACATCTTCACTTCCTCATTAATTTATTTACATTTACTAGGCAACGGAGAAAAAAAAAGAGAAAATTGACAAATAAGATACAAATACACGTATTCGACTGATAAAAAAAAATGAATTTTTTTGGAGAAGAAATACTGTGAAAGTTTTAGTCATTCACATTAACTTATAGGTGTTTAGTATTGGCTTTATTTTTGGCCATTTCGATGTTAGATAAAAATTTTTGCTTATTGCATAAAAAGTTTTTGAAGTGAAAACAACCAAAAAATAACAAACAGAAAAAATTATAAGCTAATATAATTATGGCTGCTGTCATGCAAGCGACTTGCCAACTTTTGCCAAGCAAATTTAAAATTTTGAACAAAAATTTTATTTTGTTATTTTATTCATAAGTCGCTAAGTGCTTACGAAAAAAAAAATCGAATTTTAAGATGTCCTCAAACTAAAAGTATTAAGGTGCATACAGTTTTTAGGAAATTGAATTGGACCGCTCCAGAGTAAACAAGCTTTAAACATTGGTATGGTTTCCTGAAGTAACGTTTGGATTTTTGTCAAAAAACAGAAAATCAATATAGAAAACAGATAAAGCCAATTTCTCTTGTTAAGTTGAATGGTCTAAAAAAATGGTGCGGAAAATTTTTTTATTAGTTACTTTTCAAATTTATTTACATACTATAGATTTAAAAAATATTGAACTCCTTTATTTCTTGTTTTTCACAGTCCTCAGATAACACAGACACAAAGGATATAATAATTCGATACATGTATTTCCATGTATTTTGAAACGCTTAACACAAACTCTCCTAACCTTAAAAAAATGGGAAAAGAAATCACTAATGCCTTTTTTGTAAGGTGAAGGTCTAACCTCGATACGTTATAAAATTTTGATATCGGATTTGGATTCAGAGTCAAATAATTTAAGAATCTGTATCTATCTTTTCGCTATATTGATTTTTTGACAAATTTCTGAAATAAAAATTTGAAATCAGAAAACTATACAATGTTTGAAACTTGATTACTTTGAAATGATCCAGCTGAAGAAAGTTTTTATTACACAACTTCTTTGTTGGAAATTCAATTTCCTAAAAAATTATAATCAGTTAATTTTTTTACTAAAATAATTTGGAAATTTTAAAGCAAAAATGAAATCCAAGCTAGCAAGGAAAGCCCACGTAAAAGCTTGTTTTTTGCAAGCACTTAGCGACTTATGAATAAAATAGCAGAACTAATTTGTTTCTTTTGAAAATTTGAAATTTCCTTTGAAAATTAAATGTGACAAATAAAAAAAAAAAGGCGGAAAACAATATTAAGTTCTCAAACTTGTACAATATGTACATATTTCTTCACCATTTTGAAAAACAATATTAATACAATTTGAAAAAAAAAAAAAAAATTCTAACCCAGTCTAGTACATAGAAGCTAACCAATATGAAGTAAGAAAACATGTGGCACTTGAAGTGCCAATGTAGCACGTAGCACATATCGACTTTTGTTGGTATTTTGGTGGCATGCATGGTTGTGTTGGTATGAAAGCACGCCACTCAATGCTCTCGCACCCACATTCGTTTATGAAATATACAAAGGAAGCGATACTAATGAAAGCAGAAATTACTTCCGCACATTGGCACGTCCTCCATGAAAACAGGAGTGTTGGGAATGATTGCACGGGAGCTGGGGCTTTTAGTGATGAAAAATTTGTGAGAACGAAAAATGTCAGAGAAAAAAAATAAAAAAATTAATAATTATAATAAAATTAGTAAGAAAGTGGAAGTTCGGATGAAACCGAACACTAAATACCAATCTGTGTAGGTGCAGGTGGGCTTAGTCGCCAGGCGATTTTGTTCACATCTTGTACCGCTTTTCTATGGTAAAAAGGAAGAGCTTCGAAATACGCTAAATTCTGTAAGAAATCCATGAAATCAGCTTTTGACAGAGAGAAAATTAGTTCCTTCTTTGCTGCTCTGTCTGAGTTTAACTTTGACATTCCTGCAAAGGTTTATACGCCCATGTCTTTTGACGACAAATTTGGCTTTAGCCATGACCTGGATGAAGACGTAACAAAAGTGAGTTTAAGGATGAAGTTGAAGCAGAATTCTGGTAAGCTTATGGAACCACCTCAACGTTAATAGATACAAATTTGAAACATTTAAGGATGTCGTAACTTTAAGACAAAAGTAATTTTAGCGGAAAAATTCAACCTAAAGTAGAATCACTCTTGCCAGCAAGTGCTTCTTTAGGCTGAGTATACAGTTCCCTCACATCATACCTTTTCCGATAAAATCAGGTTAATTTTTCAATTCAGGTGATTTTTGGTTCTAACTGCGTCGTCAAGGCGAAGTATCTAAGGAAATTTAACAGCAATCATTATGAGTATAGTGAATGGAATCCCAAAAGCTACTCTCGCTTAGTCATATTATGCGTTTGAGAAGCTCCCGCAAAGTAGGGTTTCCTATCCACACCCGAATTCGTCAGCATATTTTCCGAGATTTTTTTGGACCGCCAAAGTCAATCCACTTTAAATACCAAGCAGAGCTGAGTATAAATAAAAAAGAATTTCTTTTATTACAAAGAGAAAGAAAACAGTTATGAATAACAAGCAACAGCTGAAATTGTCATTTGGCATTGCTGGTGGCGCAAAGGATTTTCTTATATGAATTGATTGGAAGTCAATATGTGTCTGTGTGTATACACATAAACGACTATCTAGACCATGCTGTGTACTCGTCTGCTCAGCGCAAAATTATGTTTCAATAACAGTGCAAATACGCGAAGTATGTATAATTGTCGACAGATATGTAATCTGAAATTTATATGTACAGTAGAGTTTCTCACTTTCCCTATAAAAAAAAAAAAAAATTGCTGCCATTTTATTTTATTATTTTGAAATAGCCAATTTTTTTCGTAAAACATAAAATAACAAAATTAATATTTTTTTTAAATAAGTTTTTTTTTTAAATAAAATAAATTTAATTTCTTTATCACTTTTTAGATATAAGGTTAAAAAAACAAAATTTAGAGACTAATTATGTAAGACGCTTAAATTCACTGGCACCGATGCAAAAAAAAAAAAATGGATATAGTAACTCTCATCTACATACATCATAAAAGATATTGAATTCTGTTAGTTACCTATTAAATGACTCTTAACCGACTAAACGATTTCTCTGTTCAACATAGTGTATCAGTCGTTTCTTTCTACCAACTAGCGCCAATTGTGAACACCACCGGATCGGAAATCAGTCTCCACTTGGTCCCTTCATGTAAGTGTTGGTATTCCTATTTCTCTGCTTCCACCGCCGCATGCCGATAAAAGTACCTTCTGAGACAGAGCATCTTGATTCATTCGTATAAAATGAACTATGTCTTTCAACTATATCTCTATGTGGATACATCTCGTCATTAAATCTTCTTCGGTATGCGCCGTCGCCAACGCGTAGAGGTCCCTAAATCTTTCGAAGAACTTCTCTCTCAAATACTCCCAGAGCCACCTCATCAGATGTTGTCACTGTACAAGCTTCTGCACCATACAGCAGGATGTGCACGATAAGCTACTTATAGAGTGTTATATTGGTGCATCGAGAGACGAATTTTCGTTTCAATAGCGTACTCAGTCCGAATTAATTTCTTGCGGTAAATTGTGACTCTTTGCGTCGTGTTCAATTTTACATAATAAGGTTGTTATTTATAAAAGTCCGTTTACTGAAAGCATTTTTGAAGCAGTTCAGCTCACTCAAGTCGTAAAATTCTAAAATATTTTGATAAGTGTTATAAAACATACCAGATTCTATAGTTTCGTTAAAAGAAAACAACACTTTTCGGAAAGGCACCCTAATGCTCATATGTACACACATGCATTGGTATTTGTAATTGTGCGAGTGTTGCTTTGCTATTAGTACTAATCTTATTTGTGCCTCAAGTCTTATTCACTTTTTTTATTTTTTCTGTACGGTTTTTGTTTACTTTTTTCATTGCTTTCATTTTTGTATTTCTCTAATGACAATTTTATCATGATGTTAGCAAACCCATTATGAACTCATACAAATGTAATTATTCGATTTTTCGTAATTTAGTTTGTTTTTGTTGTACAAAAATAGGATCTAATTTGACGCTTGTTTAGATGTTAAAAGTTATAAGGAGTTTCATATTAAAAGGGCATAATATGCATGTAACTTTTCCTTGATTCAACGTAATCTTTTAATACCCAGTTGGGCTAGGAAAAGATACCTGAACATATTGAAATATATATCGACTTGCATATATTGAAACTATCAGTATTATAAAAGAGTGTGACTCAACATTATCTCATAAAAGACAGAAATATATTAATTTGACCTGGAAAAAAGTCTTTGCGGGACTAAGAACAGTGACCCTGGAAGGGGTCACACTAAAGTTTGTTGCCGAGTTCAAGAATCTGGGGATTACATTTATTAACGCGCTATATATTGATACCATATAAGCCAGGGCCACCAGGTCCATTGTGTGTGCAATTGTCTTTCCTTTATTAATATGAATGTACACTATGCTAGTTAAACCATGTATAACTTATGGCTCGATGGCATTGCTGGTGAGGACAACTTTATCATCCACGAAAATACAAAGTCTGGCGTGTGTCCGCATTACACGAACAATGTGTGAGTGTCCAACAACAGCAATGGAGGTAATACTTGACTTGGGTCCACTACACGTAGCAGGCCCGACGAACCCTACTTGACATCACAAAAGAGGAATATGGCAGAGGTAAGGTCGTCGCATTGCGCAACTTGGATAAGATGACGGAAGCTACCTCTTATCTGCCGAGGAAAGACATCTTCAAACACATGTTTTTCGAGTGGAAATTCAGTGAGGTAAAGAGACAGTTCCAGAACTTTCTTCGGATGACGAGCAAAAGTTTCACTCCCTCTGAAGACGGAAGTATACGCTATAAGTCGTAGTCGAATATACCTATACTCTAATAAGAACTAAGTGACAGCCAAGCCGCACACAAAGCGACCTCATTTTGACAGTCCTCGCTAGTGTTGAAGTACGTAAATAAATTAAACAATATAGCGACAGAAAGTACTATATTATTATCTTGAGTTCCGGGATATAGGGATTAATGAAATGAGCAAGCAGATAGCCTAGCATGCTGCTCTTGCTATTTTACGGCCATCGGATCAGAGAATTTCTGAGAAGGGAGGGAAACAAGGAAAATAATTAGTACTGGCATAGTACGCCAGGGAGTTATAACAGTACCTACTCGCTATAAAGGAATTAAAGGTTTATCCAAAAATAATATAAGAATCTTAACTGTATATATGTAATAGCCACATGTACAACATTTACACGATTATACAAGCGGAGCATATATGGCGTGTCTCTAAAGCAGGTTGGAAACTGCAGACCACATCATCCTGAAATGCGGCGCCATCTTCAAACGAAGAGAATACTTTTTGGGATAGGCTTAGAACAGGTGCATTGATTGAGAAGAGGGTCGGTCGCAGCGCAATCCACTTAAATATATGTATATCTGACTATATATTATACAAGGAGTCGACTGAGCCAGTTGAGAGATCCTCACAAAGTTGTAGATTTTATCATAGTTGCAATCTTCATTTACTGAGCGCAGGACACGAACACGGAACATCAACAGTCTCCTCCTGCATTAAGTGCTTTCTGCATCCGTTGTCACTAACGATGGGCTCTAAAGCATGCGATGCAAAAATGGGGAAGATGGGAATAAGATCAGTTTTGTTGACTTCATATCATACGCCTTGTACTTGCCCTTGAAGAATCTTGTCTGCCCTGGTTGGTACTTATACCGTATATTCATGAAGGACCCCGCTCCTTCTTGGTTACCACAAGATTTCATTTTATATGGTCAGTACGGATTTAAGTTCCTCCCCGTGGTAATTCTTCTTATAGGATATGATTATTTCCGGATCTGAACAGTACACAACATACGTCTCAACTTTCCTTAGCTTGGAACCATCGGTGTACCATAATGACCGCACCTTTACGCTAACCAACTGCTTTTATTTTAGACCCTTTTCGAAGTGCTAAAGCGGGACCATGTAGTCTATACGTCCAATGCTAGATGACGCTACTACTACTTATTTATTGTATTGGTTTCCATACCGGTATATGATGAACGAGTTCTGCCACCTAAAGTCTGTCAATCTTGATGGATAAAAAAATTAAAAGTGGGAAGGCAATGAAACTGGCTGTTTCAACAGTGTTGGCCCAGAGTGATATTGGACAGCTGAGGAGATATTTAGTATCATGAGGGGATTATACCGCATGCAGAGAAAGTATTTTGCATGGTGGGGTAGAGTCTTGAAAATAAGGAATTTGAACTGTTACAGTATCCAGATCGAAGTTGGTCCAGAGTGACTTTAGTCTAGGGAAGATGGGTAGGTAGCTACCGACTAGGTATGGACGTCATTTAGTCACCTGTAGTGCTACACATTCCTAGTAGTGTCGCCGTCGATTTATTCGGAGATTGGGTCAAATTTTGTTTAGTGAAAAAACTGGAAAGTTTTAGGTAGGTTTACTACCTACGCTTGCCGACAGTGGTATCTGTCTTGATGTATGACTGCGAATCATTGCCAGTACCTAAAAAAGATGGAATATCACTAGGAGTATATCAGAGAAAAAGTCTCCGGAAGCGGTGTGGTCCTTTCTACAATTTCAGTGGCGTGCATTGAAAAAAAGATTTTGTTGTGCTGTACGATCTTACGACGAACTTTTTCGTTCTACTTTTGCATTTCCCCCACCCCCATATACCGTTATTTTTCTTTACCCACTTCATTTTCCTCTAACACCACCTCTTTATCTCAAATTTATATTCCTACTAAAAATAAAATATCATTAACTTGAACCAAATAAATTCCTAGCTATGTCGAATTGCTACTTTAAATAGCCTTGGAGCTTTTCTAAAAACTATATATGACCTTTGGCACCGCCCAATTTTTCAAACTATATATAGCCTATGCTTTAAACAGTGATCCAAAGAATATACTGAAAAAATTAATTAAAAAACGGTTGACTGCTTTGGGCACTTATAAAGGACACACATACACACATTCATAAAATTAAGAAGGAGGCCCAGATTGAATTTAAAAAAAGATTATTAACTATTCGTGGAATGACTTGACATTGAAGCTCTCCCCCGAGCGACTTCATTGTGTATGGTTACATAATATAATTTTTGTTCAATTTTCACTAGACTGTGTATTATCATGCATTTCCTTCGGAGCTCATTCCAGTCAGGACTCTTTTGTTACGTCCAATGATTTTTGTAAATATTTCTTCACTTTTTGCATTGAGAATTTGTCATATGACCCAACAACATGAACTGCACTAAGCATATGAAAAGGAGAAAATATGCATGAAAACCAAATTGGTGGCACAATCCAATAATAAATGCTGCGCTGTCTGTAAATCTGCATGTTAGCTGCGCTTAGTGGCACTATAGTTGCCACACTGTTATCGTTGTTGTTGCTACTTCCTGACTACGTTCATCCGTTAGCTATAAGGATTCACCTGTTATCCAAACGCAACTTTCAGCAGCAGCACTCAGCTACTAGACAGACAATCATGAAAGCATCGAAATCAACTGGATTTCTTTGTTGGTTTTGTTGTGCCACAGTTTAACACGTTGCACTTTAACACTCCACTTACAAGGCAAATCAAATGAAATCACAGCGGAAGTGTAACCAAAGGTGAAATCCTATAAGCGCTGGCAGCAGCACTCGTAGCACGCAAACACTTCGGAGCTAGGGAAAAAACAGCTCGATGTATGAGTGTGTGTGCATTTTAGGAGTGCGGCGAATACTCATTTCCGCATTGGCAAAAGTGAAGCAAGCTATTAGAATGATTTGTAATATATAGTATCAACAGAAAATTGGGCAATAGAGATATGTTTTTCTTACTTTATCCTGACAGTTATAATAGGGTATCCTTGTAATGATCCCGATTTTCATTTTCACACCAGCGCTTTTTTACTTTCAAATACCCGCATTCGCACACCTTCATAATGCTGCAAATATTCAAATTCGCTGCATCACTAGTATGTATATGTGTGTGTAAGTGAGCTTATATTTTGCTTAAATTCTCACTTTTTTTTGCACACATGCATTCATATAAAATAATATTGACATATATACATATGTACATTTGCATTGAAGTATCTGTAGGTAAATATGAGTATGTGGCATACAGTTATGAAGTTGTGAAATTGCAAAAATAAAATTATGAATTCTTTTATAATATTTTTATGAGCGTAAATGGAAGTGCAAATGCAGAAAACTATAGTAGCATACACACTCATACTTCATGGATTTACATTGGAGTGTATGTCTTAATAAACTCCAGATACCCAGATAGAAAATGTAATAAATTTCGCCTAGGGCCTGATTCGATATTCTGTTTAATATCATGGACCTGTCAAGGAAAATATAATTCTCAGGACCTTTACACAATCGTGGAAAAATTAAGCAGGCTTCTTATAGCCTCTTTGCTGGATTTTCCAATCGAGGCAGGCCACTTGCAGAATATTTGACATATTGCTCGAAACATACGCCTTTGTTATTAAAGCCCTGGTGGGTTTTCGACAGGTTTGTCTATTGCAGCGAAAACGTAGCCAAGGACTAGATTAAATATAGATTTTCCAACACCATTTTTTACTGGGGTAAAGTTGGTTGATCAAAGTTACTACATTTCGGCTTGATTTAAAATAAAAAAACGCATGAACCACAGTACACGTGGCAAAACTTAACTTCCTACTTTTTCGGGATAGTTTCAGGATTATTTCGGGTTTAGTTTTGGAACCGATTCGGGATATTTTTTAGGGCTATCCTAAAATAGTTCCAAAATGATCCTGAAAATAGTCCCTAAAAAGTAAACAATCAAGAAATGATCTCCAAAACCCCACAAATGGTTGCAAAAGTCTTCCAAAAACGAAATCATGTTGAAAAAATTAAGAAAACAACTGCGATATGATCCTGTATTGATTCCGAGATGATATCAAAGATGTCCCGAAAACAATTCAAAAATGCTCCTACAATAGGCAAAAATACACATTTCGCAATAATCCCCAAAAAGTACCGAAATGATCCCGAAAAAGTTCCGTAAACCATATCGAAATGATCCGCATTCTGCCACAATTAGCTGTTTCCTAAATTCTATTATGCCCAAATTCTACTGCGATACTCTGCTACAATTTTTTATTTCCATTGCATCCCAAAAGTATGGATCTAATGCAAGAATACTTAAAATTTTACTCTCACCGCGACCGCATGTAGCAGTCTAAAGAGATAGAAAAAACTTAAAAAACCCAGCTGCCAGGGAATGTCCAGAGCGAATGATTTGATTGCTTGGTAAACATTTCACCACATCAGGCTAACAAACTAGTCCATGAATCCTGCGTCGATCCAATGAACATTCATTTCGTGGTCAGCTAAAGCTAGAAGACAAAAACTCAAAAAAATAATAACTGTTTTAAGGTTTGGTCTTAAAACATCTGAGAACTTCGGATGACAATTGGAAAGACCTCATATGGGGGTGTACGAGGGCAAAACGAAGTCAACAAAGTAACCTAGTCTTAGTTAGGAATCGGCAAAAAGCTCGACATTTGATCTCGAGTCTGAAAAGCCGATTACTGAAAAAGGTTTTTTTTTTTGATTTGTGAAAAAACGATTTTTAAAGAAAACAACTGGTTTTGGTTTATAAACCGATTTTGTGTAAGAAAAATGCCTATTCGATGTATTAGTAAAAATATATTATGAGCAATTTTGTCACGGTGAAATCCGGTACTACAGTAAGTATAAAAAAATAAATAATTAGACAATTATCAGATTTTATGAATTCAGGTTCGAATAATTAACATACAAATTTTCAGTACCTTTAAATATTTTATTATAGAAAAAAAAAGTACAAAGCAATAATTGTAAAAAACATAACAATTCTTTTGGTCTCAAAACTAAAATCAAAATACATCACTTGTCACAATTTAGGTTTAGATAATAAAAAAAAAAACCTATATGAATTGTTACTATCACATATGATCAGTATACTGGTTACTATTTCACTATATCAAAAGTGAAATTAACTGGTGAATGGACAACAGCACACTCCGCTGGCTACTTGGGCCAAGGCATTATTATCGTCGCCTTACTACCAATGAACATTTTGAAATATCTGAGCGTTTCAAATGGCGTCAATTGGGCAAAACGAAGAACCAACAATGATTGCTAATATTTCCCATTCAAAAGTTAACCCGTTTTTGCGTGCACCCTAATCCACCTTTATGTGGCACATCTGCATGCAGCTATTTATTGCATTCCCCATTAAATGCTTGTCTTTGTTAGTGTACTTAGCATCCGTCCATCCAGCCATCCTATACATTTCTGCATACAATAGTTGAAGCTTTAGCCTTTGCTGTGACAAGACATTAATTTCAATATTTCATAAGAACATTGGGGGTTTAGAGTATAGAAGTCTTATAAATTTTGGTACATTTACCTAAGTATTCACCAAACTATTCAGAGGTTGTATAGAGCTTATTTAATGTTATCTAAAGGTTTAGAAACTGAGACCTGAAAATCGTTAGAACTTTAGTTGTATACAGTAGCTATTATTTGGCTTAATTGGCTGAGCTGATGTCCACGACCGCTGTGCTATAGTAGGTAGTGTCCTGGTCTATAACACTGAAATTTCTTCATGCCGATACATAATCTCGTTTAGTGGGCAAAGTTATAATACCATGTGTACTATTTATTTTCGCTGGATAAAACACTGAAAATAAAATTTTGAAAGCATTTCATTCGTTCTGTGAAGTCACATTTCATATCAAGAGTCCTCTAGTTAATTTTCTCATGCGACAGATGGCAGAGTGTAACATGATATGAGTTTCAAATTAAAGGTCAATCAATGAAAATAAAATTAGAAAATTTTTTTTGGGAATACTACTAGCATGAGTGCTCAAAATTGTGTAATCACGTGTTTAACTAATTTAGCTCGACTACAAACTTAAAAATGTTTTTTTGGCGAAAACATATTAACACAATATCGCTATAATAAGTTCATTTATAAATGAAGTTTGGCAGCTCTCGAAATAGATCTATGCGAATAGGTATGGTATTTGAGCTAATTTACACATTTTATATTTGTAACAACGTTCATACAGACCTATTAAATTTAATTAGTAATAAGTAATCCATTAATGAGACAGCTTTTCGAGCTGGTAATGATTACTTTAATTGGGTTTCTAGATTAGAAAAATCCAAAAAAAAAAAAAGTTTTAAAAATTAAAAATTATCCAATATTGTTGATTTGTATATTTATGTGCTTCTCCAACAATACTACAAAAAATCCAAAAAAAAAAAAAAATTTCAATAACCAATAGTAATGAAACCAACTTTTTTTTTGATAATTTTGGATAATTTTTCATTTTTTTTTGATTTGTTTTTAATAATCGTTAAATATCATGTTTTTTTTGATTATTTTTTAAATTAATTGAATTATAATCATTAAAAATTTAAAGTAATTGGTAATAAATAATTAAAGGGATTATCAACAAAGTTATTAATTTAACCGGTAATCATTACAGTAAATAATCATTATTTAACGGGACTGCATTCATACAACCAATTGTAGAAATAACAAAAAAAAAACAGTCTTCGGTCAATTGAAAATTAGAAAACACACTTATGAAAATAAAAGGATATCTTTAGATATGTCAGAGGTGTAATGTAAAAGAAAATTAATTATAATATCTATTTTCAAGTTTAAATTTTTATGATTTTGAAAAATTAAAAGCTTTTTAATTTTGGGAATTTTAAAATTTTGTTTAAAAATATTTTTCTCATGCCTCTAAGTACACTCTTTGGAAGCACTGGTTGTTTTTTTAATACAGTAGCTTTCGAAATATTTAAAAAATAAACTTTAAACACAGGAAAAAAGGAAAACGTGAAATTGTCTACTTTGCAGAACTTTTGAAAAAAAAAATAATAATAATTTTTTTTCCTTTGACAGAACTTCGTTCATTCCAATATTAGAACAATTTTACATGTATTAATTAAATAACTATTTATTGATTTTATATGGAATGACCCAATTGTACACCAAAGGATCTCAAATGGTTCTTTATATGGTTCTTTCAAATTAACAGTGCCTCCATAGTCATCAGCTGTTAACATATGGTGCCGAAAAGCATGCCTTGTAATACGGGTCATTTTCATTTGGGGCAATAATTAAATAACAAAAATCTAAGGTGTTACCGAGCTCGTAAACTTACAAAGTATGTAAAATGGACAGACCTTGAAACCAATAACAAAAATATTCTGTCTTGGTACTCGACGTAGCTAATGCCTAGAGGTCACTAAGTATGCAACCCTTCGAAGAATTTTAATCCCGAATACTCCCAAGCCCGTCTCGTGAATTCTTCGTACGATGCCAATTTCACTTCCATGCAAAAGCATATATGGCAAATGTCATGAAACAATGCCAAGAGCTCTGTTAGAGGTTTCAGTCTGTTTAAGCGACATAAGCTATAACTATTTCTTTCGTCTATTTAATTTTCGCTGCACTCTTTTGTAATTCGCAACCAGCTTATAAAATATTCCAATGATATAGTTTATGTTTTGTAATCCCAAAGGGTTGTTTTTCACAGAGAAAATGAGGAGGCCAATTCCGCGCTTATACCTCAGAACCAATAGTGCTCGCTCCCAATTAACAAATATAAAGTGTAACAGGTGCCCACCTTTTCAACAGGCGCTAATTTCGGGTGAGTAGAAAAATGAAAAGTTAATTCCTTTCTCGATGAACAAGGTTACCCTTTAAAATACTCTCATCATACTGATGTGTAACTTAGAATCATGACAGTAACGTGAGAAGATGGTATTGCCTATTGGGTTTTCCAGAACAAACATCTACGAAAAGTAAAGAATAGCTTTACGCAGATGAAAAGGCTTCGTGTTATTCGAATGAACAAAGACGACTGGAGGGTCTTTGGTGTTTTCCTCTCAACATCGGAATTTAGCAGAAAAGAAGCTGAAGGATGATATTAAAAAAAAAAAATTGTTCTGCCCTGGTGCTTCGAATTGGCTTCAACTATCGCTTAAAGGGGATGTGTGCTGTGATAACCCGGCTCGATTTAGGAAGCAATCCATATGTCATTTGTCTGTCTGTCCTTTGGTCCTTGTTTTGTTATTGCTAAATTATATGCTGCAGGTATAGCGTGATTTTTCTCTTCAGAGGATGCGCGTCGTATACGTAACATTTTCGATGTTTCTCTTTTGCATACCTAAACGAGACAGCTAAATAACAAAGAGCAAATATTTAAGAACTGTAATAAAAAAAAACGCAAAGCAATATAAAATTATAAAATCGATTATTTTTAATACCGTCGCTGTCGCTAGAGACACGGCGCAAAAAAACGCCAACCAACAACAACGCTCGAAACCAGCTCGCGAATATGACGTTATGAGCTCAACGAGTGCAATGCCATGCGCCACAAAACAAATGGTACGTGTCATTACTATGGTAATAATTACATTTATAGACGCATAAGCCAGTAAAGCGTTGTGAATTATAAATAGCAAATAGAAAAAGATGAGGAAATTGAGGGGGGGAAGGAATGAAAACATTACCTCTGTTGCTTGCGCCCTGCTTTGTTGCAAAAAACTCTGAATTGAACTGCAAGAATGTTCGATTGTGTAACGTCACTTTCGTTCCAACTGCTCACGTTAAACGTAATTTCTTCTATGCATATACACATAAATATATTTCAGACATCAATCGAGCTTCCATTAGACATAACCTCACTTGCAGCCTCCTTTTTCTTTTCGGCAAACGTCAACAAATGCCAATGCAATTTGCTGGCGAATACATCAACGCATGGCATATCCTCGGCTATGAACGTCTCGATTTATTTGTTTGTTTACTTGTTATATTTGCAGTTCATTCGTCTGGTCTGCTGTGGGGTAGAATTGTGTTTCTATGATTTGCACAATAAGAATTTGATTATGCAATGGAATAGGAGGTGTGACGTATACATTTAATGTTTGCGTGTTTTTAAAAACTATATACATAGGTACGTCATGCAATGATGTTTTTTATAAAGCACATTTATGCATACATTTTTTTAATATTCTTCTTCTTCTCAGCAAAGGCACACGCTTTGTGTCCATCAGATGAAGAACGTCATGGCGTTATTGACGTGCTTGTCCTCAAAATTTCTGCATTTGGTCTATGCTTTCTGTTTTCAATAATTCTTTAATTTTCTTGTGGTTGTTGTGGTTATTGTTATGGCTGTTGTTGTCATGTCAATTTCATAACGTTTTATTTATGAGCTCTTTCTTTCCGTTTGTATTTATTACATTGATTTATATTCAATCATAACGTATCATTTTCCGGTTTACTTTTCTATGTCCACCCACGGTTGTTATCAACATCATGCACATGTTCCTTAAGGGTTGAAGAGTAGGTCGATGACTTACATGTGTCGAGGTGTAGATACAGTATACGACAAAACTAAAGCGCCAATCCAAGATAGGTCTGGTTTTTTCTTAAATGTGTTGTAAAAATCTTAAAATCGCGGCAAACGTGAGCCACAATAACCCAGCCGATATTCGTCGAAACATTTCAAACAACGGCTCCCTTCTTTTATTTAGCCGTTAAACGAGGTTGGATGGTCTGTAGAAGTTTAAAATATTCGCTAGAAATGATTATTTCGTGAACTTCGAGAAAGAGTTTGACTTAAATTGAATCAAAGGATATCAGGAAGTACTATTTCAAAATGTATTAACATTTTTCATGGCCTTATTTAGCATACTACATAGTGCGCGAAAAACACCGAATAGTCACGTTCGGACAATCGTTGGTGGAGTAAAAATATTTATAGTTTTATGAAACAATTTGTGATATCCACCCAATGCAGAACCATTTAAAGACGTGATCTTTAAGACCGAATACTTCACTTTGGGTTGTGGTAACGTAGGGGTTGGTAGACGCTTCTCCGGTCATGGAATGGGTCCAATTTATACGGCTGAACTGGTATTGGATCGTTTAATGTACAAAGCTATTCATAAAACCTTGATTCTATTTCTTGAGGGTAAGGAATGCCATTAAGGCGGATCTTTCAGGAAAACGTTCTGCAGAAACGTACAGCGATTTGCTTTAAAAAATAGTTTAGGGCTAATAATTTTGACGTATTTTCGGGGCCCGTGCTATTCAAGCAAATATGTAGAAAATGATGGATCCTAATAATCCGGAAGGAAATTGCAGCAACAAAGACTCTTATTCGAAAAAGTTGAGCAGGCGTGGAAAATTATATCCTAAGATATTTTACTTATATAATACACTCAATGCCAACACGAAGTGCACCCGGCTTTAAGAGTCACGGATATGAAACGAAATAACAAAAAAAAAAAACCGGGTATGTCCCATAGATTTTTGATGATGCTTTAGTTTTGTCACTCCAATTTTGAGTTCATCGGATTCTTTGTAAAATATTTTTGGGATGAGAAGGTGAAGTGCTTTTATTTATTTAAAATTTAAATAGCTAATATGCGTTCTTCCTGAATAAAAAGGACTAAACATTATAGAGTTTGTACTTACTATTTTTTTGAGTAAAATGTTTTAATGGAATTTCGTTGCTTAAGTTTTGTCCCACTCTGCATATATTTATGTGGTATTTTTTTTTTTAATGTTTTAGTCGACGCGTTAGTCGTTTTTGAACTGAATTCTCGGATAATTTTAATTCTGCTAAGAGCTTAGCATATGCTTAAATAAAAGAACAATATTGTTGTAATGAAGATAAAAGCCTTATAGTTTTTGAATTTGCACAAAGCATATAATGGCATAGTACCTGGGTGACCGAGCCTTGCTCGGTGGCAACCCTAGGTGGCAGTCTTACTTAAAAATATTCTGGTTGGTATACGGCCTCAAATACCTCCCGTTTGATACCCATATTGCCATATATTGCTTAATATTTAAAAAAAAAGTCGGAAAGGTGGCAACCCTCTAAGCTTCCTTTAGTGGCAACATCCAAGTAGAAAATCTTAGAAGGAAGCATACTATCCATCTACCAAATTTCATCGAAATCGGTTTAGCCGTTCCCGAGATAGTGATCGATATCTGAAGGAAGGTGGCAGCTCTACTCGAAAATACTTTGGTTGGTATACGGCCTAAAATACAAGGTGGCGCAAAAGTAAGCTTCCGATGTTCAGCATATCGGTTGTGGCACGTGCAGTGTGTGCTGTTGCACCGTCTTGTTGGAACCACATGTTCTCCAATCCCAATTCATCAAGTTGCGGCAAAAAGAACTCGTTGATCATTGCTCTGTAGCGCTCACCATTCACAGTAACCGTATGGCCCCGACCGATTATTGGTCAAATAAATAGTCAGCAATATTCCGCGTTCTGGAGCAGTGTAGCGTAACATTGTTTACTAACGTGTATTTCGCATGTGTTTACTACACAAATGTCAGAACAGAACTGACTTTAGGGGCCAATCGCAAAATTTTTAGCATTTTCTGATAGGAGGATTACTTTTGCGCCACCCTGTACCATTCATTTGATACCCATATTCCCATATATTGCTTAATATTAAAAAAAAAATTGATATAGGTGGCAACCCTGTGAATCCCCCCAAGTGGCAACACCAAAGTAGAAAATCTTAGAACAAAGGATACTACCCATATACCAAATTTCATCCAAATCGGTTAAGCCGCTCCTGAGATAGTAGTGGATATACAAATATACAACTATAGAAATATACAAACATACAACTATACAAATATACAAGAATAACTCGGTTAAAGTTATAAGATTTTTAAATACTTTAAAAAATTTTTGTTTGAACTAGAATATAAGCCCGGCCGCCGTGGTGTGAAGGTAGTGTTGCCGGCCTACCACACCGAAGGTCCATGGTTCGAGCCCTGGTACAGGTAACATCAAAAGTGATTTGAAAAAAGTTTTTCAAAACGGGGTCGCCCCTCGGCAGTGGTTTGGCAAACTCTCCGAGTGTATTTCTGCCATGACAGGCTTCTCAGCAAAAATTCGTCTCCTTTGTAGATGCCGTTCGGAGTCGGCAAAAAACTGTAGGCCCCACAAATTTGTAGGGAAAATTCAAATCGGCACACCACAAATTGGAAGAGAAGCTTGGCGCAAAAATCTCTTAGGAGGCTTATGATGATATACCTGTTGTATATCGCGCCATAAAGAGAAAAGAGAAAGAGAATATAAGCCCTGCTTTCTACAACATTTGCTAATATGTAACAGTGGCGGACAAAATCCGTATCTGCGAATTTTATGATAAAGTTTTCTCAATATTTTGAAAACTGTTTTAGCGATTTTTAGCCTACGTTTTACACCATAAGTCGGTGGAAACGGCAGCTAAAAATCTCATCATTGAACCATCTCTATCCCTAGGTGTAAGACCCATAAAGGAAGAGCTCCAAAAATATACATGAGAGTATAACACTAAGTCAGGTCGTCAGACTTCGCCAATCCAAAGGAAAGATGGGCGGTTATAATACTAAACGAAGCAATAATCAGCATATCCTTGAATAATCTTAGTCTCTAATAGACGTTTTCATAGGTAATTATAAGCTCAAGTCACAAATGAAATAAGTAAGGACTTTGTTCCACTTCAGTGATAAGTAGAAAGAAACTGCGTGGCACATTCTCAAAATTCCCGATCTTTTTAGACAAGCGTACAGATAGACACATTAAGCAAAGCCGACGGGATTTCTGGAGGACGACCGGCTTATATGATGTGCTATGGGTACACAAGATCTTCCGGCAGTAGTGTACTACCTCAATCTTAAAACTTAAAATAATTTGCTTTGAAATACCATTCGGCTATTTAGTTAAGCTCGTTTATTTCGTAAGCTAAAAAAATGCTTCCTCAATTTTTCGCATTTATCAATAAAAATTTTTGTTTTAGACAGACCTGTTAAATACTGATTACTAATAGTAATAATTACCGGTTTCATTAATTATTTTCTTGAGAATCCATTTAATAATTGATTACTATTACTTTCAATTTTAATGATAATCTTTTAACTTTAATTAATTAATTTGAACAGTCATGCATTTTTACGATTATTAAAAATAATCAAAAAACTTTTTTTTGTTTATATTTGATTTTTTCTAATCGTAATCAATTAATTATTGCCTTTCTTTGGAAAGCAACTAAGATAATCATTACAAATTAAAAAAGCCGTCTAATTAATTGATTACTAATTACTTATCAAATTTAAGAGGTCTGCTTTTAGAAATGAATATATCTTCGCCTAGATCTAGAAAAACTGTCAAAAAATAAAATGTTTGAGAGCGATAGCGTAATACTTATAAGTACGGATTGACTGCTAATAACTTATGACAACTTCTTACGACATCTGGCTTGTACGGTTTTAAAGCTTAATTGAAAGCCTGCAGTGCTATTCTAGCGCCCACACCGATAAGATAAAGTAACAGAGTCTGTACTTGGAGACGTGCCTTCCAGAAACACGGATTTCCTTTAAATTCTGAGAATTTATTTGCTTTGGAATTTTGAGATATTTTAGCTTTCATGCATGGAATTTCGCTGACAATACATGGAATTTCGCTGCTGCTCATAAGGCTGGCTAATATGTTTTAATTCCAGGTGTTTGTATTTTGACCAAAAATTATTTCATAGTCTTTCTTACTTGTCAACTGCACTTGTAATAGAGCTGGCTCGGATTCTTTCATTTTGCAGCATATTTCATCACTTCAGCTGAAAAGTTTTTGTGCGCAAAAATGTAGTATCCACATTTATGTATGTTAACAGCAAATGGTCAGCATATGACATAAAGTAATAGCTTATTTAAACTTACTTTACCGATAATGGCAGCATTATTAAAAATGAGTTCCAATAGTGATTGTGATTTTAAGTTTCATGGCTAAGAGGACGGGTAAATATGTAGTGGTACATAAGTTAAATGCGATATAATGTCATTTTAATATCACATCAAAAATATGGCAATAATCATTTTTGTAAGTTTTTGTAAATTCCCCATAATCTCTCCCAAATCGGATGGGAAGCGAGTAATAATACTGTTAAAGGATATATGGAAGCAGAAGAGCACTTATTGACCCTCTATAGGGGCGCATCTTATTCCATCATTTGATACGATTTAATCAACCAGAAGGTGAGACCTTTACGGGACACCTTAGCGTATAGCATTTTTTGAGGCCCTATTAGAAGAAACATATAAATTTACAATTAATAATGTGACTGCTCTACACAATTTTGTAGTGGCAGATATTTTTGATGAAATTATAATATTTGTGGCCTTTTTAATTGTCCAAGGGATCCAGATCGACATAAAAAATAGAACATTAATGTGTTACTCAGTATTGGTTTTGATAAACACTACAGCAGTAAAATAGTGTTCATGCAGGAGAGTCAGCAAATACCACCCAAAATTGGCCAAGGTCGAAGGAATAGTTTGACAAACAAACAAACTTTTGTTCAATAATTAAGGGCATTTGACAAGGATGTTTAAAGACCAGTCGGACCAATTTTGCGAAGCATACAATTTATACCAGTAACCCAAGGTCAATAATCCAGCTCTTCGTTCCATTAGCCAAACAGGTAGAGGCAAGAGAAATTATACACTACATGGGTGACAGTGGCATGATCGATCCACGAGCTGGTCCATAGAGCTAGCCAACCGAACGTGAACGACTAAACGAAAAGGACAGCGATAAATTGCTAAGAATTGACCATACTCTGGATTTACTCTCGACCATGAAATGGTTTACCACACTAGACTTATATATTTGCCACCGGCAGGTTGATCTAAAGGATGAAGCTAAAGAAGAGGCAGCCTGCGGCGTTGGATAAGGGCTATGGTTATAGACGGGAATGATTTGCGGACTGTGTAACGCTCTATCTAATTTTTATAGACTCACGAAAAAAGTACTAAAAGGACTGCATTGGAAGACATATTTGGTGTACATCTATGATATCATCGTGCTTTAAAAAAGTTTCGAGGAACAACTAAAGAACTTTAAAAACGTTCTCCAAAGGATGGCTACTGGTGGTCTGAAGTTATGTCCCATAAAGCTTTCTAAAACCAAATTTCCATGAAAAATTTCAAATATAGAAGCTTAGTAAAATATGGAAATGTTTTATAAATTTGGGAGTTATTGTTTTTTTCTGCTTTTTGATAACATATTTTGCATTTTCTATGTTTGTTGGGTATGCTTTCATAGTCGCCATATTTCAATGAAATTTTAAAAGGTAGCGTATACGCCCCTACGTCCCATGTGCTCAACAAAAAAGTCAATATAGAAAGCAATAAAGGCATTTTGCACAGTACTTCAGTAGTAATAAGAATATAATAGTGTATTCACATTAAAATTTATAATACACATATGAGTTTTGAATGCACCTAGTACACACATACATACATATTTAAAACATAAATATATTTATGATAATAACCGCTCTGCTACTTCGGCATTCACGAAATGTCATGTTGGTTATGAAATTTCGTTATAAAAATCTTATTATCACACCATTATGCCACTCAATTCAGTTGCTTATTATCATTGTTATTGCTGTTATGGTGAGTGTGATGAAGATAAAGAACTTAAACTTTCTGGGAAGAGCTGCTAAGGAACAAAGAGCAAACAAAAACCGGTTTGTGATCAAAAGCAGTAGTGCGTATCAAGAAAAACCGTAAAGAAATGTGCAGCGTAACAAGAAATGCAGTCTTAATAAATATATAAGCGTATTTATAAAAGCAGGTTAGATTAGCTTCGGAAAGGTCATGGAAAATTTAAATTTACTGGCCTGATAAGATTAACAGAAAAGGTCCAACGAGGCATATGTAACTCAAATAGTCGTATTGAAATAAGTTCAATAAGTCACATGATTGTCAAAAAATTTTGTTTATCAAAGTGACATATCGACCCCCTTGCGCGAAGTTATCGTAACGGAAATTTGTACATCACCTGGTAAAATATTATAACTGAAATCCGTATGGTAGTGCAAAAAAATTTGATTTCTTTTTTATCGCATGGGACATACGATTTTTCGTGGAATATAGCTAGTAAGTAATTTGATGAACTTAATGCTACCATCGCTATATTTGTTAGTTTATTTTTCTGTTTTTAAAACCACTACCATTTCAGGAACAGCAGGGCCGATTTGGACGGTATTAGTTATACAGTAAGCATTTTTTATTCAAGGTTGCCACCTTTTTGCAACTAAAGAAGTAAGATATGCTAACATGGGTGTCAAACTAAAGGTATTTTACGACGAATTTAGATTAGAAAAAGAGGTTTTCTGCCATACTGTAATAGGTTAAACTTTTACCTCACAATTCCAACCACCTGTTCGCCGGACCAGAATCTTCAAACACCAATCTCACTCGAGTTAAAAAGTATTTTTACTTTTGATGTTATGTGGCGGAAATCGAACTTGGAAACTATTCTATGGAAGGCGAATACACTACTCCCTATACTGCAGCGACCTCGTCATTAAAATTATGCATTTGTCGTATAAATAGCTTTTTTAAAATTATAGTAAGGAACATTTATCTAAACACACTCATAAAACATTGAGAGCGAAATTATCGTAAGGGACAAGTTTATGATTTTTTTGCTAGCTGCGAATTTTTTCAAGATAAAGAAATAAGAGATTCTGTATATTACGCGTGTTTAATTTTATTTCAATAACTCAATAAAAATTAATAAAAAAACGGATAAAAATGCTCTCTTGTAAAATTTGCTTATTGTGCCTTCCGATAATTTCTCGCAAAGGGGGTCCTTAGTTAAAAAATCGTATGCAAAAATCTCTTGACAAAAAACCAAAATTTGCTTCAAAATTTCATAACATTAAGAAAAAAAAGGTTGTGTACGTTTTCGACTATGCTGTATTTTTAGTTTTATTCAAAGACAAATAAATAACAAGCATTTCTGTAAATGTTTTTAAAAATAATTTTAAGTAAACTTACTACAATAAGCTATATGTAAGATTTTTTAGTTTTTGTTTATTTGAATGTTTAAAGTAAACTTGTCATAAGCATTAAGAACAAACTGTTATAAATTATTTCACCTTAAAAGTAAATTTACAAAAATTCAGAAAAGAGTATTTGTTATTTTTTTCTTTTCAACTTAAATATTTCCAATTCTTGGTGGTTTTTGATAGCCTTATTTATTTAAAAATATGTTTTAAAGAACTTAAGGCATAGTCTGAATAAAACACGGTGTTTTTATTCTTTAATTTTCAAAATATATAAGGTTGGTCGATATTTCGAGGTCATTATCAAGACTATTAAACACAAACATGAAACAATAAAAATAAAACATTCTTTTCAGAAAAGATTTTGCATGAGGATGACGACGAAGAAACAAATGGCGGTTGTCTCTAAAAAATTTTCCTACTCTATTCAATGATTATTCTATTAAAAATGATTACTAAAAAAATAAAAACAATAATAATTTTCATAAAAATTCAAAAAGTGAAAAATTATTATATTTGGCCTTGAGCTCGTTTCATGAATACTTGAAAATGTACCGGCTGTAAATCAACAAAAATTGGTGGTATAAAAAGCAATAAAAATTATGTCCTCATATTAACTACTTCCGCAATCTACTAATAATTGGTTTAAGTTGCAGTATTCAATGTATTATTAGATCATATTTATTTATATTAATACAGTAGCTAAATAATATATAAAATGTCGTCAATAAAGTTTTAGGAAAAACATTTATAAAACGCGTTCTTTGAAAATTTTTTAAAGGCTCTGACTAATGAGTTTTTAATCAACGTACCGTTTTCAATATAAAACTTTTATTCAGCAGGCTTTTTAAATATTTATTTTAAGTTTACTTTGCTTGTTGGGAATTTACAAACTCTTGCTTTCTTACATGGGAAATAGCCTGAACTTTAAACATCCCTTAATAACTTATTGTTATTGAACCGAGCTTTTAATGAAATAACTTTCGTTTTAAATATAAAACCATTTCGTAGTCGAACTATTTGATATATATTTTAAAGTTAGGTAGTTTCTCTTAAACATTTAGTTGAACGTAAACTGTTGGAGAATACCGAATTTCTAGATCTCGCTCCTAAATCTACGATCCCGGGAACTAGCAAAAACTTTTAAGGGGAACTAGCAAAAACTTTTCACATTAAGGGACCAGATATTACATGCGGGTTCTAAACTCATGTCACCTTAGTCTTGAGCTGAGCCTGTCTAACACATTTACTATGCATTTTTGTAGAAATGTGGTTACCCGGAATGTAATATCGTCTTCATCGCTATGAGAACAAGATGTACTTTAATCTCACTGACTTGAAATCAATATGCTATACCAACTTGTAATAGATGAGCGGTGTAGGTACTTGCACTTCGATGCCACTAACAAAATACAACTCAATATAATTCTGTCTCACCACCAGCACATTACATAACATAAGTTTTTATGATGTCGCATTTGCATTTGCCAAATGAATATTCAAATGCAGACGAAATGCTGATGCGTACGCTCTGGGTAGACAGAAAGACAGACGAAAATTGCTATGAATTTATATGGCATTTAGTGGAAGTGCATTGCAAGACTCATAAATGTTCAGACGAGTGTTAAATTATGACAAATGTGATGATGTACAGTTGTGTTCATTATAATAGTAGTGAAATTAAATTGGATATCGTTCGAAGAAATAAAATGAAGCTGTATTTTAAAAAAAGTTATTTTATATATAGCGAATCCCATAACAGTAACCACATAAAAATGAATTTCAATGTTTACACAAAGTTCAGGAAAAATAATTAAACTTTTAAAAACTTAAAACAAAATTTCAATATTTTTGGGGGAGTTTTTATAACATTTTTGAAGTACGCAGTTTTATAGCTCATTTAATTTTAGCATAATAATGTGCAAGTAAAAAGTAGCTAGAAATTTCCCCTAAATTTTTAGAATTTTTTTCGTCAAGGGTGTTGGGTGTTTTTCTACATACAAAATTAATTTTTCTTCATGCGTTGTATGGAAGAAATCACTCAACTCCCTTAGCGAAAAAAATTCAAGGAAATGTTTGAACGAGTTCTAACTTGCACAATGTAATACCAAAATTGATTCGTCTACAAAACTGCGTACTCATAAAGTTTCTAGAAATTCTGCCAAAAAATTTAAAGATTTTGATGGTCATTTTATAAAGTTTAATTAACTTTCCAGAACTTTGTGTATACTTTCAAATTGCATTTTATGTGGTTTCAGTTATGAAATTCGCTATATTTTAAATGAAAATTATTAAAATCGCAGCTTATTCTTACTTAATCGAACGATATCAATTTTAATTTCACTATTATCATATTGAACCAAACTGTATTTATATTGGCGTTAATGCATATGTATTTGTTTATGTATATATGTATATTTATAGTATTTTACTCACTTTTATTTATCTTCCATAAACTTAACATTGGCTTGTGCATTTTCACTTAAATGCTTATAAATATTTATTACCATTACTTCTTTAACCTCAATAACTTGGCATGGTAATTAATATCATTATTGCTTGAGTACTTGAAAATTTTGTATTAAATTATATTTATTCGAAGCTTAAGTACAGGGTGTTTTTTTTACAGGTTTGTTTTTCGAATAGAGATAAAACTGGCATTTTGTGGTCAAATCTGGCAACTTTAATGTCATTTATGTTCAGTTTGGTTTGCCATTTCATCATGAACAGGTTGACAAAAGAACAACGCTTGCAAATCGTGCAAATTTATTTCGAAAATAATGGTTCAGTTCGCGAAGTTTACCGTGAGCTCCGTCCATTTTATGGTCGACATAATCGTCCATCAGAGCAATTAATTCGGTTTACCATGGATCGTTTTCGCACTACGTTTACTCTATGTGATAATACGCATCCGCAGAGACGTCGAACAGTGCGCACCGAAGAAACAATTGCCGCTGTAGAGCAAAGTGTTGAAGAGGACCCGAATGAATCGATTCGCCACCGTGCACAGCAATTGGAGCTTTGTCCATCAACTTTATGGAAGATTTTGCGCAAAGATCTTGGCTTGCGACCTTACAAGATCCAGCTTGTGCAAGAATTAAAGCCGCGAGACCATGCAATGCGTCGTGATTTTGGTGTATGGGCCGAAAATGAGATTGATTTCGATGCTGATTTTCATCGCAAAATTTTGTTCAGTGATGAGGCTCATTTTTGGTTGAATGGCTACGTCAACAAGCAAAATTGCCGCATTTGGAGTGAAGAGAATCCACATGAGACCCTTGAAACGCCATTACATCCACAAAAACTGACTGTTTGGTGTGCTCCATGGGCTGGTGGAGTCATTGGGCCATACTTCTTCCGCAATAATGCTGGAGAGGCAGCTACCGTTAATGGAGACCGGTATAGAGCCATGATAACCGACTATTTTGTTCCCGAATTGGATGGCATGAATGTGGATGAGTTGTGGTTCCAACAAGACGGCGCTACATGCCACACAGCGCACGTCACAATCGATTTATTGAAGGAAACATTCGATGAGCGCATAATTTCGCGGAATGGACCTGTCAATTGGCCACCAAGGTCGTGTGATTTGACACCATTGGATTATTTTCTTTGGGGATATGTGAAGTCGCTCGTCTACACCAACAAACCAGAAACGTTAGGGGAATTGGAAGCCAACATTCGTGGCGTTATTGCCGACATACGGCCCCATATGCTCGAAAAAGTGGTTGAAAATTGGACCTGTAGAATTGGCTTTATTCGAGCCAGCCGCGGCGGCCACATGCCCGAAATCATATTTAAACATTAATGGCATAAAATTATCCTTCCAATAAAGCCAAATTGATGGACCTTAAAACGATTTTCTTGTGTTTTATTTCAATTCGAAGTTCTATACCCCTAAAAAAACCACCCTTTACATATAAATCAGTAGTATAAATTGATTTTTATTATTATGCTCAATTAAGCTTTTCATCGATTTCTCTTGGTAATTTAAATATTTTAATTCAATTAAATTATTACAAGTGTCATTAAACATGTGTACATGCTGTGCAGTGTGATGTTGCACAAGTAAAATACTGTTGCACAACATGGTTAGTTATTTCCATATAAATGGTTTTTAAAGTGTAAGTAAATATGTGTGGTATGTATACAATATCTTGTACTTAATGATCATTTTTGGAAGTTTATTCTATCCCGGTAGGAAAATTGGACGATGATTTATAAATAAGTTGTTCTCACTCATAAATAATAGGTAAGAAAGCCTAAGCTTGGTTGAAACAGTAGATTATAGAGCCAGTAGTGACCTAATATGGCATTCGACCTTAAGCAGGAACATCTTCTTACTTTGAAATAAAGAAATATCAAAACAGATATATGTATAATCTTTCCATTTCCGAGTGAAAATTAACTACTTTGCTTATATTTTGCTCATTGGTTAACCCATTTGCTTAATTTTTGGCACGAATATATTCTATGTCAATAAAACTGAAGTTGTTATACTTAAAAGTGGGCGACGCCACACATACATCCAGAAAATTAAAAAAATTTACTTGAGGTAGAGCTTTGCTTAAGAAGCTAATTTTATTTATATATATATTAATATAGCGTGCATATTTTAAGAAATATCACGGTTTCAATTTTACAAAATACTTTTTTAGAACTACAGTAAAAAGTGGGTGTAGAGTCAGAATAGTTTTTCTGACCGCGATTTATATAAAACAAACTAGAAAAAACGGGCTGTGTAATTAAAGGCGAATAAATGTCGCGCAAATGAAACACCGCGTCTTGGTGGTCAACAGTAGACTAACTATTTAATAATTTCATTAATTCCAAAGAGGTATAGCTTATTCAAATAGGGCATACAAATATACACGTTTGTGTGCTTGTTTATACATAGCCATGCATTAGCGAAGGAAGATGCAAAAAAGGGTGGTAAAATTCTCGCTATTGTTCTGGCGCATGTAGATATGTAAGCATACAAGCGTGTGTGTATACGTATAATGTTGAGTGGGAGCATTCAAGTTAGTTAGAAATACATAAGTACATATATGTTTGTATGATTGTACATTCTCTTAAACTAGACTTTGTAATGCGACAGTTAGGTAAGTTATTGAATCCAAGTAAATGATACAAATTTAAAGTAAATGAATTTGAACAGGTTATTGAACCACGACAGCTGTTAGTTAGGCAGGGTGTCCCAACCAATGACCCAACATCCCGGCCCCGTTGAAAGGACTTTCAAATCGGTAGTATTGCGATCTTGTGAATTGGGCGACGGCATGTTCCCTTCGTGGTGCGTAGGTTTGCCACTCTAACTCGCCCATCCCTTCCTGGTATTGTGTCTATAACACGACCTATAAGCCATCGTTGCGGTGGTACATTATCCTCATGGATGAGAACCATTTTGTCTTTAGCGATATTCTCATTATCAGTGTTCCATTTCGTTCGTGATTGAAGTTCGCTTATATATTCATGCGACCATCGTTTCCAAAATATTTGTTTTAACGCAGTTACTTGGTTCCATTTGTCCAAGTGGCTAAGATTGTCCACTACCATTCGTTCAGGTAGAGACCTTAATGCGCTGCCAGTTAGGAAGTGACCTGGAGTTAGTGGTTCGAAGTCGCTGGGATCGGACGAGAGTGGTGATATGGGCCGCGAGTTGAGAACTGCTTCTATATCCACCAAAACTGTAGTGAGTTCCTCGTAAGTAAGCCTTGCATTCATTACGCTGCGATGCAGATGGCCCTTGGCTGATTTGACTGCAGCCTCCCAAATGCCGCCAAAATGAGGTGCCCTAGGTGGAATAAAATGAAAATTTATAAATTCATTAGAGCAATAATTGGTAATGGTCTCTTTATTTTCTGCTTTGAAAAGGAACGCTTTCAATTCAACAAGCTTGCTGCAAGCACCAACGAAGTTAGTTGCGTTGTCGCAAAAAATATCAGATGGAAGCCCTCTTCTTCCAATCATTCGCTTAAGCGCAGCTAAAAATGCGTCTGTAGATAGGTCTGAAACCACTTCGATGTGCACTGCCTTTGTGGCAAAGCACACGAAAATTGCGACATATGCTTTATATGGTACCTTGCCCCTGATTCGAAGATACACATTGAAAGGTCCACAAAAATCTACGCCGCAACGAGAAAACGGGCGTGATGGTGTCAAACGTTCAACAGGAAGATTTCCCATCATATGTTGAAGTAATTTTGGTTTGTACCTAACGCAATGGATACATGACCGAACAATACGTCTAGCGAGTTCACGAGCGTTGACGATCCAAAATTGTAAGCGAATCAGAGCAACCAATGCTTTGGGTCCAGCATGATAGTTTTTGATGTGAAGATATCGAACGTGTCGTGTGACGAATTCACACTTATTCGGCAACAAAATAGGGTGTTTTTGGTTGTCTGGGAGATCAGCCAGTTCAAGTCTTCCGCCAACCTTTAGCAATTCAAATCCTTGAGTCGTGTCCAAGAACGGATTTAGATTTCGTAATGTGCCACTTATCATTTTCTCCTTTTGCAATAATCGAATGTCTTCAGCGAAGTGTTGCTGTTGAACGTTCCATACAATGCATAACAATGCGCGGTGTAGTTCATCGGGAGTCAGTGATTCATTGGCAATTTCTGTTTGGGTTTTCTTCAATTTAGCGCAAAAACGAAGCATTCTGGCAACAATCCGAACTTCTCGAGTGTGAGAACTTTGCCTGTCGAGAATTTCAAGTAGGTAGTTACTGGATATAGTTACCTTAAATGCCGATTTTCGAACTTCAGCATTAACAACCTCCATATCGATTTCTTTGGTTGGTTCATAAGGCCATTTTCTTACGTCTTCATATAAAAATGCAGGACCAGAGAGCCAGATAGAATTTGCGAGTTCAGATGGTGTACTTCCTCTAGACACAATGTCCGCTGGGTTACTTTTCGTTGGTACATGTCTCCAATAAGCATCCCCTGTCAAATCCTGTATTTCCGAAACTCTGTTACCAACAAAAGCCGAAAGTGTAGCCGAATGCAATTTGAGCCAGTGAAGTACAATTTGCGAATCTGTCCAAAGAAATGTATCAAAATTATAATCAGAAAATATTGGTTTAATTTTTGTATAAAGTCGAGCAAGTAACAGTGCACCACAAAGCTCCAGCTTCGGTAGTGACTGTCGTTTAGTTGGGGCCACTCTTGATTTTGCCGTGAGAAGGCGAACGCAAATATTGCCAGTTTTATCTACGATGCGAGTGTAAATTCCGCAGCCATAAGCGCGAATCGATGAATCGCAAAATCCGTGTATTTGCAAAGACTGAATATTAGGAGACAAACAGTACCTGGAAACATTAACTGAGGAAAGATCCGACAGATTGTCGACGAATGTTTGCCAAGCAGATTGAATGTTTTGCGGAACCGATTCATCCCACTCGAGTTTCAGCAACCACAACTCCTGAAGTAGGATTTTAGCGGTGACGATTACTGGTGCTACAAGTCCAAGTGGGTCGAAAAGTGACGATGCGATAGATAGAATTGTCCTTTTTGTGACACGATCTTGTATTGGCTGCTTTGGAAGAAACGAAAAAATGAAGTTATCTTGAATTTGATCCCATTTGAGACCAAGAGTACTAGTGAGAGATGTATCGAGATTTAAGTCCTTATCGGTAGTTTCGCATCTGAAACGCTGGTTATTGGAATGCCATTTTGCCAGATCAAATCCACCTAATTTCAACAGTTCAGTTACCTCATCCTGTATCCTCGACAGTTCGGCAACGGAGTCAGCACCACAAAGCAAGTCGTCAACGTAAAACGATGACTTGATGATATTTGCACCAACGACGAAATTTGACTGATATTGATCAGCGAGATAATTAAGACTGCGTATAGCGAGATAAGGTGCGGATGCCATTCCGTAAGTTACTGTGTTGAGCTGGTAGGTTTTGATATCTTGATTAGGCGAACTCCTCCATAAAATATATTGAAACTTGCGATGTTCCTTACTGACCATCACCTGCCTATACATTTTAACAATGTCTGCTGTAAGCGCAAAACGATGTAAACGAAAACGAAGTAAAAGAATTACGAGCTCGCTCTGAATCGTAGGTCCAACCAATTGTAGATCATTTATCGATTTCTGCGTAGAAGTTCGACAGGATGCATCGAAAACAACTCTCAATTTCGTTGATGTACTGTTTGGCTTCAACACGCAGTGATGCGGGATGTAGTAGTGAGGTTCGTTGAGATTAGGGTAAGGGACTACTTCCATATGGCCTAGACTTTGGTACTCATCCATAAATGCCCCATATTGTGACTTGAGGTTAGGTGAGCGTTCCAACCGACGTTCTAGTGAGTTAAATCTGCGCAAAGCTGTTGTGTATGATTCACCTAGTATGTACGCAGGATCGTCCTTGAATGGGATTTTGACTATAATCCGACCGCTGCTGTTTCGAGTGACAGTGTCGTTATACAATTTTTCACAGGTATGCTGGTCTCGAGTCCACACGTCAACTCTGGTTGAAACTTCTTCAATTTGCCACAATTTTTCCAATTTTGAATCGATTGATTCCGCGCAAGCTAACAAACAATTAGTGCTGACCGTCCCAGAGTTCGCACGATACCGCCCAGAAACGACCCAACCCAGAAGAGTTTTCTGTAAAATAGGAAGATTACTACCAAGTTTAATTTGCCCTACAGAAAGTAAGCTGAAAAAGCTTTCTGTTCCTAAAAGCAGGTCGATTTTGTTTGTTCTATAAAATTGATCATCAGCAAGTACAATGTTCGATGGGATATTCCAAGAAGATGTGTCTATCTCGGGTTCGGGTTGATAAGCGATATGTGACGTAATGCAAAATGTTAGTGGTAGTTCAAACCCTGTCGCTTGCGACTTAATATTGGTGGAAGTTTTATATTTAATATTAGTAGAGGACTCACCAATACTTTGGATCTCGATATTGTGTTTACTGCGTGGCAGCATCAATTTTTGCGAAAGTTCATCGGTGATGAAATTTACCTGTGAGCAGGAATCCAGCAAAGCTCGGCCAAGACGATAATTTCCAGAAGCGTCACGAACCAAAACCATAGCGGTGGCGAGAATAATGTGATCCGACGATGTATTATTCATATGTGTGTGAACGGCGGATGGCGAATTAGCAGTTGACGATTCTGAAGTGGTGACACGATGCAGCAAGCTATGGTGCTGACGAGAGCAAACTTTGCATTTATGCGTTGAAGCGCAGTTCGACAATTGATGTCCCTTTGATAGACAATTAATGCAAAGACCCATTTTCTTTGCATGTTCGAAGCGTTGTGATACATTAAGAGCCTTGAAACGATCGCAGCTTTGTATTTTGTGATTGTTGCTGGAGCATACCGAACAAGTCATATGTGATACCGCGAATGAATACCCCTTGCTTGGATTCTTGGATTTTGATGGTTTGCTGGGATTTTGACGAATGGGTCCAACGACGTGGGCGTTATCAACAGAATCGAGATATTGACAACGTCTGTCTAAAACTTTGGTGCAATCTGCCCAGCTGGGTAATGTCTGAAAATCCAAAGATTCCTTCCATTTGCGATTGGTTTCTTCATCTGCTTTCTGTAAAACTAAATAAATGAGCATGGCTTGTGAGATTTGGCTTTCAGTTCCTAGAGACAACAATGAACCATAAATTGCAGATGCCTTGTCAATCAGGCTTCTCAACTGACCACCATTTGGTTTAGAAATAGCTGAAAGCTCAAAAAGCGACGATATATTTTCTAAGAAGATAAGGGCTGGATTATCATAGCGAGATTTAAGTCTTTCCAAGGCCTTTGTATAATTTTCATTAGAAACTGGAAACGCATCAATTGTTTCTAATGCGGGACCTTGGAGACAATTGCGTAAGTGATTGAACTTTTCTATGTTGGACAGGCTATATTCTTTATCGATAATTTGTTTAAACGAGGTAATAAAATTTTGATACTCAGAATACTTGCCATTGAATGAAGGAAGTTTGAGTTTGGGTAGTTTCGAACCTGTTTGCATAACGCAAGTTGACTCAGACCATGTTTCATTGCGATCCTCGGGGAGTTGAGATTGAATTGATAATTTTGTTGTTATGTACAACTCTTCCAAGTCAGCACGACCTCCATCATCAGCATCTAAATTTTCAATCTCCGTTTGCGTGGACAACACATTTTTGAAATATGATTCCAAAATACCCAGTCGACATTTGTATTCTGCATTAGATAATGGCTTACCTCCTGGCCGTAGACTGGCTTCAACAATATTTTTAATGCGGGAGATATTTTTCTTTATGTTGGCTCGTTGTTGTTTGAGCTCGTCGAGAGACATTTTTAATAATTTATTGAAATTGACGAAAGCGAGATTATTATAAATAGAAGGATTCAATAATATATTATTTGACAAGACTTACTGCATGCGAGAATGGAGCTATGATAAGTGGCGGGAAATACCGTTCGAATGTTCGTTGGGTAGCGACAAATAGTTAGGCAGCAACAATCCAATGTATCCCAATATGTACGTATGTATATTAAAGACGATAGCGGCAGCGATGAAATGCTTAATAAAATGGTAAAGGTGCGTAGCAGCGAAATAATTGCGAGCAGCAATGCGAGCGTAACAGAGTTGCAAGGGGTAGCAACGAAAGGTGTTGACCGTGGCAGCGAAACGAATTTGAAATAAAGAGCGCTCAGCGCGTAGGCAGCGGCAGTAGCGTCAGCAGCGAAATTGCGGAATCACGGCAACAATACGATACCAAAAAGTGCAGGTACAACAAAATTATGCGGGTTCAACGAAAATTGTACCGCTATTTGCACTTATGTAGGTCGATGACGTGAAATCCAAATCCCTTGCAATTAATTGGAACTTCTATGATGTAGAGGATCTATCCAATGGTGCGATCCTCTTGCACGATGTTGATGCGGTAGCCCGAATGTGACCACCAAGAGCGAAATACGAAAAAAATATGATTTTTTTTATTAGGAAAACACGGTAATTTTATTTCAAACAAAAATAATTTATTTTACGCGAGCAACAAATTTAATTTAATTACACCGTCCCTGCTTGGGCGCCAAAAAATGTAGAGTCAGAATAGTTTTTCTGACCGCGATTTATATAAAACAAACTAGAAAAAACGGGCTGTGTAATTAAAGGCGAATAAATGTCGCGCAAATGAAACACCGCGTCTTGGTGGTCAACAGTAGACTAACTATTTAATAATTTCATTAATTCCAAAGAGGTATAGCTTATTCAAATAGGGCATACAAATATACACGTTTGTGTGCTTGTTTATACATAGCCATGCATTAGCGAAGGAAGATGCAAAAAAGGGTGGTAAAATTCTCGCTATTGTTCTGGCGCATGTAGATATGTAAGCATACAAGCGTGTGTGTATACGTATAATGTTGAGTGGGAGCATTCAAGTTAGTTAGAAATACATAAGTACATATATGTTTGTATGATTGTACATTCTCTTAAACTAGACTTTGTAATGCGACAGTTAGGTAAGTTATTGAATCCAAGTAAATGATACAAATTTAAAGTAAATGAATTTGAACAGGTTATTGAACCACGACAGCTGTTAGTTAGGCAGGGTGTCCCAACCAATGACCCAACAGTGGGCGTGGCCTTACATTGATTTCGCCAAATTTTCTATTTAATTTTTATTCGAGTAATAGCATTAAAAGTTTTGTGAAATAATTATTCATTATAAAAATGTAGAAAATTTATATTTTTTGCAGTTTTTTGTGGAGAAGTGAAATAGAGTTGACATACAGTTATTTCTCACAGAGTTATAGCCTAGTATAATCGTATATGATAATTTCAAAAATCTTTTAAAAGAAATCCGGTTTCTTAAATTTGTTTTCAGGAGCATTCCTTGTAATAAGTATGTTAATCTGCATTCTGAGGGGGAGAAAAAGAAGTGGGTAATGCAGCGGTAAATTAAGAGGGTCTGATAAATGGAGAGAGAAGAGAGTACAATCTGGAAAATATTTGCAAGTCAACATTCGGTCTGATAGGACAACGTCTGCCGAATCTGCCGGTCACTTGATACAAATTATAGGTGCAATAAAATTTGACTAAAAACTAGCTTGAAATTTTTTTTGCTAATTTATTTCATACTACTAACCCCGGCTCTATTCTCTGCGTCTCAGAACAAATAATAGATTGAGTCCGATTTTCGTCATTATATCCTGTACCAAATAAGATATGGAACTTAATTACGTAATTTTTCATTATTTCAGCACTCATTGTCACCTTCCGTTTGATACCTATACTTTACTAACGCATTTTGGGTCACCTCGGTCCACATATCGGTCAATATCTCCGAAACTGGTCGAACTATCGGTACAAATGACATCTTAAATTTCAAGCTAAGCGTCTAGTAATGCAATAGTAAAGGTTCCATTCAATTCCATTCAGGAGTTTTTGAGTGGTGCCCGACCAAACATACATACAGCCAGACAAACAAAAATTCTAAAAACTGTTGAGTTGGCTTAGTAATGGTACCCCCTATCTACTTTTCTTAAATATATGCAATGTACAGACATCGACCTTTTACAACTTTATTATATGTGTATAGTATATTGATGTCGCTTATTTTTTATAATAAATCGGCTTGATTTTTTGAATTTGCTTAAGGAATAGGGGTTGGAAAAGAAAAAACTCATACCTAGTAATTGTGGTGCGATAAACTCGAATTTGAAGTCATATATCCGAAAGGGTTCATAATTTTGCTTTCGTGGCTTATATCCGCACCTCGCATCTAGCCAGACTTGCCTATTAACTGCCCTAATGCCTTTAGGCGATATATGATTTTTGGCCAATAGTTCTTTATATTTAATAATAAATCTACATCTTCTAGATAACTTCCAATCCTTACCAATTATTTTACTTACCCACCATAATTTTATTTACTACAGAAATCCTTTTTATCACTTTTTTTAGTTCTGTCAAACTATTTTTTTTACAAATTGCAATTTTTCAACGAGAATGATTGTAACGGAACTCTGCCACCACTTAAAACTATAAAATTAAGAACAGGACAGTGATAAAACATTTGGTGAAGGTTATGTGTCAATAATTATAGAACGTAGAGGTACGCAGGTTATACTTTAACACCGCCTAAACGCGGTCCTGCCGGTTAGAGGGTTAAGTTTTGAAGCCGGATTCCCATCCAGCATTTAATTTCTCTGAAGATTTTGTATTTTTCTCTTTTATATGTTGAGTTTGTGCGTTATTGATTATATTTCAAAGAAAAATGTTATTTGAAAAAAACCGCAGCAATGTTAAAAGTTTTTGTAGTCGAAAACCGTTCCCTTCACTAATATCATTTTGTCCGACCCTTTTTGGTGGGCATCCAATTTCTTAAAAAACAGCTGATATCTAAAGGAAAGAAACAGGAACAAAACCGCAATAAATGTTCAAGAACAAAACAGGAACGAGTCAGATATAAATTTTAAAGAACGAAAGAGGAACGAAACAGATATAAGTTTTAAAGAACGAAACGGGAACCGAAAGATGTTACTCAACCGAAATAAAAACCAAAAAGAATAATCGATTTCATACCTCAGCTGTACACAGACGCTGTTGTTCTTATATCTAGTAGTGCTACGCACACAAGGTATATTAACTTTAGTCGCGTAACGGTGATATGTAACGGCATAAACGGATCGAGATTGATATTGACTTATGTACTCGTATATTAAAACGTTCAGTAGGAAAAAAGAAATTGATTAAGCCACGTCCGTCCGTCCGTCTGTTAGCACGATAACTTAAGTAAATTTTGAGATATTTTAATGAAATTTGCTAAGCAGATTCCTTGGCACTCATCTTCGAGCGCTATTTAAAATTGGCGAAATCGCAGGAATATTTGTAGGGAAAATTCAAATCGGCACACCACAAATTGGAAGAGAAGCTTGGCGCAAAAATCTCTTAGGAGGTTTATGATGATATACCTGTTGTATATCGCGCCATAGAGAGAGAGAGAGAGAGAAATCGCAGGATAGTCACGCCCACTTTTTTATATGGAATATTTTCGGAAATTCAAAAAAAGTGATTATTCAATACATCTTATAAGGATAAAATTTGGTGTCTACATTAATGTTAAGGCAGAAAATAAAATTTTCAAGAAATTTTTGAAAATGGGAGTAGCACCGCCCACTTTTGATTAAGTCACATATAGGAATAATAGTTATAATAAATCAAAAACCGTTCAAGATATCGAAACGAAATTTAGCACACCTATTTATGTGAATACAAGGTATGTTCCGAAAAAAAGGGCGAAATCGGTTAAGAACCACGCCCAATTTTATACGAAAGATTTTGAAAAGGATCACAGATATATTTAATAAGCAATAACTTTGCGTACAAAAGCTTTATATCATTTATATTTCACTTTCAAAGTGTCCGTGAACGAAGAAAGTCGAAAAATGTAAATTTTTGAAAATGGGCCTGGCCCTGACCCTTTTATAGTTTTTTATGCCACATCTCCGGCAAAAATTGATCTATCGAAACTATATTTTGCAACAATGTTGAATGTATAAAGAGAAATATTTGTTTGTAAAAATGGACGAAATCCGTTAGCGGCCACGACCAGTTTTTTAACATAGTTCTGAAAACTTTGTTTGTAAAATTGTGAATTATTAAAACCATGTAAGCTGAATCAATAAAATATTGCACACATAATAAGCATTTTAAGCAAAACTCAACCGAAAAAAATGTTTGTGGATTTCGGAGAAGTAGGCGTGGCGCCGCCCACTTTTCAGCATACAAATTCTGCTATTTTCAAAAGTGATTGCTTGTAGATATTTCAATTAAAATAGGTCAGTTGCTTCTCAATAGTATGTGGTATAGGCGATCCAAAAATTAAGCAAGTCGGATAACACACAAATAAAGTATCCGGGCAAGTTTTTAAGACCCCACTGCAATAGGGAAGTTATGTACCTAGTTTGATTATCATACAATTAATGAGCATGAAAGGTTTGAAGGCATGAGAAGAAGAAGAGATGGGCCCATCAATAAGCAAACTGAAATAATAAGGACGATGAGCTGAGTCGATTTATCAATGTCCACTTCTCCGTCCGTCTGTCCGTCTGTCTATTTGAACGCAAATTTCTCAAACATAAAATGTGCATGTATTGGTATTTTGAAAAAATGTGGTTTGCAGTTGTTGGTAGGGAAGCTATTTGTATACAAATATATTAATGGTGGCCGCCGTGGTGTGGCGGAAGTGTTGTCGGCCTACCCCACCGAAGGTCCAAGGTTCGAGTCCTGGGACAGGTAACATCAAAACTGGTTTGAAAAAGTTTTTCAAAACGGGGTCGCCCATCAGCAATGGTTTGGCAAACTCTGCGAGTGTCTTTCTGCCATGGAAGGCTTCTCAGTAAAAATTCATCTCCTTTGTAGACGCCGTTAGAAGTCAGCAAAAATTTTTAGGTCTCGCCAATTTGTAGGAAAAAATTCAAAACGGCACACCACAAATTGGAAAGGAAGCTTGGCGCAAAAATCTCTTAGGAGGTTTATGATGATATACCTGTTGTATATCGCGCATACATCTATATTTTTTTAAAATCAATTAACCTTCAAAACTCATTACAGCAGTGTTTTTAATAAAAACAGTCAGCTGCCTTTATAAGCTATTAAAATAGACTTGCTTAATTTGGAATGCCATAATAGAGCACTACTAGGTACATAATGTTCGGTTCCACCCGAACTTAGACTTCCTCACTTGTTCTAACTGCCTTTGGCACACACATAAATGTAACATCACACAATACAGCACAGCTTTTGTGGCTTTAACTACCCATCATTCAACCAAAAATCCCACGCTCCAAAAACAATGCACGAATATGGGCCACGGGAGTCCATCATACAACGAATGAAAAAAAAACCAATAAAAATAGAAATGTGGAAAATTCCAAAAATGATGTAAAAAAAAATCGAAATAAATCGATTTGCCCTAAACATGGTAGGCCATATCACCATTGCCACAGTGCGTCTGGCAAATGCTGTGGGTGAAAAGATTAAAACCACCACTAACCTCGGCAAAAATATTTGTGATTTACCAGCACTTAGAGTCAATTTTCGGTAGTTGTCATTTTTGGCGCTTAAAATGCTATAACAACAAAAGACATAACAAAGGGAAAAATAAGCTGAAACAAAACTGAAAGCAGAAAAAATGTTTTGCCAAAAAATTGTAACTACAAATCCCTTCAAAATGCTTTATCAAGCGCTAAACGAAAGTAATTTGCGAATGAAATTGGCAAAAACAGGATTTTAGAATTCGCATTTGAAAAAAAAAATCAAAAACAGAAAAAAATGTTTAAAGCTGAAAATATTTCAGGAAATCCCCAACAAATTGATTGCGCTTAAAGGTTTAATGTTTGCGTAGGACTTTCATACGATTTATGTTGATAAGAGTAATGTGTGTAACTTTCCAGCTGTCACAACAACAACGTTCTAAATGCTGACAGAAAATTCGATTTATGAATGCTGTTTGTAAAAGGGTGTTCCTTTTGAGCAAACGTTTTGGTATACTTAAACTTCTAGGATAGATTTTTGAACGCGTTTTGTCTGCTTTGTGAGCTCATCGGGATAATTATTCGAATTTGTAGGATTTTTAATATCTTAGCAACGAATCTGGTACCAGAGAAATGTTAGGATTATCCCTCGCATGATCCCAAACCTTCTTGTAGATATCCCGAAATAATATCGAAAAATTTCTCTATATTATGCGGAATAGGTCTCAAAAGATGTCATGACTTAAATAATTGTCGCGATATATACCTCAGAGGCGACTAAGGCCGAGCTTCTCCACCATTTTGTGGTGTGCTGCTTCTAATATTTTCTACAAATTTGCGGAACCTAAAGTTTTTTGCCGATTCCGAAAGGCATCTGCAAATCAGATGAATTCTTGCTGAGCAGCCTTCCATGGCAGAAAGACACTCGAAGAGTTTGCCAAACCACTGCCGAAAGACGACCCTGTTTTGAAAATTCTTTTCAAACCACTTTTGATGTTACCTGTCCCAGGGCTCGAACCTTTGCCCTTCGGTGTGGTGGGCCTGCAACACTACCGCCACACCATGGCGGCTGCGTGGGTCCTAAGCGATTTTTACCACAATTAAGTGCTGCGGGAAGCAACATACATCTTCCGGACCATCTTTTCAAGGTCATCTCATGTTCGTTCTTCCTTGCCCATAGTTGCAAGCCGTGAATCGGTACAGGAATGATGAAAGATTTAAAGAGAGAGATTGTTTTCCGAGAGATATGACTTTACTTTTTAGTTGAATACTCAGTCAAAAGTATCAATTGCTGGCAAAAGAAATTATCCGCTGATTTCCTCAGTTGCTATTATTTTCGGTGGGAACGCTGGTTCCCAAATGGACGAAGCCCTGCGGAATTCTCAGCTTTGTAACTATCAACAGTGACATGGTTGCCAGACAATGAGACCAATGATGTCAAGATAATAATTTGGTTCCGCTGCTCAAACTATCATCTCCTGCGTAATTTTAAATATATCGCACAATGGAAAGCCACCTTGTCAGGAGCCCCGTTTAGTTAAAAATTATTGGGAAAGGTCCTTTTTAATACTGGCTGTATTGTTCAACATAAATTTTGCAAGAAAACAAAACTAGTACGTAGCAGCATACACGTAGCTCCTTTTCGCACCGGCAGCTTCGACTCGGTGTCTCTAAAAGACCTCGTCGATACTGAAACTAATAAATCTGGGCCCCCTCTGATATGGTTAAATTAGCTTTTTGATGACTGGTTTCGATATCTCGCACAGTAAGGTAGTTAGAACTTTACACATACCAGGTTGATTCTCTGATATTAAGCCTGATTTGTTGGCCGTCTTTCATATTTATTTAAATTTGATTAGTAATAAGAAATCAATTAATAGACGGTTTTTTTAAATTGGTAATGATTATTTTTATTGTTTTTAAAGTAAAGGCAATTATTAATTGATTAGGAATAAAACAAAAAAATTTTTAATTAGTCCAAAAAAATCTAATATAATCCAAAAAAGTTGTTTTGATTACCTTTAATTTTTTTTGATAATTTTTATAGTTTTTTGACTTTTTTTTCTGGTTTTTTCCAGTATTGTTGATTGGAATATCTAGTGCATCAACAACAATACTGAAAAAAAAAAATTTTAAATAATCAAGAGTAATCAAAACAACTTATTTGATTATTTTTTTTAAATTATTTCTGATTTTTTTGAATATTTTTTTAACTAATAGGAAAATAGTCATTAAAAATTGAAAGTAATTTTAACCAATCATTAAATGGATTCTCAAGAAAATAATTAATCAAACCGGTAATCATTACGATTAGGAATCATTACTTAATGGGTCTGCATTGAACACATCACAATAAACGTCCGTTCTACAGGCGTGGTCAATTCAGACTACATTTCGAATCCGAGTTGATCCCTGCTTTTTACATATTCTTCGCCTTATTTTTTACATAGTCCCATATATTTATAACTCGGCACTTGGACCAAGAATTTTCAGTTCATAATGTTTGAGCCGTGATATTGTGATTCTCACGTGTCGGGTAGAGAAATATATTTTAAATTAGAAGTGATTGGCGAATGAATTGCTTTTAGCTTACAGTAATGACGATACCCAATTGATACACACTTTCAGTACCTACTATCATACTCACATACTCCCTCCTTTCCCAGGTTTTTTTAGTAATGTCAGGCAGTGAAAATTGTTATTTACATATGTGAAATTAGGCATCGAAATTTGAAACACTTATCTATTCCAAAAGCATTGAAGTTCGTACCAAATATGTATGGCATGATATACGTATACATACATACAAGCTTACGGCAGGAAAGAACCCAGGCAACAGAAAGAAAAGGTGAAAGTAAAAAAAAGCCTACCACAACGGAAGCGGCAACGGCAACGGCAACAGGAAGCAGCAAAGCATTGAAAAAGGGAAAAGGATTCAAAAGCTTGTAGTAGCTTAAGGCTGATTTGCGTAATGAGTTTCCTGTTCAAATACAATGCACAAATGCAAATAAACAGGCGCAAAAATGTTGATGATGCCAGCTATCGCAAGGCGCATGGTAAGCTTGGGTTCGTTTTTATACAAAAAGGGTATGATAATTGGGATGAAAATAAAAGCTTAAGTGCACATGTACATATGTAGATCATAAGGTATGTGTGTACCTTTTCTAAGTGCCCAAAAAGTTTTAAATATAAGCCGGTATTGTATTATAAGGCTCCTCATGAGAGTTTCATAAACTAGAATTTTTTAAGTTTTCTAAAATCTTTTTATTGGAAATAAAGCTAAATGTTTTAGCGATGCATGAGGTGGCATTCACATCGGTTACCTTATTCAGAGCTCGTGAGCAAATTGGAGATTTCTTTGAAGACTAAACGGCCTTATCTGGCCATGTTACGGTCAAGAGGTCATCTTTAAAAAAAAAACAAATTCCTTTTTAAAGAGGTTTGAAACCTCCTATTACTTGGAAAGTAGGAGTTCTTTGCTTGGAAGAAATATAAAAATTAGATACAAGCTGGACTAAATATATCGAACTGAAAAATTCAACTTAAAAATAGAATGGATTTGTAAAAAAATATTTTTTTTTTCAAAAAGTTACCAAATTTTCAAACTGCTCTCGTATAAACATCATTTAGATGCGGGATGCTAAAATCGTCGAATGGAACAGAGCTAAGAACTGTCTCATGCGTAAGAACAGAAGCTTCCGAAATATCTTTATAATTTTTTATACTTTAAACAAAATTATTTTGTTGTTGGTTTTATGGCATGTACATTTTTACATATTTTTGTAAGTTTAAAGAGCTCAAGACCAGTTGATAAAGCAACAAACAAAATTATTTTATAAAATTATTATTTTTGGAATCTTGGTCAATTACTATTTAAGCTCACTTCAAGTCTCTAGTTGACTATTTAAATTATGCAGGCCGAACAAATAACAACAAGTGAATAGTATCTACTACTCGAATTGAGAAATCGAAACATATTTTTGGAATCGCCTGAGATATCGCAAAAAAACCAATTTTTTGCTCACATTTGGGTTTGACTTTTTGCTTACTGGAACTTTAGCAAATTATTATTTTTTGAATCTTGGCCACTTTGTATTCAAACTCGTTTCAAGTCTCCACTTGAGTATTTAAAATGTGCAGGCCGACAGAAGAACAACAAATGAATGGTTTGCTTCCTGGAACCTAAGCAGGCTAGCACAGAACACATGCGTACTGGGAGGATTCCCGGCTTGTTCATTTGTTTTCAGGCTCTAAACATCCTATCAAACCATGACCAAAAGATCAAAATATGTTAAAAAATTCTCTGATGCAGTGGAAGACACACTCTGGAGCTGTGGAGAGCAAAAATATATAAATGTCAGCGATACAAATGCAAGAACCTCAGTTCGGATGGGTAAATGTTTCTGGAGGTAGCCGCTATAAGTTCACTGATCATTAAAAGTAGTGTCTAGTCCGGCAGACATATGATAAAAATTTTAAAAATATATATATTGGCCAAAGTCGTAAAGGTTGAAAAAAAAAAAAATTGTAAATAACAGCAAAAAAAATAAAAAATAAGAAGGAAAGAACATATCACTCTAGTGTTCTACTTGAATATGTTTAAGTGCGTAAATATTTAGCAGTATGTACGCTAGGGTGGGTCGATTTGTATGGACAAAAGTTAACCGATATCGCGCCATCTATTTTTCAACAGGTTTTGGGCTCAGTTATTTTCTAATTGACCCTTTCGCCATTTTTAAGGGGTTTTTCAGCATGCATGCAAAAATGTTTTTTGATGAAAACGAATTTGTCTCCTATTTCCTGTCCCACTTAAAGTTATGCGCTAAACACGCTGGCGATAACAGTTGTTTTAAAAAAAAATTTATATTCGGGTTTTCGGACTTGTTTTGGTAGAAAAATCGACTTCTCCAAAACCCGATAATAACATTTTTTTTAAAAAGCTGTTATCGCCAAAGTTTTTAGTGTACATTTTTGGGTCGGACAGGGTATACATGAAAATTTTAAAATCAAATGAAAATTTGCTTAGTACGTCATGAAAAAAACCTTAAAAATCAAAGTCGAAAAAAGTCAAAAAAATTAAATTTCGCAGGCTCGAAAATTATTTTTTGGGTATGCGTAGCGGATAGGGAAACCTATCGAAAAATCGATGGCGCGATATCGGTTAATAAATCAACCCAGTCTAATGTACGCATATGTGTTTTTTATGTGCATATAGTTCCACTGGAAAGCTATTTGTTTGAGGAAAAATCACTTGGATTGCTCAAAAGTAATTACATATTTATTCGTGAAAGCCACATTAATACTAGAAACACTACCCTATTTATTGAATCTAATACTGACGTATGATTGTTTCACGCAACAGAAAATTGAAAACTTTCGCAAACATGTATTAATGCTGTATGGAGTTCATGGTGTAGAAGATAAGTCAAAATAGAATAATTCTCTGTTATTTTGCAACAATTATGACCTTATCATTTGCGATTCCACAATCTATAATATAAATGGTCAAGTTGAGGAAAATTGTATTAACAATTATTAATGGATGGATAGGTTTGGCCACACTGCAGTGCCATTAATCAAAAAAACTTAAAAAACAATAATAATTTTCACAAGAATTCAAAAAAACAGTAAAAAATTATTATTTTTGTGCTTGAGCTCGTTTCATGAATACTTAAAAATTATTTATAATATAGAAAAATTAGTTTAAAAATGACACCAACACAAATGCAAACATGTATTCACACTATAGGGCCGTAGTTGTGTGAGTAGACATGTCACGCATGTTATTGTATTACTCGTGTGATCGGCTCTCACTGTGAGTACGAAGGGTTGGTAGTGGACCAATGTTGTGTAAGTAAAGTTGTCATGCATTTTTGCTTTAGTTGTTGTTATTGAATTCATCACTGGTTACGATGCCCAGTGACAGCGGCTCTCCTGAGAGCACGACGAGTTGATTTGTTGGAGACATAAAACAACCAATATAAAATATGAACAAATATGTAAACATCATTGATGATACAAAAACAAAGCAATTCATTATTCATAAAGAGTATTCAACACCGGAGATAGTTTTGTTTTTGTATGTGTGGTTGGGATTATGTGAATTGAAACTAAATAAAATAAAACAAAATTTATTACAAGAAAGTGAAGGGAAGGGCAGGTTAGGAAAGGCAAGAAAAAGAAAGGAAAGAAAAGGTAAACAAAGTAAAGGAAGGAAGGAAAGGAAAGGAAAGGAGAAAAAGAAAGGAGAAAAAAGGAAAGGAAATTGAAGGCATGGATAGGCAAGAAAAAATAGCAATAAAATAGAAAACAAGAAAATAAATTCAAAATAGTTAAAATAAAATAAAGTTTTGTTGAAGAATTTCAACCAGAGGAATGAGATCATTAGTAGAATTCCGCCCAGAGGAACACCAATATTGTGAAGATATAAAGTGAGCTGTGGTTTCGTCGGATCCATGAGTTTACATACCGCCGTCTGTCCTGTTCTTATCAATCTCCTGTTCTTTTTATTCTGTTTTGAGTCCACACCTTTCACGATAAAGGAGAACACATTTCTTGGTTTCAAAGAGCTAAGCTATTAGCCTTTTAGCACATCTAGGAATAAAACTTGAAATGTAATCCTCAACATACTCATCGTACCGACCACCTTTATATAGTTATACCATGAGCTGAAATAACTAAAAAACCATCATTACTTCCTATTGTAGCCTGACCGAATTATTCTATTAGAGTTTCTGACAGTGGTTTCATTTTGCTAAGAAATTAGTCCAGCAACTGGGTTCGGCCGCCGGAATGCCTGTTTACAACCAATTTTGTACAAGTGGTAACATAGAGGCAATCAAAAGTTCAATGCATGTATAATAGAATTGTATCGATGCATATGCCGACATAAATATATCTCAGCTTATACATATCGTCGAGCAAGTTTTAAAATTTATAGATGACAAGGGAATGTCATTTTAAATTCGCTAACTTGAAACTTGCGTATAATGCAGCAGACTTATCAATGATAAAGTGAAACTAATAAACATTGGCCTCAACTAAAAATCATGGATCTGACTAACAATGGTGTTTGGAGCCTCATGTAAGACATGGTGTAGCCACAGATCAGTAAAGGGATTAAGATTGTATGTGCAGCCAAGAATTCAACACAAAAGAATCTGTGTAGTGAAGGAAATACCGACGTGTCTCAATCGGAGGTCTCAGTGATATAATTAATGATCTCATTCCTCTTCTTGTTATGCCATCGACCAAGTAGGAATACCGATAGTAACTGTATGTGCGGCTCAAAGCTACTACCTTTCTATATATCATGAACATGAAATGGTATTAAAACTTTGGTCCGATGTTTGTAAGTGTGAGAAGAAGGAGAGATAGGCCCAGCAGTAAGTATACCGAAATGATCAGGGCTATAAGCTGAGTCGATTTAGCCATGTCCGTCTGTCTGTTTGTACGCAAACTAGTCCCTCAGTTTTTGAGATATCTTGATGAAATTTGGTACGGAGCAGCCATTCTGCCTGAGGTTAATCATTTATCGAAATCAGCAAGTTTGGAGCAATACAACGCATAGCTTCCAAACAATAGATGTTTTCGATAAACGGGGTTTGGGCTATAAATTTTGCAATTAAAAATCTAGGAACATAAGACTTTGCAGGTTTGATATCTATTATATATGTAATATGTGTTGTGAAAATCAGCCAGATCGGACCAATATAACATATAGCTCCCATACAATCGATTGTTCCGATAAATGGGGTTTGGGCTATGTATCTTTAAATTATCAGTTTTGTAAAGTTTTCCTAAATGTGAGTAAGGATCGGACACCTGAAACCGTGATGCGTATTCATGAAAGATATAAGGTATTCGGCACAGTCGAAGACAGCAATTTCCTTACTTGTTTCTTTTATTTGTTTGCGACTTTTGTTTAATGATCAGTTATTTTGTACACAAATATTTTCGAGAGAGTATATTAATGGTTGTGTTGATTGAGATTTTATACCAGTATAAGAATACGCATACGTGCATATGTACAGTTGTGTTCAATATAATAGTAGTGAAATTAAATTGGATAATGTTCAACGAAATAAAAAGAATGTATAAAAGGAATAAAGCAAATGTCACATTAGAATAAAAATGCATCGTGACGCTACAGGGCATCATATCTTAGTTGTTAGAGTGCTCTAACAGCGGCTTTGGTGCAGAGACTTGGGTTCGTATCCCAGTGTCCGAGAAGGGGTCTGATGAGGAGTTGGGCACTTCGAAATATGTCATCCTATACCATCGCTGTGCATATCGTTGTAATTTTTCTCTGATATCAATCAACAAAAGAAGCTATGTTTTTTATAATTTTCATTTAAAATATAGAGAATTCCATAACAGAATACACATAAAGAGAACTTTCAAAGTTTACACAAAGTTCAGGAAAATTTATTCAACTTTTAAAAATTTGCATCAAAATTTCAATATTTTAAGGCAGAGTTTTTAAATAATTTTTGAGTGCACAGTTTTATAGCCCATTAAATTTTAGCATACTAATGTTCAAGTTAGCGGTATCTCAAAATTTTCACTGAATTTTTAGATTTTTTTTGTCAAGGTTGTTGGGTATTTCTTTCCATACAAAATTAATTTTTCTTCATGCGTTGTAGGAAAGAAATCACTGTTGTTGTTGTTGTGGTAACGACAAAAACACTCCACGAAGGTCTTGGGGAGTGTTGTCGAATTAACAGTGCTTGGCCGGATTTGAACCCGGGACGCTCCGGTACTTGCGGTACTTCCCGACTGTCGATGGGCAGTAAAACCTTCTAGGTCAAGAAGGATAAGATGGGTAATTAGAGGTGAGAGGCATTATATCCGCAGATCAACCGTCGAGTTGCACGATATTACCTTTGTGCATATTAGTCGCCTCTTACGACCGGTATGCCTACCTCGAGCATATTCTAAACCCTTAACCCGCAGGGGGGGAAGAAATCACTCAACACCGAAACAAATTCTGAAAATTCATTGAAATTTTTGAGCAAGCTCTAATTTGCGCAAAGTGCTACTAAAATGGATTGGTCTACAAAACTGCGTACTTTGAAATTTTGTAAATATTCTGACAAAAAATTTGAAGATTTTGACGGCAATTTTTATAAGCTTGATTAGCTTTCCTAAACTTTGTGTAAACTTTGAAATTTCTTTTTATGTGGTTTCTGTTATCAAATTCGCTATATTTTAAATCAAAATTAATAAAACCATAGCTTCTTGGTTTTTAGTCGAACGATATCCATTTAAATTTCACTACTATTATATTGAACATAGCTGTACATAGATTTGCATGCATTGTAAATTGGTTAGCAATTTGCAAATTTTACGTATACGCAGTGTAGTACATCGGCAGCGCTGGTCGTCACATTACACTTATTTAATTAACCAAACATATTTATTGCCAATAATTTGTTTCTTATTTGCCAGCATTCGTACAAAATTCATGACAATTCGACAACATTGTCAATTAAGGATTTTACAAAATGATAAATTTATGCAAAAGTGTTTACATTGTAAAATATGGTAGTCCATATTATTTTTTCTTTATAACAATTATTTAACAGTAAATTATTTACTTTTATCATTTCGGCATTCATTTGACGTGGTTAATTATCATAAATTGATTGATATACAAAATTTAATCATATTTCGTAGAAACTATTGAGTGGATATTGACTGTTGCAAATGCAATTTTGTCAAACTTTTTTTTGTTTGGGAAATTGATATATACATTTTTGGCTACGAACAGTCATAAAAGTGATTTTAAGGTGGAAATAGAACACATTACTAGTTCAAAATAAATATTTTTTTAATATAAAAATAAATAAATAGAATTTCCCCCAATAACACTATTATTTTTACTTCAAGGGCCGGCTCATCACCAGCTGTCATCGTCCATGCTTCTGCTTCATATTGCAGGAAGTGTATTATTAGGACTTGCATAGCGTGATTTTTGTCCGTCGAGAGAAAAACTTGCTTCTCAATGCCTACACAGTCCAAAGTATTATTTATTGGAAAGGGTAATTCTATGCTGGATTTCTATGATTACTATTTAAAACATTTCAGTGCCTTTATTGCGATTTTTTTTTGCATATATCCGAGCTATAGTGATTTCCAAGAAAATGCGAATTAGTTACATGAAATGGTTTGCACTTGGAGGAGCTTGAACCTAAAGGTTAAATCACCCAAGCTACCGTCATTGATATCCTACAAACGATTATACATTCCAGCAACAATGCAAAGCAAAGGAATGGTCACAAGAAAATGCTGAAGACTGATTGTCTCAGTCAACTTCAGTTACTGGGCTCACCCGGTACACCGACGACGCAAAGCTTTATTTATTTATTTTATTTATTTATTTCGAAAGTATCCAATACAACAACCATGGGTTATATTTCAGGAAAGGATACATAATACACATACTTGGTGAAAACGTAGATAGTAGTAGCTTAAAAAGTTTTACAAAGGAAAGGATAGATAATATAAAGTATGTAGGAAGGAGCCCTAGATGCGATAGATAGCACAACTTATTTAGCGTATATTTTTTATAATTCCTTTTTAAAACGCAAGGGGTTAGTAATATTTTGTGTTTTAAACTAAGTAAATATATGGTTTATTCTGATCTGGTTGTTTGATTTTATTGCACTTTTGTAAGCTATCTAGATCTATTAGGTTTTGGTGCAAATAAAGACTTTATTCCACCTTACAGCGCGAAGTTTCGCCAATTTTCCTTAACATCTTCAAGGGCGTGACACTGTTTTTTATTAATTTAAAAAAAAAAAAAATCGAGGTGACTTCAGTGTGAACACATAACACATATTTCAATTAATTTATACTTACATACATAGGTGGCTTAAAAAACAATAATCGTATATACATGCGGTAGACTTGTCAAATTAAAACTAAACTATAAGCATAATAAATAAGCGGCGGCAATATTGTCAGTATCTCCTTTTTTGTTTATTGTGATTTCTCTTTTTTGCAATATTCGTAGGCTCTCTAATATGTAACTCGTTTTTTCTCTCTTTTCGGTGTCTATTATTTTTGTGTTTGCAAAATCAGCTGTGTGATTGTTTTCTATTGCGTCTTGTGATCAAGCTGTGCTATATTTGTGTTTCTTTATATTGGCTTCGTGCTCAGCTAACCGCGTACCTTATGCTCGTAAATATAGTTAAACTAAATAAATATAATTTTTATAAACAAATTATTATTCTTGGCCTTGAGCTTAATATAGTCACGAAAAAAATATTTGTTTTTATACAAAATAATCAAAACCGAAGAGCAAAGCGAAGACACAAAAAACTAAAGTCATCATGAGCAAAGCTAAATACCGATGGCGGTGAATGCACAGTGTTATGATAAGTTAATAGAAATAGAAGTTAAGCTGACAGAAAGCCAGTATCCTGTTTGCAGCGCGTGCCAAAATTTATCTGATGAAGTAGTCTCTCAGCTTCCAAAATGTATCTATAAGAACGCTCTATGTAATTGAAACTTTTAGTAATTAATTTAAAACAAATTAATAAAAAATATAAAAACAATAACAAAATGAATAAAACTAATATTACTCTTCCTTGAGTCATGAATACTGCAATTTGACCCTCGATAGAAAACGGTTCAGATCAAGTTAAAGATGCTTTTAAATTTCAGTTCTTTGACATGCAACAACATTAGCTGTTGTATTATTTTTCTTTGAAAAAATATCCGCATTGAACCCATTAAAGAAATGAATTGCTGTCATAATCCAATTTATTATTAGATAAGCCGCACTCATCGTCTAAGAAAAAAGAGAACACTTCACGTTTCAATCAAAAAACTAACTGAACTAACTCATAGCGCTAATTAAACTGTATGATTACAAAATGCCATGTCTTCCTTGCTTCATACGAACACATATTCATTTTCTTTGCTACTTTCCAATTTTGCAATTTATACATTTCCATTTTTTTTGCTTCTTGGAATAGGGCAAAGTTTAAAAGTTATGATTTCATATTTATGCTTGAATGCAGTGTAACTTTTACTTAACAAAGAAGTAAGAAAAAACTAAAAAAAAAATTTTTATTAAAAACTGTGTGAGACACTACATTCTTGGAATAAAAATAATGATGCGAATTGGAATCTTGGAGATTGCTGGAGTGTAAAAGAGGATATTGCGGGGAAGTGAAAGCTATAGCAGAAACTTTATGTTGAGATGGCGCGAAGATGTGCCCACAAGTAGGGGTTGTCTTTGAGAGCTTTATCAGCACACATCAAAGTGTTAGGTATGATGTTTCGTTGACAATAATTGTTGTTGTTGACGAAGTCCATGCGAGAAAAAGCACACCTGCGCTGCAGTGCACAGAAATGTCCTGCAAGGGCTTAATACAACAGAAAGTAAATGAAACGCGAATGTTAGAATTATCATGGAAAGTGTGCAACTTAAGCGCAACAACTTGATCGCTTTATTACGAAAATTATTGTTTAAGTTAGTTGTGCAGAAACTTTCTAGATTGTAGAACTATTCATTCACACATACATATTTTCATAGTAACAAATACGAATGCACACACTAATAAGAGTACTGCGCCAAAATGCTTAGCAACCACACAAAAAGATACATAGTACGTACCCAATAAGCCAAACGGATTTAGGTGTTAACGCAGCGAGTTTGATTTCTCTGATAATATTATCCCAGCAATACTTCGAGAATCCGTTTTTACATGTGAGCCACTGACCATAAGCGATTATTTTCTCGAATAGTCGGCAATTCGTCCATTATTTGGCGACACAAGTATTTTGAGTTTCTCGCTTGCAATTTTAGATTTGATGATTTGGCGACAAGCTAAAATGCTTATTGCCGTTCTCAACAATCCTACGGTTAGCTGTGAAATGCTTAATATCATCAAGGTAGATGTTTCATGACATAAATAGTCCTACCGTCTATTTAGTAACTGTTAATCCTTGTACAGAGCAAATCTGTGAAGGGTCTTTTCTCGGTTTCTCGCAGTCGTCGGAGTAAGAAACAATTTATACTCGTTCTGGTGAAGATGAAAGCCTCGCAAGTAAAAACTATAGGCTTTGACATTACCCACACCACCCTTCGTTTAGGTTTTGAAGTCTTATACCAGTTTACACTTGAGAAAACTACTTTGGAGTTTATTACGTTATGATCCTCGAAGACCTGAAACCACCAAATAAACTATTATTTTTCTATAAAAAATATTTAATACCCTGAAATTATCCTCGAGAAAACCGGCTTTCAGGAGTGTGAATTTGACGTAAGTTCAAAAAAATTACCTTCTCGAAAACCTGTTTTCGCGACGATATCATCATCAGCTTTGTGTTTGCCGGGTACACATTTCGGCGTCGCGTATTCTTCATTTTTTTTCAGGAAATTTCTACTTCACTTTTTCCTTTTCTTTTAGTGCAGTTTACTTTACTCTACAATCTAATGCCGAAATTCACGCTGGCAGCATGCAGTTTTTAGCTGCAGACTTTTATCAATTTTTTTCTTTTTTGCTGATTGAGTTTTGTAGATATTTGCATTGCTTTGGCGCTTGAAAATTGTTTTCCTTTGTTGAACTTTGTTTGACAAATAAATTTGCTGTTGATGCTGATAAACGATTTGTGGCATTGTTATATTTGAATAACTTAATACTTTTTCAAATAGACTTAAACAAATTGTTTCGCTTTCTAAAATAGAAAAAAAGTGGTAAAAATAATATGTGTGGAGTAGTTGCAAATCTGTTCTAACATCAGTTAAAAATTAAAACTTCAATTTTGGTTTCGAATTAGTATTTCCTTAATAGCTCTGGCTCTGCATTAATGTGTTAGTTCTATTATTGTAGGTATAAGATTTGAACGTATTAGCTAAATTCCATAAAAAATACACCTTTAACAAAATAATTCAAAAAAACGCTTACAACTTTCTAGTTCTTTCGTAAAGCACCAAAAGTCCCTCTGCTAAACGTGATTAAATAAAATTCTATGTGCAATTTTAAAATTTTTTTTTGTTTTTATTGATTTCATGATCCATTAAAAAAAATTGATTGCACTTTTCAGGCAAACTAAAAAATTTGTGCGACAAAACTAAAGCAGTAAACGTGAGCCAAAATAACCACCCCGATATGTTTCGAAACATTTCAAACACCGGTTCCTTTCTTTTATTTAGCCGTTAAACGAGGTTGGATGGTCTGTAGCAAGTCTAAAAGATTTTCTGGAAAAATTGTTTCGTGTTACTTCGAAAAATTCTACTCAAATTTAATCAAAGGAAATCAGGAAGTACTACTTCAAAATATTTTGAAATTTGCCATGCCCTTATTTAGCGTACTACAAACGTTTTTCAATTCAACTGGTTACTTTAGCACTGTACCAGTAGGTGCTAATGCATGAAAAACACCGAATAGTAACGATAGGACAATCGTTCGTGGAGTAAAAATATTTCTTCTTGTTTTCGGAAGCAGTTTTATGAAAGAATTTGTGATATCCACCCCATGTAAGACCATTTAGAGACATGCTCCTTTAGACCGATTACTTAATTTCGGAGCTTTGAAACAACTTTTATTTTAGATAGAAGAGAAACAAGCGTTTTTAAAATTCTACCTTAATCTAAGGAATCTTATTTTCTCTCACATAAAAGATTTCTAAAATATTAGGAGGTTCTGAAGCTTGTCCCCAGGCCTAAAGACCAACGCTTGCTCAGTTTATACTTTTTGATCGGTGAAACACGGTTGAGGAAGTTTAGGGGTTTTTATAAGTTTCTCCGGTTATGGAGTTCGCCCAGTTCATACGGTTGAACTGGTATTGGATCGTTTCATGTACAAAGATATTCATAAAATCTTCATCCTACTTTTTGGGGGGGAGGGAATGCCATTAAGGTGGATCTATTAGTAAGACATTCTGCTGAACCGTATATGAATTTGCTTCAAAAAGTAGTTTAGTGCTAATAATGTGGACGTATTGGCGTTCCCCGTGCTATTTAACAGAACAGAGAATCCGTAGAAAATGATGGATCCTAAAAATCCGGAGAAAATTGCAGAAACAAGGGCCCTCTATTCGGACAAGTTGAGCAGGCGTAGAAAATTATTTGCTAAGATATTTTACTTAAATAGTACAATCAATGACAACACGATGTGCATCTGCCATAAAGAGCCACGGATGTGCCATGAAATAATGAAAAAAACCGAGTTTGTCCCATAAATATTTGCACCATCAAGTTAGTTCTGTCGCTTCACTTTTTGAGTTCATCGGATTCTTCGTACACAACTTTTGGGATTTTCTGGACAACAACTTCTATTTATTCAAATTTATAATAAATATGAATACAAATGACTAAACATTGGGTGAATTGCGACTTACAACTTTAATTTAATAAATTTATGAAAGTTTACAATATAAAGGTAGAAGACACTAAGCTGACTTGAATTGTTTGTGTCAATTGCCAATCTACCATATGGACTTTATAAAATGTATTGCTTATGCTGAAAATGTGCACTTCAAACTTATATTTTCAAATCTCATAAAAAATAAGGTAGGCTTAATTTTTTTTTTATCATCTCTTAATTTTGGAATTTTTGTTTTTAAATATATCAATTACCACCAAATATACCGCAACCACCTAGTGGTATTTTTCTCAAAAATATATTATTGTCATTTGCGTGTAAAGGATTTTTAAGTTTAAAGTGTCTAACTCAGCGGGAAGTTTATGAAAATCGAAGAAACAATTCCACCAGCTCTTCGATCTTTACTAAATATCTCAATCAAGTTTCGAAATTTCTTTTATGAATGTTGCACTGTCACCAGGTTCTAAACTTTGCTCTAAGTTTCAAGTGCACATCTCAACAGCAAGCTTTTCAAAAGCCGATCGCTAATTCTAAAGTGCTAAAACAAGTTTGCAAAATATCTCGATACGTGAGACATCAGTTTATAATTTCTAGGTGGCCAGTTGGCATCAGTTTTATTTTCAGAGCTAAATTTGAAACCACTTAGCAAACTTTTTACGTGTTTATAATCTTTTAAAATTGATCTCTCAATCGAACATTTGGTAATTGTTATAATCCAAACTCGAACTTCCTATATAGATCAGAGTCCCCTCGATCTGCAACATACCAAGCATCCGTTGACCTCCTGAACGGAGTGGACTCTTCTAACACAAATTTTTCTCTTGTCCAACCCTGTTGCAGCTACTAGTTTTCTGGGACTTTCATTAGAATAAATTAATGACAATACTAGGTAAAAGGCGTGCTAACTAGGCACGGTGACGTATCGTTTAAACAACAACAAATACAACTTGCTTTTATACCAACAATTTTTGTTGATTTACGACGTTTTCAAGTATAATAATAATTTTTCACTTTTCGAATTTTCATGAAAATTATTATTGTTTTTTTTTTTTAATAATAATTTTTAATTAATTATTAAACGTTTTTCAATTGAATGGAGTAGGAAAAATGTTTAGAGACACCCGCTATAGCTTTATGTATCCATTTCTTACAGATCCATTTCGGTAGCTGCTAGGCTTCTTCATCAGAGAAATTTTGGCACGCATTGCTAACCATTATGCTAACAATACGCTGGTTTCGATGCCACCTAAACTCCTAGTTCTATTATTCTTTACTAGCAGTGGTACTCTGCTTAACTTGGTAGAATTCAAACCTCAGTTAAAATGCCCACGTTTATGAAAAAAAATACGCTATGTAGTGCACCGAATGTTGACAATTTAGTGCAAAGGTAATTTGTTTCGGTAGCTTCCAGGCAATCTTGAGATTTGAAACTTGAGCCACACAACACCCCACACGATGCAGCATTTCAAATAAAATTTCAGAATGGATAATAAAGAATACGGAAGCGCGCTCTTGCTCAAGTAACTTTCCAAAAATATAAATGCTTGAAACTTCAAACGTAGCTCTGAATCAAATGGCAACATGAATTAAAGGAACTCAACTAGATGGTGCAAGATTCGATGTATTTATCACAGTTATATCTATACTTGAATTTAAAATGTGGTTTAAAAAGTGAAGAACGAAAATTCCGGTAGATGGTGCGTTGAGCGAAGTATTTCAAAAGTCATATTTACGGCGCCATTTGCTCACTGTCTGAAGTTTCATAAGCCATAGAAAAAAAAACAATAGTTGATACAAAAATTTTATAAAATAAAATAAATAAATTTTTGCCACGACATACCTCCGAGGATATTTAGGCCGAGCTTCTCTCCTAATTTGTGGTGTGCTGCTTTGAACTTCTGCCTACAATTTGGCGTGACCTACAGTTTTTTTGCAGATTGCGAACGGCATAATTAATGTTTGCTGAAAAGCCTTCCAATGCAGAAATACACTCGGAGAGTTTGCCAAACCACTGCGACCCCGTTCTTTGAACAAAAATTTCAAACCACTTTTAAAGTTTCTGTCCCAGGACTCAAACCCCCGAACTTTCGGCATGGTGGGCCAGCAAAACTACCACCAAAACAAAAACAAAAAGTGAATAGCACTAGCTCTATGATATAAAATATAAAAGTCTCTATTCAAAGGTTTGTGGTTCAAATAAATATTCACCAGGACCATGATTCAATTACAAGAAGGTTAGCTCTCTAGCTGGCATTTCTTTCCATTTTCTAGGTTTCTTTTGCGAACGAAAAAAAAGTAGGAGTATTTTTTTCAATTGTCGAGGAAATGGTAGAAGAAAAATCCAAAAAGTTGGAAATTAGTGAGTTTTGTGAGGTCAACTAAATACAACATCAAAACATGTCATCCCATAATATCACTGTATAAATCGTTGTAAATTTTCTCTATAATCAATTAAAAAACAATAAAAAATAAATATATAAAGGGTGTTTTTTTTAGGGGTATAGAACTTCGAATTGAAATAAAACACAAGAAAATCGTTTTAAGGTCCATTAATTTGGCTTTATTGGAAGGATAATTTTATGCCATTAATGTTTAAATATGATTTTGGGCATGTAGCCGCCGCGGCTGGCTCTAATAAAGCCAATTCTACAGGTCCAATTTTCAACCACTTTTTCGAGCATATGGGGCCGTATGTCGGCAATAACGCCACGAATGTTGGCTTCCAATTCCCCTAACGTTTCTGGTTTGTTGGTGTAGACGAGCGACTTCACATATCCCCAAAGAAAATAATCCAATGGTGTCAAATCACACGACCTTGGTGGCCAATTGACAGGTCCATTCTGCGAAATTATGCGCTCATCGAATGTTTCCTTCAATAAATCGATTGTGACGTGCGCTGTGTGGCATGTAGCGCCGTCTTGTTGGAACCACAACACATCCACATTCATGCCATCCAATTCGGGAACAAAATAGTCGGTTATCATGGCTCTATACCGGTCTCCATTAACGGTAGCTGCCTCTCCAGCATTATTGCGGAAGAAGTATGGCCCAATGACTCCACCAGCCCATAGAGCACACCAAACAGTCAGTTTTTGTGGATGTAATGGCGTTTCAAGGGTCTCATGTGGATTATCTTCACTCCAAATGCGGCAATTTTGCTTGTTGACGTAGCCATTCAACCAAAAATGAGCCTCATCACTGAACAAAATTTTGCGATGAAAATCAGCATCGAAATCAATCTCATTTTCGGCCCATACACCAAAATCACGACGCATTGCATGGTCTCGCGGCTTTAATTCTTGCACAAGCTGGATCTTGTAAGGTCGCAAGCCAAGATCTTTGCGCAAAATCTTCCATAAAGTTGATGGACAAAGCTCCAATTGCTGTGCACGGTGGCGAATCGATTCATTCGGGTCCTCTTCAACACTTTGCTCTACAGCGGCAATTGTTTCTTCGGTGCGCACTGTTCGACGTCTCTGCGGATGCGTATTATCACATAGAGTAAACGTAGTGCGAAAACGATCCATGGTTAACCGAATTAATTGCTCTGATGGACGATTATGTCGACCATAAAATGGACGGAGCTCACGGTAAACTTCGCGAACTGAACCATTATTTTCGAAATAAATTTGCACGATTTGCAAGCGTTGTTCTTTTGTCAACCTGTTCATGATGAAATGGCAAACCAAATTGAACATAAATGACATTAGAGTTGCCAGATTTGACCACAAAATGCCAGTTTTATCTCTATTCAAAAAACAAACCTGTAAAAAAAACACCCTGTATGTGCATACGTATCTGCAATCAAAATATGTACGCACTTCGCACTCTTGCCAGAATCATGAAAAATATTGTGGTTTCGGTGTACGCATGATACCAGGGATATTCGTCAAACCTAGAACCTTCAATGGCTAATACAGTCAACTTTTCAACCCAAGCTCTGAATAATTGCACATTCGCACTTCTGACTAAAGGACTATGTTTTTAAATAATGATGACAAATTTACCAGATTTTAAGACATCCAAATTAATCAACATATTTAAAATTTTGTATAATATTATATTTTAACTACTATTTTTACACAATTTCGATAGAAGGCAACCCAGAATGTAAATGGAAATTTTTCAGGCAGCAAGATGGCGGCAATTGTCAAAATATGTCACTAGAGACCTAACCTTCTAGTTATTGAATCATGACCAGGACTACCTCGTTGTTCAAGTATAAACTGAATGCTTAGTTTTTTGTCCAAAATGGTTGAAGGGTTTTATTTCCAGGTCTATTATTTTCATACTGAAGGGCATCCTCAGACCATCACGGCAAAGCTGTCGTTAATCGAATCCCAACTGCTATAGTCTTCTAGAGCTCTGATATTCAATTTTTACTTTAAATTAGATAGATATGAAAATGGTTTTTGCAGGAGGCCTAGAATTTATCAAAAATATATTGCGATCTCTTAAAATTGGGAGCAAGGCAACCCGTTTGGAATATGTGTGGCATTATTAACTCAAAGGGCGACTCACTCTTTGTTAAACAGATCTCTGCAGCTTTGAATTTTGTTAAATAACTTTAGAGTAAGAAAAAGAATCTCTCCCTCTATCTGGGGCTAAGCTCTGGTTTAAAACCATGAGTATAAACAAGAATGAATAAATTGAAAATGTGACACACAATCTAACGCCTGCTAAGTAAGTGTAAAATGTTGTTTACGAGTACTTTGTAGTTTTAGTTTCAGTTTCAAATGCAATTTACCCAACTCCAAGTACAAAACCACGCAGAAGCAAAAAAGGAAAAAACAAGGCCACTTTAAGGAAATGGCAACCCAGCTTCAGCAGAATAGGCGGCAAGCCGCAATCCTAGTCAGTTGCAAGCAACAGTAAGAAATGCATTAAGAAGCAAGAGGAGTCATAAAAGTAGAAGTGCTGGACGTAAGTGCTATAAGCAGAACTTGTTTTGGTGCACGGGCGCTTGCGACAAATAAAAAAAATGTATGGTGGAGTATGCGCGTCACAATAAGAACACAAACAACAACACCAGATAAGCTCTAAATTGAAAAACAACTAAAAAATTAACAACAAAAAAATCACAATAACAACTTTGTCTCAGAACTTTTAATTAGTTTTCGCTTAAAACCGTTCAGTTTCAAACGCTGTGGGATGGTCAATTGGAATGGTTGCTTAAGCTACCTGTAGCACATACCCACATAACTACCTCAAATACAAATACACAACTTCTCCTAACTGCTATTGTGAGATGTTGCCATATTTACTAGATTACTTTTCTTGTTGTTGCTACTTCACTTGCACTTTTTTCCGTGAAGTACAATCACACGCGGTAGCACTTGCACTTTGTTGGAGCTGCATGAACCCACAATCCCAACTCGCCGCCATTTTCAATTTTATGTTCGCTTGGTCTATGCACGTTTTGATTTCTGACCAAAAGTTGTTGTTTTGCTTGACGCGCAGATCAGTTCAGCAACTCAATCTCTGTAGCAGTGGATCAGCATCAGGTGGTCAACTGGTTGGCGGCAGACACAAAGCGATTGTGGCGCATAGAGAACTTTTTCCTGGTTTTTTTTTTATTTTCAATATTTTGCAAATTTTTTTTTGGTTCGCCCAATCTGTTTAATTCCAACGGCATGAAAGCGTAAAGGTGTACAACAAGCATAACAAGCAATAAACAAACAGATGACAGCAAAGCGCATTAAGGCAAAAAAAAAAATTTTTGAATAAACATGAAAAATTGGGAAGTGTAGGTGGTGCCAAGAACTATATACCCAGTTGTGACCTTAAACACTATTATTATATTTTTGCAATATCAAGTATCCGATTAGTCCATTATAAAAGGAGAAGGACCACTCTCAAGTTAATTTTTATTATTTAAAATAGAATTTATACAAATATATGTTCGTCTACCCTTCTCTTGAAAATCTTTGAAATGAAAGTGGCCGTGGGCTCGTCCATTTTTTTTCGGAACTTTTTCTGTAAAAAGTATACTCCGCCTGTCGAGTTTTATCGTTGGGTCTTCAACGATTTTTGGTACATGATTAATAGTGTTTGCAAAATTAATTTGATTAAATTAAATTGAAGTAGGCCAGGCCCATTTTTAAAAATTTAGTAACCAACTCAATTAGCTGAGTTCATTCTAATTATTTTTGTATTTTCTAAAATATTGGATATATGAGAAGTGGGCCTACCCAATTTCACCCATATTGAGTAGCTTTTATTACCGTGTTCATGGCTTAATCAACCTTATACTGTGTACGACAAAACTAAAGCTCGAAAAGTCCCTCTGTCAAACATAATTAAATAAAATTCTGTGTGCATGTTTTATATTCTGTATTTGTTTTTTGCTGTTGGAGGCCACATATTAGTTATTTCAATTATTAAACAAAAAACTAGTTTTTTGGGTCCATTAAAAAAAACTAATTTCACTTTTCAGGCTAACTAAAAAATTTGTGCTGGAAATAATCATTTTGTGGTACTTCGCGAAAGGATTTACTCAAATTTATTCAAAAGAAATCCGGAAATACTTCATAATGTTTTAAAATTTTCATGGCCTTATTTAGCGTACTGCAAAGGATTTTCGATTCAACTGGATTTCTTAGCATTGAACAGGGACGAAAAACACAGAATAGTAACGATCGGGTAATCGTTCGTGGACTAAAAATATCTCTTCTTGTTTCCGTAAGCAGGTTTATGAAAGAATTTGTGATATGCACCCCATCTAGGCAGATTACTTCACTTCGAAAGCTTTGAAACACCTTTGACTTCAGATAAAAGGGAAATACGGGTTTTCAAGATTCCACCTAAATTAGAGCAGTACAATACGACAAGGAATCTTTCTTTTCTGTCGAATAAAAGTTTTCTGAAATATTAGGACGCTCTGAAGCTTGTTCCCAGGCCTAAAGAACAACGCTTGCTCAGTTTATACTTTTTGATCGGTGAAACACGGTTGAGGCAGCTTAGGGGTTTTTATACATTTCTCCGGTCATGGAGTGGCTCCAATTCATACGATTGAACTGGTAGTGGGTCGTTTCATGTACAAAGATATTCATAAAGTCTTCATCCTGCTCCTTGGGGGGAAGGGATGCCCTTAAGGTGGATCTATCAGTAAGACATTCTGCTGAAACATACATGGATTTGCTTCAAAAAATAGTTTAGTGCTAATAATGTTGACGTATTGTAGTGGCCCGTGCTATTTAACCGAAGAGAGAATCTATAGAAAATGATGGATCCTAAACATTCGACGAAAAATCGCAGCACTCAAGCTACTCTATTCGGACAAGTTGCGCAGGCGTGGAAAATTATTTCCTAAGATATTTTGCTTAAAAAATATACTCAATGCCAACACGATGTGCACCTGTCATAAAGAGCAACGAAATAACGAAAAAAACCGGTGTTTTCCCATAGATATTTAATGGTGCTTTAGTTTTTGGCTCCACTTTTTGAGTTCAAATTTATAATACCCGTTATCTATTCTTCCTGCATAAAAAGGACTAAACATCACAGAACTTGTGCTTACGATTTTTGAGTAAAATGTTTTAAAGGGAATTTCGGTGCTTAAGTTTTGTCGAACACTATCTCGATTCGTTTCGGCCGTTGCTAACTGGCATTAGGCGAACAAAACTAATATACTTTTCGTGCCTAAGACTGTTAGGCATACATATGTCGAAAGAAGAGTGGAATATCGCCATATTTCAAAATATTTTCAAAAACGCCATATCTCATATGTATTAAGTTTTTGTTCAATTAGGTCGTTTCTGAAACTCATTCTGAGATAGGGGGATCTTTAGACCAAATTTTGAGATAGTGCCTTTTTTTCAAATTATTTTAAAGTAGAGTGATCTTTCAGTAAGATGTCGATATTGTGTATGTCGATACTAAGTAAGGGGCCAAAACCGCCGTTTTTATTAAGGTTGAGGGATATATTTGTGCATACGTTTCTTGTTTGGTATCCTATGCTCACTGGTTTCATATAATTGAAAAGTAAGCAGTTTTACGCGCTAACAGCTGCATAGTTTGTTTATTTATGCTAAGAAATATCGGAGAAATAGTATGAAATATATCGAAAATTAGCTATTCGCAAACATTTTTAAAAACAGTTTTATCGGCTGTTTCTTTCCCCACAAAGTACCACTCATTTCCAAAATACAATCCATATCAGCCTCTAACAAGATATCCCTCTACCCTTTTCATGTCACGATAACGCTGAGTTATACCGCGCTATGCGACTATACTCATCTTGGCCCTGTAGACAGCGACTCTCTTTTCAGAGGAAGCAGGAGATATATTTACTGAAATATATGCTCCTAAGGTTTAAATTGGTCGGTCGAAGAGCAAGACCCAGAGTTAGGTGCTGAAATGATTAACTTTCTGTTTCATGAGCAGTTTAGCGAAACTTTTCTAACGACACTGCCTTCGGGGGATAAACACCTTTTTTCTCCACAAAGGCGTCTATGGTCCCATAAAATGGTGGAACAAATCGTGTGGAATTTGCAGGGTGCAGGCATACGGGGCGGTAGAGCTACGCCTGTGCTTACGTGACCATTTTCTTTCACGTGTTTGATCACGCGACAGCCAAGTGAATTTTTACATCTTTTTGCATAGTACTCTGGTACACCAGATCGAGTAGAAGCAAAACCTTATTTTTTGCTCACTTCGTCGCGTTGGCAACGGTCCTATGTATTTTCTATGCGGTCACAAAAATACTCCGTATCAGCTTCGGACCTCTATTTAAGTTGGCAGGACAGCACCTATTGGGTTTCTTTTCCAGCACCAATTCCAAGTCCAGTTATAGCTCCGATGTTTCGCTTGCATTCGTCTTTTTATTACCCCTGTATTAGGCACGAACAGACCCGACTAATTTCACGTCTTGCCTTCTCCACTGGAATTGACACACTGGTTCGAAGTTAAAGAAAATCATAAAGATCCACTGAATTGCAAAGCAGCTTTGTATTTATTGACCACAGAAAGCAGGTAATGTATCTCCCTCCTTGGTTTCCCGAAGTGGTGTCTCGATGAAGAAATAAAGAGATGGGTGTAAGCACAAAGTTTTAAGAAGTCGAAGGGAATCTAAGGACTTGCGCGTTATCGCGTAGACAAGCGTAGTGCCCAATCGTGAAAAAATTGTCGAACCCGACGAGGTGTTATTACAAGTCACTTGTTACCACCGCTGACTAAGGAAACTAAGCAAACGCAGGACTCAATAAAAACTCCACCGCTTTTTATTGTTAATACAATGCAAAATGTAAGCCATATTCATAATTATTTGCCCGAAAGCTAAATTTGCTAAGCCTCCTTACTGGCTCCCTGCGCAAGTGGTAAGAACGCTGATTTTATGTAGTAAAAAAAATTATGCCCTGCATGGTAGCACATCTGGGTATAAAATAACTAAAATATTCGCTATCACTTGAATTAAACAAAAGTAAAAACTACAAAACTGCAGGATACAACTTTCTTCGGCATTGAGTTGGTAGTCATCACAAGATGCAACAGGCAGCTAAAGGTAGCGGAAGTTACTTATTACTTTGGCAACGGCGACAGAAAAGCGCTACCCAGTTGGCCACCTTCAAACAATTCTTCATGGTCTTTTTGCCTGATTATTTTTTCCAGTTTACATTTTGTGGATTTCCATCAACTCGCGCAAAACTTTTGCTACTAAATTAGTTTGAATGACAGCGAATGCAGCTGATTATGGCGTCGAGACCCTGGAAATAGTAGCTAAAAGGTAAATCACACACAACCAAAGGCAACTGCACATTATCATTAAGAAGATGATGAACGTTGAATGTTGATGATGAAGATAATGTCGCTCATGGCAAATGATATTGTTGTAGCCCAGGGCAATGCCGCTACTTCCTTTTTTTGTTTTTTACTAACTAAAAAATTTCAAGTGCGAAGTTAAATACAGAAAAAATTGTGCAAATCAAATTTTATGCGAAGCAAATTTGAAAAATCGCGGCCTACGCATTTACCGGTAAAAGCAAGCAGCAAAGGTATTAAAACAAAAAAAAAATTATAAAAATAAATGGAAAGGTTAGCGTCAAGCAACGCCTACAACAAAACGACTTTTACGCAACAAAGCGGATATGGCGAGAGTTTGTTTACTTTACGCCCTTTTTTGCCCTTTTGCACTTGTTTTATGATTTCTTTTTTTTTTGCTGTGTAAAATGATGAGCGCCCTAATTTATGCTTTAAAATCGAATTTACTTTGATTGCATGCGCTGTGATGTTTATGTCCGTTGGTTGCTATATAAATTGAATTTAGTGCCAGGCTTTTATAAAATATTTAATTTTTTTATGGAAATAAACCGCGAGGAAAAGGTACACATACATTAACGATATGCACGCGCACGGGCTGTACTTGGCATGGTTACTGAATTTTTTATCCTCAAAATGAAGTTTGTGTTAACAAAATAGACACAGCGATGTTTCGAGGCTCTTATGTATCCTATATATTTTCAGAAGTTTCTTGAGAAAGATACTTATATGACACAAAAATGTGTGAGCTTCGCATTGTGATGCTCAAATTTGAAAATCAAGCTAACCCAACCCAATTTATTTTACCAAAGGGAGTAGATAATTTTGGAAAAGTGATAAGTATTTTTCTTCTACGGGTCTAGGCCTTTCATATGGCACCTGAAATTTTGAAATCGACGGCAATATACAGAACCAATCAGTTTCTGAGCAGCCGGCAACCCTTTTCGAGAATATCATATACCTACTTATTTTAATACTTATTTTCCGACGAAAACAACTCCCAACACAGAAATATCATGAAACTATTTCACGCAGTTCTTAAATTATCAATCGATGCTTGAATGGAAGATCAAATACGTTGGTTGGAGAAATCCATTACTCAGAGTTTTTATACCTTTTATGAACATGAAATGGTATTATAACTTTGGTCCGATGTTTGTAAGTATGAGAAGAAGAAGAGATAGAAGCACCAACAAGTATACCGAAATGATCAGTGCGATGATCTGAAAATTATTTACTGGTTCGTATGTCTGTTTGAACACAAACTAGTCCCTCAGTTTTAGAGATATCTAGATAATCATTTGTTGGAACCAACAAGATCGGACCAACGAAACGCATAGCTCTCATACAATAGATTGCTCTGAAGAACGGGTTTTGGGCTATGAATTTTGCAATTAAAAAGCTATGAACCTAAGATTTTGCAGATTTGGTACATATTTTATATTTTTATTTTATTTTTATTTATTCATACACAATTAAGACATGGTCGTTGATAGTGTTTTACTAGTTAAGTTGAAAAAATCTTATTTTAAGAAAATTAATCTAGATCATACAAATTAATTAAATTTTTGTAATTTTTAGAAGAGTGTAAAAATAGTTATTTATATATTAAATACTTTTTTAATTTTTTTTCTTAATTTGATTATTTATTTATATATTATATTATATTAAATATTAAATTATGTTTATTCAAATTTAAATTACATTTAAAACTTAATTGATATAAATTTGAAATTTTATGAGGAAATAGGGTAGTAGTAGAAGATGTAAGGAATTAGGGAGAGGGTTAAGAGCACACATCCAATTTGAAAAGTTTAGCATTTTTCTCCATTTTTAGCTTGCTGGGTAAAGAATTCCACAACTGCAGAGCCCTAACGAAAAACATTCTGGACATGGCAGAGTACTTAAAATATGGTACAATTATGGGTAGAGACCGTACTTTTTGCGCAAAATTTTAGCTTAGAAAAAAGGTAATTCGGGAATCCGGTGTGAATCAATTTAAACATAAATAATATATAACGACCATCAAAAAATGTAGGTAAACTGCAATCAAGAATGTTAACTCAAAACCGAGAAATGTGTTCAAATTTTTTCTTTGAATATATATATCATTATTAATTAAAAGTTTGAGTTTTCTCATCGAGGCTTTGTCAAGGCAGCCATATATAAAGTCTTGGTATGAAAGTGTTGACACTAAGAGGGTTTTAACAAGTTTCAGTTTAGTATCTTGTGGAACATAAATCACTGTTTTCTATAACTGCCGCAGCACATAGTACATTTTACTAACTGCTGAGTTAACATGATCGACCCAGGTGAGTTTGGTATTTAGTCTAAAGCCAAGTGTCTTGACCACTTTCTCATATTTAATAACACTCCCATTCAAGCTATATTGTGAAAAATCATCTAAGTTATTTAAACAATGGAAAATAAATTTGTTTGGGTTTTGGACACATTTAAACAGAGTCTATTTAATTTCGACCATGAAGCAATTGATGCTAGGTCTTCGTTTATTCTGAAAACGAGATCCTCAGAAAATCCTAACGGTGCAGAGAGGTATACTTGTGCATCATCAGCGTATAGTTGCAAAAGCATATTTTTACAGCAGCGTTCAAGGTTATTCATATGTAAAGAAAATAAGACAGTACCAAGGATTGAACCATTTGGTACCCTGGATGTTATAGGCAATTATGAGTAGCAGGTTTCATTGAAAACGACCCGTTGCGGCTAAATCTGTAATACGCCAGTAGAATTTTGTGACAAACAGTATCAAGTGCTTTAGAAAAATCTTAAAGCGTAATTATAGATAGATCACCCCTATTAAAGTATGGCCGTATGTGATCTATTGTTATCATCTATAATTTATTATTACATATCTAATGTGTCTACTGAAAATCATCAAGATTGGACCAATATGTCGTATAGCCCCCATACAACACATTTTTCCGATAAACGGGGCTTGGGCTATGTATCTGTAAATTAACAGGGTAAGAGCATACAATTTTGCAGAATTTGTACTTATTGTAAGTAAGGATCGGACATTTAAGCTCGTATGCGTATTTATGACAGGTATAAGCCTTCGGCACAGCCAGAGACAGCGCTTTCCTTGCTTGTTTTCAATAAATCAATAGAAATCAGCTTGTCGAAGACAGTAGTGTTATGTAAATCAGCGGACGGAAATCTTCGATAATTTCGCTGCTGAATTTCAGTATATTTTCTGTCCGAATGAGTAGGTCAAATTAAGAAAATCTTCTGACTAAAATTGGCTAGTTCTTATTGAGAGAGCACCGAATTTCATTAATTTGTTGTGCTCTCAGTAGAAAAAGAACCAAGTACTGCATTGATTTTTGTTTATGTCTGGTATGTGATCACAACTAATTTAAGATATCGGGTGCCAAATTTTAAGAAAGCTTGAATTCAGATGTATTCTTACTGAGAAGTTTTTTCATGGGAGAAACACACAGTATTTCTGGTTTCCTGGTTCCAATTCACACTTGCATACATACAGCTGCGTTCAATATAATAGTAGTGAAATTAAAATGGATATCATTCGACGAAAAAAGAAGGAGCTCTGATTTTAATAATTTTGATTTAGGATAAGCGAGTTCCACAACAGAAGCCACATAAAAATAAATTTCAAAGTTTACACAAAGTTCAGTAAAGTTAGTTAAATTTAAAAAAATGGCCACCAAAATCTTGAACTTTTTTGACAATAGTCAAGTTAGAAGTCGCTCAGAAATTTCTCTGAATTTTAAGAATGTTTTTCGTCGATGGTGTTGACTGCTTTCTTTTATACAACGCATGAAGAAAAATTTATTCTGCATGGAAAAAAATACCCAACATCCCTGACAAAAAAAATTCTAAAAATTCAGAGGAAGTTCGAGGTACTTCTAACTAAATTTTTAAAAGTTTAATTAACTTTCCTTAACTTTGTTTAAACTTTGAAATTTCTTTTTATGTGGTTTCTGTTATGGAATTCCCTATATTTTAAACAATACTTCTTTTTATTTCGGCGAACGATATCCAATTTAATTTCACTGCTATTATATTTAACACAACTGTATGTATGTGCTCACACTTACAATAACTTCCTTACAAGAAACGAGGTAGATACTGAGTGCCTCTTAAGCAATTTATAGCAATCACTTTAAGTAATTACAATTTTAATGAATTTGCATTTAATATGCCATCACATTTTTTCTGAAATGATAACAAATCATCATTAAAGCATTGATAACGCATATTTTATTTCCAATTAAATGCTTGAGCGGTGCTGGCTGTCTAATTACATTGCAAATAAATTTATTACTCGCTTTACCTTAACACATAACAGTTAACAGGAGCATACCAAGAGGGTAACTAAGAAGTACAACAATAACAAATATACACTTCCAATACCCAACTATAGGCAGCTGTGTTTGTATTTGTTTACGTCTTAAGATAAATTTAAATTTCACAGTAATTCGCATAATCAAAGCTCCATTAAGTAATTTTCTCAAAGATATTAAATCAGCAAATATTGTAGGTATGTGTAAGGAATAAATTAATAGTATATTAATACTAAACTAAGCATAACATAGTGGCCCTCTTTTCAACACTCAAGAACAGCCAACGCTTATTTCGCTCAACTCTTTTTAGTGTCAACGATGACAGGGAGCTTGGTGTGGAACGACGCGTGTCACGTACAAAATTAAATAAACATTAGAGAGATGACGGCAATATTGACATAGAAGCGAAGTTAACTTAAACCTAAAAGATGTTGCGTGTAGCGCAAGGAGCCCTAAAATCATTTGAACTACTACATACAAACATTCATTATGTATCTCAATTTTCTTTGCTGTGTACACCTTTAGTGAAGTCGGTGTAGTTAGGTTAAACTATCCCCACTAAATAAGACATCAACCAGTTATTTAATCATCAGCTTCGTTGCAGCTGTCAGTTGCAAAAACAACAAAAATGAAAGAAATACCAATATTTGGTTGAAGGGAGAAAACTTAGGCGTCAGGTTAATCTTTCTTCGCAAACGGTGAATGGAAGTCTACTTACAGCAGTAAAGTTGGAATTAGGAGATGGGCCATTCCGATATAAATACAACAATTTATGGCAACTGTGCTTATGAACTCGTTTTAAATGGCGGAAAATCCGATTCAATGAGCATCATTTGTAAGAAAGACAAATTTTCTTTCGCGGTTTAGTGCTTAGGGTGGTTTAAACAATTTAACTTGCAAAATAAATCCTATTTTTCAATACAGGCCTCTAAAATAAATAAATAAATAATTGGCGCATATACATATGTATACCTCCTAAGGAGATTAAGACTTAGCTTCTCTACAAATTTGTGGCGTGCTGCTTCTAAGTTTTCCTATAAACTGGCGGTACCTACAGTTTTTTGCCGATTTATGGAGAGCTTGCAAAACCAATGACGAGGTGCGACCCCGTTTTGAAAAAAACTGTTTCAAACCACTTTTGATGTTACCTGTACCAGGGCTCGAAGATTGGACCTTCGGTGTGGTAGGCCAGCAACACTACGGCCACACCACGGCGGCCGCTGGTAGTCGCAAATCGCTTGGACTATTAAGCGGCAATTAAAAAGAAAGCGCAAACACATCTCGTAATAGAGAGGGAAAAGCAAAAAAAAAGAAGAATTTTGGTTTATGTTGCTTAATGGCAGTTATCGGGTTGAAACAAATTTACAATACATATAAAAAGATGTGAGGCTACTTTTATGTCCACCACTGTATTCTGCGCTTCCTGTATTCTGTGCTTACATAAGAGTACGCTGCTGCAAGAAGGGCCCATGATTTTAAGCTAAGCATCAAGCAATACTTCTGTGAAAATTTCATTCAAAACAATGAAACGGGTTTTGAGGGATGCGGGTTCAAACAGAGAGACAAAAATTCTAAAAATTGCTGTTTTGACTTCAATAACCACGTTCCTTTTTCGCAACAGACATGGTACCGCACATATGAGTGGGCAAATTTTTGACTGTTGAGAACTACAAAACCGTTTATTCTAGAATAACGAAACATTAAACGAGGCATACTTTTGTTTTTGCAAATACACGAAATCGCTTTTCGACCACTCCCATTTTTTCAGCTTTATTAAATGGAGATATAAAACGTGAATAAGTCTGTAAAAGTGATGCAGGCGGAATAGTCTATATTGTCATTCTATATACGATTTTTGTTATAAAGAATGGGTGTGGTGCCGCTCATTTATGACGCAAAAACTGATTATATTCAAGTGGTAATTACTTCGGAAGCATTTACGATAGAACGACGAAACTTGATGTGATTTGGTTGAGGACCACGCCCATTTTTGTATTAAAGTTTTCTAGAAGGGAAGTAGGAAGACAGAACATGCCATATATCCTTCAATAATGTAGGTAGAATACACCCTAACAAGCAACTGCTTGAAGTAGATCCGCGTTCGAGAAAGGTCAGCATACATCTGCATAAGCATAGCTACTAGATCCGGGATCACATATTATCGGCGTTTGATACAAAGGAACAACAGAGTACACTCTTACCTATCCAGACTGAACCCTGACATGTCGAATGTTTGCCCGGTATGACGTGTGTCTCCCTATGACACCGCCCGTCTGTTGACCTTCTCGACGGAGAAGATTCTTCTAACAACAATCTCAATCTAGTTCAACACTTTTCAATAAGCCAGGTCCCTGGAACTCCCGTGAGAAAGTGTTGATGATAATGTTAGTCTGGAGAGAGAGTGACGACTAGGCAGGAAGAAGCAACGTTAATACAACAACAACAAAAATAATTTGGTTTGCTTTGAACTATTATTACTATTAAATATGTATTTTCATCAACATTCAAATTAACTCGGCTAGTCGCCTCACTTTATATCTTTTGACCCTCTACAGATCTAGATTATCACAACTATGCTTTTGAAAAAGTAATCAATTTGGTTGACACAATTGAGATAGAATGCCCCGTATACATAGCACATTTATAAACGCGAGTTGTTACCTGTTTCCTGGGGTCAAACAATTGCAATCATGGTATTGCTGACAATTTGGAATTCCTTGTTATACTTGTTGTTGACATTTCCATGTCGGCGTTTGAATGTAATTAACATTATTCCCGTGAAGCGTGAATGAGTTTAAAAGGTAATTTGATGACTTGGCGACTTTCGACTTGTCTTTTGCCTTTAAGTGTTAGAACGCAGCCGCATGTCGAATACTGCAGCTTTGCCCGAATAGCTTTTAGCTTATTCTCTTCAGAACAACCATATATATATTTTGAGCAACGAAATACAGTTGAGGTGAATATCGCGAAAGAAACTTTGTCTGTTCAGCGAAATTTCGGTGTTTTATTCTAGGGACCGTTTTTATATTGACAAACTCCGTATGCCGCGGTTAAGTCAGTAGAGGTAGATAAAGGGTTACAGCAAGATCCGCCAGCGTGCTAAGTGGCTTGGAATATATCAGCGGTAAGGTTTTCCTCTCGCCAGAGGCGACCTGTCTATATACGGCCTAAAGGTTTAAGGGTCAAACAGACCGTACCCTTGGTAACTCGAGTACTACCAGGAGGTGCAAATACCGGATTCATTTTGACGTTGCTATTATACAAATCCGTAAAAGCTTAATGGAGTATTTTCTGCGGTTGTATATATATTTAAAAACGTTTAGAATTTTTTTAGTGGAATTTATTAGTCTACTTAGCAGGAGCGAACTAAGAGAGTTGGCAACACTGCTGAAACAACTGTTTTTATTCTTTTAATTTATTATTATTAAAGTTAATTGAAATCCATTTAAGACCGTGTTGGCTTGCTGAAAAAAAATAATAAAATTCTGACGCCATTTTTTGGAACAAACATCTATCCTAAGCAGAACGACAGCTTCTTAATACTGGGGACTATATGGCTAAGTGCGCCATGGTGTATTTATTGTCAATGACGTCTAGCTGTGCAGGTAGCGTAGACCTTCTTATCACTATTAAATGTCACTTGCGACGTCAATAACTTTAAAAGGGCAGTGGGGAACCCTAACCGCCAGGGAAACTATTGCAGCAACTTAAAAGTAGCGGCAACTTTAAGGTTGAATTTAAGTGACATGAGTAAGTCGCCACTATCATCACATATCACTTTCTAGTTTTGAAAACTTTAAGGTTGGCTTCCTAATAATGTTATATAATATACTTATAAATAACAAGTAAGGAAGTCTAAGTTCGAGTGGAACCGAACATTAAATACCCAGCTGTGATTTGGTAAATTGGTAAATTATTGTCGAGTTATGACCCATAGAGGTTTTAAACTTTTTCTACTACCATGTGAGCAATCTAATGAATAAAAATGAATGTGTGTATGTGTGTCTGGATTCCAAAGAACTCAACCGATCTTTATGAAATTTTCACAGGGGACTCTTTGGTTCACGGGTTATAGTATAGGCTATGTACAATTTGGAAAAGTGGACGGTGCCACGCCCCCATGCTATGTAAAATTATAATCTTGTATAGGCGTCCAAGGTACTCAACCGATCTTAAGGAAATTTTATATATAATTTTGAAAAGCGTAGATAGTATAGCTCGTATCATGTTTAGTAATTTTATATAACACGGTTCTGAAGTTAATAACAGCTGAAATTTGAAATTTTGTTTATTTATATGTGGGCGGTGCCACACTCATTTTCCAAAATATAACAAAAATCATTAATAAAATCATCAGATCATTTTAACTACGAAATTTTAGCATTCTATCTGCATCAGTGAAGGAGATATGGCATGTTCCAGTTCCCTAACTCTTTTTTAGAAAACTTTGGTCTCAAAGTGGGTGTGGTCTTCCACCGATTTTGCTTATTTTCCGTGGGCGTACTCTACTTGGCTATAGCATACCTCGTATCAAGTTTCGTAATTCTTTCTTACACAGTTCTGAAGTTATTTAGAGTCGAATTTTAAATTAACTTGACTTGAAAGTGGGCGGTGCTACGCCCACTTTTAAAAATTTCGCAAAAATCGTATAGAGGATAAGAAAATTTAGGTAACTGCTAAATAATATTATTACACCCGTAGCACTTAATTAGATATGGGCAGTTCAATATTTCTACCTCCTTTCCATATAACTTTTATGAAAAAGTAGGCGTGGTCGAAAGGCGATTTCGCTTAGTTTTTACGGTTGCATTTATCACAACAATAGTATGCCTTCTACGAAATTTCGTTATACTAGCGTCAACGGTTCTGAAGCTATTAACAGTCAAAATTAGAAAATTTCTTCGCTCATATGTGGGCGGTGCCACACCCCTTTTCCAAAAATTTTACAAAATCGTCAATGCGACAACCAAATTAATAAAGCAAGCAAATTTGATTATTCTAGCTGATTTTATTATTGAATTAACCCACTTTATACGTTTTTCGAAATTTTCGAGATTGGAAAGAGGGGCGTGTTTATATATAGATTTCGCCCAATAGCAACCCTGACCAGAAAGCAACTTGAGTGCCGAATTCAATTCAAATATCTAAATTTTTACTCAAGTTATCTTGTCCACGGACGATATGTCTTAATGAATTCCCTGATCATTCTAAGAACTTTGATATATGGATCTGCATATCTATCTCCATTATTTTTTACCGTTACAGACCACCTTTGTATGACCAAAACTATAATACCCTGTGTACTAGTACACGCTGGGTATAAAAATGAATGTGTGTCTGTGTGTTTGTGTGCCCTTTATAGCCGTGCAAATTACTCAACCGATCTTCATGAAATTTTCACAGTATATTCCTGGGTTCATTGGTTACAGCATGGGCTATTTTATAATTTTAAAAAGTGAGCGGTGCTACGCCCGCAGACCACATAAGATTTCAATTATTAATATTCAAGGTTTATTGGTGATGTCTATGAAACTTTCACGATAGGTTCAAAAGTTTGCTGGATACGACAAGGGCTGTAATAGCCCCCAGGTTATATAAAGCTGCAATTCCGTATGGCTAGGAATTTATTTGATCCAAGTTAATGATACTTTATAAATAGATGTGTCTTCTATATATCAAAAAAACCTTGAAAAAATTTAGCGGTACTAACACGAAAAAAAGTTTAACCGCTATATCTTCGAAACTATGTACATACCAGTACCCAAAGATGAAAAGGAAGAAGAAAGGTAAAAGGAATATACAAATTTTGGAATTAGAGGAGGCTTTAGAAGAAAATGAAGAGGGTAAAAGTAATTAGCGGGATATGTGGGTGGGGGAAAGCAAAAGTAGAAAGAAAAATTAAGATAAAGGAATAAATTACGAGGAAGTGGGGAGGGACGGTAGTTCAATTTGTTAAATGTAGGCAACTCAAATATTGGGCGGGACAAAGTCTGCCGGGTCTGCTAGTGCTATATAAATCCAAAACTTGTAAAGCAACCATTAGTGGTAGAAACTATCTCGCAGCGACTGCGAATTTCTCAAACAAAACCTTAGCGTAGTCTTTTTGCGGTTACGATTCTAACAACAATAAAATGTATACTGTGTTTTGTCGAAACCCTGGTATAGAGAATAGTGATTTAAAGAAGTTTTAGGTTCGGTTAGGTTGAGCGGCAGGCACTGCTCCGACCAGATCAAGATAGAGCCTCCACTCCAAGTTTTTAATGTGCTACTTCTAATGTTTACTAAAAATTGGCTACACCTGTTTAATACCGACTACAAACGACACCTGTTAGGCAAATTAATTTTTGCTGAGAAACTTTTCATGGCAGAAGGTAGAGCGCCTTTTATAAAAAAAACACTTGCTATACATTTCTTAGTTTCTAGGTTTTTTTAAATTTTTTTTAGTTTTCACTAGCGAGTGGTGAGTTAGTTGATCGATGGAAATCAGTCTCAATAACTTCAATCTTTAAATCGGCCAACAAAAATAATGTAACTAACTGTAGACCAATCTCCCAACTCTCTGCCTAAAGTCGTTGTACATGTCAGCAGGGGTTTTTTCGCGGTCGAACCACGGTTATGAACCTCTCTTTCCTTTGAATTGCTTCATTTTAGACTGGTCAACAAGTAGACGTTCTCTATTCCAACTTTGCAAAGACGTTTGAGACTGTTCTTCACAGTATCTATATTATTGCATCCATAATTGGAATTGCATAAAATTGAAAGAGTACAGAAAAGTCTCATTCGATGTGCTCTTAAGCCGCTTAATTGCACTGATTTATTAATATCTTCAAGTTATGCCCTCATTAGCGTGAATTCTCTCCTTATAATGCAATATCCGTTTCGAGTCAAGGTAATCCGAGTTAATTATCAAAATTGTGACCCTATTTCGAAGGCACTCACAGGATTTAATAACATTTTTGTAGTCTTGATCTGAAATCTTCATCTGGAATAGGCGCTACCGAGATCATGTTTTGTTTCCAAACTTCGTATTATATTTGAATGCATATTCTTGGTATTCTTATCGGCACCCGCCGGTGGAAGCAGAGGAAGAGGGAGACCACCACTCCGATGGAAGGACCAAGTGGAGACCGATTTGCGATCCAATTGGCGCCAGTTGGCGCAACGAAGAAACGACTGGCGAGCTATGTTGGACGGTCAAAATCGCCCAGGCGGTTAGATGACCATTTAAAGAAGAAGAAGAAGAAACCATATTCTTCGAATTTATCTCAGCTTAAGATTTTGATATCTATTTTTAGTCTAGTCGGTAAGATTAATGTAATCGTAGACTTAATTAAGAAAAATTAATTTAATTGAATATTTGAGACAATGGAGAAGGAGAGCAGGTTACTCAGACCACCCTCGACCACACCACTGGCTATTTCAATAGCTGGCGTGCCAGATTATTTATTTTACCTCATTTTAGTGTGAAATTTCTCTGTATGTCATCCAAAAATGTGAGGTATATGAAAATTTAAAGGATTGACTGTGAGAGAATATCTAAACCAGACCTGTTAAATTTGATTAGTAATCAATTAATTAGACGGTTTTTTAATTGGTAATGATTATTTTACATGTTTTTAAATAAAATTCAATTACTAAAAAAAAAAATCAAAGCAAACAAAAAATAATCAAAAAAGTTGTTTTGATTATTTTTGATTTTTTACAGTATTGTTGTAGAAGTACATAACAATACTGAAAAAATTCAATAATGATAAGAAAAAATGAAAAAAATCACAAATAATCAAGAGTAATCAAAACAACTTTTTGATTATTTTTAATTTTTTTTATTTCTTTTATTAGTCGTAAAAAATCACAATTTTTTTTGATTGTTTTTTTAAATAATTGGAAAATAATCATTAAAAATTTAAAGTAATCAATCATAAAATGGATCCTCAAGAAAATAATTAATCATATCGGTAATCATTAAGAGTAGTAATCATTATTTAACAGGTCTGATCTAAATACTCTCCTTTAATATAAATAAGTATTTGTTTAGAAGTTGAATTTATAAAGTTATATTTAAATTCCTTTGAAATCCTTAAAAGCCACTGATAACCTAAGTATGCACTTTAGTAGGTAATTAAGTTGTTTATACTTATCTTCATCCATTATATATGTATAAGTATGTATATTGAATAAGTATGTATATGATTTTGTGCTTTTATGCACGTGCATATGGATTTACTTATAAAGAGATATATATGTATATAAATTTGTATAAAGATTGGTACATTTTTGCATAAAACTGCCAAAGTTATCGACACCAACTTTAGACGCTTAAACAGCAACAACATCAATTCACATATTTTTCCAGCCATCACTTTTTCGTAGTAATAAAATTGGAAAGTGCTCATTAAATTAAATGCAGTGTAAAATGCTCATAAAACTCCAATACCAATGCGACGACGCAGGCCGATGTTGTTGGCGGACTACAGAGTCGACAGCCAGAGGCAATTGTTACACACACGCAGCGTGGGATTCAGCAGTCAAAGCAGGGAGGCAATGGCAATCCCATTCGTCAGGCCAAACTCCATATGCAGAGAGCTTACTCTCAACGAAGTTTCACATATGTTGGAATGTCAGTACATCGGGAAGGGGGAGCGTCACATAGTGGGCCATATCGTGCTTCGCAATTGACTTTATGACTTTTTTCACCGAAACGAAAAAGCTGAGCAATGCATCAGCGAAATACTTGAATTCTCATGATTGCGAATTGATGGAGGAATGTGTGTATGTTTAAACACGTGTGTGTGTGAGTAAAATTAAGTATGTGTGAACGCCACAACGACCAAGCGACGTGACTGTTGTTTTTCTATTAAGCTTTCAAGGCGCACCAATCGCTCAATCATTTTGTTGTTTATGCCTTCACTTTAGAAGGGCAGACAGTATAAAGCAGCTCTAACTTGGTCGCATGTGAGGTGGTTGTTGTGCTTATGGCATTATGGTAAGTATTTGTCTTCATATGACCATACGCTGGTTACTGATTGAGAGCGTATTTGTATGCGTAATAAACACAGTTATAGCACTGTTCAACAAAAGTAATATTGTTAGTATAATACACCAACAATGAAAAATTCCACCACAACATAAAACGGATGGACGAACCGCCCGCTTATTCAAGGATACCCAAGTATTTCTCATGAAACTAGATTCTTGATAGCGTGACTTTTACAGACTTTCCAGCCAAGGAGAAGCAGAAAAGGAAGGAGGAGAAGAAGAGAAGGAGAAAAGATATGATAAAGTTTAGAAGAGAACCAGTAAGGAAGTCTAAGTTCGGGTGGAACCGAACATTATATACCTTGTAGTGATCTATTATGGCATCGCAATTTAAGCAGGTCTATTTTAATACTTTCAGTTCGCATTTGCGTTCAAATAAACAGAGGGACGGACAGATAGACGTATCAAGAGACGGACATTTCAGTATACGTACAAACATTTCATGTTCATGAAAGGTATGAATACCAAAAAAGATATACAACTTCGCTTTTGCAGTGGGGTATTAACTACGTGCCCGAATATTTTGCTTGTGTGTTTTTCGATTTCGCTAGTTTTTGGCAGGAGTATAATACTTACTACTGAGAAGCAGCGGACCAATTTTCATTGAAATATCAAGATTGAATTATAAGCGATTGTCTTTGAAAATAGCAGAAGTTTTATGCTGAAAAGTGGAAGGCGCCACGCCTGCAAAATCTGATTGATATAACTTGCTTGGTTGTAGAAATATCACTTTTTAAATTTTACAAAAAAAATTTTCAGAACTAGGTTAAAAAACTGGGCGTGGACATTAACCGATTTCGACCATTTTTACAGAAAACAGTTACCTTTATATATAGCACATTACAACCAACAACTCAATTTTTGGCGGAGTTATGGCAAAAAAGGTTTTGTGAAATAGTCCACTATAAAAGGGGCGGGGACACGCCCATTTTCGAAAATTTTAAGTTTTTGGATTTGTTTATTTACGGAAACCTTAAAAGTGAAATATAAGTGATGTAAAGCTATTTCGCAAAGTTATTTCCTATTTAATATATCTACGATCCTGTTCAAAATCTTTCATATAAAAGTGGGCGAATACCTTAACCGATCCCGCCCATTATTTATAAAATTGACCTAATCGAAAGTGGGCGGTGCCACTCCCATTTTCAAAAATTTCTTAAACAATGTATTTAATGCCACAATCTCAATGTAGTCACCAAATTTTTATCCTTATAGGTATATTATGTACTGAGTAATCACTTTTTTTGTCCTTCGAAAATATTCTATATATAAAAAGTGGGCGTGGCTATTATCCGATTTCGCCCATTTTAAATAGCGCTCGAAAATGAGTGCCAAGGAACCCGCATGCCAAATTTCATTAAGATATCTCAAAATTTACTCAAGTTATCGTGTTCACAGACGGACGGACATAGCTTAATCAATTTCTCTTTTCGCCCTGAACATTTTGATATGCATAAGTCAATATCTATCTCGATCCGTTTATGCCGTTACGTACTGCCGTTAGGTGACTAAAGTTAATATACCTTGTGTGCGTAGCACCAATGCGCCGTTTTCATGCTACATCTTGTAAATTAACCAAGAAATTTTATATTAGAAAACTAGCAAGATCTCAAGGCCCATGGTGGGACTCCCGTCCTATTTAATTTAAGCCTTTTGAGTTGAGAATCTCAGAAGGTTCCCTTATAACGCTAGGTGCCTTTAGGATCCCGATGCAGGGTTTCCTTTGAAATTTCATTCTGCTTCGGCAATGCTTTGGACAATCACACAAAAGGTGCTCCAAAATATCTACCGCTCCCGGAAGGTTACAGTTGCGGCACGAGCTATTATGGTTCAGACCCATCCGTGCAAATGGTCCAATGCCCAGATACTAAACTAAAAATATCTCTTTCAGTCAGCCTTAGAAGGTTTGAAGATCGTGTTTCGTTGTAGGACACTCTTCAGCACTGCTAAGGTTTAGAGTCTAGTCGCGGAGTTCTGCCTGTACACCGACCATCGACTGAATGTGCATCCTTGGCAGAGCCCAATCAAATCAGATTTCGGATAGAAGAAAGGAGTTTTCTTTTTATTAGTTTGACATGTCCTTAAGCAATGACAGATGCTGGACCTACAAATAAGTCTAAATCGCTGGTATTGACTTCGCCTGCATAGGCCTGTACTGACTCGGTGTTGACTATAGGTGCTGAGAGAGAAAAATCGCTTCCCAGCAATGATAGTTCTGTCTTTATCTCACACACGGTGATGAATACTTGTGAAGGAAAAAACCAGCAACATCTAAGATTGAAGTTTGTTGATTTCAGCTTTTTGACCAAATGGGGCGCTAGTTCAAGAGTTTGTTCAAGGACGCATTCGGGATGTAGACCCTAATTGCTTGGACGCAGCATACGTCGCTGATGTTTCGAAAATCTCTTTCATTGGAAAGTGATCCGCTGGTACTGCCTAAAGTATATGAGCCCGGTACGGTACTTTACTTCCTTGTAGTATCTGCTCGACTATCGAGGACGCAGCTTTTCATGACGAGTGGAACCTTCTGAGTCATCTAGGTGGGTAGTGAAAGGTGAGAGGCATCATATCCATAAATAAACCATTAAGTTGCATGCAGGGGCTAGTATGATTATTCGTTACTCGTAGTAAGTTTACCGACAGCCAAAGATTTATCTCCATTTGTTTCTTGTTTACAAAATTTCTAGCAATACCAAGGGTTGTTATAATTTCGTTAAATCAAAACGTAGGTTTAAAGAATATCCATCATTATTGACATACAAACTAAGTATATTATTTAAATCAAAATACCACAAGTGTTTTATTATTATTTATGAAGCAGATATTTGTAATAAAAGTTAAAAACAGTGTAGCCCTGCTTGAGCTACATAAACATATAACACGACTTAGAAATAAAAGATTTTCTTGCGAGTAAAACGAACTTCCTTTGCAGCACAGTGTAATCACATACATTTCGTCAGTTTTGCGCTTTAAGCTGACTTTTGTATGAATCACAAAATATGTTGTTGTTGTACTTATTGTTTCTTTTTTGTGTTACCAGCTATGCAAAAGTAGGTTCATTCATTCTTCATAAGCTCTGCTCATTCAAAGAAGTTTTGCGCTTTTTAATGGCGCCATTCAAACGCATCTTCGCTCTATAGCCTGTTGCAGGCGATAAGGATAATGCGTGGCATATGTTGTATGCAACAGCAGCTTTTACAGCTCATATGAGTGCATATTACGCTTGCACATACATACATATATACCACTCTTTATACGCGTTTATTCACTATATTGGCTGGCGTTGTATACTTTTATGAAGTGTATAAAGAAAAAAGGCCAAAATTAATTAAAGCAGCATAAAAAGCGTTCATTGGTGTGAGTGTATGTGTGTTTGTATGTGTGCGTGTGATTGTCAGTTTACTTATTTGTCATGTAGCTGATTAAAATGTTACCAAACGGTAGCGTAACTAGCAATAAATGGAGTTGGTTGGTTGCCTGTTTGCTTTCGATACTCCACAAAGTGGCACATGAAGCGCTGATTAAAACAACAAAGTTGGTGATGCTTTTTCAAAAACTTAAGTGTGCAATATGACAACATTTTATTTGTCAACACAAAAGGGAAGAAAAAATGACGTGCTAGTATAATTGCAAGTTTGAACCTTTAATGTAGTATATAACTTTGGTCCGATGTTTGTAAGTATGAGAAGAAGAAGAGATAGACCCACCAATAAGTATACCGGAATGATCAGGGCAATGAGCTGAGTCGATTTAGCCATGCCCGTCTGTCTGTTTGTACGCAAACTAGCCCCTTAGTTTTTGAGATATCTTGATGAAATTTGGTATGGAGCCGCCATTTTGCATGACATTAATTATTCGTCGGAATCAGTAAGATCGCAACGCATAGCTCCCATACAATCGATAGATTCGGGAAATGGGTTTTGGGCTATAAATTTTGCTATTAAAAAGCTAGGAGCACAACATTTTGCAGGTTTTGTACAAATTATGTATGTAATGTGCGCAATGAAAATCAGCCAGATCGGACCTACATAACATATAGCTCCCATACAGTCAATTGTTCCGATAAATGGGGTTTGGGCTATGTATCTTTAAATTATCAGTTTTGCAGAGTTTTTACTAATTGTGTACTATGTTGTATTTATGAAAGGTATAAAGTCTTCGGCACAGTCGAATACAACCCTTTCCTTACTTGTTTTCATTAAAATTAAATTGGGCCCTAACGCGAAATAGTTTACTTTGGATCTGAAGAAAATTCGGATTGAATTTTCTTTCGCCCGATCAATCGTAAGTAGTAACATTGATCATGACTAAATAGTTTCAGTAACCGATTTTCGCGACCTTCAATGAAAACATGATATACAAAGCTTCTTAGAGAACTGTCTTTTTTGATGACGACCGTGGTACAAGTTTGAATTGCTACGGTTTCCGAAAACTTTTAACCAAAGGTAAGGCTGTCTGGCTGGCTGATATCATCTGATAATTGACATCATCACATTACAGGGAATGCACTAGATATTCTAAATATATAAATTTACAAAAATGGCTAGTTAAAAGTTATAAGATATAATAAGCCCTGCTCAAAAGTGTTATTTTTTTTAATATGCAGGAAAAAACCTTTCGTTTGATAGCCGTATTGGCTTACTTCATTAACTAAAAAAAAATCCTTATAGGTGACAACCCCGTAAAACCATCCTAAATGGCAACACCTAAGTAAAAATTCTTAGAATGGCGTACACTATGCACATACCAAATTTTATCCAAATCGGCGGAACTGTTTTCCAGATAGTCTGGATATACAAACATACAGATATACAAGAATAGCTCATCTTTAAATGATAAGAAAAGACTCTTTTTAAGGAGTCAGCACACTTTTTAAAAGAGGATATCAGTATTAAATCAGGGCCATATATGAATGCCTCTTTCAAGGTCTCGAAAACGTTACGCTCAATATCCTCTTTGTGTCGAGGCCAATTTATATTCTATTAAGTTGGATTCCGAGAACTCAAATCTTCTGCTAGAATCATTTTGTTTATTAATGCAATGCCGTTTGTTGTTATTTTTTCGTACCTTATCTCAAAAAAGGGATGGTATACGAGTACATCCTCGGACAGCAAGCAAAGTTTTTTAAAAATACTCCCAGCAACTTACTAGCGGATCTCGTTGCGGCTATTACGGTGACATGATTGGCCTAGGTAAAGTTGTTGTCAAACGTCACACCCAAGATTTTAGGGCGGTCGACAGTGGGTAACAAAATGACTTCGACATAGTCTCTTAACTATTGCCTCATCTTCGCATTCCACGACGTAAAGAGTGTCGCCATCCAGTTAGCCGGAGAAAGGGTCAGATTTCGCTAGGTGAAAAAGCTGCCTAACAAAAACGACTCTTTCGGCGTTCTGCCATTTTCAATGCCGGTTTGTCATAAAACCACACTTGACAAGGGATGACGGCAAATCGTTCCAACAAAAACGACTCTCTTATTATGCCTGTCCTAAAGTATGACCTGGAATCTAAGACATTGTCGAAAAAATATGTGATGGATGGAAGTTGGAAATGTTCGAGAAAAAACTGTCCGGAAGTGGAACCATAAATAAATGTAAAAGTGGAGTGTGATGTAGCAAATTAAAGCCCAAAATTTGACTAGGTCATAGTATTAATATAGCCGAAGCAGTCCGAGCTGATAAGCTGCAATGAAGAGGGCTGCGCAATCCTTATACACTTGAAGCACTTTTGTTTTTATTTTGCCCTCAAATATAGGCACAGATACAAATTTGCACTTAGAATACAAAAAAAAATTTTCAAAGCGCTCCCATATGCCCTCACATATAAATAAAATTCATATGAAGGTGCTCGAGTTTATTATGAAAGTGTGAAGCTCAGGCACTTCCATATGAAATAAAAATTGACACAAACAAATTGACAATGACAATTTTTTTTTTAAAATATTGAGGCACTGAGAAAATGTATATTCGGAATTGAATGTACTCGAATTTAATTGAACAAAAAAGTAAAAACATATGCGAGCGTAATTTTGAAGAATTTTGATGCATAAAACCATTTTCCAAGGATTATAAGAAACACAAAAAGGTCTAAATGAACATAAAATGATTCAAAAAACCATTAAAATAAAACCAAGGTTGGTTCAAAACGGTCCGAAACATAGATTTATGCAACCGTAACTAGTGCAGCTGGGTATAAAAATTAACTTCTGGTCTCAGAAAAGTCTTAAGATCTAATATCTTAATATTTAAAGGACTATTCCCTGATATACCAAATAAAATATCACCTTATTTCAATAGATAGCGTTTAGATGGAGACAGAATGAAATTTGGTATACTAATTTCAGTTACCATGGGAAATTTTGTTACCGAAAATGTGTAGAATCGAAAAGTAACCACGCTTAATTTTTATATTCGTGCGAAATATTTTATTAAAATCTCTGATAGTTCTGAATTTAACTTGCAAATGGTCCTTTTAACAGCTTTAACTGAAACCATAAGCGGTATAAATTTGTTTGAAATTTTGTTTGTTACCGATGCTATCTTCACGGGAATGCCCGTACACCTGCTTTTGTTATAGTGGTCGAAATTGCGCTGCTTCAGTTACATAGCTAAAATTAGCTTAAAGAATCTCCGTGCAATCCATCAACTTTACGTAACCTATCATGGCCTGAACTGATCCTGTTTGGAACCCGACTCGTTATTTAAAAAAGTTTTTTTTTTTTTTGCGATACCTCCAAAAGATTTTCGAATTTTTTTTTTGTGCTTACTCAATTTCATAAAGAAAATCGCAGTGTACACATATTTTTGTACATGTTTTAAGATTTACCCTTCCATATTAAATAATTTCAGCACCACTGGCAATGAAAGTTGATGATGGGGGATTTTTTTATTCCCTCTAACTTATTATTTTCTCACCATCTTTCTTCCTGATATAATGACAAATGCTACAAAAAATTTAGTTATAAAAAAACAAATTATAACTAAAATTTTCGGATAATTATCGGTGAGTTTCCATCAAAACTTTGACACTTTCGAGTGAAAGTTCATGTCAATGATGAGTTTGATGTGAAAAATGCCCGCCCAAAAGCTAACCCAACAAGCAAAGTAAACGTAGGGTAAATTCTTATACAGCTTACGATAGCAGACAGTAAGTTTTTAAAATGCTTATTTTTCATTTACAAAACGTGTGAAAGAATGGTTTATATAATGGCGGCCGCCGTGGTGAACCGGTAGTGCTGCTGGCCCACCATACCGAAGGTGCCAGGTGAGGCCACAGGTAACATCAAAAATGTTAAGAACAAGTTTTTCAAACACGAGTGCGGCAGTGGTCTGCAACCCTCCGAGTGCATTTCTGTCACGAAAAAGCTCCTCAGTAAAAATTCATCTGTATTTGCAGATGCTGTTCGGTGTCGGCATAATTGTTTTATGGTCTCCCTAATTTGTAGGAGAAATTAGAAACAGCACACACCAACTTTGTACAGAAGGTCGCCCTTAATCTCCTCATAGGAATATCGCGCCAAGTATTTATTTTCATTTATTTATTTTTTTAAGTGCTATATAATCGAAATGGCAAGTGCATTCTAAACTTTAGAGTGTAAACATATAAAACCAATTTTCAAAGAAAACTGTTATAAATATTTTTTTTTTAAACTTGATTTAAACGACTATTTATGCTATAAATCAGTTATTCTAGATCAGTTCCAGCAAATTGCGGAGAAGGTTTAGATGTAGTTTTGAATTCTGCTCCAAACGTTTATGAAAGCATGTTTCAAGCTGAAAAAAGCTTCAAAAAAGATATTTCCTTGGATTTTTTGTAAACATTTGAGTTTTGGGTGCAAACTAAAATGATCTGATCTGAAATAGTTTACTTTAAATAAGTAACCTCAATTTTTATTCTTTAAAACATGGTATAGGTACAAAAAGGTAGTTCCACATCTTATATTTCCCCGCCATTTGACATGAACTGAGTTCGTGACATTTTCTTTTGAAATGAACCAAAAACGAACTGATTTTTACTTTAAACGGAAACAATTTTGAAACTAAATAAAACAATTGATATTTCTAAATTTAGTTCATATATGTACGTGCAATACATCAAAAGGTAAGTAAAGTATTGGTCTATTTTTTGCACGCACATAAATATAGTATTTATTTACTTTAATCTATTTTTAGCAACATGAGCTATATATTTAGAAATTGCACACACCCTAGATCTACGTGTAAAGAAAGCAAAGTAAAGCTTTTGCGACTCCCGGCGGTACCGTTCATGAGGGAGAAGTGGCTAAACGCATGCATGATAAATGCAGATGAAAGAAAATAACCATCTGTATGTTCAGACCACTTTCCTGCTAAAGATTGTAAACCGAGGAACCGATGTGCTTAACTGGACCGCAAGGCAAAAAAATTAATTTACAAAGTTATGCGTGCAGAACTTTCGATGAAATCAATCAAAATTATAGTTGTGTTGATCTTTTATCTGAGAGGGGGCCTTTGGAAACCCACAGAAGAGTTCACGCAAAATTGAAAAGCTTTAAATTCTATATTTAATAATTACAATAAGTATGATTCGAACGATTCTCCTGGATATATGGAAAATATAATTTCTCGTGCTAAAAACTTTGTAAATTTAGAAGATAAAATTTTGAAAAGATTTCACTTCGGTATGACTTATAGAATACGATATTTTAACAGAAAATATAACTAAAATAAAAATGAAAATTTATGCAAGAAAATTCAAAAAAAGTACTACATTATTACTAAAAAATTTACTCTATTGTTATTATTTGACGCTTTTTCTTACGTTAAGCTATTTCCGAACGTTTTTGTTTTTGTTTACAGGTTTAAGAAAATGTCCTACATGTCTCAATCTAGCCTTCCTTGGATGAAGAACTTTTCAACGTAGTTTTTGAAAATATTTCATGATTATAAATTCATTAATATACTTATTTGTACGCTGTGACAACGCGTGTTCTTACCACACGAACCATGAAAATAAAGCTAAACATCGCGTTACAAAAGCATGAAAAGCTTTGTCTCTGCGTTAAAACCCCCTGAAAATGTTTTATTTAAGTATTAACTAAATACAAATATATATGTTGACTTGGAAGCAGAGATATACCATTTGCACCATTTACAAATTTTAACGCAGTTGTATGGATCCAATTTTGTAAGTATTTTTATTTTTCTTATATTCAAAACATTCCCTTAAATATTGGAAAAATTACCAAAAAAAAATTATTTCTGAGGTGGCAACGCTTTTTACACAACTGACAAAAGGTGCGAATGACAACCAACACAGTTTACGTTAAAGTCGAAATACCTTGATTTTCTTGTACCATGCTTTAAACCTTTATCCATCGTTTGTTTGAGCAAGCCTTTTGGAAGTTATTTTTAAAACACATTTTCAAAAATGTTAGTTGGGAATTGACCCCAACAATAAAACAACAGTCGCAATGTCAAATGATTTAGCTGGCTTTTTAATTTCTTTAGAATTCGTCATGCCACCCAACGGCCAGCAAAATTCTCCACATTTCTAAAGAAAATTTCCAGATTTTACAAAAGCATAATTGTCAGTATGAAATAAGTAAGTAAAGGAGATGGATATAATACGGATGTTGCTACAGTAAAATACGCATAAATAGCTTATGAAACATAATACCATTGTTGTTTTTGTTACTTTTGTTGCTTTTATTATTATTATATAATTCTACTAAATGTGTGTATTTTATGTTTGGGTCAGTTGACTGTTGACTGTTGTAGAAAAGCTGATGGCATCAAGAATTTAGGGGTTGGTAAGGGAAAAGCATATTTGTCCTTTTGTGAAAACCACTGGACTCTTATAGATATGTATATATGTATGTATACATATATATATATATGTACTTATAAATGTTACGTATATAGTATAATTGTACATTGTATAAGCTTGTTAAATAAAAAGCTGGTTGACATGCTTACGAAACCAACAAAAAATGTGCTACTTCATAAAAGGCTTACTTCGGTTGATCGAAATACTTTTAGAAGGAGGCCCGAAATTATTGTTGATGTTATTCTGTTGTTCTTGTAATCGCTGGCAACGACCAGGTATAACTGAACCTCTTAAGGGATAGCAGTTGTATGCATCATTCCCTATACCACACCGTATTTCGATTCTCTTCTTGAACTTAGGTAAGGTAAGGTTGGAATGGCTGCCAAAAGGACACACTTAGGCTATTATCAGAAGGCACGTTGTGATACCACGTAAAAACACCGTTACACCTCCTCTTCGAACTGATTTGAAGACTTGATGAAGGCCATAAAGTACTTGATGTCATACTTCTCAATTTGACGAATGTTGTCCAGGAAGGGAACTCCCAGGCAGCACCGTCTGGGGCGCTAAGTGCGGGTCAGTTGCAGATGAAGTGTTCTACCGTTTCTTCCTCTTTGTCGTCTTTGCAGCTCCTACAGCAACGACGATAGGGGACACCTAGCCTCTCGCGGCGATACGCGCTCAATAAGAGAATGCCCAGTTAATATTCCTACTAACTTGGAAATATCGGCCCTTCTTATGGTGTAGATTTGTGGAGATCTCTTGGGATCCGTTTTTGGCCAGGTTTGCTTGGCTATCCTGCACCCTGGAGTTTGTTGCCACCCTCTCCGCGTTCCTACCAGTAAGGCAATACCCAATTGTAATCCTATTTACTTCGAAATATCAGAGCTTCTTAGGATGTAAACTTGTCGAGATCTCTTTGGATCCCTTTTTGCCCAGGTTTGCTTGGATATCCGACACGCTGGGGCTTGTTGCCTTCTTTCGTTAGCTTGTTGGTAGGTATATTCGTTTAGCAGAAACCTGCATGTAGCAAAGGGTATAACCCAGCGTTCTTTGTTAGGAAGAACCTGCATGGTAGTGCCCTGCCTAACAACCCTACAGTTACCCTCAATTCCCCTGTGACCCGGGACCCACATGAGGTGCACACAATTCTGCTTGGCCATCTCTTGAAGAGAGAGTTTAGCGTTAGTTCAGAATTGAAGGAGTCAGAGCGAAGTGATTTAATGGCGGCTTGGCTATCACTGAAAATAAAGATTTTCATTGATTGCTGAGACCTCAGCCTGGAAGACACTACAATGATCAAGTAGTCTGAGAGAGTTCTAGGTGGCAATTCCTTGAAAATACTCCTCTTCCGAGCCTTCCGTTTCATTTAGAGCCGTCGGTGTATATGGATATGCTGCCTTCTGCACCGTAACACCGATCCGACTCGACCGAATCGTCCCTACTAGGGATATTTACCGTGAAGTCACACTCCGAAACTGTAGTAGTTGAACTAATTGGGACAAATTTGATGGACCCATTGATTATTTTCTGCTGGGCTCCATCCATAAAGTCAAATAAAAATGCGTCCATAATATTTGCTTAGCACTACTATCTTTTTCTTACTGCTACTAACAACCAAAGTACAAAGTCGCAAGTTAAGGCGCTCAGCAGTAAGTTTATGTTACAACATAGTAAAATAAACTGATAAGGGAGTGATCATATGCTGACTTTTAGTGTCTGGCCGAGCACAAGCTTAATCATCTTAAAGTGTTTCTCCGTATCTGGACAATTCTGGCACTGGTTATGTATCAGGATTTACTCATTACGTCATGTTCGCTGACATTACTGCCATCTCGCTTCCTCCTGCTCGCTAGCTACGCATGCTAGCTACGCATGCATTAGTGTAGCTATCTCTAGTTGTGCTAGTAAGTGTAAGACTGTTATCGTCTTTAGGTCAGAAATCTGGTGTAAAAGATAGATTCCACATGTCTCGTGCAATTTAATACTTTGTGAATTTTTCATTGCCGTAAGTTTTGTAAAATCAGCTGAATGGGTCTTCTTTCAAAACTACGGTATTTGAAATAAATCTTTACTGTTTATCAAGTCATACAAAAATAAACAAAGCCAATCAAATCCAGAAGAATGAAGGAAGTGCTGACACTAGGCATCAAACTAGGCCTGTTGCAGGATACAACAAAAATCCACTTGAAGTTTCGACAGCATATCCCTTGGTCTTGGTAACTAAGTGACCAACCCCGAAATGATAAGATCTGGTAATATTATATAATTCAGCCGTTTTATACACAGATGCATCGGCTAGCTCTTAAAATCATCCATACAGAGTGGACAAACTGCTTTGTAGAATCGAAGAAAAACTTTCCTATAGATACGCCGCGGTCTGAACACTGTAATGGGATAAACTCTTAGAACAGACCGTGCCAATATCAAACCCAGTATGATCCAACCCTATTGAAATTTGTAATTCATTTTGACAATCCTTGACATAGACACGCTTGTTGAGTAAAAGTACTGTTACAACAGCAACATATCTAAAGACATTCTTTAATTCTCCTACAAAATTGCGTGCCCTGTATTTCTTACTCCTCCACATAGCATTTGGTAAGGCTGATGAATTTTGATTGGGAATATTTTCATAGTTTTGTCTTGAAATTTTTTTTTTCTCAATCACATCTGATATGGACTGGTTTGGGATTTGGAGCAGCTAGCATTAATATGGTTTTTTAGAATTTAGCCTCGTAAGAATAGATGTACGTGAAGCCATACTTTTAATCCGATATCGTGTCCGCACTGCTAGCCTATGTAAAATAGGGCACACCTAAGTCATTGGTTGGCTTATAGTTAAGTTACTTAAAGCATTACTGCTCATGCCATATATTTTATAATCGCTTACACAATTTTTTTGGGTGACACGTGTAAATATGTATGTTTCTGTGCCTGCTCATCCATGTTGGGGTGGTATAAGTAGTGCTTACTTTTGAACTGGGCCTTTGTTTGGGTCAGCGATAACATATTTTCTTCTTGAATATTTTATTGGTATTGTTGTTATTTTTTTTGGTTGTTGACGATAATGATGTGAATTTAATTTTGTATGTAGAAATGTGATTTATGGCGGGGAAAAATTCGTTATTATTCTATTGTTTGTGTCACAATTTAGCTTTAAAGAGATATAAGAAATTACAATGGATAAATTCACTTGCGGATCTGGTGCTTTTTTACAACGATTATTAACATGTTAATAGAAGCTTCCGCTACTTGCTGTTGCTGCTGAAACAGTACTTTATCCTGCCTAATCAGCATTTCCACACTGTCATCGAGTTTCTTTAAGCGGATGTTTTTTAAGAGAATTGATTAGATATTAATTGAATAAGCATGTCTGGGTTTAATCTGTAGAACAAAACCTATCACAGTATTCACATCGATGTTGAGCCAGAGTGTCTATTAAGGTCTCGTTCACCCTAAGCTAGAGGTGGTGGCTCGACATTGACTACCGGGGTTCTGCTTGACAAGCCTACTATCCCATACTTATTTTTATGGCTGCCGTCACACGGCTCCTACTATGGCCGTACTTATTACCGGATCTCCGAATTAAGTTGCATGTTTCGAAAAGTTGTACTCTGATTGTCCGTAAGATCTCAGCAGTAACTGCCCGTAAAGCATTTTATTACAATCTTTTACACTGCACACTTGTACTTCACAGCGTAGAGGCTTTCTTGATCTCATTAGGAAAGACCTATTAGGAGTTGTAAGACCGGTGTTATAGGAGCCCTACACAATGTAGTCAGCACAAGGCCGAATCAGTTGGTATTAGTTGAAGGGTGGATGGAAGTGAGATCAGTATCAGCTTCTAATTCGCAACAGCTAGAAAGCGACAGCAGTTGAGCACCGATAGATGGAAGAAACACGGAACGTAGCCGTAATCGGCGAGCGACATACACCGAACGGTATCAGGATAATGCTAGTGCTGAAAAGACATGCACAGCCAATAACTCACCTACGATGACTGAAATTCAGCAATCGCAACTTTTAAATCTAACAAATCATGATATGACGAATGATTATAGCGCATGTTTTGTTGATTTATTTTATCAAGTGTAATGCGATTGTCTGGTGAGCACCTAATCTTCTTTGATTTTCAAGTAAAGTAACAGTGGGGGTCGTACCATTGCAACGCTACGTTAAAAGGACTTCAACGTCTTCGCTACTGAGAAAAGTTGTGACATCGGTTTCCTGCTTTCGTATTTTGGAAATTAAAGTGCTGGTATCTACATCCTTCTCTGTCAAGGTGGCTAAACATCAACAAGCATATTCAGCCAGCTCAAATGGATTTTGAAGCTTTGCCTTTGTGGTTTATACTTAGGATTTTTGATGATCTTCGTAACGGCTATATATTCGTCTGGTCTTTGTTTCATACATCGGGTAGCATTTGTATATTATAAATGTGAATGTTTCTTCCTAAGAAAAGATGCTCTTGCCTCATGAAAAATTTCTAAAGTTCAAAAATATTTCTCAATACTGTGATGTTCTATTTAGTCGTGAATATGTGAATCATATTGTGATTAAAATGTTGTTATATAAATGATGAAAACTTGTCCATTCTAAGTGTGCTACAGTTATGAAACGCATTGTACTTTAGTTCAGCCAATGACAGATTTTCTCTGCGTTGTTTTTTCCTCTGTTTACTTTGTATGAGTTGCATGAAATATTATCAACAAATCCACCAATGTGGTTTTAGTTTGTTAAAAGTTTCTGGTTGTTTTTTAATTTGTTTCTTTTTTCTAATTTTGAATATTTTAATAAATAATGATATTATACTTACATTGATATCTATCACTTTTCACATAATATTAAAATAATATTATCTGATTGGTTTTTTCATTTAACTTTTTCATAAATTAATTGCCAAATTGTTACAAAATTTTTTTAACTACCTTTTTAACTCAGTGTCTCATTATCCAACTTTATTGTTTTGATGCATGTTAGTTTGTCATTTTAAAAAGAAAAAAAATGTTGAAATAAAAACATCTGTTTAAAATTGACATTTAGTAGTAAGGAAATCTACATTTGGGTAAAACGAAACATTGTTTACCGACGTTGGAATTTGTCGTAAATAATTATAATGGGAGCGATTGTTGTTGTTGTTGTTCGTAACGGCAAAACACTCCTCAAAGGTTTTGGGGAAGAGGTCTGACTACGTACAAAAAAAAAAAAATTTAAAAACTCCGCAACTAGAATTAAAAATAATGTTGGGAGGGCCTATTGAAATTTCTTTCTAAGTCTTACAAAACTAGACAAAATCTTTTTTTAATTTTGTTATTTGACATACGATTTTTAAAATTGATATGCCAAAATTTTAATCTTGAGAATATCTATAGTTCCTGCTAATGCCCTCGTTTGCCAGCAACTCTAAAGAACTTTCCTTTCGTGAAGCTAAAATTATACTTAAGCAACGTACAACTTGGTTAGCTGACGAAAGTATGTGAAAGAGACTTTCGCTCTGTTTATACACTAGAAAACCTCATGGTATCTCTCCTTATGTATAAATCTGAGTTTTCGACCCGGTCAAAAGAGATGATGTGACCCTTAAAGTATTCGAGAAAAAAGTTATCCGACAGAATTTAATTATGAGCTGTAAGACCTTTAAGCAGATGTGGGCGTTTGCAGCGAATTAAGTCCCAACGGCTGCGCTGACAAGGTCATTTAATATGAAAGAATAGATACGTTCCGGTCCAGAAAGGTTTTCAGCAGATTAATGTATAAGCCCTGGGTCTTTCCATATCAGCGTTAGCTGTTTACGCGACATCGGTGGCCACACGTCCCAATCCCAAAAACCTAATATTCATTATATACATATTTCCTGAATTGTACATAGAATAATACTCATCATATAAATATTTGTCATGAATTGTATATAATATCATTATAACGCATGGATTACATTATATTTTATGATTATTACATGATATTTACTCATCACAACTTATGAATTCACCTTTAGATTTAAGTGTTAAAATTGGAACGATTTGGGACGTGTGGCAACCACGCGTAAATCACCCCACACCAATTCGCCGCACAGCTGACAGCTGGTCGGCCATCATATCATATTATTACATTATATTATCGTGGTTATTGGTTCTTGGGTTTTTTTTACACCGGCCCCTTTTTTTATAGATTTAAAAAACGGGAAATAAAAATTGTCCAATTAATACAAAAAGGTGTAATTTATAATAACACACCAAGACTTTATATATCCGAGGAAGTTATCGAACGTCGCGCAGACCGTAAATTATAATAAAATCCACGCAAATAAAGTGTCAAATTAGTGCTATTAGTTTCCACGTATATGTCTATACCCTTTTAATGCGAATTGTTTCTAACTTTAATATACATTCATCCAACGCTAAACAAATAAAATTGTGAATATTTATACAAGAAACATAGCCGTGTGTAGTGCGATTTTCATTTTTTATTGGATTTCCAGTTGTATATCGTACAACAACATATAAACCACCATCTACGCCATAAGCAGTGTGTGCACATCAAAAGAAGGACTTGCCACGACGACCCAATTTGGAGCAAGCACTGCGCAATCTTAACGCTGAACTTTGAACTCGAAGAAATACTAACTTGTGGATCAAAGGATCAGGAGCGCCCATCACCAACCCCAAGCCCAAGGCTCCCCAAGCAACCGTGAGTACTACCCACATTAACTAATGGTCCTTCTTCGCCATTGAAGAAACCAGCCCCTGCCCATATAATATATAATATATAAAATTATAATCCCCAAATTTCCTTGTCGGCTCCCGCCAAAAAAAATTAATTGTCCAGCCAAAAGTGTCAAGAAATTCAAAGGCAAATCCCCTAAAGTGAAATTTTACATACATATATGTAAATATTCTCACAAACCTAAAACATTGCCCTTTATAAACCTGTGTCCCTTGCGGTATAACTTGGACATATATACATACGTTTATATTATTGGCGACAACCCAGCAGTAAATTGACACGTGCATACCAAAGTTGCGATACCCAGTAGAAAAAAAATCTCGTCCGGTCAAACTAGTCCCAGACTACTCCCTTTTGGACCATAGAAAAAAAAAACTCCCTTTTATCACTTCCTTTCAAAAAAAAGCAGCGGTAGCTAACAACTAGCCCGAAACTAATCCATTTGACCAATCTCTTGTGAATATAATTAGCGGCAGCTAAAAAATTTCCCAAAATTCCAAAAATTAAATTAAGCAAGTCCCTATTTAGAATGACTACCGTGGCTGAAAATAAGTTTATATCCGAAACCGATAATTTTACGGATTACTGTACTCGGTTCCGCTCAACCCCTATACAAGATAATACCGAGGCAGCCCTAAAATTGAAAGACAAGAATATCGATATATTTTGGTCTAGAGTACAGAGCGCCTACGACTTGGTAGTAGAAACCGACGACCAGGACCTCCCCGACGACTTCAAGTCCGCCGCTTTGGGTAAATACCGAGCCTGCCTCATAGCTTATGAGGACACTAAAGCACAAATAGGCGACCAACTCCAACTCAAGGAATTGAGTAATCCCGCGCCTCCTGTGCAAACCCAACCCCCCTCAGAGTCCTCCCATATGAACCTGAAAGTCCCCCCATGTGATACAGAAGTATTTTATGGAGGGTATGATCAATGGCCGTCTTTCCGTGACATGTTCACGGCGGTGTATATCAACCACTCCAAACTCTCAAGTGCCCAAAAACTGTATCACCTCAGACAGAAGACTAAAGGTAAGGCAGGCCAAATAGTGGAACAATTCCCTCTAAGTGACGACAACTTTGCCCTAGCATGGGAAGCCCTCAAGTCACGTTATGAAAACAAAAGAGTCCTGGTCGATAATCAAATCCGAGTCCTCATGAATCTAAAACCGATTCAATCGGAGAATAGTGAGGATATTCAAAAATTACAATCCTCTGTAAACAACGCTCTCCAAATCTTAGCGACACAACAAGTCGAGACCTCTAGTTGGGATCCCATATTAATATATCTGGTAACCTCAAAGCTTCCAGAAAATACAGTTGCCCTGTGGGAGCAATCATTAAGCTCTAGAAGAGACCTTCCGAACTGGTCCCAAATGAACCAGTTTCTGACTACTCGCTACGAGATAGTGGAAAGGGTGGATCAATGGCGCCCGGCCAAACCCCGATACAATCCACCCTCCACAAACTTCTCAAGGCCTCTCCCCAGTCAGAACAACCCCCAGTTCAGGCAGTCTCAACCCCAAAACCACAGCAACAAACCTCCGACACATACAAAATCCCACGCTACAGAACAGCAGCGATTTTATAACTGTAAATTATGCAGACAGTCCACTCATACCCTACAAAGCTGTTTGCGGTATAAAAAGTTGCCAATCCCAGAACGCAGAAAATTCGTAAGAGACAATAATATCTGCGAGAATTGTTTAGCCCAAACCCATCTCTCAAAAGACTGCCAAAGCACGAGAACGTGCATGCACTGCCAAGGCCGGCATAACACCACCCTTCACGACACAGCAAACCCCAGTACCAGTTCCGGAATTCAAAGGACCAGATCCCAGGTAGCAACGATAGGAGCCAGCACTCCAAGGCTTCAGGACGTCAGCCAAGCGGTACCCCAGGAAGGAGATCCCTCTGCACCCAACGCATCCCAAGTACAATCATTCCATGCTGAAAATGATAGCAAAATTATACTCCCTACAGCAATTGTCTTGGTAGAACATAGAGGGGACCTATTCAAGCTTCGAGCCTTAGTTGACCAAGGCTCCGAAAGAAGCTTCATATCCGCCAAAGCTCAGACGAGACTCGGGCTTCCCTATACCCACTCCCTGTTTGAAATATCGGGTATGGGAGGCGGAGTGGTACAGACCTCTAATAAGCTGTGCTCGTTGACCCTCGTCTCAAATGACAAAAAAGTGAAGATAAACGCCCAGGCAATAGTGCTACCCCGGTTAACTAGGCAACTCCCAACCCTCAGGCTAAATGAGAACCAAATGCGCAAATGGTCCCATCTCAAACTAGCGGACCAAAACACTCAGAACCCATCCCAAATCGATCTGGTATTGGGCAGTGATCTAATCCCAAAAATAATGCTGAATGGCATCGAAAAGATCTCACCCAGCCTGCTAGCCCAAAATACAATATTTGGATGGATCATAAGCGGCCAAACTCCCGAAAAGGTTGGAGCCCATTCCTCCCAAGTGTGGGAAATCTCAAACTTTCAGCTGAATGAACAGCTTAGACAGTTCTGGGAAATCGAGGAGATACCCAGAACCCGAGTGGAAACCCCCGAAGATCAAATGTGCGAAGAGTTTTATAAAAGCACAACCACTCGAATGGATGACGGTCGATACATGGTTCGGCTTCCTTTTAAACCATCATTCCCGAACGATATCGACCTAGGCCAATCTCGTACTGCTGCCCTACGACAGTTCCATGGCATGGAACGCTCTCTCTCAAAAAAGGGCGAGCTCAAACAGCAGTACGACCAGGTACTCGAAGAATACCTGTCCCTAGGCCACATGGAAGAATGCAGTCCCAATGAGATGGAATCTCGAGGAAAATACTGCTCTTTCTATCTCCCTCACCATGCAGTCGTAAGGCCAGACAAAAAGACAACAAAAGTCAGAGTTGTGTTCAATGCTTCTAAGAAGACAGGGTCCGGTCACTCCCTTAATGATGTTCTATGTACCGGCCCAACCCTCCAACCCGATCTCCGACTTATGTTGCTCAAGTGGCGGACATATAAATATGTGTTTAATGGCGATGTTGAGAAAATGTACCGCCAGATTCTCTTACACCCCGATGACCAAGACTACCAACGGATAATATTCCGAACTCCCGAAACCAGTCCAATAAAGGACTTCAAATTGAAAACGGTCACCTTTGGGGTGAACTGCGCTCCCTTCCTGGCTATTCGCACTCTACACGAGCTGTCGAAAGACATAGCCGACTCCCATCCCCGCGCAGCCCCAATACTAAAGTCCGAGACGTATGTAGACGACATTTTATCCGGCAGCCATGATCTCCCATCAGCCGAGCAATCCCTAAACGAGACTATTAATGCTCTCAAATCAGCCGGCTTCCCCTTGAAAAAGATCACGGCAAACCATCCGGAAATACTCAGGAAAATTCCCAAGGCGGACTTACTTGAAACCGACTTCCTCGAATTCGAGAAAAGTAGTACCGCCAAAACCCTTGGAATTCAATGGAATGCGCTCTCGGACACATTCTCATATACTGTGGACTCAGATCCAGCCTCAACGGCAGCCACCAAGCGGCAGATACTCTCCTCTATTGCGAAACTTTTCGACCCCGCAGGGTGGCTGACGCCAGTCATGATACAGGCAAAAATCCTAATGCAAGAATTGTGGTTGGACGGAACTGATTGGGATGAACGGGTCAAACCGATACGGCTCATAAAATGGACGCAATTCTCAACAAATCTGCAGTCAATCGCAGAGATACAAATCCCCCGATGGATTAATTTCGCCCCGGCCCACATAGTCGAGCTCCATGGCTTCTGCGACGCCTCGGAAAAGGCTTATTGCGCAACCCTTTATGTGCGAACTACTGTCGGCACCCAAGTTTACTCTCACCTCCTTGTGTCCAAAGGCAAAGTGGCTCCTCTCAAAACTATAAGTCTGCCACGCCTGGAACTATGCGGAGCTCTCCTATTAGCCAAATTAATCGCGGTAGTTCAACCCCATCTCGGCCTCACTCGAAGAAAGTTGACTATGTGGTCTGACTCTGAAATCGTGTTAGCCTGGCTCGAAAAGCCACCTCACTCATGGAAGACCTATGTCTCCAATCGAACCGCCCAGATTATAGACCTCGTAGGTAATGTCCCGTGGCGGCACGTACGAAGCAAAGATAACCCCGCGGATCTGGGAACCCGAGGTTGTACGCCAGGCGATCTCGCCAAGTCTGCCCTCTGGTGGAATGGTCCAGAGTGGCTTTCACAACACCCCGAAGCCTGGCCCCAACCAACAGGTCGCAACGTCGCCCCCCCAGAGGCACGTAAAATAGAAGCCCTCCATGTTACGGAAAAGAGTGAGGATCTCTTAGATCGATTCTCTTCCTACCCTCGTGCTTTACGTGTCATAGCGTATGTTCTCAAGTTTGTACGTCGGCTAAAAGACGCGGTGAACGGTATTAATGACCCCACCGAACCCTCTCTAACTCATGCCGATCTCAAAAGATCGAAACATCGTCTCATCATAATGGCCCAAACTCGATACTTCGCTCCTGAAAAATCATGTCTGGAGGACTCAAAACCAATCTCGAAACGAAGCTCCCTACTCGTACTCAATCCCTTCCTAGACAAGAGTGGAGTCCTACGAGTAAATGGCCGATTAGCCCACGCAACCCTCACTTACAATGAGCGCCATCCCATTATCCTACCCGAAAAGTCGCGCCTCTGTACTCTATATATGCGATTCCTTCACGAAATGCTCCTACATGCGGAGGCTCGTCTCATGCAACAAATGTTAAGGCAAGAATTCTACATTGCCCGTCTCAAACCCCTTATCAAAAGGTGCATTTTCCAGTGCAAAGTCTGCATCACTCACAAACAACAAACGCGATCCCAAATAATGGCGGCCTTGCCCCCCGAGAGATGTGGATTCGCGCCCCCCTTCACCACGACTGGTGTAGATTTCGCTGGCCCCTTCCAACTTAAAGCATCCATGCTCCGATCCCATACCCTCGTAAAGGGCTATGTGGCCGTCTTTGTCTGTTTTACCACCAAAGCGGTCCACCTGGAATTATGCTCAGACCTCACCAGCAAGGCTTTTCTTGCCGCCTTCGCCCGATTTGTAGGACGCCGAGGATACCCGAATCAGATGATGAGCGACAACGGCAAAACATTCATCGGCGCCAAGCGTGCTACCGAACTGGAATTCGTAACGTTCCTGAAAGAAGTATCGACGGATATCGTACAGAAGTACGCTCCCCAAGGAATCAATTGGAAGTTCATACCCCCCGGAGCACCTAACATGGGCGGATTATGGGAATCCGCTGTCAAAAGCTTTAAAACACACTTTAAAAAGGTCGCCGGAACCCACAGCTTTACCTTCGAGGAGTTCTCGACTTTATTAATTCGGATAGAGGCCGTACTTAACTCTCGTCCCATCTCCCAGCTTTCTCAGGACCCGAATGACCTCACCGCCCTCACGCCAGGTCACTTTCTCCGAGGAGCACCAATGCTCTCGCTTCCCGAACCGAACCACGAAAATCTCTCTATGATAAACAGGTGGGAACGACTGAAAGTTTTACATCATCAGTTCAGCAAACGCTGGAAAACTGACTACCTCACCGATCTTCAAAAGCGTTACCGTTGGAAAAATGCTCAAACTCCCCCGAAAATTGGCGACCTAGTCATCATTAAAGAAGACAACTTACCTCCCACCGAGTGGCGACTAGGTCGATTAGAAAGCCTACACCCAGGACGAGACGGACACATTCGTGTCGTAGACGTCCGCACCCAGAACGGAATTCTCACAAGACCTCTCACGAAACTGTGCTTTCTACCGTCGTCTGAGAGTGACGAGGGCCCTCAGTGCCCACTCCCAGCTCCCTAACTTAATACAGTCCATAATGCTCGTGCTATCGTAAACTCCCAGACAACAACTTAAGCATTCCCAAAACTTATGCTTACTCCCAAGCGTATAACTAATATCCACATATATTACTCTCTCTTTTCAACAGATGGATCGTCAACGCCCTCCGGTCCCAACACCACGCCGCTCATTGGCATCGCAAGTGACCCTGCCCGCAGCCCGTCCGCGCCGTAGCGAACCCGTACCGGATTACCGGAAATGTAAATTGTGCATGCGTCATCACGCGCTGCTGATGTGCCCTGTGTTCACGGCCATGCAGCCGCAACAACGCTTCTTGGTCGCTAGGGCACATCAGTATTGCACCAACTGCTTAGCGCTGTCCCATCGCACCAACCAGTGCACCTCCACAGAAAGCTGCCGGGTCTGCGGGCAGCATCACCACACATTCCTTCATCGGGACACCGGAGGTCGCCAACCCGCGTATGTCGCACCACCTGTGGCGGAGGTACCTCTCCCACAACGCCGCCAGGAGCCGCGCCGCCAAACAGCAACTCATCGTCGTCGCCCTCAACAGCAGCCTCCACGGTCTCCTGGTCGCGCTCCCATCGCACGCCAACCAGCACGACCAACCAGCGTCGGCGATCGCACCATCCGGTGCACCGCAACCGGTTTACGCACAGCCACGTATAAAAATAAGGTGGGGCGGATCCTTATTCAGGAAGCAGTTCGGGCCTTGCAGGAGTTGCAGCATACACTAGGCGCTTAGTACGCCTAGGGGAGGCAGAATGTTTACGCGACATCGGTGGCCACACGTCCCAATCCCAAAAACCTAATATTCATTATATACATATTTCCTGAATTGTACATAGAATAATACTCATCATATAAATATTTGTCATGAATTGTATATAATATCATTATAACGCATGGATTACATTATATTTTATGATTATTACATGATACATGGGTAGTACTCACGGTTGCTTGGGGAGCCTTGGGCTTGGGGTTGGTGATGGGCGCTCCTGATCCTTTGATCCACAAGTTAGTATTTCTTCGAGTTCAAAGTTCAGCGTTAAGATTGCGCAGTGCTTGCTCCAAATTGGGTCGTCGTGGCAAGTCCTTCTTTTGATGTGCACACACTGCTTATGGCGTAGATGGTGGTTTATATGTTGTTGTACGATATACAACTGGAAATCCAATAAAAAATGAAAATCGCACTACACACGGCTATGTTTCTTGTATAAATATTCACAATTTTATTTGTTTAGCGTTGGATGAATGTATATTAAAGTTAGAAACAATTCGCATTAAAAGGGTATAGACATATACGTGGAAACTAATAGCACTAATTTGACACTTTATTTGCGTGGATTTTATTATAATTTACGGTCTGCGCGACGTTCGATAACTTCCTCGGATATATAAAGTCTTGGTGTGTTATTATAAATTACACCTTTTTGTATTAATTGGACAATTTTTATTTCCCGTTTTTTAAATCTATAAAAAAAGGGGCCGGTGTAAAAAAAACCCAAGAACCAATAACCACGATAATATAATGTAATAATATGATATGATGGCCGACCAGCTGTCAGCTGTGCGGCGAATTGGTGTGGGGTGATTTACGCGTGGTTGCCACACGTCCCAAATCGTTCCAATTTTAACACTTAAATCTAAAGGTGAATTCATAAGTTGTGATGAGTAACCCATTTAGATTTCCAAGGAAATTTTTTCGGGATATTCCTCTCAAATAGTTATGCAAATTTCACGTTTTGTTTCTTGTTTTGTAAAGTTTATTTTTTCAATGTTTCGAATACTGCTGCGTACAAAAAAAAATGTTTCCACTTTCAAAGGGGCTATATAGAAATTTAAAAAATATTTTGAAAAAAAAAAATATTTTAATTTCTAATTTTAGAAAATTTTTTATTTTTTAAAATCGTAAAAGTTTAAGTTTGCCACTAAATTTTGGACTGACAATTTTTTGTATTATAACTCGAAATATATAGGTTTGTTTTTTTGTTTTTGCAAAAATGTGAATTTTTAATTTTGGCCAAAAAATTGTTTTTAATTTTTCTAACATTTTATTCGAATTCCATTAATTAAACACAAAATTAATGAATTTTGATCACCGAAAAATTTTCTCGTGTTAGTGGAATGCAAAAACCAAAATATATTAAGAAATTTGCTTATTTGTTTTTTTACAGTCGTTTCCAGTATATTAAAACAATTAACTTTACAAAACACGAAAAAAGTGAAATTTCAAATTTATTAAAAAAAAATTAAAAAGTCTTTTTGTTTTTTTCGTTTTATTATGAAACTATACTCCCCACCAAATTTCACCCAAATCGGAATGGAACGATTCCAAATATCTGAAGATTTGACTTGGAAAGACTCCCCCAACCCAGTGGTTTCGGCCTCCCTTTGAGTTTTTTTTTTAGTTGTCGTCAGTTACCGTTAATAAGGGATGCCTGTCGAGATTGTGCATCTTTCATAGGCATTTACTTTCCTTGAGACAATAGATTTTGACTCATTTATCTATAATCAGCATAAAGTGGTATTCTAAAGGTCGACAAAGTTCTAAAGTGTTATAGAAAATTGTTCAACGTAAAAAGAACATTAAGCTTTATGAGAGGAAATGTCGAGAAAATTACCCGGAAATTTTTGTGCAGTGCAATATGAGTCACTGCTTAAAGTGAATAAAGTTGATCTCTTAGGGTATTGCAGAAATTAAAGAGATTGCTGTCGACGTCTCATTTATGAACACATGCCATTGAACTACAAAAAGTAGCTTTGGTGAATGTAAAGAGCGAACCACTATATAAAAGGTTAAGACAAATTTGTATGCCATAATATGTATAAGTGTGTATACTTATAAATATATAGTGCATTTGTGTGCTTTACTTATTAAGGCATTAAGGATATGCATGCTGAGTAGTTGTTGCTCTAACTGGGAGCTTTACGCAGCAAAGTGAAGCACAGCTGGTGATTGCCACCAAGACGATACGTCATTCAATGCTCCTATATTGATACTGTGACTGTCGTTGACATTGATAGTTAGGACAGAATTATATGTAATGAGTCATATATTTCTGTTGATTTTAGTATATACATATATTCGTATAATAATGTATATATGTAACTCGTAAGGCAAGCGAATACGATAGAAGCGTGAATATATTGACTTATTTCTTGCCAATATATTAGATATGGGTACACTTATGACAGGAAAAGAGTATATAATATAGGAGGGGTTAGACAAAAATTCTATCAGCTTTATAAAATAAAGTTTATAAAATAAACAAAATTAAAGAAATCAATATTTAGTCAAAACTATGAGGTGACCCACTTTATTCGTCATTTAAATTATTAATTTCCAACAGAAAATTTTTTTAAGGTGTAAATTTGTAAAAAAAAAAAACCAAAAACATGCCGAAGTTGTTGAGTGTGGTTTTCTGTTAATCCTCTTTCATTCTAATGCAAAAAAAAGTTGATTTAATTTTTAATTCATTACTTATGTTAGAAAAATTTTACTGTACGAGGTGTGTTCAAAAAGTATCGCGAATTTTGAATTTTCGCTGGTTACGTATATTCGAATTTCGAATTTTTTGTGGCGTTATGTTGGTACTCATGTCTCTCACTTATGCCGACAAGCTCGGCCATTTTGAATGTTCAGTTAATTGTTGACAGCTGCTTTGCTTGCACGTGTTTTGGATCGTCTTCGATTTTTACGCGAAATTCGTACCAAAATTGTTCAATTGTGACCAAAAACAGCATCGCATGAACATTGCTAATGAGATGTTAAACTCTGCCCGCGACGACCAAAATTTGCTCCAGAGGATCATAACTGGTGACGAATCGTGGGTTTATGGTTATGACATGGAAACCCAAGCTCAATTATCTCAATGGAAGCTGCCGCACGAACCAAGACCGAAAAAAGCGCGCCAAGTTCGGTCGAATGTAAAAGTTTTGCTGAAAGTTTTCTTCGATTGCAGGGGCGTGGTGCATCATGAGTTCTTGCCACAGGGAAGAACGGTCAATAAGGAATATTACCTGCAAGTTATGCGCAATTTGCGCGAAGCAATCCGCCAGAAACGCCCGGATTTGTGGAAGAACAAAAATTGGCTTTTGCACCACGATAACGCCCCTGCTCACGCATCGTTGCTTGTGCGCGACTTTTTGGCCAAAAACAACACACTAATGATGCCGCAGCCACCGTATTCCCCAGATCTGGCCCCTGTGACCTTTTCTTGTTCCCTAAACTGAAGAGGCCCATGAAAGGACGACGTTACGCTTCTCTTGACGAGATAAAGACGGCATCGAAGGAGGAGCTGAACAAGATACAAAAAAATGATTTTTTGAAGTGCTTCGAAGATTGGAAAAACCGTTGGCACAAGTGTATAATATCTCTTGGGGATTACTTTGAAGGGGACAAAATAGATATTCATGAGTAAATAAATATTTTTTGAAAAAACACAAAATTCGCGATACTTTTTGAACACACCTCGTATAATACTTTTTATTTATAACTGCGCTATTTGATCACATACAGGGTGGCGCAAAAGTAATCCTCCTATCAGAAAATGCTATAAATTTTGCGATTGGCCCCTACAGTCAGTTCTGTTTTGACATTTGTGTAGTAAACACATGCGAAATACACGGGAATAAACAATGTTACGCTACACTGCTCCAGAACGCGGAATATTGCTGACTATTTATTTGACCAATAATCGGTCGGTGAAAAACGGTTACTGCGCAAAAGTAATCCTCCTATCAGAAAATCCTATAAATTTTGCGATTGGCCCCTAAAGTCAGTTCTGTTTTGACATTTATGTAGTAAACAAATGCGAAATACACGTTAATAAACAATGTTACGCTACACTGCTCCAGAACGCGGAATATTGCTGACTATTTATTTGACCAATAATCGGTCGGTGAAAAACGGTTACTGCGCAAAAGTAATCCTCCTATCAGAAAATGCTATAAATTTTGCGATTGGCCCCTAAAGTCAGTTCTGTTTTGACATTTGTGTAGTAAACACATGCGAAATACACGGGAATAAACAATGTTACGCTACACTGCTCCAGAACGCGGAATATTGCTGACTATTTATTTGACCAATAATCGGTCGGGGCCAAACGGTTACTGTGAATGGTGAGCGCTACAGAGCAATGATCAACGAGTTCTTTTTGCCGCAACTTGATGAATTGGGATTGGAAAACATGTGGTTCCAACAAGACGGTGCAACAGCACACACTGCACGTGCCACAACCGATATGCTGAACATCGGAAGCTTACTTTTGCGCCACCTTGTATATATTTAGAAGTGGTGAGCCGTGTAGCTCTTTTTGTTATTTTATTGTAAAAAAATTGATTGGCAAAAAAAAAATAAATAAAAAAAATTTTTTTTTTTAAAGTGTAATAATACTAGATATTTTCAGAATGGGCAAAAATTAATGTATTATAAAATTTATAATACTTTTTAAGTTTCTATTTTAATACAAAAACAAAACAAATTTTTTTTTTTGAAACCACGCCATTTGTGAAAAATATATATTTGTTTCTATTTTCATGCAAAAAAAATTTTCCCCATATATTAGATTGGCAAAAAAAAGTTTAAAACAAATTTGTTTTTAACTTATGTTGATATTAGATACTTTTCAGAATGGGGAAAGATAATGTATTATAAGATTTATAATATTTTTCTAAGTTTCTCTTTTTATTTTTGTTGTTGGTTTTATGGTTTAATTTTTACATATTTTTGTAAGTTTAACGAGCTCAATTTATCCTCTAATCAGCGGCTTTGGTGCAGACACTTGGGTTCATATCTCAGTGTCCGAGAAGGGGTCTGATGAGAAGTTGGGCACTTCGAAACATGTCATCCCATACCATCGCTGTGCATATCGTTGTAATTTTTCCTCTAATATCAATTAACAAATAAAAATAATAATAATTAACTAAGAATTATTATCAACTGGTCTTGAGCTCGTTAAACTTACAAAAAAAAAAAGTTTATATTTTTATATTATACACATTTTACTGCCATACAATAGACTGAAAAAAGAAATAAAATTTTTTTCCTGGAACTACTCCATTTGATCATACATTTATTCAAAAATAGTGGACCTTGTTGTAAAAAATTTTTTTTTTTAATTAAAATAATACTAGATATTTTTCAGAATGGGCAAAAATTAATGTATTATACAATTTATAATACTTTTTAATTTTCTATTTTAATAAAAAAAAAGCAAATTTTTGTCCTGGAACTACGCCATTTGATCATATATTTATTGAAAAGTCGTTAGCCATGTTGTGAAAAATATATATTTGTTTCTATTTTTATGTAAAGAAAATTTTACTCCCATATATTAGATTGGCAAAAAAAAGTTTAAAACGAATTTGTTTTTAACTTATGTTGATATTAGATACTTTTCATAATGGGGAAAGATAATATATTATAAGATGTATAATATTTTTTTTTAAGATTCTATTTTTATACAATACAAATTTTACTGCCATACAATAGAGTGAAAAAAGAAATACATTTTGTTTATTGGCACTACGCCATTTGATCATACATTTATTTAAAAATAGAGTGAACCTTGTTGTAAATTTTTTTTATTTTTTAATTTCTATATTTATACAGTACAAATCTTAGCTCCATACATTAGAGTGGGGGAAAAAAGCTTTTTCTAATTATATTTATTAACACTTTTTTAATTATATTGATAGTATTTTTCAGAATGATGGAAAAAATATTCTACAGAAATAATAATATTTTTTAAATTAACCCTCTGCGACTGACGTGCATTTCTTTTCACTAGACACGATTTCTATGGTTTATCTGGTATCGTCCTGTTTCAAGAACTTAATGAAACCATCGCCATTTTCAGTTCAAATATTAAGGTTTTCATTTATTGTAATACTTTTTTATTTCAAAACCCTAATTCATTTTAAATGGTATTTATTTAACTCCCCCAAATTAAGCCTAAAAAACCTATACCTTTGTAGAAAACAACAAAAAAGTATTCCAAACGAAAATTTTTTTTTTCTAGGGTTTAAATTCTTATAAAACACACTTAAGTTTATTCTTTTTCTTTTATGGCGCGATATACAACAGGTATATCATCATAAACCTCCTAAGAGATTTTTGCGCCAAGCTTCTCTTCCAATTTGTGGTGTGCCGATTGGAATTTTCCCTACAAATTGGTGGGACCTACAGTTTTTTGCCGACTCCGAACGGCATCTACAAAGGAGACGAATTTTTGCTGAGAAGCCTGTCATGGCAGAAATACACTCGGAGAGTTTGCCAAACCACTTCCGAGGGGCGACCCCGTTTTGAAAAACTTTTTTCAAATCACTTTTGATGTTACCTGTACCAGGGCTCGAACCATGGACCTTCGGTGTGGTAGGCCGGCAACACTACCTCCACACCACGGCGGCCGCCTAAAACTTAGACAAAAAAGATAAAAATTCAATGGTTGAAAAAAAATATTTTTTATGTTAAATATTAGAGTTTCACAGAGTGACTTTCTAACACTTATACTTATAAACAAAATTGATCATATTAGGGTATCTGGTAATTTTGTTATTTTTGATGGGCATATTGAGCAAGGTTTTCTGGTTATCAATTAAAACAAAACTGACCAGTTATGCGAAGTATTTAAACAATTTTACTAAAATGTTGCTAAGGATACGTTACAAAAATGTAACACAAATACTGACGTGATTGTCTCTCAGACACCTGCCTCATTACTGACGTGGTTGTCTGCCAGACACTTTTCCGCTCTCACCGAAGCGTGTGCTCGATTTGAGCCTTTTCACCACAGCAATCTACGCATGAGCATGCAATATAAAGGTAAGGAAAGCGCAGGAATGGCGGCCGCCGTGGTGTGAAGGTAGTGTTGCCGGCCTACCACACCGAAGGTCCATGGTTCGAGCCCTGGTACAGGTAACATCAAAAGTGATTTGAAAAAAAGTTTTTCAAAACGGGGTCGCCCCGCGGCAGTGGTTTGGCAAACTCTCCGAGTGTATTTCTGCCATGACAGGCTTCTCAGAAAAAATTCGTCTCCTTTGTAGATGCCGTTCGGAGTCGGCAAAAAACTGTAGGTCCCACCAATTTGTAGGGAAAAATTCAAATCGGCACACCACAAATTGGAAGAGAAGCTTGGCGCAAAAATCTCTTAGGAGGTTTATGATGATATACCTGTTGTATATCGCGCCGTAGAGATAGAGAGAAAGCGCAGGAATCGATGATTATAAAATTATGGTGCAATAGACATTTTTTTCGTTTATTAGTGTCTGTCAGACTACCATGTCAGTCGCAGAGGGTTAAATTAAATTTTATATAATACAATAGACCGGTTAAGAAAAAAAACTTTTTATTTATCTATATTGTTACTACGTTTCAGAATCGTACAATATATTTTGTATAGTAATAATAATAATACTTTTATTTCATTTACAACTTTTACCTCGATATATTAGACAGAAAACATTTTTTTTTAATAATTTTAATATTATTTACACAATTGTGTTCAAAAATTTGTTGCATACAAAAATAAATTTGGTTCATGCTTGATATTGAAGAAATCACTCAACACCCTCCCTGATAAAAACTCTGGAATTTCAGGGCAATTTTTGAACAAGTTCTAACATGCACATTACTGTGCTTAAATCGATTGATCTACAAAACGGCGTACCCAAAAATTTTAGAGAAACTGGCAAAAAAGTTGCTGATTTTGATGCCAATTTTTTAAAGTTTAATTAACTTTCCTGAACTTCGTGTAAGCTTTGAAATTTCTTTTTATTTGGTTTCTTTTATAGAATTCGCTATTTTTAAAATGAAAATTATTGAAAACACAGCTTCTTATTTCGTCGAATGATATCCAATCCAAACTCTCCGAGTGTATTTCTGCCATGACAGGCTTCTCAGCAAAAATTCGTCTCCTTTGTAGATGCCGTTCGGAGTCGGCAAAAAACTGTAGGTCCCACCAATTTGTAGGGAAAATTCAAATCGGCACACCACAAATTGGAAGAGAAGCTTGGCGCAAAAATCTCTTAGGAGGTTTATGATGATATACCTGTTGTATATCGCGCCATAGAGAGAGAGATATCCAATTTAATTTCACTACTAATCTTGTGGATACAGCTGTATATATAATCTCGCATACATATGTAAATACACTTGCCCATAAGTATATTTGTGTGTTAATGCTTCTCTGTTTCATAAAATTCAATGTCGACACATCTACCTAATTTCATTTCATGTTCTTGAGCTCATTTCATTATATCGCAGCGTTGCGACACTCACTCATCAAATCCACCGCCATACCGCCATCATTCGCATGGAAAACGTAGGCTTCCCATACTTCATGCTTTCTTTTTGAACTTATATCTCTAACTTATGAAGGAAGGGTCCTTTGGCCTGCATTGTTTTTGTCATGTCATTTTGGCCAATTTTGTCTTGTTCTTGTGGTTCTCGTTTGTTATTTTGCTTGTTTCTGTCAAGTGAACTTGTTGTTGTTTTTTCTTTACCAATGCTGTCATTGACATATTTCGCACAGTTTTTTTGTTGTCATGCTTCCTTTTCTTCTTGTTATGCATTTCCCCTTCTACTTGTTACTTATAACGATCGACGGGTGGCGCTGTCGAATTCCCTGTGTAAATTGATGTGGCTTTCGCGGCATCGCAAGGAATAACGTTAACTGTATATCATTCATGAATTGTGAGCGTGTGAGTGTTTTTTTTGCGAATGTTTGTGTTGCTCTTTTTATATAGTTATATGTAGAAAGCGTTTTTATTATAATTGTATGTCTTGTACAATAAAATGACTGAGTATGTTCATGGTCACAAAGGTTAAATCTCCTTGTTTTAAGCTAATTTGGTATTCTTGGAGTTTTCAGAATAGTCTAAAGAAATTCAAATATCTATTGTATATATATACTGTGTTTTAATGTTAATTAGTTAGAGGTACGAAGGACTCCATCGTTAAGCGCTGAGAACGCCCTGCCTCACATATTTTTTAAAAAAGCCCTATATCAGTTGAGTAATTAGCTTCTTCGCAGTTCGAAATGTGGTCGGGTTCCTCCATAAAATGAGCAACAAAGTCACCTGGCTGTCCCATCATAAAAAATTAACCGAATTAAAGTTGGTCACGCCGTAGTCGATGGCAGCCACAGCTCTAAGTACGAAAGATAAATAAGACCTTAAAACATATTGAATTGTTTCCCGATTATGATCGCAGATTGAGATCGAAATATCGACGTATAAAATAAATAATACAAGAAAAACGTTTAATATTATGTTTCAGTTTAAAAAAGGCGTTGAGCTCAACAAAACTTTACATAAAATTTTAATAGTTGAAAGTTAATTATAATGTATAAAAATTTATTTTATTTTAATATATTTTGTTTTATTTGATTTAATTTAATTTAAGTTAATTTAACTTAATTTAACTCAATTTAATTTCATTTACCTAAATTTAATGTAATCTTAGTTTATTTTATTTTATTTTATTTTATTTTATTTTATTTTATTTTATCACTAATTTATTTACATATTTGCTCATATTTCGTCTTGCTGGCTTAATGTTACTAACAAAGAAAATCTTCGCGCTCTTAGTGAGCGCCGCACACCCTGGGCACCATAAGCGATTAATACAATAACAACTACTTAAACAAGAATGCATGTCTCCTCACACAACAACGCCTCTATAACATCAATACATGTTTGGCATTTGTAGTGATGTCACTTCTAAACAGATTTTTTTCGTAGTAAAATAAATTTTTTTGAACTTTTTTTGATGGATGCCGACGGAGCATGAGCAGACCTATTAGTAAATTTATAATTGTTTATACCCCAGATATATAGTTTTCCCGTAAAAGAGTTGAAGGTTTTGCCACTTGCGCATTTATATATAGATGTCGCTAAGTGCTTATGGAAGAAATCAGCTCATATTAAACCCCATTGAGCAATATTTACTAAAATAATTCCTCTTCCTATTGCATACCAAAAAGTATATATAATGATTTAAAAATTGAAGAAAAAAGATGCAAGTAAAGTTGTTAAAAACGAGAAAATTTGAATGCCAAAAAACTGGAGCTCTACGCCGCGCGCAGCATTCACTCTACATTCGATAACCGAAACAAATAGTTTGGGCTCTACCTCATTGGTATTGACAGGTGAACGGTAGACAGAAACAGAGCAGACAACAATAACAAAATCAAAATGCGCTTTGGTGCGAATAATGAAGTGAAAGGAAGTAAGAAATATTTTCGTAGGCGAAAAAAAAATTCTTTCAATATAGCTGAGCTGATAGCATCCAGTGGAACACAGCGAAATAATCGTCCCATTTCTGCTTTAACCATGTAACTACGCTTTTTGACAAAATAGGTTTCTTATGTTAAGACATGGGGAAACGGGATTGATAATCACTTTGTTAAAATAAAATAAACTTCATGGTTTTTCGTTGCATTGTTTATCACACATCTATAATTTCAGTAGGCAAAACGTAAGCAACGGAGCTATTTTTCTTTGTTTTCTGAAAACTTACTCAATTGTAGGTAAGGGCTTATTGCAAAAATTGGACAATATGTATGTACATAGACTTCAAAGTGTACGTTTGTCCTTTGCTCCAACTCTCTATTCGCTATTAAGATTGTTAAAAGCCAAAGATATTGATTTATGTAGATAAGCTTCATTATACCGAAGTGGCAGGTAACAACGAAAGTAGGCAATAAGCTGTAAGCGAGCTGAAGTTAAGCGTAGGTAAGCTAGGGTGGTATGTGCGTAGGTTTACAGGTGCTTGAATCAACTTGGCTGGGGCGGTATAATGAAGCAGGCTCGTGTAAATGAATTTGTATGGATTTGGCTTTGATATAGTGTTAAGTAAGAATTTGTGTGCTTGAATCTTTGCCATAGGGCGATTTATATGTATGCAAATTGAAAGCTACACTGTGGCTCTGTAAGCTCCTTTATTTAAATTTTAATTTGCTTTTAGCCCCAATCCCCTTTTTTGCTTGTATTAGGCTTCCTATTTGCAACTCATTATTTTATTAGCTTTTTTTTGATAATTATTTTATAATAAAATTTGTTTTGGTAGGTTGAAAAAGTAATGATGGAAGGCCTTTAAGTTGTACAATGTATTTTGTTAGCTATTGCGTGGGCCGAGCGTCAAAGTTATTTGCAAAATTGTAGCGCAAAAAGAAAGCATGTAACGCTTTTTAGCTATATATATAAAATTCAAATTACATAAGTATAGGAGTTAGACTATATAATTAATACATTATATACAATTCAAGGTAGATATGTTCCGAGTTGTGTCTTATACGAAATTCCCCATCTTTGACCAAAGGCCAAATTCGCTGTATGTCTTCAACTTTTGCACCAGCTTTCTAATATTTTTTTTAGAGATCCTTTATATGTATAAAAAAATAAGAAGTTGGATAAGGAAGTGGGGACAAGGGGTTAAGGTGGAGAATATTTAATTAAAGGAAAATTTGGAGCTAGCAGAAGAATTAGAGAAGAGGGGAAGGGAAAAGGTAGATGTAGGAACACGTTAGTACGAACCTTGAGATTACATGGAGAGAAAGCACAATCCTTGACATGCATCTGCTGGTAGAGAGTCTACACCTTTTTCAGTTTATATTCAGAAAGTTACAATTCTTATTCAGAAAGTTGCAACAGAAAATGAATTGAGCTTTTCTGAATATTAATTGTAACTTTCTGAATATAAACTGAAAAAGGTGTAGAAATGACATCGCTTAACTTAATTTCATCACATTTTGAAACTTAGAGATGGCGATTTTCGAATGGAACTTTCTTCAAACCTTCCTGAAATAGGGCAATCTTAAGCTAAGTTATGGAAACCCAATAGTAGTTCGGAAAAAAAAATTTCTATTTACTTTGTGCTATTTTTTATTACATTCATACAGATTTATTGGCGTTTAACAAAATTTTAGCCATAATTGGAAACACGAAGGCAGGATAAGTCATATTTCATCTCTTTTTGCATTCTTAATCGAGTCCTACCATTTCAATTGCTTGCATTCGATTATAGGCAGGAAAACCTTCCGTTCCAGAGTTTCTTTGTTCGATTGCATAACACGACCCTGAGGGCCAAATGGTCATCTCTTTTTGTTTCGTCCATGATTCTATGCCGCCTTTTATTTAGTTTATATTACGAAAAGTAGGTTTCTTCAAATATGAGCACTTAACTTTGATATGAATGTAATAGGACTAAAAGCTTTCCATTTATTCCTTAGTATTTGCAAAGAAATAATCATGTCGCTCCAACCACTGTGCGTTATAAATAACTCTCATCGTATATACGTCGGAATATGAATGTTCTAGAAAAATTTCCAGTCATATGTTTTCGAAACCTCAATGTATAAAAGATGGTAAAGAAAAAACTTGACTATTTTCTACAAAAATAATTTTAAATTAATAGTCGATTAAATTTAAATTTGAACAGTTTTGATTCATAAAGCTGAAAATTTCACAATACTCCAGTATACAGTGTTGGGCGTTGATCAATTAAATTTTTTAATCGATTTATAAATTGATTAAGAAATTAATTGCAATTTAATTATTCAAAATAAAATTATAACAATTGAATAAATTTTAATTAATTTTTTATTTGTATTATGAAGTAATTAGTAATAATAATTACAAATTTTTTTTACAATTACCCGAGTAATTCTTAATTAATTTCTCTCAAGCAATTAATTTTTTTAGCAATTATAATTTGATTTATTTTGCTTTGTTGATTTTCCGGCAGGGTGAAAAGTTGATGTATATTGGAACGATTTTTCGTCATCCCTAGTCAAACTTGGTTTTGTAACAAACCGGTTTCAAGGTTCCCGTTTGCCTAACACTGCCGTATATCATCGCATTGATAATAATTACTAAACGTTTAATGGCAGAAATGTTTGACTTTCAAACCTGAGGCTATGTAAATCTTTGACGTTAGGAATCAATAGAATTATATAAGTCATGTATGTACGTGTATGCATTATCAAAATCTTCCAATTATCCTTGTATAGTTAAACATGTGTGTGTGCACCTTTCAACACACGTGCCTTAACATCAATAACGGTATTCAGCAAGCGAGGAAGAATGTCTGAGATTTTAGCAGCAATACTCATACAAACGGACTTCCGTGGATGGTTTGTGGCTATTGAAAATATTGCCTTTAGTCTCATAAAATATGTTCAGCAAGGTCTTAATAATGTTAAATTGGAGAAATTATAACATAATTATCACAAATTATATAATTAGGCTAATCTAACTATAATTAGGGAAGGATAGTCGTGGTGGATTCTAGCATCAAATCGCTCTCAGCACCAAGTCACTATACAAAAATGAGAGTTTGAAAATATCAGCTTCAGTGGATCTACATTTTAAACACCGCCAAAACAGGTATTCTCCAGCGTTAACTAAATGCAGCAATCAACGGGTCTGTGCAGCCAACTTTATATGCACGAGCTTATCGCAAAGGAAGCCTGAAACCTATTTCAACGAAGTGCACTATAGCTTTTTCTAATCACTTTTGTAGGTAGAGTTCGGTACACGAAGGTTAAGCCAAATTCGAGTTGTCCAATATTTCATCGCTTTTTCTCGAAACTAACTTTTCTGAAGTGGTTTCCATAATATCTCAACTTCTATCCTACTACTTCGTTTGAAATCAGCTGAACATTCTATTCATATAACAGTCTACGGGCTCTTTTTCGTAATATGAAAATTTTTTTTGTTGATTTGAGTTGTAGATCTCTACTAGTAATGGACTTATTTAAGCCAGCCTGCATCATGGATGATAAAAATATTAAATATTAAAGAATTAATACAATTTGGTTTCTATGTGCAGATAACTCGATGTTCGAAATCAATACTTTGTGAGTTCAAACTTTCATCCAAACACGTTTTCAAATAAGCGACAGAGTTTCCATTGAATCAGAGTAGCGGAACTATCTTATTTTCTTGCTTTTACCTAACCTGCTTCTTGTGAGAGTACCAGCCGGTTTGTGCCACTTTTGTGAATACCGCTATTGCATATTTACTTTATAAGTAATCCCTTTGTATATGTCTAAGTGTGTGTTGTCATGCAACACATTCACATTATTGGCAGCTTATTGGATTTGTTTTCATTGATTTAAGGACAAATAGGATTTCGATTTTGATTAATCGTTCAATACCAATTTGGTTTGTTGGTCGGTTTGTTGGTTTTAAAGATGTTGCGTTGGGTCATGTGCCGTCCGCAACATACATACAGATGTACTTATGTTCATGTGTTTGCTGAAGTTCTGGGTTTCCTTAAGTTTTCTATATTTGATTAAATGCTCAAGTGATTTGTGAGAGTGGTTATGCAATTGTACTACTTACTTAACTGTTAAAACTTATACATATAACATAAGTTGAACAGAATTTAATTATTAAGAAACAAATCATTCGAAATAAATTGTGCGTGCAATTTATAAGTTTTGAAAGTTGGGGTAATGTGCAAGTGTGGAAAGTATTTGATATAAATTTAGGTGGGATTCCCAACTTTGGACGATTGCTTTAAAGTATCTTATGGGTATTCACTTTGGTTGTTTTTGTTTGAAAACTGCAACAAAATAAAATATAAGAAAGTAAAAAAAAATAAAATAAAATAAAAAACTAAAATAAAATAAAATAAAACGAAATAAAATCAAACAAAAAATAAATAAAAACAAAAATAAATAAAATAAAACAAAATAAAATAAAATAAAATAAAATAAAATAACATAAAATAGCATAAAATAAAATAAAATAAAATAAAATAAAATAAAATAAAATTAAATAAAATAAAATAAAGTAAAATAAAATTAAAAAAATTAAATAAGATAAACCAAAAAAGAAAAAATTTTAAAAAATAAAATCAAATGAAATAAACTAAAATCCAATAAAATAAAGTGAAGTAAAATAAAATGAATAATGAAAATAAACTCGACTAAAATAAAATAAATAAAATGAAATGAAGTGAAATAAAATAACCTAAAATAAAATAAATTTAAATTGAAAAAAAGTTAAATAAAGTAATATAAAATAAAATAAAATAAAACAAAATAAAATAAAATAAAATAAAATAAAATAAAATAAAATAAAATAAAATAAAGTAAAAAAAAAAATTTAAAAAAAAATAAAATAAGATAAACTAAAAAAGAAAAAAAAAAAAAAAAAATAAAATAAAATCAAATGAAATAAACTAAAATCCAATAAAATAAAGAGAAGTGAAATAAAATGAATAATGAAAATAAACTAAAATCCAATAAAATAAAGTGACGTAAAATAAAATGAATAATGAAAATAAATTCGACTAAAATAAAATAAAATAAGATAAACTAAAATTAAAAAAAATTAAACAAGATAAACTAAAAAAGAAAAAAATAAAAATAAAGAAAATAAAATCAAATGAAATAAACTAAAATCTAATAAAATAAAGTGAAGTAAAATAAAGTGAATAACAAAACTAACATCGACTAAAATAAAATAAAATGAAATAAAATAAAATAAAATAAAATACAATAAAATAACATAAAATAAAATAAAATAAAATAAAATAAAATAAAATAAAATAAAATAAAATAAAATAAAATAAAATAAAATTAAATAAAATAAAATAAAATAACATAAAATAAAATAACATAAAATAAAATTAAAAAAGATTAAATAAGATAAACTAAAAAAGAAAAAAAATAAAAAGAAATAAAATAAAATCAAATGAAATAAACTAAAATCCGATAAAATAAAGTGAAGTAAAATAAAATGAATAATGAAAATAAACTCGACTAAAATAAAATAAAATAAAATAAAATAAATTTAAATTGAAAAAAAAGTTAAATAAAGTAATATAAAATAAAATTAGATAAGAAAAATAAAATAAAATAAAATAAAACAAAATGAAATAAAATAAATAAAATGTGAAAAATAATTATTCTTGAGCTGGTATCATGAATACTTGAAAATATGCAGGCCGTAAAATCAACAAAAATGGCAATAACAAAAACCGAGAGCACGCGGTAAAGCAGTTCTGCTGATAATAATAAAACAGATCTGCCAAAAAATCCATCATGGTCACACTACTAACTGTCAAATGGCGGAAGTGGTACATGCATATGGTAAAGAAGAGTAGAATTAGGTGTTTAGATGACATCAAAACCAGCGTATTTTTAGCTTAATGGTTAGCAATGTGTGCCAAAATTTTTCTAATGAAGAAGCCTAACAGCTTCCGCAATGGATCTATAAGAAAAGCTATGGTGGTTGTCTCTAAACATTTTTCCTACTCTATTCCATTATAAAACTTTTAGTAATTAATTAAAAAATTAGTATTAAAAAAAATATAAAAAAAACTTTAATAATTTTTATAATAATTAAAATGTGAAAAATTATTGTTCTTGGCCTTGAGCTCTCTTTATGAATACTTTAAAATAAAATAAAGTCAAATCCAATAAAATAAAGTAAAGTAAAATAAAATGAAATAAAATCGAAAGAAATAAAATAAAATTAAAAGAACGAAAGTAAAATAAAAGAAAATATAAATTAAAATAAAATAAAGTAAAATAAAATGAAATAAAGTAAAAGCAAAATAAAATAAATAAAGTAAAATGAAATAAAATAAAATTAAATAGTAAAATTAAAATTAAATAAAACGAGTGTGCATAAATCAACAAAAATTTTTGGGGTCAAAAGAAATAAAATGAAGTAAAATAAAATTAAATTAAAAAACTAAATTAAATAAATAAAGTAAAATAGAATAAAATAAAATGAAAAAAATAAGATAATATAAATAAAAATGTGAAATAAAGTAAAATAAAATAAAATAAAATAAAAATAGAGTTAAATAAATAAAAAAAATTGTATAAATACAGATTTGGACGACACAACGGTTATCTCAAACCAGCTAAACAGCTTAACTAAGTTTCTTTTGTGAGTACACAATAGCAAAAAATTTTAACCAAGTATATATGTGTAATATTTGATCTAACTGCGACTACCATTACATATGTACATCTGTATGTAATTTGTTTTATACAAATTCAAACCATTCAACAAGTTGGTAGCAAGACGAATCGCATTGACTATAATCCGCATACATGACTACGATTTGCCGCAATTTGTCATGCCACCAAAGCTAAGGAGAAGAAACAAGCAAACTAACATTCATCCTTAAGCGCACACACATAGACAAACCAAAAGTGTAATGGGAAATTCTACACACATGAGTGCGCAGCTTTGATTCCAAAGCATAGTTAAAATTTATGCTTATGTGTGTGTGTTTTTGGCATGCCGAAGAAAACAGATTGCTTCTGCCATAGCGCGTTTAACAGATAAGTGGCAAAAACTAGTGAAAAAAAGGCAACAATTTTAACTACAAAAGCGTGGTACTACGAACAAGCGCCATCAAGTTCATAGAAAGAGAATAAAGTTACTCTAGTGAAATAAAAAATCCGGGCAAACTGAAAAGAATGCCGCAAATGGAGTGTGGCACATAAGAACATTCTTCATTTTATCATTAGGAGCACATCAGACTATAACAACTAAGTATCAAGTAGGTGTAAGTAGGCGTGCAAGAAAGGGTCTGCATTTTTTTGACTAACAATGCCTGTTACTCACAGCTTTAAAAACTGTTTTGAGTGAAACGAATTTTCGTTAAAAAAAAAAAACTAAAATTTTTTTATACAAATTCCTAAAAGACATCCAAAAATTGTGAATTTCTTTGTTTCGGTTTATCAATTTTCATTACAATATTTTCCGCTAGGTTCTTGCAATCGGATGCTTTTGTGGGGTTGCCACCTATCGATTTATTTAATTAAAGGAGATATGGCAATATGTGTATAAACCAATTCTACGTCATATTTCAAAAAAGATATTTTCTAATTACAGTTATTACCTAGGGTTACCTAATCACATTATATTTATTTTTTGACATATCCGCTATAATCGCTAAAATGACTTCACACCTTTCGGATGAACTTTTGGCTATTTGCTACATTTCAAGTTCCCCTATTTAAGGCTTCTGCAGGGTTGCCACCCATTTGACACGTTTTAGAAATAAATGAGATATGCTTATATGGATGTCAAATGAAATTCCTTTTACTTGTACATCGTATTTAAACAAATATATTTCCACTGCAAATTGTCTAGGGTTGCCACCTTAACCCATTATATTTAATTTGTATTGCATATCTGCTATCTCGAAACATTTCTATATAAGTTATCTTCCACAATCTAAGCTCTCTCATATTAGAATTGCACTTAGGAGTTTTTAAGGGAGTTGCCACCTTTCTGAAAATCAGTGCGCCTGTTGGGAACGACGCTGAGTTGTTTCGAATTTATTTGTTGTCCTGCTTACCAACCATGGTCACCATACCATCGTTTTGTCAGCTAATATTGGCCTTATAAAAAACGTTTATGAACTATGCCAGCGCAAGTTAAAATTAATCTAAAACTTCGTGTATACTACTAAGATGTGAAAAAAAGTAATTATACTATGGCAACCACTGATATGCACAAAAAATCTTTGTACCACTAAATCTAAATCACTGATTGAGTCTGACGTGCTCTTCAATGAAATAGATATCTTCGCCAAGCAAATTCACCCCAGTCATTCATTCACTTGAGTTTTAATGGCGCATTGTTTCTCCGATTCTCTGTTATGTTTGTATGTAAATGAGGCGCTAGCAGTAGCCCTAATAAACTTATACAATAATAATACAGCACAAGAAATGCCGACATCATCAAATGAAAATTCATCTTCATCTACAACAAAAACATACACAACAAAGTTGTTCAAAGCCATAGGTATGACCGTGTTTCATTGAAAGCAGGACAAAGCTCTTGACATGGCCAAGTGATAAGAGGAGTAGGCAGTCAGGCGTCTCTCCATAGGCATTTGTGTTATTAGATGTTGGTATATTTAATTCGGTTTGCTGTTTGATTTATATGAATTTAAGTGAGCTGCTTGTTGGCGGCGGAATTGATATTCGATAGACCTTGATTATAAAATGTTTGTTTTGCGACTAAATTTCTTTGAATGAAAAATAGTAAACTGATATATTTAGGGTTTTATGAATATCTTAGAAGGGGCATATAGGTTATCTTACGAATAACAGCGATATAATATGAACTTTTTTAATAATTGATTCATGTAAAACTCATAAAATGATAAAGTCAGTTTACGGGGAAAGCTTTCAAAAAGTTGTTGTCGTGTGAAAGGTTGTATGAGAAAATTTATTTCTCAGGACAAACTTTCTTCTTCTTCATTAAATGGTCATCTAACCGCCTGGGCGATTTTGACCGTCCAACATAGCTCGCCAGTCGTTTCTTCGTTGCGCCAACTGGCGCCAATTGGAAACACCGCGGGATCGCAAATCGGTCTCCACTTGGTCCTTCCATCGGAGTGGTGGTCTCCCTCTTCCTCTGCTTCCACCGGCGGGTGCCGATAAGAATACCTTCTGGGCTGGAGCATCTTCGCTCATTCGCACTACGTGGTCTAGCCAGCGAAGCCGCTGTGTTTTAATTCGCTGAACTATGTCGGCGTCTGCGTAAAGTTCATACAGCTCATCATTAAATCTTCTTCGGTACTCGCCGTCGCCAACGCGTAGAGGTCCACAAATCTTTCGAAGAACCTTTCTCTCGAATACTCCCAGAGCCGCCTCATCAGGTGTTGTTAGTGACAAACTTTGCTCTACTGAAAAAAGGCAGTGTATTCTAAAGTCAACTCTAATTTAACCCTCTAGCAGGGCAATTTTTGTTTCAAATGAAAAACTCTTACCTAGTAGTTCTAGTGCAATATACTCGAATTTAAAGTCATATATCCAAAAGGGTTCATAATTTTGCTTTCGGGGCTGAAACCCGCCACCCTGCCTCTAGCCGGACTTCCTTGTTAACTGCCCGATCAGCCTTTAGGCAAGGTGTGATTTTTGGGCAATAATTCTATAAATTTAATTATACATCTACATGTTCTTCATAATTTCTAATACCAAACAATTATTTCACTTACCAACAATTTTGTTGTTTCCTACAGAAATCCTTTTTATCACTTTTTTGTTGTTACCAAACACACTTCTCTCAAAACTAATCTTTTTTACAAATTGCATTAAATTTTTTAACGAGAATGATTATAACGGAGCTCCGCCCTCACTTAAAACTATAAAATCAAGGTCACGACATAGATAAAATATTTGGCGAAGATTATGTGTCAATAATTATAGCAGAAAAGTAGAGGCATGCTATACATCTGTTAAAATTAACCCCGCCTAAAGGCGGTCCTGCCGGTTACAGGGTTAACTTCCGTCAGAACTAAAGGTATTTAGCTAGTCTTCACTTACTATACTGAAAGCAATCACATGACTTAAAAAACTGGCTAGAACACACTAGTTTGATTTCGAATGTTGGGTATCGCTCTACACGGTATTTTTAAAAACTTGTTTCGAAATGGATTGTTTCCTAAATTTAGCCAGGTACCCCACTCATGATCTACTAAAATTTTGCGAATAAAAATTTATACTAGTATGTAGGCTTTATGGTAGTACAATTTTTGTTGAAAACTATTTTTTTTGGGTTTAAGCTGAATAAATAGGTAGTACCTATAATCCCACTTAACTCTTGCTCCCAAATCAAAATATTTGCGACTAGCCTCTCAGTAAATATAAACTAAAAATATTAGAGAAAACTGATTAGAAAAAGGTAAAATAGTAAAATAAATTTCAAATTCACACATAACGTCTTAATATATCCAGGATACACCCCAATCCAAAGAGTACCCAAGGACTAATCAATATGTTACGAATTAAAACAAGTAAGGAATACTTTATACCTTTCATGAATACGCATAAGGGTTTTAATTGTCCGACCCTTACTCACAATTAGTAAACACTCTGCAACACTGATAATTTAAAGATATATAGCCCAAACCCCATTTTATTTATTTATTTATTTATCGGAACAATCGATTGTATGGGAGATGTATATTATGTAGGTCCGATCTGGCTGATTTTCACCACACACATTACGTATATAATACTTACCAAACCTGCAAAATTTACGTTTCTAGCTTTTTAATTTCAAAATTTATAGCCCAAAACCCATTTATCGAAACTATCGATTGTATGGGAGCTATGCGTTGTATTGCTCCGATCTTACTGATTCCGACGAATGATTAATATCATGCAAAATGGCGGCTCCATACCAAATTCCATCGAGATATCTCAAAAACTGAGCGACTAGTTTGCGTACAAACAGACAGACGGACAGCCGGACAGACGGACATGGCTAAATCGACTTAGGGGCGATGAGGCCCTGATCATTTCGGTATACTTATTGGTGGGCTTATCTCTTCTTCTTCTCATACTTACAAACACCGGACCAAAGTTATAATACCATTTCATGTTCATGAAAGATATAAAAAGTGTATACAAAAAAATGTTTAGGAAATATATAAAAGATCCTGAATAAAAAAAAAAAATAAAAGCATGAATAAAACGACCTAGTGATTGGAGTCAACAAATCTTACCTTTTTATCTTCAATTACTAAATGCTTTATATCTGGTTTTATATTTTTCCGAAAATTTACAATATCGAAAAAATGTGTGTGGCAAACTTTCTTTACTGGAAATAAATATGTGTTCCATATTTTTATTAAAAATCTGTGTTTTTGCTTGTGCACAGGATTAACGGTCAGACAAAACACAATCGATTTTTCTATTCATCAGACTATCTCAGCTAAAATTCAAAAATGCCATTTCTAACTTCAAATACGGCGTTTTAAAGTCAAATACTGAGATAGATCGTTTTTGTGAAATATTATGAATAACAGTGATCTTGCACAGAGGCGTCAAAAAACGATTTATTAAAATTGTAAACAAGAAAAAAATTTTTTTAAATCTTTCCAAATATCGTCCAATATGTGGAATGCCACAATATATTTGAAATAGGTATAAAACTATCTTTATTACTCGAATAATATGAAACTAGTAAATTTTTTCGTAAGCACTTAGCGAATCATGAGTGAAATAACCAAATGAATATTTTTCTAAAATTAGAAATTTGCTACGAAAATCAAATGTGAAATTATAGCTTGCAAAATATCTAACAAGTTGTGAGCGCTTATTTTTGGTGTTTGTTTTTGTTTGGAACGGCAAAAACACTCCTCAAAAGTTTTGTCTAGTGTTGCCGAAAGTAACAGTCTTATGTCCTGATCCCGGTACGCTGCGGTATTCCCTGGCGGGACATGCCTGACTGTGGCGGCAGCGGTGAGCGCTTATTATGTTTTTTGCTTGCTTATTCATTATTGCAATCAATTTAAATATTTGTTTGGCAAGCAGACGAAATGACGAAAAATGTTTTTTGTTTGTGTTTTTTTTTTTTGTATTTCGTGGGCGGGGGAATGCCCTATGCATTGGCCGGGCTTAAGCTCTTGTTACTAGACGCTCAGTAGCGGGATATTCGGGTGTGAGACTCCCCACTTTTTCCAAGAACTACTACTAAAACCTAACCTCCCACAGCCCGCGCATTGTTCCATACCTAAGACCTTGTTTAGCCTTACTTTAAGTACGGAACCTCTCTACGTCAGCTCTGTGCTTATTACCATTTGCTTTTATATAACTTACTATAATGCCTTCCTTATTCCAGTTTAAGTAAAAACTCGTTTAATCTAAACGCTTCCTAATTTTGACAGCGCAAATTGAAAGTTTAGTAAATTATATGGTACAATAGGCAGTAACACAATACATAAAGAAAGGTTTCAAAACAGGAAAAATTTAAATTAAGGGAAAACTATTTTTTAGTACATCCAACTAAATTGGCGGTTTTGAGCTTCCGTATTTAGTCTTAATTTTTCAGTTCTAGATTTATTATTAAAGAATCTCCACGTTCCTCGTACTCTTTGTTTTCTAACCCCCCTTTCTCCTTCCCTCATTCTCAGCCTGTTCATATTTCTAATAATCAATTTTCACGAACATTTGTTTGTGTTGTATTTAGTAGTGATTCCACCCCGCTTAATCTGGCCGGAAATTCATTAAACCTGTTGTTCCCCCTTTTTCTCTAAAGTCGCTTTCTTCTTTCATATGTCTTCCTCTTTCCTCTCACATTTTTCTGCAACTTTCCCCTTCGCTTCTCCTTCGCTTTCAGTTTCGATTTTCCATTTTCAGTCCTCCTCTCTTCACCCTTCAGTTTATTTTCCCTTTCGATATCGGTTCAGCCATTCACGTGTGATGGCACGACCAAGCCAAAGTTTTTTTATATATAGATACTGTTATTATCAAAGTTCTACACAAAATCTTATTTTGTATATAGTTTTAACCTTTTTCAATTTGAAAGAACTAATTTCGGTCACTAGAATACTGTATATTTTAAATGAAAAATATCTTGCTTTTCATTGAAGTAGATACCAGGACCTAATACTTTCTATCAATAAAATAATTGTTCGTTCAATACCTTAACAAACAGAAAAAACCAGAAAATAATAAACAAACTGAAGGAAAAAGCAATTAAGCCACTTTTACAGGGTGCTTAAAAATATTTTCCCCGCATTCTTAAAATCCCCCGTAGGTTCAATCCAGCGCAAAACATTTTTAACTCTTTTTTATGATACGCTCTAATGTACCTCTGTAACAACTTTCATTTAGCTATGCTGGCGGCGCTCAATTTGCACCAAAAATGTGATGACTTAAATACGTGGCATACTTAGCGGCGTCAAGCACGTACTTGTGGAGTTGCCGACTAAATCATTCTATTCAATTGTGTGTTAATTAAATTTTAAGTCATCTAAAATAAAAAGTTAAGCATCAGTATTAAATGACACTTGAAGTAAGCACAATTTTTTCCTACGCGCATAACATACAAACAGTGTGAAAGAGAAAGCGTTATAAAAGTAGGGCGTGAAAAAACTTCGTCACTCAAAACACTTGTTCGATATCGCTGTCAGGCAGCTAAAAACTTTTGCTGAAATTGACATTTGAGTGTTTAATTTTTTTCCGTTTTATGACACTATTCCTGCGGGAATAAGAAAGGTATTATTAAGCTATTTTTTGGCAACTTGATGGCAACAACAGTCAATTGACTTAAATTTATATTTGAGTTGGGCTGTGATGGACATGAAATGTGCCCAAATTGGCGCGTTTAACATGAACTGAAATTATAAAAGTTTTCTTGCAACGCATAAGTTGAAAAGTCAGTAGATGCTGGGAGGCGTTAAATGGTTTTCTACATACTTTAACTTCTTCTGGAGGAAAATACTGATTTCGAATTGTTATTAAGCTAAAGAGCTTTAAATAAGCAGGTGCGTGATTTCTATTGTGTTGGATGCCGGTGATTTTATTGTGGCGTGAATACGAGTTCTAATTGACTTTAAATGCAACTAACAGCTGAGGTCCTTCATACAACTGATGGAACTACAATTGACTTATGGTTCCAAGGAAAATTTTCAAAATTTTGTTGTTTTATAAAGATTTGATCTTCTTGAAATATCTGAAAGCCCGAAAACTTAAGTTAAATCATCTGGGACATTCTACGAAAAACAGCATTGAGGAAATTTTAAATATGTATTAGGTAATTTTTATCATTTCTCTTTGTATCTCTCTATGGCGCGGTATATCATCATAAATCTCCTCAGAGATTTTTGCGCCAAGCTTCTCTTCCAATTTGTTGTGTGCCGATTTGAATTTTCCCTACAAATTGGTGGGACCTACAGTTTTTTGCCGACTCCGAACGGCATCTACAAAGGAGACGAATTTTTGCTGAGAAGCCTGTCATGGCAGAAATACACTCGGAGAGTTTGCCAAACCACTTCCGAGGGGCGACCCCGTTTTTGAAAAACTTTTTTCAAATCACTTTTGATGTTACCTGTACCAGGGCTCGAACCATGGACCTTCGGTGTGGTAGGCCGGCAACACTACCTTCACACCACGGCAGCCGCCCTCTCTCTTTGTATGCTTGATTAAAGTTGAGACCAATTTGGAGTCGTTTGTGATGTACGAGTATAATTTTTATAAATAAATCACACATATTAACACATTCGGCTTCAATAAAATTTAGCGGGTGGCTGCCAAATAATCAATTAATTCTTCCATACAAAAATGAAGAGCGGTAATTTCACCTTTTTCCAAAGAATTATTTTTTAAATGGGCTAAACCAACTACGGGGATTCCCGCATCTAACTTTTCAAGATCATTTTTATGTGTGCAGAAGAAATTGCGTGAATTCCTTACTAAAATATTTATAAACATGCCTTTATTTTAATTAAATATCTTTATTTATTGAAATGATTACTTATGTATAAATATTATCTTTATACCTAGTAGTGCCACGCACTCAAGGTGCTATATTAACTTTAGTCGGCAGTACATAACGGCAAAAACGGATCGAGATAGATATTGACTTATATTTATCAAAATGTTCAGGACGAAAAGAGAAATTGATTAAGCCATGTCCGTCCGTCCGTCCGTCCGTTCGTCCGTCCGTCTGTTAACACGATAACTTGAGTAAATTTTGAGATATCTTAATCAAGTGCAAGTTCCTTGGCACTCATCTTCGAGCGCTATTTAAAGTGGGCGAAATCGGATGATAGCCCCGCCCACTTTTTATATATAGAATATTTTCGAAAACACAAAAAAAGTGATTACTCAGTATATAATACACCTATAATGATAAAATTTGGTGAATACATTGAGAGTGAAGCACAATATAATTTTTTCAGGAAATTTTTGAAAATGAGCGTGGCACCGCCCACTTTTGATTTAGTCCAATTTAGAAATGTTATTATTCATAAATCAAACACCGTTCAAGATATCGAAACGATATTCAGCACGCAGGTTTCCAGGTGTACAAGGAATGTTCGAGGAAAAAATGGGCGAAATCGGTTGAGGTCCACGCCCACTTCTATATGAAAGATTTGGAAGAGGATCGTAGATATATTAAATAGGCAATAAATTTGCATACAATAGCTTTACATCATTTATATTTCACTTTTAAAGTTTCCGTAAAGTAAGAAATCCAAAATATACATATTTTCGAGAATAGGCGTAGCCCCGCGCCTTTTATAGTGGACTATTCCATAAAACTTTTTATGACATAATTCCGCCAAAAATTGATTTGTAGAAACGTAATTTGGTTATAATGTTCAATATATAAAGGTAACTGTTTGTTGTAAAAATGGGCAAAATCGGTTAATGTCCAGGCCCAGTTTTTTAACATAGTTCTGAAAAATTTTTTTGGAAAATTTAAAAAGCGATATTTTTACAACCAAGCAAGTTATATCAATCAGATTTTGCACACATAATACGCTTTTTAAGTAAAACCCGACTGCGAACAAAGTTTGGAAATTTTGAAGAAGTAGGCGTGGCACCGCCCACTTTTCAGCATAAAATTTCTGCTATTTTCAAAGGCAATCGCTTATAATTCAATCTTGATATTTTAATGAAAATCTGTCAGCTGCTTCTCAATAGTATGTATTATACTCCTGCCACTGCAATAGCGAAGTTATATATCTTTTTTGATTTTCATACCTTTCATAAACATTAAATGTATGTAAGTATGAGAACAAGAAGAGAAAAGTTCACTAAAATGATCAGTACGATGAGCGGAGTCGATTTAGCCATGCCCGTCTCTCCGTCCGTCTGTCTGTCTGTCCGTCTGTCTATTTGAACGCAAACTAGTCTCGAGTTTTACAAAAGAATACTGAAATTCGTTGTTTGCTTTCGCCATTTTGTAATATACTAGCAAGCCCGGTAGACGTTTTTTGATGTTTTGATACATAGCAAACATCTAATGTCATTAACTTGAACCAAATAAACTCCTAACTATACCGAACTGCAGCTTTTCCAAAAGCTATATACATACTGTGTCGGGCCTAGCGAACTCCTAACCTATCGTGAAAGTTCAAGAGCAAAACAAAACACAAAATATGTGGGCGTGGCATCGCCCACTTTTCCAAAATTATGTAGATATTGACTAGGTGACACGTACATCCAAATTTCATTAATTAAACCGAAAAAGTTCGGAGCTATGACGAATTGAAACTTTATATAGCCTGTTGGCGTGACTCCGCCTACTTTTCCAAAACTATATATTGTCTATGCTGTACCCAGTGAACCCGAGTATATATTGTGAAAATTTCAAAAAGATCGGTTGAGTTCTTTGGCGCCTATGAAAGACACCCTTTTTTATACCTATTTTTGTTACGCACACAAGGTATATTACTTCATTCGGCATAAACGGATCGAGATATATATTTATTAATGTATATCAAAACGTTCAGGATGAAAAGTAAAATATCCGGGCAAGTAGTTAATACCCCACTGCAAAAACGAAGTTGTATATCTTTTTTGGTATTCATACCTTTCATGAACATGAAATGTTTGTACGTATACTGAAATGTCCGTCTCTCGATACGTCTATCTGTCTGTCCCTCTGTCTATTTGAACGCAAATACGAACTTAAAGTATTAAAATAGACCTGCTTAAATTGGGATGCCATAATAGATCACTACTAGGTATATAATGTTATGCTCCACCCGAACTTAGACTTCCTTACTTGTTTAATATGATATGTTTCAAAGGATTCAGAGGAGGAAAGCGCCGGCTTATCAATCTGAATTCCCCCAAAGTTCAACAAACGTGGTGAATGGTATTGGTTTTGTAGTTCCGGGCCAAATATCATCACATTCCACTTCACCATTAAACCAAAGATCGTGATCAGTCTTCCATCATCCTCGTTATAAGAATCTTCCTAATTTGTTTCGTCAATTTTAATGTCATAATCTCTGTAGTACCGGAACTTACTTTTTGCTCATCTAATGACGAAAATTGTCTTCTGAAAAAATTTCATCCACCCAATTTTGCAACCTTTTATTTGCGATATTTTTTAAAAAATTCCACATAAAACTGAGACAGAATTTTATTTATTTTAGTTTCACAAAGAAAAGTAAACTTTCGAATTTGTCGCACTCAGAGGATCAATTAATTCCATCTACATGAATTGCCTATGCACTTATGTCAGGTATTCCCGCAATTCGTTTTATTGAAGCTTCCCCTCTACAAATAATAAATGATTGGCACGTTAACTTTGAAATGGGATTTCCCAAATTAAATTTGGTTGAATGGTGGTTGACCTGTCAGGGACGGTAGTTCAAGACTTTACCAACATTAAAACCGTTTATGACGGTTGAAAAACTCTATTCAAAATGTGCGGGAAACATGAATGACGGGATTTCCTGTACTTAAGGCGAATGTGTTAAGTTTTGTATAACATATTTCTAATCCCGAAAATCCCGGTATTGCATAAAAACCTACAAAAAAGCACTTCAGTCCGGGAATGGCACAACTATTAGGTTTGTTTAGTGAGTCTAAGCTAGATGAACCAAGTAACTCTTAAATAGTTCATTTACTGCAATTGTCTGCGGGCGAAATGATTCCAACTCTGGATGCAATACCGAAGACCTTATGGAAAAACATATTTTTATTTCGATTTCCGTTCCTTCCTACACTCACTTAAAATGCTAGAAAAAAAAAATTGTTGACTTTTACAAAATAAACCCGATGCAAACAGCGAACACATATCGAGAGCTTTTTTTGATAGAGATCGCTTCTTTAGGAATGAGTAGTAATGCTCTAAAAGTCAAAACTCTCGGTTATTTCTATTTTCTAACGTTTTGTGAGATTTTTGATAACTTTTTTTCATTTACTTACATCGTGGTAAACAATTTAGAATCGATAAAAAAAAAACGTTTAAAAAATAAAATTTTGACGTAACAGCTCAGAAAATGCCGGTGACACTGTAGGAAAGGGAAAGACCCCACTGCGTTGAAGATTGCTTGAAGCTGACCTCTTAAGCAAAAAACGAGATATTTACGCAAGACCTAAAACAAGTTCCGCCATCATATAACAAGGTACTTCATCCAAAGTCGTACCGCTGTGCCTTCAACAACAACCACACAGAATCGGTACGCCCTATTGCTAACTCCGATTTGCTGAAAGCCTTTATACAAAAACATCGCTTACAGCTGCAGGAGAAAGCAATCTTCCTAAAGAAACGCCAGTTACTATCGCTCAACTTCTGTCTACATATTAGGAAAACCTCATCTCTTATTTACCCACACTAAGCCCCGACACAAAAAGTGTGGCCTGAGTGTTGTGTTTCCCCCATGATTCAACCATTCTGTTAACTGCTTAACGAACCATATACTCTTCTAAACGTAAGCACACTTTGTTCCAACCTTATCAAAATGCTTGTTTCGTAGGATTTCTATTGGAAGATTTAATGACAATTTTGGTAATCGATGTGCCGATTAGGGACAGTTTGAGAATACTTTATTTTTAACTATAAGTCAGACACATAGTTAGGTTAGGTTGACGTCACATATACTGAATTCAAATCATACTCAACCATCTCTTTCTATAGCCCGTGATTCCTACATCTTTTTTCACTGACACATTATTTCTATTGAAGCTCTCCCTTTTCTGGTGTAATAGAAACTTTGTTGACCCCATATAATACGAATTGTTTATCATCTAGAAAACTTTGCAATTTATCGCTTTATTCCAGGTTTTTTTTTTTCTTTTTTGATCATTTGCAATCCCTGCCTACTTTTCAACTGCCTCATTCGTGTAGAACTTCGACCTTATACTCGTCAAGACACAGCCACCTCCTGGCGAGCTCACCAGACCCCTGTTCGCACCCTAAGACACTTGTTGCGTTCTTGTATTGACAGCTTTGCTGTCAACATAGAAATTGTCGCCGCTACAGGAGCCTTCCCCTAGTGTCTAAGCTTTATGACGGGCGAGTAGTTTTTTTGAGTTCATGTTTGTATATTAATTTATCATTTGTTCAGTGAGTAGAACGGGCGGTGCGGAGCACATGTTGAATAGGGGACAACCTTTGAGAAGTATTAACTTATATGTTTCAATTTAATTTGTTCTATATAGAAGGGGGGTGCGGGGCACCTGTTACACCTTGTATTTGTTAATTGGGGGAGAGGCATTGCGCGGGATTGGCTTCCTCATTTTTGTTGTGAAAAACCCCCGATATGGGATTGCAAAGCATAAACTATATCTATGGAATATTTCATAAGCTGATTGCGAATTGCATGCAATGCAAATGACACAAACGAAAGAAATGACTATAGCTTATGTCGCTTAAACATAAACCTCCCCCCCATTTTAATTTCATTTGACTCGAATCTCTAACGGTGTTTTCAATTTAGGAGACAGGAAATGATCAGAGAAGCAAAATCTGTAGAACATGGTAGATAAAATAACAGTTTGTAGCCCAATTTATGAGTTTTGACATCCGATAGACATAGTTTTGCCTTCTATTGTGCATGTTTAATCGGAGTAATCCACTGTATTGCTTGTTCGTTGATTCCTGGTGCGGATAGCTTTTTCAATATTCATGTAAATAGATAAGATGTAGCGCATCTCCTAATATAGTCTTAGTTATTTCACGCGCTTTCCTTCTGTGATCGTCCGATATAACTTCATGGATTTATCGACAATTTCTTGCGTATTTACTTCTTTTGCTGGTATGACCTCAACGGAATACACTACACCGCTTTTTATCCATTGAAAGCGATGGAATAGAGTCCCCATAGTATCTATCAAATAGTTTCTATAGGAAAATATGTTTTTACGAAAAAAACAATGCTTAATCAGGATACGAAATTCACTTCATAAAACTCACAAGGTATTTGCCTTTAACTGGCTGTCAAGCAAAAAGTAAATGGTGCGCCGTGCTGCAACTTCAAGGTAGCATTTCGGCAGATGGTAGTTGACGTGAGCACTGTTGCTTGCTATGGACTCATTAAATCCACAAATTTAAGTTTAAATAAAATTTTAGTTATACTCTTTGAATGATTAAAATTTATTTATCTGACTTTTTGAACCAATTCAATTGGCCTTAAATGCAACATACTTTATCCTTATTTCAATCCCAACTCCTCCTCTTTCAGCAATAAAAATTGCCATTTCATTTCGAAAACAATAATATTTACTTCACACAATCAAATTTCAAATTACTCATGCCGAACTTCTAAAATACCATCATCAAGTTTAACTTATTTGCTTTGTTACTAAAAGAGCGTACACATAACCCTATAAAACGGCTGCTTTAAATATATGTAGTTAGTCAGATGTGGCGAGTTACACTCAAATTTATTTACCTGCGTTTTTGGGCAAAGTAGCTCAAAATACAACGGTATACCACAAAATTATACCCCAGTTAATTAAAACGGTTTTCAACTGACTTCATACATTTAACGAAGCAGCAGAACATTCTCCTACTCAACTGCAATGCTACTCCTACCCAGTACATAGTTTGAGCCAGAAGCATTTCAATGGAGCCGACAGAATGGCAGGTTTATTAAAACTGCTAGCACACCTACAGACCACACGCGCACCCAAACACACATGAGACATAAATACAAACGCATTTGAGATGCTCTGGCGCCATTGCCACTGTTGCTGTAAGCAATCAACAACAACAACTAAAGGCAATAACAATAACTCTAAGCAACACTAACTATAGCTACATTACTTTATGACTTCATTTAGCTCATTTATCCCGAAACTAACTAATTACGCAAAACTTTAGCTGGGTTCACGATAAATGTTTTTAGCGCAGGTTGACGGTTGCGTAAATTTTGTAATGGATGACGTTGAGTTAGCTTTGGAATTTCAACGAAAATGCAGTAAAAGCAGAGTCAAGTTAAAGAAAGAGTTTGAGTGTTGAAATTACTCGATATCCTTTTGGGTGAGCGTCAGCCACAGCAACTTGTTGACTTATTGCCTGCAACGTGACTGTGTTGGCCACAAATAATATTTCTATGCACTTCGTTTTAGCTTCTTATATCTACTTGTAAGGGCTTGGCTCGTTTGACTTGTTGGCTATGAAGGAATTCGTGTCTGTCCGCTTGTGAGTTCGCCAACATTGAGCAGTTTCTATTACGAACCGCGTGTGTCGTGCAGTGTCAGCGCAAGGGGCTTAAAAAGTGTAATTTTTCAAACAAAATTTCGTCGACTTGAATATTTTCAGATCTTTGTTGGCGTTTTAAAGTATTTGTTTCCACAATAATACTTTTTCCTCTTACTATACTTACGGTCTGTTGGTCGATAGAGACAATTACTAGCCTCTTAACGTAAATCGGACCTTCCAATTCAATTACTTACTATTCCGGGTTTAGTTAATTGGGGCAATATTGCTCAAATATGTTTTTGTTGTAACAATTGTTAATCCTGCCTATTCGCCGCTCTCCTCTCCTGTCATTGCCATCTATACCTTGTAACGGAAGTCACGAGCAAGTGGTAGTTTCAATCGGGTTACACCAGGGTGAAGTAGGTATTAAAAGAATCTGCTCCGTCGAGCAGGCAAACATGCAGCGAGAGCTTATGGCATACCACGGTTCAGCCCAAATAAGTAGGAGTTTAACCTATTGCAGAATCCAGCTCGAAGTTGGTTTTAAGTGACGATTGGGTCACTAGGAAATTCACGTTCCTCTGCCGAAGTTTATGGGCCTTGTGGTTGAATGACCACGTTTACCAGGCAGAGGCTGAGAAAGGAGTTAAGCGACTCTTTATGGATGTTTTTGTGATGGTGGATGTCGTGGAAATGCTTACGGAGATGTATACTGGGAGGCGGAACTTCTTCAAGCAAATACTTGTGACAAAGCTGTAGTTTTCAACACTTTCTCAACAACTCACATTTTTGTATCCTGCATTATCGACTACGCTATTCACTAACTTAGCTATACCGATTCGGGGTTAAGATTCCTCATCCCGCTATAAAACGTACACAAAATACTCAAATGGCATTTTTTTGATAAAAACTAATATTGATAAAATAGTAATTCTATTTTAATTTTCGCTAAAAACTTGAAATTATGTGTTGTTTATTTAACGACACAGATAACAACCCCAAATTGTGCGTTGTTTACTTAACGACACAGCTGATCGTGAATAAACGAATATCGATAAAAAATGGTTAGTGAATACCGATATCGTTATAAATATCGTTACGACAAAATGTCGATTGCGAATGTCGTTATAGAAGTTAGTGAATTCCACTACTGATGAAGCCACATATAAAAACCAAACACCAATAAACTAGTTCTCGCCTATACTTATCCTAGTAAGAAACTCAAACGAGGAACAGTTCCCATCTAAATTAATTCAGCTTTCTCTTGTTTGGCTATTTTCAACACAAAATTGGGGAGTTCGATCGATTTCTATGCAACTTATCTCAAAATTTCCAAAATAGACCAAGTAATTCCAGACAAAAAACTTAATTTTATCTTAATTATTTGTTGTTGCCTTTCATTCACATATTTTCTTTCCGTTTACTTTTTTACTTTCGTCTTCTGTGCCCTTTTTTCTCTAATATATTTTAACTTCCTTTACTTTCCTCCTTTTTTTATACCTTTCATGAACATGAAATGTTATTATAACTTTGTTCCGATGTTTGTAAGTATGAGAAGAAGAATAGATTGACCCACCCATAAGTATACCGAAATGATCAGGGCGATGAGCTGAGTTGATTTAGCCATGCCCGTCTGTCTGTCCGCCCGTCTGTCTGTTTACCTGCAAACTAGTCCCTCAGTTTCAGAGATATCTCGATGAAATGTGGTAAGATGCAGCCATTTTGTAAATATTAATCATTTGTCCGAACCAGCATGCTCGGACCAACACAAGGCAAAGCTCCCATACAATCTAAAGCTAGGAACGTAAAATTTTACAGTTTTTGTTCATATTATATATATAATGTGTGTAGTGAAAATCACGCAGACCGGAACAACAAAACATATAGCTTCCATATAATCGATAGTTTCGATAAATGGGCTTTGGGCTATGTATCTTTAAATTAACCGTTTTGCAGAGTTTGTACTAATTATGAGTAAGGATCAGACAGTAAAAACCCTGATGCGTATTCCTGAAAGGTATAAAGTCTGCGGCACAGTCGAAAACAGACCTTTCCTTACTTGTTTTTTAGAACATTTCTGCTTCTATTTTTATTCATTTAATTTTGTTCTATTTCTTTCGTTATAGCTCCTTTGATCCACTTTTCTTTCCTTTTCTTTCCGTTTCTTTTCTTTTCTTTTATTTTCTTTTCTTTTCTTTCCTTTTATTTTATTTCTTTTCTTTTCTCTTCTTTTCTTTTCTTTTCTTTTCTTTTCTTTTCTTTTCTTTTCTTTTCTTTTCTTTTCTTTTCTTTTCTTTTCTTTTCTTTTCTTTTCTTTTCTTTTCTTTTCTTTTCTTTTCTTTTCTTTTCTTTTCTTTTCTTTTCTTTTCTTTTCTTTTCTTTTTTTTTCTTTTCTTTTCTATTCTTTTCTTTTCTTTTCTTTTCTTTTCTTTTCTTTTCTTTTCTTTTCTTTTCTTTTCTTTTTTTTTCTTTTCTTTTCTTTTCTTCTCTTATCTTTTCTTCTCTTATCTTTTATTTTCTTTTCTTTTCTCTTTAATTGATTTTGTTTTATGTTACCGTTTCTTCCTTGCTGTGCCTTTCTTCCCGTTTATTTGAGTAGCTTTCTTCACTGTTTCTTTTTAAAGAATTTAGCGTGCTCTTCTTTCTTTTATTTTTCCTTCCTTTCTTTCCTTTTCTACTATTTCTTTAAAATTTAATTTGATAATTTTTATTGAGCTTTAAGCGAGATTTTTGAATAAAACTTCGTTTTTAGTAGTTTTCAAATATTTTTTGTTTTCGATATTTCGACTTCAACCTGAAGTCATCATCAGGAAACTACGAGAAGAAAAATTTATTAACACATTTTGTTTTTTTATTCAATTTAAATTAATGTTTTTTAACTTTATTTTTTCATTTCCCACAAATCTTTCCATAAAAAATACCGAAACAAAACGCATTTGAAATCAATTGTATGCATACAAAAGCATGCATGCCGTATGAATGGAAAATAATTTAAAATGTGTAACTTTCAAATTGAAAACATATTTATTCGCAAATTAAGTATGCATGCTGATTGCGTTCTTTGCATGCCTGAAAAATGCATGCGTTTTCAGTGTGAAGCCATTGAATTTGTTAAAAATGCATTTGCATGAATTGTACCTTACGTACATAGTTGTTTGCTCTACTCTCTTTTCTCTTTATGGCGCGTTATACAACAGGTATATCATCATAAACCTCCTAAGAGATTTTTGGGCCAAGCTTCTCTTCCAATTTGTGGTGTGCCGATTTGAAATTTCCCTACAAATTGGTGGGACCTACAGTTTTTTGCCGACTCCGAACGGCATCTACAAAGGAGACGAATTTTTGCTGAGAAGCCTGTCATGGCAGAAATACACTCGGAGAGTTTGCCAAACCACTGCCGAGGGGCGACCCCGTTTTGAAAAACTTTTTTCAAATCACTTTTGATGTTACCTGTACCAGGGCTCGAACCATGGACCTTCGGTGTGGTAGGCCGGCAACACTACCTCCACACCACGGCGGCCATGAAAAAAATTATTCAGATTTTGGAAATAAAATGTATATAGTACGTATTTTGGAAATATTTTGTTAAGGAAGGAATGTTTCGGACATCCCTTAATACATATGTTTTAATGCACCGCTTTCATCCATCAATCTTTGCCTTTCGACCCTAAGGATGCGCATCTAAAACTGCTCAGCTACAGAGAAAACCTCATCAGCTGAAAAAAAAAAATTTTTACAGCAAAAAAGATCCTCGCTAAGATGACGTGGGTTTGCTAAATCGGCTGTTCGATCTAAAAGAATTGTATGGACCGAAGTAAATATAGTGAGAGACCGATGGATTTAAAATTGACATTCCTGCTAATCTTTTTTGGTATATTCCACTGCCTTACTCTACAGTGAAAAAACTATATGTATTTAATTTTGTCATGTAAATACAGGGTGGCGCAAAAGTAATCCTCCTATCAGAAAATGCTATAAATTTTGCGATTGGCCCCTAAAGTCAGTTCTGTTTTGACATTTGTGTAGTAAACACATGCGAAATACACGTTAATAAACAATGTTACGCTATACTGCTCCAGAACGCGGAATATTGCTGACTATTTATTTGACCAATAATCGGTCGGGGCCAAACGGTTACTGTGAATGGTGAGCGCTACAGAGCAATGATCAACGAGTTCTTTTTGCCGCAACTTGATGAATTGGGATTGGAAAACATGTGGTTCCAACAAGACGGTGCAACAGCACACACTGCACGTGCCACAACCGATATGCTGAACATCGGAAGCTTACTTTTGCGCCACCTCTTATAACAGCGAGTAATATATAATAACATCAACTCAAGCAAGCATGCATGACATTTCTACTCACTTAACAACTTCTCTGTAGTCTTAATACATGTTTGGCACTTTTAGTGGTGTCAAATTCAAACGTAGTTTTGCATATTATAATTAATTTTTGTTATTTTTTTGACGGATACCCACGCAAGTTTCGTATATATGCGAAGACAATATATTATTTTACTAGACATACATATTTTAGTTCAACAACCATGAGCCTTGACCTCACTGACATATTCGCTCAATATGTAGCAAGAATATTACAAATAAAAACCAGTTTACGCCGTTGATGCAGAGAACGTAAAAAATTAAGAATACGCAAGAAGCAGAAACATCGGCGAAATTTGATTTCTCTGACGATTTCCGCTTTCAATGCGAAGCGTTGACGAGCAAACGAGAGTACACAAACTTACTTACTTACGCCCCCTCTTCTATAACAGTCAACGAAGAAAAACTAGACTTTATTGTTGAACAGACAGTTCGGCTGAGTTATCATAATTCAGAGCGCAGCTGACAAGCTGACATGGCCGATAGCCGGCAGGCGGAAAAGTGAGCCTGGTAGTAGGGACAACCACATGACATGCCGATGGGCGTAAAATATGAATGAAACGTGAATGGAAATGTGAAAATGTGGCGAACAGCACGACAGCGGTTTCTCTGAGAGAAAGGGCAAGCGTGCGTTGGGAATAGAAGGAGGCATAAAGTACATACGCACAAGCTTTTATATAACTATGTAGGTACATACATTTACGGGGGCGGTAGTGTGAGCGTATTTACTTAGTTTCTACATGCTTTTGAATTTATGCTTTGGCTTAGGAAAAAATATTCGTTCAATCGAAGAGCGCTTGACTCCTTATACCACTGTCTGCCGTTTCAATTGTACACAAGTACTAGTCACTTCAATGGTGGGGATAGTAACTCAATGCGTTTCCGCTCACTAACACATTTTTTATTCGATTTGAATTTGAATTTCCAATGCGAACGACAATAAAAAGTAGCAGCAATGAGTTTAGGGTGAAAGGAAAGTATTTTTGCAGGGCGTTTTTAAGTACAGGAAAGTAATTCGTTTTACACTTTTGCATATTTCAATCTATGGTTTGTGAGTGGCATGACGTAGTACTACAGTTCTATGCTCACGTGCAGTAGGTTGCTGGTTCAAAATCCACTACTAACTGAGCATGCACCAAAAATTGCATCAGACAAATATTCGAATGAAGCGGCCGTTGCTGTTGTTTTATTGGGTGTAAAAATACTCCAGAAAGGTGTTGAGGAGTATTAGTAACATTGTAAGCTACACTTCGGGCATGCCAGTCATCCCTTTCCATCGATAACTGACGCAAACTAAAAACTCCAAGAAGTTCAAATCATTCTCCACCTGCTTTTTCCAAACCGGTTGAGGCCTGCCCCTTCCTCTGCTGCCGAATTCCGGTGTCGATAGGAAAACTTTCTGGGCTGGAGCTTCTTTGTTCATTCGCATAACATAAACCAGCCCGCGGAGCCTTTGGGCTTTAATTCGCTGCATTATGTTCAGATCTGTATGAAGCTCGTACAGCTCATCGTTAAATTTTCTTCGTTACTCGCAGTTGTTATCACGGGAAGGACCATACGTTCTCCAGGGAACTTTTCTCCTGAATACTCTAAGGGCCATCTCACCTTCTCTGGACACTATCCATTATCCGTACATGAATACAGGTATGATGCAACCATTGCCGTTTCAAATTATAATGAATCGTAAGTATTGCCAATCTAGGGAAAGAGTGCATTCTTAACTCGAACAGAACTTCGGCCTTAAACCTCTTTTATTAAAAGTGCGTGCTTGGGCTATGTCAAGAGCTCAAGCTACATTAAACTGTGTAAATGAAAATACTGAGTAAGTGGAAGTTTGAAATGAGAAAGAATAAAAAAGGCTAAACACCGACAGAAGATGCAAACTAACTGACTCAAACGGCAGGAAATGAAATGAAACACAAATTCAGAATTCGATTTGGCAGTAAACGCATTTGGCAGCGATGTTTGTGAAAGCTTCCGAAGAAGCAAACAAAAAGTTTTGTTTGGTGGTATCTCAGCTTGGTTCCTTCTCAAATGCTAGGGATCAGAGTAGAGTTGTGAATAAATAGTCGGTTTTTACACTAATCGATAATTTTTCACTATCGATTGTTTTGGATCTATTTTATCAACTTTAAACATTGATTGTTAAAAAATCGAATATAAGAATTACACGTTTTAAATCTCTTTTTGTAAATGATACCACGAATGAAAAAATGGGCAAAACTACAGACGTACTCGATACAGCTGTAACGCAATTTTTGGTATAAAATACTTCTAGTAAATCTTAAGTAATGTTGAACATTTGTGACAAATATTTATTTTAGGTTTATATTTAATTTTAACATTCATACTCATTAGCTAGTAAAATTTTTAATTAAGTCTTTTATTTTTACTGTAGTAAAATATTTCAGAGCATTGAAAATTTTTAGGTGAGTCTGAATTATCTGAAAATCTCCCATCTAGTGATGGCGCTTGTTAAAAAGATTTTTAATGTAAGCCTATAAACAATTTTCAAAGAAAGCTTTCTGTAAATGTTTTTTCTGAAACTTTATACAAACGATTATTTTTAAATTATTTAGCTATTGCAATAAAATAAATAAAAAAGTTCTAATCATTCATTGAATGCTACAATTTAAACCAATTAAAGCAGATTACAGACTTGGTTAAGATGCAGCCATGATTTTTGGGGTTTCGTCCTCATCCTAATGTAAAATCTTTAATAAATAGAATTTGAAAATTTTTTGAGTTGAAAAAAAAACTGCCAAATTATTTTTTCTGAATTTTTTGTAAGCATTGTAATTCACTTTTAAAATAAAAAGATTTACAGCAGTTTTTTCTTGAAAATTATAAAAATTTACTTTAAGCTTTTAAATAAATTGAAACTGAAAAAGCTTACATATCGCTTATTGTAGCAATTTTACTTAAAATTATTTTTAAAACCATTTACGGAAATGCTTATTGGAATATTTGCACTGATACATTGAATAGGCATTGTTATTAAATATCAATTACTATCTTTAATCGACAAATTAAATCCACAAATTAAAAATTGAACAATATATTTTTCCGACAGGAAGTAACATCCGTAGCATATAGATCCAGTATTTTATGTTTTAGCGATGTTTTTGATCCAAGCTTTTGAGCGAAACCTTCAACATCATTTTAGGGGGATTCATTTAACCTTATAAATACCTTATAAAGCGTGTAAACGTATAATTTTATAATGTGTGTAAATGAACTGTCTGTTTTTGTATGAAAAATAGTTTACACAAATTTTATACATTTACACGCGCTTTTCAGTGTGTAAACCCTGAAAAATCAAAAAATGCAACCATGTGCGCACTACAGCTGTTCACCGTTTATGATTTATATTTTTATTACTTGCCTCAGGTTTTGAGAAAATTAATGGAAGAGGTAAGCTACCAACAAAATATTCGAAATTCATGCAATTTTATGCATCATTTTTTGTGTTTTAGATAACTGAAACGAAGTGCAAGCGTAGGAGGGTCAATCCATCACATAGATGGACAGAGATAGAGGCAAGTCATCTGCTAGAAGCAGTTGCGGTTGTAATTTGTTGACAAATAATCAGCTGATCGATAAATTTATCAAACAAGATTGCCAGGTGCGTTCATAGAACAGTGTTACAATTTATAAATTTATATGCTTAAATGAATCTCCTTTTTGTATTTATAGCTGTTAAGAGAATATAAACTTGCACGACAAGATATGTCAAAGTAGATTCTTCTGGATAAAGAAGGTGTTGGTAGTTCGGGTGACATGATCTGATTTCAACTCGGAATTTAACGAAAAGACAATTACTAGGAAGACATCGCAAAATATGTTCTCTGTGAGCACCTAGGTCTGAACAGCCAAAGACACTGCAGTTTTAGTATACCCTTTCTGGTTAGTTTGAGTGTTAAGTGTGTCACAAGGTTCGGTGAATTCTCCTAATTCCATAATAATAATAACATCGTAAATTCTATTGGCTGATATTTAAAGTAAAGTAAAAAGAGTGTGATGTTTGTTCGTTTGATTGATATTTTTATAACCGTCACGGTCTAGATGATTTCGAGCATACCGGAACAAAGCTGGCTGAATATTGTTAGCAGACGGAGTCAATAAGAAATATGTTTGTTATGACTATACAATCCCCTCCTACCAATGAATAGGACTTAGAAAGAAGGGACAACTTTCTAGTGCAACTTTCTTTGAGATACCAGACACAAAGAGCCTCATGTAAGACCGCACATATCAAATGTTGCGTACAACCAACACAAGCAACCAAGACATGCAATGAGACCTACAACGCCTGCAGCGCCATTAGAAGTAAGTCGATAAGTAAAACTGTAGCCAATTGCAGTTACCAATAACGGGTCAATTCTGTGCGTAACCGGTAATTTTGTACCTGGAAGGTTATCTAAGCGAAAATCGTAACCGTTGGCAAGACAGTTCATGTAACCGCGATTCTAGCGTACATGGCAACGCTGTCAAAAACAAGCAATGTGCAATAGTGCATAACATGCAAACGCGAACGAAACTTGGTGTAACAAGTGATTATATTGTTTATTAATTCTTGTGAACTAGTATATGTACAAAATTTTGCGGTATTTTCTGTCCACAAAAATATTTAAAAAACACGTGCAATTTTTCGTGGTTACGCGACGTAACCACCTATTTTGGTGGTTACGAAATTTAACTGCGACTTAATCCGACAGAATACCAAATGGGTGTAAAAGTTTCCAAACAATTTATTTGCCGGTGATACGAATGTTGTTACCACACTAGAATTAGGGGGTAAATGTCTAGTTCGATTGTATTTGTTGCACAACAACCGACATAACGTAACCGAAAGTAAAATTACGACTTCTATAGATAATTTTAGCGATCTCTGGTTTTCGTTGTTCAGAGGGAATTTCCCCCATGCCAGAGCTACTTTGAAAATATTAGGCTTGACTCGCATCGACATCATGTATTAGTTTTAGCTTAAGCACTCTATCGTACCACGCCAAAGATCCTAGATGCAAGTAAAAAAATTAGGATGAGCACACCATAAATTTAAAGAGAAGTTCGTCTTTAATTCCCTCCTAGTTATATCGCTCCAAATTATTATTATTATTAACTCTCTATCTATCTTAACTATCTTAGCAATATCAGACGGCTATTGCAAAAAATAAAGGAATACGGAGTCATCTTTCTCTTTTTTTTCAAAATCTGTAGGGATCCCTACCGTCTTTTGTGCTACCAAAGGGAAATAACGTGACCTATGCAGATGAATATTTTCTAAAACTTCTGACTCAAATATTCTAAGAAAAGCGCCGTTGTAGTCGAAAAATCTGACACGCGTGATATGGGTAATTTCTAGATAATTTGGATCGGCTGAATTTAATGATTTTAAGCGTTTTTAAAAGTTGCCTAAAAAATATAATTTCTTCCTTTAAAAACCTCATGAAGCCAACAAGATCTCAGAGAAAAACTCTGGTTAACACCATTGGATTCAGTGCATCCGAATTATATAGAAATTACCTATTTGCCGTCAGTCGGATAAAAAAAGATTAAAAAACTACTTTTTTCGACACAGCCCATGAACCAGTTTTTGGTGACATGATGAGAGCGTTATAAAATATGATCTTTGTTTGCCGAGTATGTCAAAGTCCTTTGTTGTTTTTTGTAACGACAAAAGCACTCCCCGAAGGTTTTAGGGTTCTTTCCCGGATATGAACCCTCTTAATAGCATACTCGGTTGAAAGAAGCACCAGTTAGCAAGACTTATTCAACGTGAGCTTTTATTTTGACATTATTTTCACTACTATAAGTGGCCACTAATTAGAGGATATCCTTCACAGTTTCAAATATGAAACTGTAACAATGGCGGTACTGCTACTTCGATGTTTTAATGCGCTATAATTTATTTCCAAACGAATTCCATGCATTTCAAGATGTCGTGTCAAGCTAAACTGCGTCTAGTAGTTTCTTCAACCCAGCTTTCCCTTCAGCGGTATTTTTCACAACTTTTACCTTGTCCTTCCTTTTTCCTACACCCTATTGGGTTGAAATTTCACTTTTGTTATGTAGACATTTTTAATTTCCATTTATTTTTTGTTGTTAAGATATTTTTGGTGTTTATATTAAGGCAGTTATTTAGTACTTACAATGCCGGGTAGTTGACCTGTTGTCGGTCAATTAAAGTTAATGAATAGCTTTTGTAATTTATAATTATGCTAAAGATGGCGACAACAACAAATACAAGCTTACTTACCATTGCGATGAGTATAACACAGATAGACGACATGAAGCAATAACAACAAGCATTGGGCTTACCTCATTAAGTAGCCAATATATTAATTAACAAATTGCGGTTGTTTAGCTGTCATTGGTTTAGCCTAATTAGTTTGGCGGACGTAGAGATGACTACGAGATGCTATAGGAATAACATGACCTACACAAAGAAGCTATAACTCTCAATTTGGGGGACGAAAATGTTTCTCAATCGTCTAGTAGACACTTTTGATAGAATTACACATAATTTAGGTGGATCCAACTTATATCGTTTGCAGGACAGGGCTAGTAATAACTACGTATTCTCAAATATCAGTTTTAGAAAAAGGGTTGCAACCCATGCAAATTTTTATTTCTACAGGGCATCATAGCTTAGTTGTTAGATTACTCTAACAGCGTCCGAGAAGGGGTCTGATGAGAAGCTGGGCACTTCGAAACATGTCATCCCATACCATCGCTGTGCATAACGTTGTAAATTTTCCTCTTATATCAATCAACAAACAAACATAAAAATTCGAGCTTTGCTCCAACAACAATCACCATTTTTAATTTATAGTTAGCTTGGTTTTCAAATTTGTGCTCTCATATAAAAGGGCTTAGCCCAGAGGTCAGAAATGGTTAGAAATTTTTTAAAAAGGATTAAAGTTTGGGCTTGATTTAATTTGCACAGTAAAATACAAAATATTTATGAAATGGGTTCGCAACTGCTCAAAATTTATTTTTACTGTATAGGTAGTCCAATTTTCGAATTTGCTCTTAAATTAGTAGAAGGGAAGTGCGAATAAGCGGTTAGTCAAATCTTTGATTAATAATGTGTCTGATTAATCAAAAAGATTGATTAACCAGATTCGTATTAATCAAGCTCTGAGTAATTACTGTTTAATCAAAAACAATTAACTTAAACCTGAATAGCTTTATCCAATCTTTTCAAATTTATTATTAAAGCTGATAACATTTTTTGTTAGACACATATACATTAGACTTGAAGTAAATTTTTTTTTAAATTTTTTTAAACTTGATTGATTGCTTAAATGAAAAATCGCCAGTGTTTGCTTTAGGTTTTTGGGATTAACTAAGTAAGCCAATTCGGTTGGCACATTAGAATTCACCGCTTTAAAATTCATAAAAAATATATGTGTGGAATTACCAGATCCACTTTCTGTTTTGTGGTTGTGCTGTTGCACAACAGTAAAACTACGTTAACGCAGAGTAAAGAACTTTTTTGCCAGAGTAAGCTTGATTATGCTATACAATCACAAGGTTTTTCGTGATAATATTGATAAAATAATAATATTAGACGAGGTAATAATTAGGTGCGATATGCCTAAAAGTAGATTGAGGTCGAGATTCTCCTCCAGTTTGTGGCGTGCTGCTTCTAATTTTGTTGTTGCCGAGGAGCGGGTCTGCTTATGTAAAAACATTTCAAAGCGCCTGCGATGTATGTTATTGGTTTTTTTTTATTATATTCTGATTGATGTAAACGGTATTTTTCATTTCATTTTATTTCAATTAATTTATTGAAAAATATTAGCACAATAAGATCTATGATCTTTTATAGTACAACAAAAATTTTAATGTAAACAATGGTAACAACAAAAATATTGCATTGCAACAACAAATAAAAAATAAAAGTAAAGTATTTAAAACTAGAAGTTATGATAAATAAATTTTAATAATAACACACATTGGCTAGAAGGCAGGTATTATCTTATAGATAGCGAAACTAAGAGACATACTTATCACTAACTGAAGTACATATAAAGAACGTTCTTAAAATTGCTTTTATTCAGATTGCTGCGAGTAGATACTGGAATAGAATTCCATATACGAATAGCATTGATGAAGAATAGGAGTGAAGATGCCAAGTAGTTGTAGGTTGGTTGATTAAATCATTAGTTCGAGCAGACTTAGGGAAAACCAGTTTCTCATATAAGTAGCTGGACTCTTTATATATCATGAGTCGGTAAAGAAAAATACAGTTTTTGGCTTTGAGGTAATCCGAAATTTGGCATCCGAATAAGCGCGATCTCCAATCAGATATATGGTCGTACTTAGCTAGCCCAAACACATAACTTGTAACGTGGTTAAAGGCTACATCAATTTTGTGCGCTGACTGAGAACTCATTTTACTATAGATAAGCGCAGAGTAGCTAATGATTGGCATAATTAGTTGTATAGCTAGGTTTCTTCTAATATTGATGGGTGTGTAAATTGCAGACATGCGCAAGTTTCTTAGAATATTATAAACTTTATGAATCACCGAATTAACATGATCATCACAGGTTAAGGCTGAGTTAATTATGAACTCAAGGTTGGTTACCTTGGATACGAGTTTTAAAGGTTTATCGGCAATGTATAAAGGTGGAATATTCAAGAAACTTTTTTTAGCTATGGGTAGCACATATGATTTATCGCTGTTAAGACATAAGTCATTTTTCATCGCCCAGTCATAGATAGATGCTAAGTCATTATTTAACTTCGAACAGATTTCACTTGTCTCTTCGTGGTTTCCGGATAAGTATAACTGGACGTCATCAGCATAGGCGTGCATTTGCACATGTTTACAGACATAAAATATATCATTTATGAACATACTAAATAGTAGCGGGTCCAGTATCGATCCTTGGGGAATCCCAGAAAGTAGTGGTTTTAAACCAGAAGTTTGGGAGCCAATTTTGACACGTTGAGATCTACCTGTTAAGTAACTCCCCATAAGACGGGTTGCGGAGTCACCAAAACCAAAGTAATTTTTCAATTTCATCCAAAGCAAGTCACAATTCACAGAGTCAAAGGCTTTTGAGAAGTCAAGTAAACATAATAAACTAAGTTGGTGTTTGTCAAAAGGTACTCTAACATCGTCTAAAATTTTTAAGACAGCCGTAGAGCAGCTGCGATTTGCTCTGAAGCCTGATTGATAAGTGTACAAACAGTCAAATGTATCAATATGATCATGAATTTGCTCGGACAACAACATCTCGAAGACTTTTGAGAGTGCAGTCAAAATGCTAATTGGTCGAAAATCACTGGGAGTGTTGGCAGACTTGGTTTTCGCGATGGGTCGCACAGTGGCAACTTTCCACATATCAGGGAAGCAGAAGTATTAATACGGAAATAAATTTTTTTGATTAATCAAAATTGCGTAAAGTATGATTAGGTTATTATTAGCAAAAATACAAAGTAAAAACGAAAAGGCAAAAAAACCTATCGATGTTTAACTCTTATATACCCGGAAACAACTCGCCGGAAAAAAATTTCCTCTCTGTTTCTGATCTTTTTGAAGGGGATTTAATTTCTACTAAAATATTTTTAACTGCATTTTTTTCACGTCAATCAAAAATGAGTTCAGTATTATTTATAATAGAAATTTTCACAGTATTTTTTTACGTCATTCTGAAAAATAATATCAATTTATTTTTAAAAAATGTTGGCTCTGTCTAATGTACATGATACGACATATTTTTTTTAGAGAGTTTAAAATCAAAGAATAATTGGTAAACTTAATATTTTCTGTGATAGCTAAGTTGGATAACTGCTTGATTGCTTAATTGGCACCGTCCCACAGTGGTCTCAGTGGCTTATCTAGCACGAATTAAATCAGTAGCTTCAATAAAGTTAATATTTTGTAGGAATACCTATTGATTTATTGTGTAGAAATGCATCCTGCATAAAATAAAGAAGATGTAATTTTTTTTTTTAATTCATAAAAAAAATTGGAAAGTTAGGGGGTGGAAATTTTCTTCTTTTTTTTGGTATAGTGAAAATAATGCTTAGGACATCGAAAGTTGGCCAGTAGAAAGTCCAGCTGTTAATTTTGATATAAAGAGAGGTCTACAATGAAGTAATTTTGTGTAGCAGAATCTACTTATTAATTAATTAGTTTTTTTTTTTTATTTATAAAAGCGATATGTACATAAATATTTACATAGAAAAGAAATGCTGAAATTTGAAAATCTTGAATCATTCGTCATCCGATTCTGGCATGATATTACACAAGGGCGATTTAAGCAGATTTATGGCTTCACTCGCAAGACTAATAGTTTGTTTAGTCCCTTTCTCTTTTAATGAAATATCGGAAATAATAGGATCAGAGGATAGCAAAAAGTAATTAAATAAATCTTCATTAGTATGGTTTGCAAAATCTTTTCTGGTTCTGTGCTCTCTAATAAGTTTGAAATCTTTGTTTTTTGCTTCTTTTGCTTCTTCTCAAAGCTGTCCGATTGGCAAAATTGCGTGTTTAATAATTTCGGCTCAGTGAACTAGAACTTTATGTATTGTAGGGGGCATATAGTACCAAGGGTAAGTAGAAACAAACTTTTTGGCAGTACACATGGCATATTTTTTGAATTTTCAGGATCTACTTCACGTCTATAAGATATTACTTGCAGAACAATGTAAAACCTGTAAATGAGTTCTTCGTCAATTCCGGTAATTTCTGCAGCTTTTTTCGAATTTCGAAAGAATGCCCGAGCAGTATTGCCTGTGTTCGTAGAACCATATCCTGATTTAGGAAGGTCAACTAAGATACTCAGCTCGGCCTTAAGCTTGTCTTGAATCGTCTTTTTCCTTGCCTCTGTTTTTGCTTTGTCTTCTCCTCTTGCCTGCCAGCGCTTTATATTCATTCTGTACCCCAAGTGCAACCAACACTCGAAAAATCTAATCCATGAATGGAGAGTGGATAAGCCAAATCTATAGTGATCGGTGTTTGCTGGTATTTGCTCAATCACGTCTAAGCAGTTCATATTTTTAGGGGTTGCACTACATATATAACAGCTCTGGGTAGATTTTGTGTTAGTCAATGTGTTGCAAATCTTGCCGTCTACCATAGTCAAAACGAGTTTAAAATTAACTGTAATGCCTTTATAAAAAAAGCTACTTAACTCGTCTATGTGTGCCTGAATCTTTTCAGTAAAACTTTGTATCAGCTCTGGTGTTTCTTTAGCAAAAACAAACTTAACGGCTCTGCAAAAGCGTGTAGACGAAGGCACTGGATTTTGCCATATTATTTAGGTTTCAGCATAACAATCACGCAATTGCACAGGAACAAGTGACACAATGACTTCAGATGAATCGGTTTTGTCTGCGTTTGTCATTTGTCGAAAATTACTTTGTCCAGAGCTTCCGTCTATACCCTACTTACATATAAGAGTGTTTCCAGAGCCAGTAAAAGACTCAAGAACTTCTTCCTGGAGCTTACATAGCCGTTTGGCTGTCAACTGTAAAAGATCATTGAGTCTTATCCCAACTCCTGTTTCTTCTATTGTAACTGCGCCAGGCTCTGCATAAACTTCAGATTTCGCTGCTAGGATATTTTCCCAAGATGGATATATATCAGCACCGCAATGTTTAGCAGCCTTTCTGTAATACAAATATGTTGATTTACTAGATTTAGTGTTAATAATCAACGACAGAGCTTCTTCTGGTTTTATAACTGCACGTTTTGATAATTTTGTGGGGGTTTTTGCAATCATGTATATTTTTTTGTGAAAATTCCTGGAATTAGTAGCAGTAACTTTTTCTACAATTGCAGCAGCATTTCGTTTTCCCTTTCTTCGTAAACTAGCCTGCAAAGCGAAAGAAAGCTCTTCAATGGTCCAGGCTGAGGCGAGCGCTCTTGCTTTTTTTGTTTCGCCCTAGTTCCACTTTCACTAAACTTTTTCGTAGGTCTTCCACGCTTTGACGGCCCAGGCTGAAACTCCTCGCTTTCTATAGGAAATATAATTTCAGACCAATCGCTATTAGTTTTGAGAAAACGCGATAAACTTCTTTTTACACTTTTCCACCGTTTTTCCACACATTTTATAAAATTGTCTAGTATTTTTTTACAATTATATAGATTTATATTATAATTTTCCGAAAGAACACATTTTATGGCACCGGAGCAGTTTTTCCTATCTAAATGTTTAAACTTAAGCCACTCATCAAACAGTTCCTTACGGGTAATTGCCTGAGGACACCCTAAAAGAAAAATTGTAAAAATTATAGAAAGTCAAAGAAAGTTTTCATTTATGTTAATTAGTATTGCTAAAAGGTAAAGCACTTTTTTTATACCATTCCCAGCACGTGCAAATGCGTGCAATTTTTTATAAACTTAAAAATTTTAGATTTTTTTTTTAAATTGATCAGTTATAAAGTAAGCCTTTTTCAAATGCAATATTTATTCTATTGGTTAAAAACTTATAAAACTTACCTTTTGATGGTTTTTCCATGACGTACGACCAAAAAAAAATACACTTACTTAAGAAAAACGCGTGGATTAACGATCGATTGCAAGGCTTATATAAAATACTCCACCCACGCTGGGCACGACACAGTCTGTATATAGCTTTTGTAAAAGCCCCCAGGTTATATAAAGCTGCAGCTCAGTATATTTAGGAGTTTATTTGGTTCAAGTTAATGACATTAGATGTTTGCTATGTATCAAAACGTCAAAACAACGTATACCGGGCTTGCTAGTATATTATAAAACGGCGAAAGCAAACAATGAATTTCAGCATTCTTTTGTAAAACTGAGAGACTAGTTTGCGTTCAAATAGACAGACGGACAGACAGACAGACGGACGGGGAGACGGGCATGGCTAAATCGATTCCGCTCATCGTGCTGATCATTTTAGTGAACCTTTCTCTTCTTGTTCTCATACTTACATACATTTAATGTTTATGAAATGTATGAAAATCAAAAAAGATATATAACTTCGCTATTGCAGTGGGCTATTAACTACGTGCCCGAATATTTTGCTTGTGTGTTTTCCGATTTGGCTAATTGGAGAAACAGCTGACTAATTTTCATTGAAATATCAAGATTGAATTATAAGCGAAATTGTGTGCTTGCTGAAAAGTGGGCGGCGCCACGCCTACTTCTGCGCCAGAGTGTTTCTTAAAAAGCTTATTATGTGTGCAAAATCTGATTGATATAACTTGCTTAGTTGTAGAAATATCGGTTTTTAAATTTTCCAAAAAAAATTTTTGAGAACTATGTTAAACAACTGGGCGGGAATATGAACCGATTTCGCCCATTTTTTGCTCGAACATTCCTTGCACACCTGGAAACCTGCGTACTGAATTTCGCTTCGATATCTTGAACGGTGTTTGATTTATGATTTACACCATTTCTAAATTTGACTTAATCAAAAGTGGGCGGTGCCACGCCCATTTTCAAAAAGTTTTTGAAAATTTTATTTTATGCCTCAATCTTGATATATGCACAATTAATTGTATCCTTATAGGTGTGTTCTGTACTGAGTAATCACTTTTTTTGTGTTTACAAAATATTCTATATATAATAAGTGGGCGTGGCTATCGTCCGATTTCGCCCATTTTAAATAGCGTCCGGAGATGAGTGCCAAGGAACCCGCATACCAAATTTCATTAAGATGTCTCAAAATTTACTCAAGTTATCGTGTTCACAGACGGACGGACGGACGGACGGACATGGCTTAATCAAATTCTCTTTTCGTCCTGAACATTTTGATATATGAGTCGATACATTTCAAAGTCGCTTAGGTCCATTATAAGACAATTTTGGAAAACTGCGATTTTTTATTTTCTTAAAATATACTTTATGTAAGTTTCGCGAAGCTCTATAAACGTTTATATAAGAAAGCGTAAGAGCATTTTGTGAAGAAAAAATAATAGAAAATTAAGCCATTTTAAAATAAAAACAGTTTTAACGTTGGACTTGTGCAACTTTGAAATACACCACATGGACTTAATTAGTTTTGAAAAAAAATATATGTGGACTTAAGCAACTTTGAAATGCGATGTATCACTTGCAAGGTAGCGGATTTGACACAGCCTTTTCTCCCCATGATTTTTTAGGGCCCTGAAAATGTTATACTTTCTTTAATATGGCGCAGAATGAAATTGTCCTGGAAGCTGTGAAATTTTTTATGGAAGTAGTAAATGTCACGCGATCGCAGGGTTTCGCACTTGTATTTTGATTTTTTTCCATGGTTGTACTTCGGTTTTTGTGGGAGCCCTTTTGGCGAATACCTAAAGGCATGAATGCGGCCGTAAAGACAAAAACAACATGAGTGATACACTCAGTAGATACCTTAACAATAATAGCAATTACTAATAAAATACTTACAGTTTCGCCATATTTTTTTGTTTTTTTATATATTTTATTAATATTCGTTTTTTTTTTTGCTTTGTCCGGTGACAAAATTTGCACATATTCGCTATTTTCTTCCATTTTTATCAAAACACACTCACTATTAAAGTTTTCAGTTTAAGAAAGTTCGTTGAATATGTCACAATAAAGAATAGCAGAGCACACCCTGATTGGCTGAAATGGACTTAAGTAGTTTTGATTTACAGGTATACAAGGACTTATTCAACTTTGAAAAAGTTGCTAAAACAAAATGCGAATTTTTAGCGTCATTGTCATTAATTAGACATACTTTTATATTTTAAACTATTGATTTGTTAGTGCAGTATATAACGCAACAAAAATGTCAAAAATTCTACATGTGGACTTAAGCGACTTTGATATGTATCGACTCATATACAGGGTGGCGCAAAAGTAATCCTCCTATCAGAAAATGCTATAAATTTTGCGATTGGCCTCTAAAGTCAGTTCTGTTTTGACATTTGTGTAGTAACCACATGCGAAATACACGTCAATAAACAATGTTACGCTACACTGCTCCAGAACGCGGAATATTGCTGACTACAGGGTGGGCCAAAAGAAATCAAGGGGTGTAAAAGTTTAATAACTTTTTCGTTTATTAATTTTTTTTTATTTTTTCTTTCTGGTTATATAGACAACACTTGGAGAATTTATAATGGAGAGGTTCACAACTGAACAGAGAACCAGAACAATAGAATTTTATTATTTAAACCAGAGATCAATTATTTTAACGCAAAGAGCATATCGTCGACATTTTAACGTCATTTGAATGGCTTTGTTAATAAGCAGAACTGTAGGTTCTGGGGTTCTCAAAATCCAAGAGACATTCATCAACGCCAATTACACACCATCAAATGTACAGTATGGTGTGGGATCACATCTGAAAATGGCATTGGGCCTTACTTCTTCGAGAATGAAGATGGAAGTGCTGTAACCGTAAATGGAGAGCGGTATCGGTTTATGAAGGAACATTTTTTACGTCCTGCTCTTGAAAACAGACCTGGTATGTGGTTTCAGCAGGACGGAGCTATTGCCCATACTGCCCGAGACACAATGGCACTTTTAAGTCAAATTTTTGGAGGGCGAATAATTTCCAGAAATTCGGAAATTATTTGGCCAGCGCGATCGCCAGATTTGGCAGCACCCGACTATTTTCTTTGGGGTTATTTGAAGGAGCGAGTGTATGTGAACAAGCCAGAGACAATCCTTGAGCTCAAGGCAAACATTGGTGCAGAAATTCGAACGCTACAGCCACAAGTTTTGAAAGATGTTATGGAAAATGCTCTAAAAAGAGCCCATCAGTGCGAAGCTGAAAACGGCGGTCATTTAAGAGACATCATTTTTCATACTAACAAATTTCCTTTTTGAATATTATATAATCTGAAAGAAAAAATAAAAAAAAATTAATAAACGAAAAAGTTATTAAACTTTTACACCCCTTGGTTTGTTTTGGCCCACCCTGTATTTATTTGACCAATAATCGGTCGGGGCCGAACGGTTACTGTGAATGGTGAGCGCTACAGAGCAATGATCAACGAGTTCTTTTTGCCGCAACTTGATGAATTGGGATTGGAAAACATGTGGTTCCAACAAGACGGTGCAACAGCACACACTGCACGTGCCACAACCGATATGCTGAACATCGGAAGCTTACTTTTGCGCCACCTTGTATAAGTCAATATATATCTCGATCCGTTTATACCGTTACGTACTGCCGTTAGGCGACTAAAGTTAATATACCTTGTGTACGTAGCACTACTAGGTATAAAAACAGATTGTGTCGCTTAAACAATGTAGTGGTATCAGCTTAAATAGTCACTATACCTATTGCTTGTATAATCATCCCGCATGAGCATTCATTTTAATACCTTTATCCTTGTTCTGTTAATGTTCCGTTTATATACGTACAAAAACCTCGGTTATGTTTGCTGTGAAGGCCGAACATAGACCAACCCCCAGGAAATAGTTTGTCGATCATTGCTTTTTTTTTTTTTTAGCAATTTTCGCGTTAGTCACTCTCCGGACTGTGCCCAAATTTTTTAACGGAAAGTCGACGTCCTTGATCTGTAATAAACACAATAGATTTTATCACGCTCATACAAAGGTGTTACCTACAAAATCACATGGGGTGTGAGTCCTCTCGGTGCTTTTTTGTCTGCTGCGCCTGCCTTCTAAAGTGTTTTTTTTCTAAAAAGACTTCTACATTATCTCAACGAATGGTATAATCTTCCAGGTATTCTCCACGCAAAGGAGAGATAATATTACTATTTTTGTATAACAAGCAAGCAAATGATTTGTGGAATATTAAGTGCAACCAAAATCATAAAATTCAAATTATTCTTGAAAAGAATCATTTTCAGTGCATTTATTAAACATCAGAAGCGTTGTGCTCGAATTTCCTTTTAGCACTTTCTCACTCCCAACACACATTGTCTGCCATTGTCTGACCTAAGTTGCTGCTGCTGCTGCTGCATCTCGCACATAATTTCGCTTAACGTAGTTTGTCCTGCTTTTAAGTTTGACGCTTAAGCGCTTGTTAGCCATGGCAATGCGATTTTATATAAATGCATGCAATATGACCAAATTCAGTTCATCTTCTTTCTTCTACGGTCATGATAATATTCAGATTGTAAGCGAATCACTTATACAATTTTCTCCGTACACTTGCAATGCCTTTGCTTTTCTGCTGCGCAGCATTTTGATTCGAAATTTTTTTTAGTTTCTGTTTCGCACTCACTCGTTTTTTGCCACTGACCATTTTGTTATTCTTGCAAGGATGAATGGAGCCGCAGGTCATGAATGTTGCAATTTAAATGGATTTATTCATTTGGCGCTTGTTGCGCTTTTCAGCTTGTTTGCCCCCTCCACCTTTCAGCCGTTGTTGGGTTTTGCTGCCTTTTCAGAACGCGCGCGCATGCAGCAGATTGCAGCCAACGACAAAAAGCCAAAAGCTGTGATATAGTCACACTCTCAGCCACACGCACACACACACACACATTTAAATGCTTCTATGCTTGCATATATTAATGTGTCTGTGATTCGGCGTGTTGTTGTAGGTGTGTGTGGGTCTGCATGTGAGATTATGGTCGCTAGGACAATGACAAAATCTTTCTCACAACATTGACCGTTCAAGGTGTGGAGTTAAAAAAATGTGTTGTAAGATTTGCTGTCATTTATTCTTTTGTAATTTTATTGTTGTCACGCTCTTTGAGCTTTCCTTTTTTTGAGGAAATTTGACCTTTGTACGAAATTGTTAAATTATGTAAATGCTTTTGGTTTGTGGAAATATTTAATTATTCCAACATATTTTTTCTAGTTTCAATGTATTGAGTGATTGAGTTTGTATGTTGTGAGATTGCAATAGAAAAGAGTCTTGGTTGCAGCTTTTTATTAACACTCACCTGTGCCTCTCTAAGGGCTGGTTGCGTTTGTAGTTGCTTTTATTTATTTATATTGAACAAGCAGACACGGCATATTCTTTACCCTCTTTATTTTTCTCTAACACCACTTCTATATCTCCAATTTCTATTCCTACTGCCCTTTTACTCCCATTTCCTCTGCGGGTACTGATATGTACAGACTTTCGAAGATATATCGAAAAACTTTTATTTGATCCTGGTACTGCTTTCTGTTTCCAAGGTTTTTTGATATATAGAACACATATCTATATATAAAATATCATTAAGTTGAACCAAATAAATTCCTAGCTATGCGGAATTCCTAGTTAAAATACCCTAGGGGCTTTTCTGAACCTATCGTGAAAGTGTCATAGAGATCGACTATAAATTTTGGACATTAATGAAGCACAAACAAAACACAAAAACGTGGGCGTGGCACCGCCCAATTTTATAAAGTTATGTAAATCTTGACTAAAGGACAGATATATTATTCAAATTTCATTAATGTAGGCCAAATAAGTTCAGAACTTCAGAATTATGACTAATTGAAATTTTATATAGCCTGGAGGCGTGGAACCGCCCACTTTTCCAAAACTATATATAGCAAATGCCGTACCCAGCGAACTTCTGAACATATCGTGAAAGTTTCATAGAGATCGACTATAAACTTTGTACATTCATTAAGAACAAACAAACCACAAAAAATGTGGGCGTGGCACCGACTACTTTTCCGAAATTATGTAAAACTTCACTAAACGACACATATATCCAAATATCATTGATTTATACCAAATAAGTTCAGAGTTATGACGAATTGGAATTTTGTATCTACAAATTATATCATTAAATTTCTTTAGATAACCAAACAATATACCATACAATTTTGCTCGAAAAACGCTCTCTATCAACGAGATAGAGTAAGGATAAGATAGAGGCGATTGGAAAAAAAATAAAATATATGGAGTACCTGACCAACAATCTGAAATAGAGCAACCTTCAGATTTTTATTTAATTTATATATATACTACACCTTTTCCACCAGTACTTCAAAACGGCTAACATTTACTTCATAAGTCGTCAAATATTTAAAAAAAAAAAATATGTAGTTTGAAAATCATAAAATACAGTTCAAAAGTTGCAATATGTACTTTACAATACAGAAAATGTACTTCGTATTAAATAAATTACGTCCCAACCTGAATGTCCACAAGCGACAGTGCATCCGGATATGTTGTAGTATGTTGAAAAACTCTACTGCACTCGCCGCCAACAAGTAATGCTTTAGCTTCGTCGATAAGGTTTTCGAAATATAAAATTTTTTTCAACGACGCTCTGGACAAATGCGGATGGAACTTGAATGTTTATTTTTACATATGTATTTATTTTTGACTAGATGATCTCGATCGAGGAATATGGTGCAAGTCGTAGCATTTTTGCCTTTTCGGTGAGCCTGAAGCTATTTAAGTCTTCTTTCAATTGAGAGTGACACGGAGCATTATCGCAGACTGCGAGATTGTTTCCCTTGATTAGCTACCTCTGAAGAACTCATTGTGTACACTCCTGTCTCCGCCCCATTGAAACAATTCCGGAAGCGGAAATCGTCCCGATAAGATGAACGTTTGGTCCTCTTGCAGATATCTCATCAATATATATATAGATGATTTGCTCGCCTGTGTTATAAGATATAAAACTCGCATACCTGATTGCTGAAATATGAGCTTTGCTTCAAAATAAAATGTAAGATGAAGAGAATAGAGAGATGGAGAGGAAAATAGTGATAGCAAGATGAAAATGAAGTGAAAAATAAATAAAAGGAGGAATGAGCAGAGTGAAGGCGAGCTGTAGATGAGGTGGCAAAGAACAATGTAGAGGCTGAAGATGATGAATAGGATATGGCAGAGGAAAAGTGAAAAAAATGATGAGCAAGAAGATGGGCGTGGTGTGATTTTTTATCTAAAAGGCTGATATATCAGATATTTGTCTATAAAATCACGAAAACCAGTGAGTTAACTGATTTTTCAAGTATATTGTTGTTTGGTCACCAATTGTACAATCAGATTGCCGTATTCATGAAATACATAAGTCATGTATATCGTTGGCTCAACTCATCATTACTTGATACTTACCCTTGAGATTACATAAACATATGTACTTCAGTGTAGCAATAAATAAAAATCTCACTACCTGTGACATTTTCTCGAACTGCAGCTTTCTAGCGAGAAGAAAGGTGCAACATCGTGCAAGTCAATGAGAAAATTAAAACGTAAGTACAAAGCCAGAGTAGTTAGAATGAAGCAAAATCTCAAAGGAATATACCTAGAAATATATAAAATAAAAAAAAACACACACAAAGCAGTAAAATCAACTATGGTCAAAAAGAAGTACGAAATATTATGGCAATCACCACACAAGTGCGGCAGTAAAGTGGCTAAAACCAAAACGATGTTTTTTATTCGTTAAATCATAAGCACGGAGGGCGATCAAATAGAGCAAAAATAAATAATTGCATTGGGCAATGACAGCGAAAATAGAAAACGAAGTAGAAAAGGAAGAGACAGAACAGGAAGCAAACGAAGGAAGCTGTAGTAGCAATGTAGCAATCGAAGGTGACCAGACGCTGGTTGGCTGTGGTTGCTGGTCTTCGAAAAGGCACAGGTCATGCAAGTGAGTGAATATTTAACATGCAAAATCAATTGAATGTATTAATTCTTTTATGTTGTGCAGCCCAAGGTGTCAACTAAGAAGGAAATTGCAATTGTAACTCTAAACGGCTTTCAAATAAAAAACAATATGTTTGAATATCGCTGAGAAACTTTTCCATCGCAGAAATACACTCGGACAGTTGCTGATCACTCCGAGAAGCGACTCCGTTTATTGAAAAAACTTGGTGCAAACATTTTGATTTACCTGTCCCGTCACTTGAAACTTGGACCCTCAGTGTGGAAAGCCAGCCATACTACCACCGTACCATGGCGACCGTCATGATTTGATGGTACATTCCCTTAAAAACAAAAAACAAAATTAGTGATAAATCATGTTGAATTTTTGACATGTACGAATACTCAACGTGGGAGTTAATTTGGTTTCTGCAGTATTTGTTATACAGTAAGAGTTATATTAAATATAATAAAAAAACTAAAAGAAGATGAGATAAACTAAAATAAAATAAAGTACAATAAAATAAAATAAAATAAAATAAAATAAAATAAAATAAAATAAAATAAAATAAAATAAAATAAAATAAAATAAAATAAAATAAAATAAAATAAAATAAAATAAAATAAAATAAAATAAAATCAAATAAAATAAAATAAAATAAAATAAAATAAAATAAAATAAAATAAAATAAAATCAGATAAGATAAAATAAAATAAAATAAAAGAAAATAAAAGAAAATAAAATAAAATAAAATAAAATAAAATGAAATTAAATGAAATCCATAAACTGAAATAAAATAAAGTCAAATAAAATAAAATAAAATAAAGTAAAATAAAATAAAGTAATATAAAATAAAATAACATAAAATAAAATAAAATAAAATAAAATAAAATAAAATAAAATAAAATAAAATAAAATAAAATAAAATAAAATAAAATAAAATAAAATAAAATGAAATGAAATGAAATGAAATTAAATGAAATAAATAAACTGAAATAAAATAAAGTCAAATAAAATAAAATAAAATAAAGTAAAATAAAATAAAATAATATAAAATAAAATAAACTAAAATAAAACAAAATGAAAAAACTGAAATAAAATCGCAAGTCTGAGTCGGCTAATGGCAAATACAGGTGGACCAAAGCCATGCATAAGAAAGCTGCTGGCGTCCGCCTCAGATTCTATACTGTTGTACGGTGCAGAAGTCTGGGCGGACGCAATGAAATTTGGGAAGTATCGGGCCGCTATTACCGCAGTCCAACGTAGAGGGGCCCTGAGAATCGCCTCAGCATACCGTACGGTCTCCGCAGATGCTGTTCTGGTCATCGCGGGGACTATACCGATATATCTCCTCGCTGAGGAAAGAAAAATGACTTACGACACTCGTGCAGAGGTACGTAGAAACGTTGCTGCAATGCAGGCGCGTGGTGATTCGATCCGACGGTGGCAACTACAATGGAGCAGCAGTGCTGCTGGAAGGTAGACCAGGGTATTAATCCCCGAACTAGAACCATGGCTGAACCGACCTCATGGAGAAGTCGACTTCTACCTGACCCAGTTTTTAACCGGACACGGTTATTTCCGTGAATATCTCCATAGAATGGGCAAAGTTCAAACCCCGAACTGCACCTACTGCGGAGCCATAGACGACGTACGCCACACCTTCTTCGAATGCGAGCAATTCGCAGAAGAAAGAAGGCGGGTGGAAGAGACAATTGGCGAACTTTCCCCGGGCAGTGTCATTCGCAAGATGACCTGCGAAAACGTTAGATGGGACATAGTCAGACGATACGCGAGGAATGTCCTCCTTGCGAAACGGGAAGACGTTTGTCTAGCCAGTTAGCGTGAGAGTAGCCATAGAGCTGACGTTACGCGCTTCCTTACCTGAAGTAATGCTAAGCGCGGTCCCAGGTAAGGAAGAATGCGCGGGCCGTGAGAGGTTAGGTTTTAGTGCGGTATATTTCAAGATAAGAAGGAGTCCCCACGCTGCTAGAGCATCTAGTAACGAGTGCTCAAACCCGGTTAGTGCATAAAGCATTTCCTCCTCCCACGAACACAAAAAAAAAAAAAAAAAAATAAATAAAATAAAATAAAATGAAATGAAATGAAATAAAATAAAATGAAATGCAATGAAATCAATAAACTGAAATAAAGTAAAGTCCAGTAAAATAAAGTAAAATAAAATGAAATGAAATGAAATAAATTAAAATGAAATGCAATGAAATCAATAAACTGAAATAAAGTAAAGTCCAGTAAAATAAAGTAAAATAAAATTAAATAAAATAAAATAAGATAAAATCAAATTACTAAAATCAAGTGAAATAAAAAAAAAAAAAGTTAAATAAAATAAACTAAAACAAAATAAAATTAAATGAAATCAATAAACTAAAATAAAATAAAGTCAAGTAAAATAAAGTCAAATAAAATAAAATAAGATAAAATCAAATTACTAAAATAAAGTAAAATAAAAAAAATAAAAATAAATAAAATAAAATAAAATAAAATTAAATAAAATAAAATAAAATAAAATAAAATAAAATAAAATAAAATGAAATGAAATCAACAAACTGAAATAAAATAAAGTCAAATAAAATAAAGTCAAATAAAATAAAACAAAATAAAATAAGACAAAACCAAGTTACTAAAATAAAATAAAATAAAATAAAACAAAAAAAATGAAATAAAATAAAATAAACTAAAACAAAACAAACTGAGATAAAATACAATAAAAGAAAATAAAATAAAATAAAATAAAATAAAATAAAATAAAATAAAATAAAATAAAATAAAATAAAATAAAACAAAATCAAATAAAATAAAATCAAATAACTAAAATAAAGTAAAATAAAATAAAATAAAATAAAATAAAATAAAATAAAATTAAATTAAATAAAATAAATTAAAACAAAACAAACTTAAATAAAACAAGTAAGGAAAGGGCTGTCTTCGACTGCGCCAAAGACTTCCTACCTTTCATTAGTACGCATCACGGTTTCAAGTTTCCGATCCTTACCTACAATTAGTAGTACAATTAATTCAGTAGCAAAAAACCCATTTATCGAAACTATCGATTATGTGGGAGCAATTTGTTATGTCGGTCCGATCTGTGTGGTTTTCCCTACACACATTACATACATAATATGTAACAAACCAGGAAAATTTTATATTTCTAGATTTTTAATTAAAAGAGTTATAGGCCAAAAATGGTTTACCACAACAATCGATTGTATGGGAGCCAGGCGTTGTATTGGTCCGATCTTGCTGGTTCCGACAAATGATTAATGTTTTACAAAATGGCGGTCTCTTAGCAAATTTCAACGAGATATCTCAAAAACTGAGGGACTAGTTTGCGTTCAAACAGACAGACGTACGGACATACGGACGTGGCTAAATCGACTCAGCTGAGCGCGCTGATTATTTCGGTGTGCTTATTGGTGGGTCTATCTCTTCTTCTTCGTATACTTACAAATATCGTACCAAAGTTATAATACCATGTCATGTTCGTTAAAGGTATAATAAAATAAAATAATGGTAAAGGAATAAAAGGGAAGAGAAAGAAAGGAAATAATAATTTAAACAATTGGAAACAAATTATTATAACTTCCTGAAAAGTATAAAATTCATAAAACCTGAGATTTATTTGAGCTTGGCGCCCTTATTTCAGAGCCTTTTCAGTTTCTTCAGACGAGTTAGTTACCGTCAGGCATCCGGGCCCTTGTCGGCTCGGTTTTCCAAACACAGTTTCGGTTCCCTCGATAAGTGCATCACTAACTCTAGTACTACATATACATATTCTAAATATGAACTAGCTTTTCACTTAAGAGATTGGCGCGTTAACTACCTAGCTTCTCTACAACAAATAAGGGTATTTTTTTTTGAAACTCCATTTTCGAATTATATGAACCACTTCAAAGAGCCGCAGCAATGCAACAACAAAATACTCACAAGGGCAGCGAACAAAGCAAAGGTGACATAAAAGCCAGTGAAGTGACTTAAAAAGGAAACGAGTGTTATTACAATGAACGATTAAAATAACGAAAAGGGAATGAAGTTGATGGATAAAATGACACAAGAAATAAAAACACAATTTTTACCTAAAAAATAAAATACGGGGAAATGTTGGACTATAATGAAGTGGAAAAAAATAAAAAACCGAACTAAAAGTGGCCACATTGTTCGCACTAAAAAGCCAACAAACGGGACAAAAAAAAACCATGCTTCAATGTAACATTAAGCTATCGTAGCATACGTTGCAACACAATGTGGCGTTTATTGAAATTGCCATATGTAACGAAGAGAAATGTGTGGGCGTGACACCCTGTACCACCCACAATATCACCATCCATGGCTTTTGTAATTGTTGCGCTTCAATTGAGCAGGCGACTAAAATGCATGGACCACCTTGTCGTTTTGGCTATAGCGCTGGCCGCAACGGAATTGAGTCACGTGTTGGCATTTAAGTGCCGACGTGCAAAATGGCATACAAGCAGACCTTCCAGCAGCATTACTGCTCAGCCGCATCGGTAAGCATTGAAATTCGTTTAATGTTTTCAAAGCAGGGATCGAATATAAAAATACAAATTTAGGGAATTTACGATTTCCATACCTGGCGGGCACCAAAGAAATTTAAAAATTTAACCAAAAAAGTTCCTTTCAATATTTAAAGTGAAAATTAACTTGAAATTTGATTTTTATATTTTAAGTTTAAATTTGACTTTTGAAGTTTTAGAAGAGAAAAATATTAGTGAATATATATAATATTATTATTATTTTTTTTTTTATTTTCGGTAAGTCAAAAATTAGAATTAAAACTTGACTTTTGGTTTGTAAGTCCAAAGTTAAAATGTGAATTATTTTCTTAGTGTAAGAGTAAAAATTAGATTTACCATTTCAAGACAAAAATGATAGATGTATATTGGAACGATTTTTCGTCATCCCTTGATAGTATAATTTGAATTATATCGCTTTAATCAAAAATAATTAACAAGTTTTTAATTTGACCTTTATATTAATCTTACTTCTAAAGTTGTGACAAATTAAAAATAAAGCTGACTTTTATTTTTCAAGTAAAAGTAGTTGTTAATTCTCAAGTTAGAGTTAAATTAAACTTTTATTTCAAAGTTAAAAGTTATAACTAATATTTCAGTTGTAATTTTTAAGTTGAATATATTAGTTTAAATTTGGCTTTTATTCGCTTAGTCAAAAATTATAGTTAACATTTCTTTTCTTATTTTAAGTTACTACTATTTTTCACTTTAGTATATTTTTGAACATTTTAAATTTAAAACTGCATTTACAATTTCATTTTATAATAACCTGAGTAAAAAGTAATAGATAAAGATCGCCAAAAATTATTACAGCAAAAATAATAATTATAATTTAAATTTTATTACGAAAGTGAAAATGAAAATCTAATAATTTGACTTTGGTTTTCTTACAGTGAAAAATGTAATATCTGAATTTTAATAAAAAGTCTTAACCCTAGCGGTCCCTGTTTTCAACGCATTTTGTGTGTGTGAAGTGCGTTGGATCTGTAGCCGTTATTACTTTTTTTCCTTTTGCTAAACTTTTCTTAACACATTTCGCACAAAATTTTTTTTACACATTTTGACTGCCTTCATTTTAGTGCCATTTTGTAGCGAAAAAATAACCGGAAAGTAGCCATTATAGGTGTCACTTTACGATTTGCTTTTCTACAGCTCTTATGCCACTTTCAACTTATTGCCCCACAATATGTTGCAAGCTGTGCTGCTATTGCTCCTTTGGTGTGATGTAGCTGCTTTACCAAAAATGTGCTTGTTATATGTTTGTGCGTACTTTTGTTAGTTTGCCATTTGAGCACTTAATTGCTTCATTTTTATTTAGTGCGAAATTGACAATTTATGTGGCACATTTATTGGCAAAAATAGTCTGTTAGTAAGATGGCTGAGCCATGTTGTACAAGTAGTAAAGTGAGAATTATAAATGTTTAACAGATCTTCCTATACTCTTATTCAGTATTTTATATAATTGAGTTATTGAATTATATGGTTTGAACTTGTTATAATGCAGAAATACCTTTTTTATTTATAAAAATCGAAGATGCCGCAAACAGTGAAGATCTTTAGTTCTCGGTCTCCTGTGTACATTTTGCTGGGCAAGAGTTGGCCAATTTCGAAACTCACGTTTCCAAGCAAGAATCTTTACATTCAAGTGTGTCTTCACTAATCCATTGTTTAAAGTTTAATTAACTCTCCTCAACTATACTGTCCCTATCGATCACTTGTATGTAATATTCTCAATGGCCTCATTGACTGTCCATACCTATTGGGCAGAATTTTATTTAACATTCCAAAGAAGCTTTTCCATTTTACCTACTAGCCTATCTTAAACAATTAAAAAACAAACATTTCCACAAGCAAACTGCTAGTTTTATTTGGTAATTTTGATAATTTAGCGGACATAATAATGGTCGCCTTTTTACACTTAAGCCCATTGTGGCATTGAACCCAAACAGGAGCCAACTTCAATCAGAAAAATGCTACAAAAAACAATATGAAAACAGTTCGTCCCAGTGAATTCAATGATACTTTCTTGTTACACCAGTGAAATATAAATGAAAACATAACTTGCGGCGTTGAACAACACATAAAAATAACAATTGAAATAAATGAGCCAAAAAGGGAGAAGTTCAAGCGAAGTAAGATAAGGAAAACAAAAAAGCAACACAAGACAGTGTATGATAAAGGAAAGAGCAATGAACGAGTTGCTAAATTGCTGACTTTTTGTACCATTTTATTCATCACTTGACTTGGCTTCTTACATTACGCTGAAAGTCACAAATGCAAATACACGCGTAGATACCTTGTTGGAAATCAAATACCAATTGCTGAAAACTGTCTTACTTATAGTTGGGTTTTCGCAAAATTTTAAAATGTAGATCAATATTTAATTTCACTTGTTAAGAACATAAATGTGCTTATTATAATGAACATAACTATACCAATAGAAGTATGATATAACCTAATTGCTACTTCATTTTTCTAAAATACTTATAGAGTACGGAGCGTCACGCAGACTATGTCAATTCTATATCACTTTTAGTCTCACCCTTTCTAGCAATAATACTGTACCTACTTCCTTAAATTTGATTTCCCCTACTGACTATATCTTTCTCTTAGCATACCATATTGCCCTCCTGTACCAGCTCCAGCCTGCTCTTAACTCTGTTCCTTTTTATAGTTGGATTTCTATGTCTTATTATAAGATTTTTTTTATTTTGTATTTGTCTTTATCTATTATCTCCAACTGTCTTATATCTATATCTTTCCTATATATGTACAAATTCCAGAGATTGTGCATTCTACTAAACCACTTTGAATAATTTTGGTTCCGACTAATTGCGGGCGTGAAGGTCAAAAATAATCATTTAGAAACATTTTTCTAGATCGCCCTATCTCAACACTTTTCTTAAAAACGCCCTTTTTTATCTGAAACTTTTAGTTTCGAGACTGTCCTACTTCACTTTTTAATTTGACTTAACTTTAAGTTTACGGTATAGTCTTTAAACTATTTAAAAATGGGCCTTCATCTATTTTGTGCACTACAGTCTCTTTAGAGGTGACTAAAAACTCTAACGATCTCTACATATAACGTTACAGCTGGCTTATTTTAAATGTTTCTTTTCCTACAGGGTATACTTTTATGCAAGCACAAAAAAATTGAGCTCTATAAAAACTTTTTATATTGCTAAGTGAGCATGTGCAAAGAGTTTTGCATACATTTAGGCGCCACAAGCGTATAAAAGACAATTTTTTGAGATTTTCAAATGTTGTTTTTTTTTTTTTTGTTTGCAGAGTTTTTCCACTCTTTTGGCTGGTTTTTTTTAAACACATTTGAAGTTTTATTGCAAAATAGTTGTAAGCAGGAATTTGTAGACTTGCTGAAGCCGACCCTCCGTTCGTGGTTAAGTTTGTAGTGCGAGGAATCAGAGAATTGAAATGCTTAATTGTTTACGACTGTGTTGACAGCCACAACGCTACTGGTTGAGCTTTGCGTGGATTTGGTTTGTAAATTTTTTTTTCATGGCTCGCAACGGCAACTATGAAAAACAAAAAAGTAGAAAACTCAACAACATTTGTTTGCGGTCAACTTCAAATTTCATTCGCTCCACCAGGCCTTAGCAGCAATTTTTGGCACTTGCGGCAATTCCATAATAATTACCGAATTGCCTCCTGGATTGTTTATTTGTGTAATCTTATACACTGAGGAAAACATAAAATTATTCGAATTGTTTTTTTTTTTTGTTGTTTTAAACGCATTTCTTGTCAATATAGCCCCCTTATGAATCTGTTTACTATCGCAAAATCATAATTTGTTAAGGACTTAGCTCCACTATTCAATCAGAGTCTCGTACGACTATTTGATCAGCCATTCAAACGCAGAATCTTTACTAAAAAACTTACCAAAATTTTAGCAACCGTCGTCTCTCTGCAGTGGTTTAGCAGACTCTCCGAGTGTATTTCTGTTATTGAAAGCTTCTCAGCAAAAATGCATCAACAGCAGATGCCGTTTGGAGTCTGCAAAAAAATAGAAACGTCACACCACAAATTGGTGGAGAAGTCAGTTCATAATCTCTTCGGAGCTATGTAGCGAAAAATTTTTTTTTTCTTGTCAAAGTCTAAACGTTTCCCCGCTGATTTCTTAGCAAGCAACTCTTATAAGCACTTCATCACTGCACTCGTGCGGCTTGTCACCTGCAGAGCTGGTCCAGATATGGTTCTATAAGCAGAGTACTATCTCAGAGCTGCTATTCCCTGCCTAGGTGTTATAAGTGTACAGCGGTTCTTTATCTTACGTATGTCTGCCTTAAGCTCGGAGCCATATAGTAGTGTGGAGATGACCAGCATTACCTTCTTTTTACTTAATCTCTCTGTTATTACCTTGCTGCGCTCTCGCTATACTTGTACGGATGTGCTACTTCCTTGGCTGAAACCGAGTTACATGTGTAGTGATCCTCCTGCTTATTCTATGGCGGATAAAATACGTGGCTTCCTTAGTAGCTTCCAGGATAGAACCCTGAGAAATTTGCGATTAAAATCTGATTATTGGTCGACCCAGTCTCTATGTCAAGAGGCTCTTCTGAAAAAGGTCAAAAAATTTACTTAGACTGTCATTACATGTTGCTGCACTGTAATATCCCAGATTCTGATTGTACATGCGGGAATAATTTCATTGCCTAGTGGCTGATTGGTTATTTGGAAAAATACTGTTGGGCTCGTCTGCGAGCTATTTTTTGATTGTTCGCTCCACACAGATTGTATAAGTGCATTGCAGTTCACTGAAAGCCTATGCTTTGTGATGGATTTTTAAGTATATATGTATGTATATATAATTGTATTTTAAACAGAGTGTGTTTTCTGGAAATATTCAATTTCATTTCCTCATCAACACAGCCACTGATAAATTACTTAAAATTTTTTCAGCAACTAAATACATTCAATTTTACTAAAATTTTATGTTTTGCTGATTGTGAGGGAGAGCTAGGGGAAGAAAGAAAAGGACAACAGAGTAAGATGGTGAAAAAGAGTTAGAGGAAGCAGGTGAAACACAGGGATGTGTGAGGGAAGCTTAACTGGAAATGGGAATAATAAAAGAAAGAGAAACAGGAATAGGAACAGCGACCTTCGAGGAGAACACATCGTCACGGCCACCCCAGGATTGCCCATCTCATCAAAATATTTAAAGAGGTAAAATTCACTTGTAATTATATTTTGCTACAAAATTAACTGCCAATTTATTATGACGGCGGTGCTTTTGAGCCACGGCCGCTCCAAGTAAGCATCTCCTGTCTAAGTTTAATGGAGAGCGAGTAGTTTTTTTTAAGTTAATTTATTGTATATTATTTTATTATTTCTTCAGAGAGTATAACGGGGGGTGCGGAGCACATGTTGCATAGGGGACAACCTTTGATTAATATTATTTATTTTTGTTAATTGATATTAGAGGAAAAATTACAACGTTATGCACAGCGATGGTTAGATTTTCCTCTAATATCAATTAACAAACAAACATAAAAATTCGAGCTTTGCTCCAACAACAATCACCATAACTATAATTGTTACAGGTACAGTGCGGGTGCATAACAAATAACACGGAAGTGTTGATATCCATAAAAAAAGCCCTTCTGTATCTAAAACTGTTCTATGAACGCGCCTAAAAATATTTCCACTTTCCTTGAGTTGACATATATTTTTAAAATATATGTACCAAAGAATGTATAAAAGGAATAAGCAAATGGCACATTAGAGGAAAAATGCATCGTGACGCTACAGGGCATCATAGCTTAGTTGTTAGAGTACTCTAACAGCGGCTTTGGTGCAGACACTTGGGTTCATATCTCAGTGTCCGAGAAGGGGTCTGATGAGAAGTTGGGCACTTCGAAACATGTCATCCCATACCATCGCTGTGCATAACGTTGTAATTTTTCCTCTAATATCAATTAACAAACAAACATAAAAATTCGAGCTTTGCTCCAACAACAATCACCATAACTATAATTGTTACAGGTACAGTGCGGGTGCATAACAAATAACACGGAAGTGTTGATATGCATAAAAAAAGCCCTTCTGTATCTAAAACTGTTCTATGAACGCGCCTAAAAATATTTCCACTTTCCTTGAGTTGACATATATTTTTAAAATATATGTACCAAAGAATGTATAAAAGGAATAAGCAAATGGCACATTAGAGGAAAAATGCATCATGACGCTACAGGGCATCATAGCTTAGTTGTTAGAGTACTCTAACAGCGGCTTTGGTGCAGACACTTGGGTTCATATCTCAGTGTCCGAGAAGGGGTCTGATGAGAAGTTGGGCACTTCGAAACATGTCATCCCATACCATCGCTGTGCATAACGTTGTAATTTTTCCTCTAATATCAATTAACAAACAAACATAAAAATTCGAGCTTTGCTCCAACAACAATCACCATTATTTATTTTTATTATAATTATTTGTTCTACATATATAGAACGGAGAGTGCGAGGCACCTTTACACCTTGTATGTATTAATTGGGGGCAAGCACTGTTGGCTCTGAGGCATTGCGCGGGATTGGCTTCCGCATTCCCGTTGTGAAAAACCCCCTTGCACATATTGCATAGGGGCGATATTTTGGGAATAGTAAATTATTTTATTTGTATATTATTTTATTATTTGTGAATATTGATGACGTTGGGTGAAAATCCTGGGGTGGCCGTGACGATGTGTGCTCTCCTGCAGTCGCATGAATAGAAATAGGAATAGCAACAGGAATTCATTGGAACAGGAACCAGAAAGAGATTAGAAAATAAATAGGAGTAAGAACAGATACAGGGCCGAGAGCAGAAACAGAAAGATTAGCAAGAACAAAAAGAAAAACCGGAATAAAGAAGGGAATAGGAATTGGAAGATTAAAAGTAGGAATAAAAGGAATTTGTCTGGGAGGTATGGATACCCTTGCGATGAAAGGGGGAGCTTCTCAACCATGTTGGAACTTTCAAGTGTAATTAAAAAAAAATTAACATCGCCAAGTGGTTGAAACTCAATTACAAAGTTTTATTTTTATACCTTTCATGAACATGAAATGGTATTATAACTTTCGTCCGATGTTTGTAAGTATGAGAAGAAGAAGAGATATACCCACCAATAAGTATACCTAAATGATCAGGGCGATGAGCTGAGTCGATTAAGCCATGCCCGTCTGTCTGTTTGAACGCAAAGTAGTCCCTCAGTTTTAAGGATATCTCCATGAAATCTGGTCAGAGGCAGCCATTTTGTAAAGCATTAATCATATGCCGGAATCAGCATAATCGGACCAATACAACGCATAGCTGCCATACAATCGATTGTTCCGATAAACGGATTTTGGCCTATAACTGTTGTAATTTAATTAAATTAAACTAACTTTCATTGAAGATTTTTACGGTCAATTTATTAATATACTCGTATATAAACGAAATATGTGTTAGGCTTTTTTGACCATTGTTGTTTTGGTGTAAATGAAAAATTCTATTCCACCATCTCAACCCGACGCCTCTCTAGCTTTTTCAGGGGTGATATGCTTAAACTATTTTAAAAAACATATTTTTGTCGGACAGGGTATACAGGGTGGCTGATGAATTTTGCTACATTAAGAAACTCAAATAATTTTTTTTTCAGTGTATGGAATTCATTTTTCTTTTATTCATATTAAAGCTCGTTAAATTTTATTAAATATAGCTTAATTAGTTTTAAAAATAATGGAATTTAAATGCCCCCCCTGCTCGTCGATGCATGTGCGGCATCTTACCAAAAAGTTGTTCATTACTGCTTGGAGAGTTGAGACAGGAATAGCCGCAATTGTTTCTCGAATGGATTGCCTTAGTTCATTCAAATTTGTTGGTTTTGCTTTGAAGACTTCCTGTTTGCAATAACCCCACAAGAAAAAGTCAGGTGCAGTAAGGTCAGGCGACCTGGGTGGCCAACGGAATGTACAGTTTCTGGATATCAGCTTATTAAGAAATTTTCGTCGCAATTCTGTCATAACAGGTTGGGCTATATGAGGAGCTGCACCATCTTGCTGAAACCACACAGAGTTGAAAGAAATTCTCATTCGGCGTAATTCTGGATAGAAAACTCTCTCAACATGCTCAAGTAACGGTCTCCAGTAACCGTAACGGTGTGACCGTTTTCTTCGAAGAAGTAGGGCCCGACAATGCAGCGTGATGAAACTGCACACCACACTGTGACACGAAGTGGATGCAATTCCGTCTCATGGAGTATATGTGGGTTGGAAGCACTCCATATTCGACAATTTTGTTTGTTTATGTTGCCGTTTAAATCGAAATGGGTCTCGTCAGACATGAAAAGACAGTTCAACATGTTTCCATCCTCTTCCACCATTTGAAGCATCTTTTGGCAAAATTACAAGCGAATCGGCAAGTCTGCAGCGTTCAGTTTGTTGGCCATTTGAATTTTATATGGGAATAAGTCCAAATCTTTGTGCATAATTGACTGTAATGACTGTCTGCTTACACCCATTTGAGCAGATAAGCTTCTTGTCGAAACACGTGGATTGTTTTGTATGGCAGCAGCTACAGCAGCGATTGTTTCCTCCGTTAGAACTGAAGGGTTTCGATGGTAAGGTCTTCTGTTGACTGTCCCATGCTCGGCAAAATTGTTTACAAGTCTTATTATGGTCCATCTGCTCGGAGGATTGCCGCCAAACGTGCGCCTATACTCTCTTTGAACCGAAACTACGGACTCCAGTGCGTGATAGCGGCGGACAATCCAAATTCTTGTTTCAGTGTCCCAGTTATCCATTTTTGTTAAATGTAAAAGTCAATATGCAAAATAAAAAAAAAAATTTACCAGATTCATTAAATAGAAAAAAAGTTATTTAATTTTTTTTTGGTAGCGGCTTTCATCAGCCACCCTGTACATGAAAATTTTAAAATCAAATGAAAATTTTTTTAGTAGGTCATGAAAAAAACCTTAAAAATCCAAGTCGAAAAAAGTCAAAAAAATGAAACTTCGCAGGCTGGAAAATTATTTTTTGGGTATGCGCAGTGGAACTTTTTTTTCCTGAGCCCAAAACCTATCAAAAAATCGATGGCGCGATAACGGTTAATAAATCGACCCAATAGACTGGGTATATATTAATAAATTGACCGTAAAAATCTGCAATGTAATTTAATTTAAGGGGTTCGAGTCCTAGTGTTTGAGAAAAGGTATTTTATTTTATTTTGATTTACTTTATTTTATATTATTATAGTTTATTTTATTTTATTATAACTTATTTTATTTTATTTTATTTTGTTTTATTTTAATTTATTTTATTTTATTTTGTTTTATTTTATATTATTTTTTTTTAATTTTATTTGAGTTTATTCATTTATAAATTCTTTACTTTATTTTATTTTATTATAGCTATGGAACGCACTATATAATTGTTTATACCTTGGATATATTACAGTGTGGCCGTAAAATTGGCGACATTTTTTCAACTTGTACTTTTGTTTGTAGTAAATTTCAACTCCATTGCGAAAGGATGACAGTTTATGTTAAATACTTGTATGGTTGTTAGAAGAGCGCAAACTATTTCTGATAATTTTATTAAAATTTTGCTTTTTTTACTAACTTTATATTGAGTCTGTTTCTTTTCATTCCACACCTCTATATTTTCAAATCGTATAAATTGATTACAATTGGTATGTTTAAAATTTCAAAACGTAAACTCCTAAATGCCATGTCTTTATTTAGGGACAAATTTGCGCCTGGTTTTCGGCGACATAAATATAAAGGTAGTCTTTACAGTATTTACATCATCTTTTTTATTTAAAACTCCGAATGAATTTTACACTACAAAGCAAATAAAATTTTATTGCACTTAACGCTATTTGGAGCGCAAAATGAAAATAATACCTTTCAGACCATAAAAAAGTTACTTCAAAAACCTGAAATGAATTGCTGGCCACATGCATTTTGTTGCAGATAACCACAAAAAAAATTGAAATAAAAAAACATAGAAAACAGTGAAAATTAGGAAAATAGGCCAGCTGCTTTCTACTTGCCTCCCCTCAAATATTTGTACGAATATAATACTTTAGTGTGTGTGCACCGCAATGCAATGTTTCGATAAACAAAAGCTATCCACAATGTGGTGGAATCAAATTAACGTATTTTTTCCGCTCGAAAATGACATTGATGAAGGTTGCAAGTCAAATTTACGCACAGCAAATGCAAAAGTTTGCGATTGGAGGGAGTGAGGCGTGCAACAGTAGCAATGCAGCATCACATGAAGTGGGAAGGGTTAAAAGTGAGAGCACCAAATAAGTAGCAGCTGTATTTGGTTGTCAAAATGAAGTTCCTGATGGAGTTGTACAAAATGCATATTGCCTGGAGTTGTTGTCAACAGCGCGTAAACTGATGTGAGTTGTTCAAGTTCAATTTTGGACAGTCGAGTCTGTGTTATTGTGGCGCTTCGGTAGCACCGCAGATGGTAACTGCATAATTAGTTGGCAGCTTGTTGTTGACTTAAATACTAAATTTGGCTTTAAATACTGTTGAAAAATGTCGTAATATGGAATACTTTAAAATTGAGCTTGAAAGGAAATACATGTATCTTTCAAATTAGGGGTATCCACGTAAACTGACTTATCAAGCTATCTGCTTATTTGATTTAATATTTTGCGCAGTTTATAAAAAAAAACAAAATTTACCCAAGAAAAATAATGTTGCAACATTATTGGCCGCTGAGACTATAAATGTGTCAAGGCAGCACACCATTCTTCTTCTTCTGCCTTTTTATACCTTTCATGAACATGAAATGGTATATTAACTTTGGTCCGATGTTTGTAACGTTTAAAAATATAAGAGATAGACCCACCATTAAGTATACCAAATTGATCAGGACCATGAACTGAGTTGATACAGCTATGTCCGTCCGTCCGTTTGTTTGAACGCAAACTAGTCCCTCAATTTTTGAGATATCTCAATGAAATTTGGCACACGAATGTATTTTTGTATTATATTAGATATTTGTCGGATCCGGTATAATCGGGTCACTATAGCATATATTTCCCATACAACCGATCGTTCAAATAAGAGCATTATGACCATTTCTCTTTCATTTTTAAAGATTAAAACTTGAAACTTGGTGAGATATTTTCTTATGGATAGCAAAAGATTTCGTAAAAAAATCACCAAGATCGGAGCTATATATAGTATATATCCCATACAACCGATCGTTCAGATAAGAGGATTATGGTAACTTGCCTTAAACAAATAAAGCTTATTATAAAAGAAAATTAAATGTATTGCTGACAAAGTTTTAGAGAACTTTAAACAATGCGTATTTAAGTGTGCACGTATTCATGAAAGGTATAAAGCCTTTGGCACAGCCGAAGACAGTGCCGTCCTTACTTGTTTTATTTTGGCTGAGTTCAACAACGCGCATCACTCATTTATACTGACACTAGTTAAAGAGGGGATAGTTAAAAGTTCGGTTTAAAGCTTTGGTTTAGAGCTTCACGACAGCTAATACTTTTAGTGAGCTACTTCACCGTAGTTTATTGTATGTACACACTTATAAGCGTGAAATAACTGCATATTTGTCCTAGATTACCATTCACTAATGATTGATGTAGTACTCATGGTTGAGACTGCGCATCAAAACAAATTTTATGCAAAAATTGTTTTCAACGAATTAATCAAATATTGTTAAGTATGTATGTTTGTGATCTATATGCAATGAATACCCACACTTTGCCCCTGTGGGTGTTCACATTGTGCACATCATATGCAAAACCAAACTAATCATTAATAAACAATTAGTAAATTAATATGCGGCACAGAATTGTGGTTGTTATTTCGGTTCTAATTTTGTTTGTTTTGGCTTTTGTTTACTACTGATTTCACATCATTGATATTAGCAAAAATTTTGAATTTAAACATTTAAAAACATAATTTTTATATGGAGCTGTCCTTAGCGCCTAATTTCAATTGGAGCGGCATAACTATTACGCTGATGAAAGGAATTGCTTCTCTCACGTCAGTTCATATGCTGGTTGGCCTGTTTTAGGGATGTCATATTTTTGGATTTTAACAATCCTGTGATTTTAAGGATCTTATAACTATCTGCAAGTCCGTGTGACGTTAAATTTATGTTTATATAGTTATGTAAAAACGGGATATTTTATTTTGACAGATTTGTGGTTTATTATTTGTGAACAACTGTAGGATATATTTGAAAAGAGCTGCCACCCACTTAAAAACTGAAATAAATAAAGAGAAATAGAACTAGTTCCATGCATGCATTCACAGAAACCTAACGTTCAACCGAAACCCGCAAAAAAAGGGGGTTCTTTCCTCAGAAAAGGCTCTACAAAAATCGACTCGTTAGTATTCTTTTTTGCTATAATGCACTCAGAAAAACATTTAGAGCTCGAGAACTATCGCATTTATCAAAAAAAAACCTTTAAAGGTATTTTCGATGGGTGGACTGTAGAAGTAAATATTTCCATAGCGGCAACAGATCGGTAGATATTTTAGAAACACTTTTTTAGCCGTCACCCCATCAATGCCAGTTTTTACAATTTTATCACCATGCCGTAATAACGGTGTATAGAAAAAGTCAGCACAGTAGGAATTTTCTGGCACATTGGTCTTTGAAATGGCTAAAAAAAAGACATGGGTACAAAGTACTCGTTGATTTTATTGTATAAATAAAATTAGACTCCGCCCAGTGGTTGAATTTCAGTCACAAGTTATTACCTACTCCTTTCTTGGCCTTTTTCCTTTCTTTTCTATGCTGTTCCTTTTCTTCAATATACTTTTATTTTATTTGGTTTATCTTCTTTCAACAGTCTCTACTTTTTATTTATTTTAGTGTTTCTTTTTCTTGCTGATCCTTTTTTCCCTTTTCTTTTTTGTTCCTTCCTTTTAATAATTTTCCTTTCCTTCCCATTATCATAATTGGAAGTGCCCTACACTTTCGGCGTTATTGAAAGTTAGTGTAGCTTTGGTGATCGCTTTGATAAGTTGTTTTGTGTACGATCTTAATGCTTTAACGGTTCGTGTGTATCTGAACCATAGTCGTAAATTTTACGAATATTTACGGTTTATGTAATTTTTTCCTCTCTTTCTAGCTGATGGATATTGCTTGCATTCACTTTTGCATTATTTACAAACTTAATCAACGAAAAAATCGATTTGAGTCGCTCATAAGAATAAAGAATATAAAATGACCTAGGCGAAGAATTATTAAAGATTAATTTGCAACGCTGAATCAAAGGTATTAAAGCAAGTACATTTAACGCAAACATCGAGAACTCACAAGAGGTTCAAAGTCTACGGAAGCGAAAACTTGTTCTCTCTGCCCATATCAAAAATGTTAAATGACGACCCGTTGGTGCACACGTAGCAGCCGACTAATTTGCCGAGCACTTTTCTGCAAACCATGCGCCAACTAATAATTATTTCACTTAAATCTATGAATTGTTTTAATCTTTGTCAAACAATTTTATAGAAATAAATTTTTATTTTGTGAAAAGTGAACCATAAAGCTTAAATCTTGACTGTTTTTCTTGAAGGCAAAAATAATATATTAATTTGTAAGCACTCTACTTTACATCGGGTAGAGTATAATTTATGAGTTAATGAGGAAAAGCTATAAAATAGCAGCTCCATGAAATAACAGAAGAATATTAGCATACGCGGCCAATAAACTGTGATGTTCCTTATAACGATAAAGCAAAATAATAAAAAAAAATCAAAAAATAATCAAAAATAATCAAAAAAATATTAAAAAAATCAAAAATAGTCAAAAGTAATGAAAAAAAATCAAATATTTTTTTCTGATTACTTTAGATTTTTTTTTATTTATTTGATTATTTTTGATTTTTTTGCAATTCTAATTAATTAGAAATTGAAAATTTCTTGAACCAATTAAAAAAATCATTAATGATTGAAAAAGCTATTTAATCAATTGATTACTCAATTTTAATGGGATTTTAACTGGTCTGGTAATCAGTAAGCAATTAATTATACGGCTTTTTTAAATTGGTAATGACAACAAAAGGCAATTATTAATTGATAACAATTAGAAAAAATCAAAAAGTAATCATGATTTTTAAAAAAAATCAAAAAAAAATTATAAATAAAGAAAAAAGTTGTTTTGATTAATTTTGTTTTCCTAAAAATTTGTTTCAAATTTTTGTTTTTCCTAAAAATTTTAAGAATAATCAAAAGCACTTTTTTTGATTATTTTTGAATTTTTTTAATAATTGTGAAAAATCATGATTTTTTTGATTATTTTTTTATTCATTAAGAATTTAAAGTAATGGTAAACAATTATTCAATGGCTTCTCAAGATAATTAATCGAACCGTTAATCATGTCGATTAGTAATCATCATGTAAAAGGTCTTCAGCATGCAAATACGTAAGAAAAATTCATAAACTTCTGCCGCTCTTGTTTACTTTGCACATAATGTATGTCATTTTTAGCCAATCTCAGCTATAGTCATTTGCATGAACACATTTTGAAGTTTTCCACTCAATCACGCCTCAGCCGGCAATAACATTGACATTGGTCAGAAGACTTGTAGACTGCAGGCAACTCTCATCAGTCAGCGAAAATTATACATCAATAAATATTTTCATAGATATAATGTATATATAATATATATATTATATATGTATGTATATATTTACATACTTATGCATATATACATATGTGCATATGGTGATAATTGTAGGCTTCACACTGCACGTGATGCTGTTCAAACACGTCGCGAGCATTTTTATGCAAATAACCAATAATCAAACGAGGAGAATGATTGAAAGTACCGCATACCTACGCACGGTGCGCCAGGAACGATCTTTACCTCGAAGTCGCTAAATGAATTGATGTCACGCAAACATAAAAAAAATCGTCGCCGGAGCCGTTTAGAGAAAATTGCGAAATAGTCGAGTTTTTTTGCACTGTCTCGGAAAACTACATGTCCTTCCAGATTTTCGTAAAAGTCATATATTCTGAAGGATTGTACGTAGAAGACTCTGACAACTTCTATACTCAGAAATATAGTTTAGGTCACTTACAGGTTTTTTAATAGGGGGCGGGCGGACTACCCCCTAACAAAAAAACGGAGCAAGTTGCCTCCTGACAACTTTCGAAGTCATAATCTGCAAGCTTTTCTCAATTCAACCCCATTGAGAGAATACTGTTTTCCTATATTTTTTGACCAACTCGCCTCCAAAACTGCGCTAAAACCTAATTTTGTTTACCCATTTTTATGAAAATAAAACCAAGTCACCTTACAAAAAAAATTGCCAAAAATCAACGTAACCCCTAGGTACTCAAAATTTGCGCTTTGTTATGTCGAAACTAACCGTTATATAAAACTGCGTACTTGAAAAATTTCTTCTACTTCTTTTTAATTTTCCTTAGCACCACGGGGCGTATAAGTATCAAAAAATGCATTTTCAGTTTTTCAGTTGCATTTTAGAAGAGCAAGTGACATGATATGGTAAACGTAAAACATGTGCGGGATGCACCGACTTCGAGGTAAGGAGCGTTTCTGGCGCACCTTGTACGGATATGAGAATGTAAGTTCGATAGAATATGAAGCTTCAAATGAAAAATATTGTGAAAATATTCAAAGGAACGACTGACTGCGCCATCTCATGTTACAGCCAACGCACAGTGATTCGATGTTGGAAAACATTATAAGAGATCTCCTCGTCATATCGAGACCAAGTCACTCGCAATTATGGATTTTCATAGTATAATGATAATCCAAATCCCATTACTCAACGCATAAATCGGGTTTCAATTGTAATTTCTTCATGACGCCTTTGTCCATTCGCATTTGTTTGTTTGTTTGAGTAGTATCAACAACATTCCCGGCAGGTTTTGGAGATTGCTGTTAAAAGTGACAGTCCTTTGCTGGATATGAACCCGGTTCATGCTCGACTGTGCGAATTGGTATGACTAGTGCATCTTTCAAGGTCATGTCATCCCTCCATCCGTAAGGAAAGAGAAGATGTGTAATAAGAGATGCGAGGCATCATATCCGTAGATCAATCATCGAGTTGCACGTCTTTACCTTTGTGCAGGGGCACCTCTTAGGTCTTCTTTCGAGGGAGCGTTTTGTTTTAAGTCTTCAAACCTACTGATCGTCTGGTTTATTCTAAGACTCCTAATGCGGGTTTAGCTACCTTCGTCACAGTAGCTTGATGGATCGTCATGGCTTGACGCGTTACTCATCTCCCTAGCAGTTTAGCGAAGGGCACTCTATACAACGGGTACCAGATTGTCATTACATTTGAAACACTCCCTCATTTAACGAATTTTTCAGTTATGTCTGCGGGCGATTAAGTAGTAATAGATTCCGTTTTGCAGGTATTTATTTGCTCATGAGACCGTACTGTAGCTTGATTGGTCCTCTTTTTCTCGAACCTTCCAAAGTGAATCAACCTTCTTTGGTTGTTAACTGTTCCGATAAGGTGGGGTTTTCGACTGTAAGACCCAAGACTCCTCCCGGGATATGAGTTGCTAGCAACCCCTTCATCTCTATGACTTCACTTAATTCACTATATGTTACACATCACTGTTAGAATAACAAAGTAATACATTGCGTGCTTTCAAGGCTGAGTATAACAAAGGCTCCGAACAATTCTAAAACTGAAATTACAATTTTGAACCACTGTACTTTGACGTCGGTTGTTATGCAATCCAAACAAAATCGAAAAATGTGACAAAAATTGCCAACTCACGTGTCGACGCGAAAGCTACTCATCAAATGAGTGCATGTGGCTAATAGAACTTTACACATTTGTATGAATGTTTATCGATATTGCTGTATGCACTTGTCCGCAGTTATTTGTGGCATGCTCCAAAAGCAGAAAAAAATTACAAATTCGTGAAAAATTTACAACGAAATTGATACTTGCAACCGCACCAGTGGCGAATGAGTATTGTCACAAATGACAGCAATGAAACCAATGCGGTAACACTCCTTCATAACACACACACACATTCACATTCATATCAAAATTTTTTTTTCCTTTTTCAAGTTTCGAATTTACATCCTGATGATGACTGGCTGCAGTCGCATGTTTACAGATGACTCACTTGTGAAAATCATGAAAACGTGCCTGTCCAGCATTTCGATATTTGAGGCAACAAAGGCTTTTCAATTTGGTGAAAATGTAGGTACACGCATATTTATTAGGGATGTTAACTTTGTAACCGTTCATCTGCTGCTCAACGGCTTCTTCAGTTCTCATTTTCCTCTAACTGCAAGCTGCTGCCATCCTATCGCCCCAGGCAGTGCATGTGTGTGTGCTCGATCTCGAGATACAAATATCGTGTTACCATTCAGTGGGGGTTAGAGGGACCTCTTTTTGACGTTAGATAGGCTCTACAAAACCCACCTAATACGTGTATTCCAGGAGGATTTATGCAGATGCCATAGCTGCCCTTGCAAAAAACGGAAATACTCCGTTCCATCACCCAAAGAATACTCCTTAAGGAGTATCAGAGTACTCCAAACCTTATTCACATTCATATATAAAAAAGGTGGTCCAATTTACATGACGATGTCTGCGATTGGATCACCTAATCCATCTCGGATGACTCCATTTCTTTGCTTTTGAATACTCCATACAGTACCTACGTGAAAGTACTCTCAAAATACTCTCAAAGGATTATTCAACTGGATTATTCAACACCAACGCGAGAGAGAGAATTGGTGGTCCTCTAAAGTACACCTACTCCTCTCTCGCTTTGGTGCAGAATACTCCATGCAGTAATCTTTTGAACCCCTTTTTGAAAGTACTCTCATGTTGTTGCTACATACAGTATTCAGAAGCAAAAAAGAGGGTACTTCGCGATGGATTAGTTGATCAAATCACCGGATAAATTAGGATAAGTGTTAGAGTACTCTGATATTCCAGCGTTTTTTACCGGGTGCTTTATCTAAATAACTCTAATATGCTGTACAGGAATAATTGACGAAAAGTGTACAATAAAATCCGCTAAGCCGCTAAGCGACGGAAATTTTGGAAAATAGAGCGATTTTCTCTGGGAACAAAAATGCCATCCAATATACGATATCGTTCAGAGCAAGCACATATCGAGTAGAAGGTTTTCTTTAGAGTGTTGTACCAAAGACTACAGTCTACGTCGACAAAGCAATCAGTGTCCTGAGAAAACTCTTTGCATGGTAATCGACGCAGACCGTATATCTGTATACTTGAACACAAATTTTTACATCACGAATAGAACCACCGAAATCTTTGAAATCTCAATCTCAACATATATAAAAATTGTAAAAGGTCTATGTCTGTACATTGCAGATATTTAAGAATTTAAACCGATAGGAGGGACCATAATAAAGCCAATAAAAGCCAAATCAACAGTTTTTAGAATATTTGCCTGTCTGTCTGTATGTTTGGGCGTGCATCACTCAAAAACTGCTGAATGGAATTAAATAGAGCTTCTACAATTGCATTGCTAGACGTTTGGCTTAAAATGTAAGATGTCATTTGTATTTATAGCGGTTTAGGAGATATCGACCGATATGTGGACCAAGGTGACCCAAAATGTGTTAGTACAATATTGGTATCAAACGAAAGGTGACAATGACTGCTGCAATAAGCGATGTGATTTAGTTCCATATCTCAACTGGTCTCACATATATAATGATGAAAATCGGACTCAGTCTATTATTAGTTCTGAGTCGCAGCACTGCGTAGGCAACTGCGAAGTGAAGTACAAGTACCAGCTGATTCACTAATTGCGTAGGAAGTTCTTACTAGATTGGAGCGTTTTTTCTGTGGGTGGAAGTTGGTAGTCTTCTAGACCTCAATGAAGTTCAATAATGCCTTAAAGGGGCAGATTATATTTTTCTGCCTAAAATCAGTCAAGATTACAAAAGAAGTCGGACAAACAACATTCAATTGAGTATAAGTGTTTGCTGAATATCCGCTCAAATCCACTACTAAGCCGCCACAAACTGCATCAACCAAAACTGTTGTGGCTACTAGCCGTCAGACAAAGAGCTGATGGAGTTACTAAGAACTGCTGACGAATTTTGCAAGCAAATAGTTGTGAATCCAGTTAGTGAGATATTTAAACTGGCTGACCGTGAAGGTATCGTTGGGTTTGACTTAGTTGGGTGTGGCATTTCGCGCATCAATCGTCAGCGATGTGCACTTTTGTTTTTGCAGCTAAATAAGATGATAAAGTGAAAAAAATCGCAAGAGTAAAGAACTGTAAAGTTATTTAAGGAGAAAAATCGCCGGCAGGCAGCAACGTCTGAGGCAGCACCCTCTGAGTCTACGACGAAGAAAAATTGTTACAAAGAAAAATAAATCAACGAAAAATGTAAGGAAGAGTAATGCGTATAAAAATTTCACTGGTAATGAATCAAAACAATTTTCATATTTTTCTTAATTAATCTTCTTCAAGTTGTTTTTGTTTTCACACTGACGCATGCAACGAAAAGTGGTATATATGTATATCAAAGCAGTGTTGCCATTTTATAAAAGTTAAGAGAAGTTTCTTTTTACAAGTTAGCCATGGGCATGCATTATATACGAAGGATGATGCTAGGCGAACCATAAAATATAGCAACGCAATGTTCTAGCATGGCCGGAAATCAACAATAAAATTTGAAATATACATATATTAAGCATTACTGTCAAAACGAAAAGTGGACCGGGTTCTCAAATGACTTTCCCCACCATTACCTAGTATATATACAGCTGTGTTCAATATAATAGTAGTGAAATTAAAATTTATATCGTTCGACGAAATAAGAACAAGCTCTGATTATAATAACTTACATTTAAAATATGGGGAATTCCATGATAGAAACCACGTAAAAAGAAACTTCAAAGCTTACACAAAAAAGTTAATTAAACTTTAAAAAATGGCCATGAAAATCTTAAAATTTTTTGACAGAATTTCTAGAAAACTTTTGAGTTAGTCTAATTAATTTAAGTATAATATTGTGCAAGTAGCAATTTGCTCAAAAAATTCCCTGAATTATCAGAATTTTTTTCGTCAAGGATATTGAGTGATTTCTTCCATACAACGCAGGATAAAAAATTCATTTTGAATAGAAAAAAATTTCTAGCATCCTTGACAAAAAAAGTTCTCAAAATTCAGGGGAAATTTTGAGGTACCTCTAATTTGGACATTCTTATACTAAAATTGGATGGGCTATAAAACTGCGTACCCAAAAATATTGAAATTTTTGTGTAAATTTTCAAAAGTTTAATTAACATTCCTGATCTTCTTGTAAACTTTGAAATTTATTTTTAATGTGGTTTCTGTTTTGGAATTTGCTAAATTTTAGATGAAAAAAAAGGCAGCTTTTCACTATTATTATATTGAACATAACTGTACATACAGTGGCTTACAGCTATTGCAATCCAATTTGTTCTTCTAATATATTATAAAAATTCGATTGTTAATTGCAATAGAACTTCATAAGTAAGATAAATATCTTGTGAGTCAGTGTCTTCAAGGTTATGAAAAAATTTTAAAAATACCAGGAAATTTCAAAAAACGAGGTCAGAATTTAACAATTTGACGAAAGAATTTTGAAATGATTTATCTTTATGCAGTTTTGTAGCCTATGGAATTCTTGTCCCACAAATACCACACCTTTTCGAAGTGTACTTCAAAAAACAAAGTGTTCTTTAGAAATAGTAAAATGTATTTGGAATAGTCAATTGTTGTTCAGAAACTGTAAAATGTATTTTTGAATAGTCAACTGCTCTTCAGAAGTCGTAAAATATTTTTCAGAAATGATAAATGGTACTTGAGAATAATCAGTTTTACTTTAGAAACCATAAATACAGGGTGGCTGATGAATTTTGCTACATTAAGAAACTCGAATAATTTTTTTTTCAGTGTATGGAATTCATTTTTCTTTTATTCATGTTAAAGCTCATTAAATTTTATTAAATATAGCTTAATTAGTTTTAAAAATGATGGAATTTAAATGCCCCCCCTGCTCGTCGATGCATGTGCGGCATTTTACCAAAAAGTTGTTCATTACTGCTTGGAGAGTTGAGACAGGAATAGCCGCAATTGTTTCTCGAATGGATTGCCTTAGTTCATTCAAATTTGTTGGTTTTGCTTTGAAGACTTCCTGTTTGCAATAACCCCACAAGGAAAAGTCAGGTGCAGTAAGGTCAGGCGACCTGGGTGGCCAACGGAATGTGGAGTTTCTGGATATCAGCATATTGGGAAATTTTCGTCGCAATTCTGTCATAACAGGTTGGGCTATATGTGGAGCTGCACCATCTTGCTGAAACCACACAGAGTTGAAAGAAATTCTCATTCGGCGTAATTCTGGATAGAAAAACTCTCTCAACATGCTCAAGTAACGGTCTCCAGTAACCGTAACGGTGTGACCGTTTTCTTCGAAGAAGTAGGGCCCGACAATGCAGCGTGATGAAACTGGACACCACACTGTGACACGAAGTGGATGCAATTCCGTCTCATGGAGTATCTGTGGGTTGGAAGCACTCCATATTCGGCAATTTTGTTTGTTTATGTTGCCGTTTAAATCGAAATGGGCCTCGTCAGACATGAAAAGACAGTACAACATGTTTCCATCCTCTTCCACCATTTGAAGCATCTTCTGGCAAAATTCCAAGCGAATCGGCAAGTCTGCAGCGTTCAGTTTGTTGGCCATTTGAATTTTATATGGGAATAAGTCCAAATCTTTGTGCATAATTGACTGTAATGACTGTCTGCTTACACCCATTTGAGCAGATAAGCTTCTTGTCGAAATACGTGGATTGTTTTGTATGGCAGCAGCTACAGCAGCGATTGTTTCCTCCGTTCGAACTGAAGGGTTTCGATGGTAAGGTCTTCTGTTGACTGTCCCATGCTCGGCAAAATTGTTTACAAGTCTTATTATGGTCCATCTGCTCGGAGGATTGCCGCCAAACGTGCGCCTATACTCTCTTTGAACCGAAACTACGGACTCCAGTGCGTGATAGCGGCGGACAATCCAAATTCTTGTTTCAGTGTCCCAGCTATAATTGATTATTCTGAAGCACTATTTATCATTTTGAAGTACAATTTACGGTTTCTGAACTACAATTATTTCTTCAAAAAATAATTTTAAAATTTCTGAAGTACATCTGACTATTATGAAGTACATTTGCTGAGTTCTGAAGTTTATCTGGAAAAAGTGTAGTCCGTAGACTTAAAAAAATTTGCTCTATATGATGCTTGGTATTTTCGTCCATACAAGTTAAATAACAATGACAAGCTTTACGGGCATTATCTTTTCTCGAATTGGCAACATTTCAGCAATTCTTATTCATGTATATTTAAGTAATTTTTACTTAATAAGCATCGAGGTTTTTCACTCCCATTTATTGCTAATTAAAGTCAATTTTTGTTATGAAGAATTTCGTAAAAGTAAACCAATTTAACGGATTTAACCAATTACGCCCATACAAATGTAGTAGATGAATGAGTTGAGAGTAGAAAATTAAGAAATACTCGTTGTTTTTAGGTAGACAACATTAATCAACAATTAAATCGACAATCTTAAACTTCGGGTTTCGATAGATCAGTAAAACTAAAAAAAGATATCGATGCTTGGTGCCTAAAACAAAACAAGCTTTTGAATGAGACAGGATTAGTGGCGTAGCCAAGGGGGTGGCGAGGGGGATTAAACTTTTTTTTATCGAAACCTAAAATTTGAAACACACAATAAATTTTGTTTTAAAAATGTACGCAAAAATTTTTGAAAGTCTTACATTTTTTTCATAATTTTTGGAATTTTTTGGAGAATGCAGTTTTGTAGTTCATTAAATTTTAATTCAGCAATGGTATTATGGTCGTGACATATTTTGCTGATTTTAGGTAATTTTTTCTTCCGAAGAGCCAAAGTGTTTTCTTTCATATAAAAGAAATTGCTTTAAAAACCTTGTATTGAGGAAAATACAGAAGTCACCAAGAAAATATTATTATTTATAAAGCGAGTTTTAATCTTTTTGTATAAAGAGAAGGGATACATAAGATAGGATATTCAACAATTATAAAGCATGATGAACATATCAATATTTTAATTACTTCTCCGTTAGAGTTACGTAGCTAACTCTGGGAACCAGCATTAACACCAACAATAATGTCAGTATAGAAATCCAACGAAGAATAACTCGTGCAAACAAGTGATACTTCTGATTGAGTTGGCAATTAAGATGAAAAGTCCTCTCTCGAAGAACGAAAATAAAGAAGTCACTCGTCGAACCTGTCCTGGTTTATGGTGCAGAAGCTTGGACACCGACAACATCTGATGAGGCGGCTGTGGGAGTATTTGAGAGAAAGATTCTTCGACAGATTTAGGGGCCCTTACGCTTTGATGAGCTGTGTGAACAACGTAGCTCTAGAAGGGGGGATCAATCCCCCCACGGGCTACGCCGCTGAACAGAATTGAAATTAGTTCAAATTTTATGTAAGCGAATAGGTTAGGTTAGATTGAAGTGGTTGCTAGTTTTCACACCAGCACACTTACATATGCCACAGAGGTCCTATTGTGGTACCACATGGGTCTGATGACCCCCTACTCAAACCATCTTGTGGATTCCAGAAAACTGAGAATGTTCTTCTGTTTTATCCTAGATAATTCTCAGAGGGGATTGAAATATATGGACCCCATGGATTTCAGTCTTTTACCAAACAGTTCAGGGTATTCACAAAGAAAATACTTCACTGTTTCAGGCTCCTCTTTCTCAGAAAGCCAATGCTAAAATCATTGGGGGGAGTACTCAGCCTTACTATGTGTTTGTTTATACAAGAAAAGACCCATAAATAAGGAGAGTTTCTTTGCTAAGTGTGAGTAAGTCTTCGGATCTTCTCGCACTAACATCTGGATACAACAGTTTAGTATAATTGCAAGTACTGATTTTTTTTAATTCGCAAACGGCTTCTTTGAGGAATGTATTTGGTGCGATGTACGACACTCTCCAAGGAAATAAAGGTAGGCCTTCTTTTCCGTTTTCGGTGAGTAATTTTTAATAGTTCTAAGCAGTGTTGGGCAAACTGTAATTGGTAAAACCATTAATAATTAAAAATAAATTAATTGTTAATTGCAAATTCTACATTTAACAATTTTTAATCGTCAGCGTTGCTTCAGACTTGGCGAATCTACCATCGACCAGATATTCACTATGCGCCAAATCTTGGAAAAAACCCGTGAAAAATTAAATGACACACATCGACTCTTTGTCATTTTATCGCAGCCTTCGACAGCGCGAAAAGAAGATGCTCCGGCCCGGAAGGTATTCTCATCGAAAATCACCTATGGAAGCAGACCAAGAGGGAGGCCCCCACTCCGTTGGAAAAACCAAGTGAAGAAAGGTCTGCGATCCCTTGGCGTTTCTAATTGGCGCCAGCCGGCAACGGATAGCGTCAGGTGGCGCGCTTTGTTAGAAGATCAAAATCGTTTAGACGGTTATATAAACACCTATTAAGGGCTGTTGACCTATATATATATGTATGTATCTCAAAGTAAGTGCAATAAATTTTTAGTTGGGATACGGCTTGTTAAGAAAAAAATATTCCTTTGGATTTCTTTGGCTGTTTCTCGATTTTAAAATTATCCTGAGGCAATACGTTCTTCAAGTAAATTATAAGGCAAGATTGTATTTGAATAAGAATTAACATAGGTCTTCTCAAAAATATTCAAAGATAGTGCACTAAAACTATCGATGTTTAAATATCGAAATTGATCAAATCTAATCGATGTTTCGTTTTCATCCCTAGTGGCTGTGTTTTGAAATTAACGTAAATGACAAGTAGGCTAGGAAAACTAGACTGTCCAGTAATCAAATTAGTTTGAAAGGAAACTGTTAGTGAAAAGCGAAGTTCAAATGAACGAAATATGAAATTGATGGAAGCGGTAAGTAGAAAAGGATGTTAAGTAGCAGCAATGACGTTGAATATTTGGCAACTAAGTAGCATTACGCGGTAACTAAAAGGAAATAAGACGGTATAAGCAAGCACATGAATAGTTGAGCGAATGCTTGTGCGAGTTAGCGAATGATGGAATGAATGACTTTCAGCATCATCAGGTGTTGTCGGAGAAAAAACAGACCGCTCACAAATATATGTGTATGTATATAGAACTGAAAATGGATATTGCGCAAGGGGGTTAAAATTAGCAAAAGGAGAAGCACCAACACTGTGAATATCTCGAAGCAAGGAAACGAGTTTAAAATTGTATTGAATGTAAGAATGCTTTGCCGGATGTTAGCTACCATACCAACAACTCATTACCCATACCCCCAACTACACCCGCACACATACATAAAACATACAAAAATACTTTCTTAAATACCTTTTCATTCAACTTGTTCATTTTGTTACGCGGAAATGAGTCGCTGCGGTAATGAAGATAACATTTCCTGTAGTCAGCAGCTTGTCTTCTCAATTGTAAATTCATTTCGATTGTAGAAAGGGGTGAGTTATGACAGCAATGTCGTCATTTCAAAAGCAGTAAAGGTAAGTAACAAAAACAAAAAAAGCGCACACAAAAAGAAATAATGAAGAATTAGAAAAGTTTGTTTCTTATGGAAAGTAACTTCGCACTAATGAAAATGCAAGAAAGTGCCAAATATGCGCTTTAGGGAAAACAATCAGCTGATTAAGGTCACTTCTTTTTTAACTTTTTTTTTTTTTTTTGATTGCCCAATTATTTTAGTTTTATTTGAGCGTTTCCGCTTGATTAAATTTTGTTTTCATAAATTCTAAAGACTTTTATCAGGTTTAAAGAGAAAAATCAAAGAAAAACTAATTATACACTTCATGAACATGAAATGGTAGTATAACTTTGGTCCGATGTTTGTAAGTATGAGAAGAAGAAGAGATAGACCCACCAATAAGTATACCGAAATGATCAGGGCGATGAGCTGAGTCGATTTAGCCATGTCCTTCTGTCCGTCTGTCTTGATGAAATTTGGCATTTTGTATGAGATTAATCATTCGTCGGAATCAGCAAGATCGGAGCAATACAACGCATAGCTCCCATACAATCGATAGTGTAGATAAATGGGTTTCGAGCTATACATTTTGCAATTTAAAAGCTAGGAACGTTAACCTTTGCAGGTTTGGTACTTATTATACATCTAATGTGTGTAGTGAAAATCACCCAGATCGGACCAACATTACATATAGCTTCCATAGAATCGATTGTTCCGATAAATGGGGTTTGGGCTATGTATCTTTAAATTATCAGTTTTGCAGAGTTTACTAATTGTGAGTAAGGATCGGACACTTAAAACCGTGATACGTATTCATGAAAGGTATAAAGTCTTCGGCAAAGTCGAAGACATCCCTTTCCGTACTTGTTTTTTTTTCTTTGTAATTTTTTTCCTACGGATCTAATTTTCCTTACTGAAAATATGCTATGAAGAACTAAATATGTTTGATTTATTGATAACCGTTTTCTTAATTTTTGGCTGGTGTACAAAATTTTCGAATATCTTAATTTTCTTTTTTATCACTGGATTCCAAAATTTTTAAACTATTAGTAGATCCAGAAAATCCAGAGACAGTTCAAATCCTAGAAATTGGTATCCTCTCTCAATAATTATACAAATAATTATACATTTTCAGGTAAATTTTTTAGATTACCTTTTCTTCCCAGAAAATTGATTGTGGAATGTTCCTTAGGTTGGCAGTTTTTTACTGATTTTAATAAGTTAGGCTGGGATGTTGTCCGTCTACTGTGCAAAAGAGTTGATTAATGATCCCCCCACGCTCTGCTTGAAGCTTGTGTCGGATAAAGTCTCTCTGATAACTTGAATTGAAAAAATTTTCGAGAAATAAAGCCACACATTACACTTGACAAAACTTAGAACCATGTGTATGAAACTATAACTAAAAACTGTTCTCAGGAAAGAGACTTATTAAGCGAAAGATATCAAAAAAGAAAAATAATATTTAAGGAATTCACCCGTAAAGTTGACTCCTTATGTCGTCCTAAGAAAAACCACGGAACTAGACTAAATACTAAGTAAAACCGCTGCCGAAAGGAACCGAGGATGTCGAGTATTGTCTGGAGTTATTTCACTAAGGAACCAGACGATGGTTGTAGAAAGATGGAAGGAAGGGTGCTTGTTATTTTGGACACAGGATAATAGAGACTTGTTAGGCAAATTCCATGCCACATAAACTTGGAAATCAAAGTGTGAACAAGAAGGTTATTTGTAAACCAAACTTCAGAAGCAAAATCGTATTAAATGGTTGCCCCTAACTTAGAAAAAAATATCTGCGTTACTTCTTATAGAAAAATTTGTAAGATTATAAGAAAAAATATCTGGAAGATTTTTAGAAGAAATATACGAAAGATTTCATACAGAAATATCTGTAAAAGTTTTTAATAAATTTCTAAGGGATTCCTTCGAGGATATTTTGAAATGAACCGGCAAAGATGTGCACTTCTCAATCCTGCATTATGTTTTATATTTTTTTCCAGTACTCAAGTTTTAATCAGCCTTTTTAATCATAGCAAATTTCAACTTATAAAGTAACAAAATTACGTGTTGAACATACACAAAATGCAATTATTATCAACAATACGATAAAAACAATAGTACAATTATAACAAGTCAGCATACCTTAACCTCAGGGATTTTCTTCAGATAATTTTTTTAAAGATAATTAAAGAAACTTCGGCAGAAAATCGGAAAGAATATCAGTCATCTCCATAAGAATTCTTTAAAAATTTTATAAAAAAAAATGCAGTAAAATATGGAAAAATATCGGAAAGATAAGTAACAATTGCTTTAAGAACTCTTTAAGATTTGTTAAACATTCGGATTTCTCTGAAATTATGATTTGCAAGGTATTTGTATAACCACTACTTTCTCGGAAACGGTTTAACCGAGTACTGTAAAATTTGGTAAGTAGGAACCGTACATGTGTGCATTCTAACTGTTGCGACATAGATGTTGCCGTTAAAGAGGGCATTGTCACCTAATTAAATTTGTTTTATGAAGTGACATATACAAACATGGTCATCACAAAACTCATTTCTTGGTAGGGTTACCTAACTTTGTCTCGAAAACGGATAGATATTTTCTATGGAGTTTTGCAAATAGGCTATCAATTACAATCTAAGCTTTTTTATTTAAGTGGTTCCACTTATAATATTACATGGTAGCTATCGATATGAAATTTAAAAAAAAATATATAAGATATGTATCATGTTTCAAAAAAATACTTTTCGGCATCGTCCCTAACTTGTGTTGGGGCTCGTAAGAATAGTATAGATGCATAAACGCTCTCTCTGTTTCTACAACAACTCAAATTTAATTAAATTCAATGAACAAAGTAAGGGAGAAAGAAATCCTTAATGGCTGCTGTAATCTAATTTTCATTGTGGTAAAATAAAAAAAAGAAATTTCTTAAAAAACAAACAGACACCAAGGCAAGCAAAATACTATATACGAGTTACAGTCCTTCTTTACATAAGCGTTCATGATTGCAGATTGTTTAATATATTAATTTATTCCTCTAGAACTGAAAACTATTTACATTTATAGTCACGCCGCATAATTACGTCCCTGCTTATAACATAACATCTGCAACACCGGCACGACGAGTCCAACAGCTACAATTGAGTACAAACGGCGCGACGTGAAACATATACTTTTCTTGACATAAACTAAATGTAAGCCCGATTTTACTGAATAACTTTATTATATTATTAAATATTTTATATCATAATCCAGTGCCTTTTATATATACATTAACTCGATATCCTGCACACGTAAGTGAACGCAGTCGGGTGTATAGATATACGGGACAAAATTATCTATAACGCGACAATATATTCCCTCGTATTATCTTTTAAGATTTCTTGGTTTTATTTTTGTTTTTGTAACTGCTTTTATTTTTAATTGCTTCATTCAAATAAGCTGGAGTAACTAATTTTTAATACACTTGAGTAGACCGAAATGTATCCTTAAAAGTGTCAGCCAGGTTTTCTACGTCATCACTCTGCTTGTAATGGGATGAATGAATTTGATAAGTTAATGAACAGCGAGCAAGCCTATAGGATTATGGTCGCAGATACTCTGAGTATTAGGGTGGGTCGATTTGTATGGACGAAAGTTAACCGAAATCGCGCCATCGATTTTTCGATAGGTTTTGGGCTCAGGAAAAAAAAAGTTCCACTACGTATACCCCAAAAAATAATTTTCGAGCCTGCGAAATTTAATTTTTTTGACTTTTTTCGACTTTGATTTTTAAGATTTTTTTCATGACCTACTAAAGGGTGTTTTTTTTAGGGGTATAGAACTTTGAATTGAAATAAAACACAAGAAAATCGTTTTAAGGTCCATCAATTTGGCTTTATTGGAAGGATAATTTTATGCCATTAATGTTTAAATATGATTTCGGGCATGTGACCGCCGCGGCTGGCTCGAATAAAGCCAATTCTACAGGTCCAATTTTCAACCACTTTTTCGAGCATATGGGGCCGTATGTCGGCAATAACGCCACGAATGTTGGCTTCCAATTCCCCTAACGTTTCTGGTTTGTTGGTGTAGACGAGCGACTTCACATATCCCCAAAGAAAATAATCCAATGGTGTCAAATCACACGACCTTGGTGGCCAATTGACAGGTCCATTCCGCGAAATTATGCGCTCATCGAATGTTTCCTTCAATAAATCGATTGTGACGTGCGCTGTGTGGCATGTAGCGCCGTCTTGTTGGAACCACAACTCATCCACATTCATGCCATCCAATTCGGGAACAAAATAGTCGGTTATCATGGCTCTATACCGGTATCCATTAACGGTAGCTGCCTCTCCAGCATTATTGCGGAAGAAGTATGGCCCAATGACTCCACCAGCCCATAGAGCACACCAAACAGTCAGTTTTTGTGGATGTAATGGCGTTTCAAGGGTCTCATGTGGATTCTCTTCACTCCAAATGCGGCAATTTTGCTTGTTGACGTAGCCATTCAACCAAAAATGAGCCTCATCACTGAACAAAATTTTGCGATGAAAATCAGCATCGAAATCAATCTCATTTTCGGCCAATACACCAAAATCACGACGCATTGTATGGTCTCGCGGCTTTAATTCTTGCACAAGCTGGATCTTGTAAGGTCGCAAGCCAAGATCTTTGCGCAAAATCTTCCATAAAGTTGATGGACAAAGCTCCAATTTCTGTGCACGGTGGCGAATCGATTCATTCGGGTCCTCTTCAACACTTTGCTCTACAGCGGCAATTGTTTCTTCGGTGCGCACTGTTCGACGTCTCTGCGGATGCGTATTATCACATAGAGTAAACGTAGTGCGAAAACGATCCATGGTTAACCGAATTAATTGCTCTGATGGACGATTATGTCGACCATAAAATGGACGGAGCTCACGGTAAACTTCGCGAACTGAACCATTATTTTCGAAATAAATTTGCACGATTTGCAAGCGTTGTTCTTTTGTCAACCTGTTCATGATGAAATGGAAAACCAAACTGAACATAAATGACATTAGAGTTGCCAGATTTGACCACAAAATGCCAGTTTTATCTCTATTCAAAAAACAAACCTGTAAAAAAAACACCCTGTATTAATATCAGGCCTGCGTAATAACGTTATTTTTATCAAAAAGCAAAATAAAATTTTTTTGATTTTAAAACTTTCATGTCCGACCCAAAAATGTCCGCATAAAACGTTGTGGATAACAGTTTTTTGAAAAAAAATATTTTTTGCGGTTTGGGAAGTGTTTTGGTCAAAAAATTTACCCTTTCGGCATTTCTTTTAAGGGGTTTTTCAGCATACATGCAAAAATGTTTTCGAAGAAAACGAATTTGTCTCATATTTCCTGTCCCATTTAAAATTATGCGCTAAAAACGTGGGCGATAACAGGTTTTTGAAAAAAAATTTTACTTTCGGGTTTTGGGACTTGTTTTGGTCGAAAAATCGAGAAATTTTAAAATCAAATGAAAATATTTTTAGTAGGTCATGCAAAACCCCTTAAAAATCAAATTCGAAAGAAGTCAAAAAAATTAAATTTCGCAGGCTCGAAAATTATTTTTTTGGGTATGCGTAGTGGAACTTTTTTTCCTGAGCCCAAAATCTATCGAAAATTCGATGGCGCGATATCGGTTAATAAGTCGACCCAGTCTAATGAGTATATTTTTTAGCTAACCGAAATTGCGAATAAAGTGAAGCTCATAATAAAACTTTTAACGTGACGTTTGCTACCCAAAATACAACTAAAGTTCTGCTGCATATTTTTTTAGGTGAAGTTCAGCCCTTAATAACGGGTCTTATTGGGGGGAAAGGCTTTTTCTATAATCTTAATTATAGAAATGTAAATTTTTCTTATGTTATCATGAAGGCATTGCCTAAAACAGATCAGATTTATATTTCTACTAGATGCCCGTGATTATCTTATTTTGTATCTTAGATTGGACATTTTTGACCTTCATGAGGTGAATATACCATGAAGTCAATTCTACTAGTTTTATACTAGTCAAATATTAGTTTGCCAAACCGGCTCAACTAATTCAATTTCTGTAATTTTTCCATATTAGTAACTAGTTTTTTAACACGGCGATGTCCTACGAGATGGCAATTGTCCGCTTCTGCGTCAGCACCATACCAATTGGCTTGCTAGTCTTTTTCTGCATCAGCAATATACCAGTTGACATATTAGTCATCATATTCATCAATATCACACCATTCGAAATACTAGTCTGTATATACACCATTGTCATACCAGATGACATACTAGTCAGTATATACACCAGTATCATACCAGCCGTCGTACTAGTCAGGCTATGCATCAGTATCAAACCAGTTACTGTACCGCTTCATAGTAGGTTAGTTCATTTTGGGTTGAAAAATACAAGAAAATTTCAAAATTACATTACAACAACTTTATTGAAAATTCAGTCCTCAGATATAAAATATGTTTCCATCAAAATAAATATTATTTCACTATATTGAACAATTGAAACCAATTTCAATATAAATGTAATAGCTATTCATACTAATTTTTACCTTGGCAAACAACTATTTAAAGTAATTTTCATCTTTTCTAATAATAGTCCTTTTTTGTATGAATTTTATAATAGATTTCACAGGCATAAATCTTTAAATTTTCTTGAAAAAATTTTTGGAAATTTTCAAAATTTAAATATTAATTTCAGATAGAATGAAATCCATACTTGTAAAAATATCGTTCAAAGAAAAATTTGCTTTTTATGATGAAAGTTACCTCGCTTATTCTACTACATAATGTGCAAGTTCTTAATAACTAAATTTTTTACACCGTGCTATTTTTAACCACCTTGCTATCGTATGTGTCTCTGCTCGCTATTTTCGTTGTTGCAGCTTCTAAACGATTCCGTTGGAGATATACAGTTGTTTTAGTGTCAATATTTATTTTATGCATTTTTTGAAAACTTTTTCTTCAGAAAAAGTTAGCTAAATTATTCCACAAAGAAACATTATTTACTTACACAATTGATTTGACAAATGTTCGTTTCGTTTTCACCTTTCTTCGTGGTTTCATTTGAACATTTCTTATTCGTTGTTGCTGCGCTGCTGCGCCGTTATTGCAGTAGCGACGTGGCAAAAATAATGGTGATTTTCTTGACATGCAAGTACGTACATGATCTGCAACCCAAATGCAATATTTAAACCATGAAATTCTCAAAGGTATTATGATTTTACTATCAGGACTACATATTACTCACAAGAAAAGTTTATATATAATTTAATTAATTAAATATTTAAATACTCAGAATTTTAGTTGAAGAGAAAATTAAAATCTAGGACGGCGTTGCTAACTGAACTGAATTGTTTTCTTTTTCGTTCGTGTATGCATTTAAAAATATATCTCACTAACTCTATTTTAGCTTTTTATGAGTATTTCTAGATAGAGTCCTATGTGCGTTAATTTCTTGCTCCCATGGTATGATGGGTAATATGCTCGTCATACCTACAATGAAAGGGTTGGACTTTCAAACCAGCCAGCAATTTATATTGCAAATATATTAATTTCTATCAGTTTTCAAATAGATTACTTTCTGTCAAACGCAAAATGGATTTAAAAATCGCAGAGAAAAACCATTTCTATAAAGTAACTTTTACCGAAAGGGCGCCACCTATTATTTCTAAAGAAACTTTGGCACTGTTTTGTTGCTATTCATTTTTCTAAGCCCTTTAAACTGGTACCCTATTCCGATTTTCGATTTCAGTTCTAATGCCGATTTCTATAAATTATGTTAAAACATACTACTTATATCCGAATTAGCCTATACTTAGAATTAATTTGACTTGACTTCGTTTACAAAAGAACTGATGGCCAGTTATTCAAGGTGTGATCTTTTTGAAATTTTTTTTATTTGACGTATTGGTTTCTAATTGCCATATGAATTTCATTCAACAAAAAATGAAGTAAATACAATATTTTAGGGAATTTTATTAAAAATATTGAAAAAAGTTATATGGTGGCACAGTTTTCTCACGTCTCTCTTTGAACTTAGAAACTGAACTAAGAAATCAAAAATCTGTAGTTTTTCAAGTTTCTATGTTAAGTTATTATCTGGGTTACTACGTTTACGTATTTTTCATTTATTATATGTGGGGTTTTCAAGTCAAGCTAAGTCCAAGTCAAGGCTAATTCGGCCATTAGTTTCCGTTAAATTCATATCCGTCGCATTCCTTTTGCCAAAATTGATCGGCCTCATTCCTCACGGAGATGTTACATAGTGTTATAGTTGTTGTTACTCTTGGCCCAACCGCACTTTTATAAACAAAACTGGCGTTAAAGCCACCAAACGCGTTAGCTTACAGCAAATAGTATTTGATAGCATAGCCCATTTGAAACTCCTCGGAGCAGTTTTACAAAGTATTTTATAATTTTTTCTAGTTTTCCCCCAAGTACACAATATTACTTTACTGGATTCAAAATTGCTGTCAACTAAAACGATTTTTTCATTAGTTTAGTTCATCTCTTTTTTCCTTTTTAGTAACACTTTACGCACTTCTACACAAAAACTCGTACCTCCAACTAAAACCATGGCAAATAACTCCATCAGGATAAGTGGCTAGAGAGAAAGTTGTAGTTGTTGAATAAAGCGTTGCCAATTTACTTTACAAGTGGATTTAGTTGATGAATTTTTTAAGTAAAAATGCCAATTTTGTTGAAGATTTCCGCTAGCCAGCAGTCAAATTGAGCACAGCACGCTTTTTTACATTTCCAACGCCCATTTTTACTTCGTAACTTCAATTTTCAATTGTCACTTGTTGGATTCGAGCTACATACCAAACAAGCCACCAACAGACCTTCCTTTTTCCACTTTGTACTTTTGCCATTATTCAAAGCGAACTTTAGCTTCACTTGACTTTGACTGAGCTCGGTTGAATTGTGTGTGGCGGCTGGCTGCTTACTTTTCATGTAAAACTAAGGATTTGGGTGTTAGTCTTGTCCTTTTGTAAATTCTTTTTTTTGCTGCTTTCGTGTTGTTTCTTTTTTTTAGTTTGGAGCCTTTTTTTTTTGTTTTCTTTACACTTTCTTCTCTATTAAAAATGCTTGCAGTTGTTTTTGTATTTTTCCTTATATTCATTATCCTTTGGATTTTTAATTTGCGAGCCAATGCAATACCTATACATAGATCTATATATATATATATAATATATATATCTCAGTCAGTTAGTTCGCGTTTGTTGACCAGCGTTATGGCGGGCGCTCTCTGAAGAATGTTGTTGCCGGCATTTGGAGGGCGTGTGCGAGCGTATAGTCATTTATCCTGCAATTAATCATGATTACGAGAGTTTGTTTTATTTCCATTTTTTTGCTCGAAGCAGCTTTAGTTGTTTTGCTTGAGTTTTATTTAGCTGTTGCTTTCATTGAGTTGAGTTTATTCTACTTTCCCGCAACTACCCACACTCCATACGCTATAAGTCTATTAAATTTTAGTCTTTCTATAAAGTTTTTGCTGACTTTGTATTGTGCTCTTGTTTATATATTTATCCATTTCTTTCAAAATTTCTTTATATCTTGTCTCAGATTCTTCCGGTCTTTTATTTTTCACATACTCTTTACTGTCCCTATGGTTTTTAAATACAAATTTATTTTTGTGCGTTGCTACATCAATAAATGTTATGTCAATGTGTCTTATGTTATGTATGTATTGGGGTTATTTATGTTCGTGGTTTCCTATTGACAGTCTCACCTTATGTGGGCATGTAGGTATCTCGAAGTTTTTATGTAAATTATTTTTCAAAACAAACTATGTGTGTAGGTGTGTATGTATGTTTGTGCTATTGATGTTCTAAGAATTATTTTATTATATGTTTTGATATCTGGATTTACACTGGGATTGAACCCACCAACGCCAACAAATAACACAAGTAGTGTTACTATTTGCTATTAGGATTATTTTTAGGAGGACCAATTAAAAACCAAATTTAATATGTAGCTTCCGAATTCATACTGTGAACAATTTGCTAGGTCCCAATATAAACTTTAACAGCTAACTTGCTGCATCCAAGACTCACGAAAAAATAAAGTATCTGAGGCATTTTAACAAACATGTAATGGACTAGCAGACCCATCAGATTTTGTTCCAAAATTATATTATCTGCCCGTCTGACCCTCTGATATCCTTGTTCCTCGCTTATTCTTGTCTTCTGGCATATCATAATACGTTTTTTCTTCATCTTCCTTTTCCTGGTAGGTATAACTTCTTCTCAATTCATATTCTGTACTTCGAGACCTCTTTCTTTCCTATTCCATTCCAGGCCCGTCTCCTTATTTTATTTACTTCTGTACCTCTTGTCCCCATTTTCCTTTCTTTCTGCCCGGTCACTCAAAGCAAGGCCATGTCTCGAAGCACCGCCTTTTCCTTGTTTCACCCAAATGAAATAATTTATTGTATTTCATTAACGCTGCCAGCGCATTGACACACATTGTGCTGATGGGCTCAAAACGAGAGATTATCAGATAGTAATATGTGATTCTTTAATAGCTTTCAAGCATAAGCTTGCCACTAAAATTTAACTTTTAGAAATAAACGTATATAGTACTGTTTGAACAACATATTATTTTCAATCTTTAATAACAGAAATCCGACTAGTGGAGGCCTTGAACGTTATATGCAAGATACGTCCCATCAAAATCTTTATTAAGGACACAACATACAAGTGTGCATACAGGCTTCGAGAGTTAAGGCTCTGGAAAGAGGGCGCATACTGTGCAATCGTATTTTACTGAATGTCAGAGACTCTACATTTCGACCTGTGGTGTCGGAAAGGCCATCTTTGCAACACTCCTCCCTAATGCCTGTATCTATCTGTCTCCCAGATACAGCGAGTGTATTTAAACATGAGATCTATGGTATCCAGGAAGCATGTAGGACATTATTGTGTGCTATAATAGGATATCAATTTTCTCTGACGTCGGCTCTTCTGGACCTCGGGTTAGCAACGATGACAGCGAGCCTGGTTTGTCAATGCAGGCACTTGATCATGAGCCTGTCAAGTCAACATATCGATAACGTGTGTTGCAAACATAAATACCTCAAAATACTTCAAGACAATTTCGAGATGTTAACGAACCAGAAAACTTTATTTCGCTTTGCGATGGGCGATTCCAAAATTATTCCTCAACCAATTTTGTGCCATGTGTACAAAATGAAACAATGTCATCAATCCACGGAATCGAGTTTAATTTAGCTGCTATTGAAAGTAAGCAAACATTTTATGCACCCCTCTGGCATCATCTAAAATATCTATACAGTTAGTAAATTATGCCATAGTTTAAATTACTAAAATTTATTTAAACTAGGTTTGCAAAAACGCAAAGAACTTAGGTATGAGGCACATGAAGGCGTCCTTCCACATAGTGGAGAATTTGACTCAGACAACACCACAAGGGATCCGGACTTTAATTTAGCACGATCTACTACTTGTATGGATTGCTCACCAAACGATGAAGAAACTTCTCACCAGCCTGATAATTTGAACGGCCTTGCGAAACCAAAATCAAAGAAAAAGCTTCGTCGTGACCTTAGAAATAGGGGAAAATCATACACAACGCATTCAGGTAGGATAGTTAAAGGCAGGGCCTGCAATCCATCGTTTGATTTATGTAGAAACAAATGCAATGATAAATTTACAACTGAACAAATAGAATCTCTATTTAAACATTACTGGTCTATGGGAAGTTATGACCAAAGAATTTTGTACATTGGGTCATTGGTAGCCGTTAGGGATAAAAAATGTGACACCCAATGCAATACTGTAGAACGCAAACGAAATCGATATTCACTGCAGATTAATAGTAATACAATCAAAGTATGCAAAAAGCATTTTAGGCAATGTTGCGATGAAACTGATAGCTTTATTAAATCAGTCGTTCGAAATAAAATTAGTTGTCCATCTATGCAGGTCAGTGATCATCGAGGCAAGCATACTCCTACATCTAAGATTAATGCTTCGATGGAAAATGAAATCAAGGAACACATTTTAAGTTTCCCTGCATACGAAAGCCATTACAGCCGGCGCGATACTTCTAAAAAATATTTACCTGCTAATCTCAATTTATCCTCTATGCAGCGCCTTTACAAGGAAAAAGTAAGCAATCCAGTAAGTATCTCTAAATACTCTGAAATTTTCAAAACTCTAGGTCTTAAATTTAAGGAACCTAAGGAAGACACTTGTAGCATTTGCGACACTTATGTTGCAAAAATAAAAATCGCTCTTACCGAAGATGAAAAAGCTTCATTGATTCAGCAAAAAGAAATTCATCTATCTAAAGCTGAATTGGATTATGAATCTAAACGACAAGATAAAAATCGTTTGGTGGAATCGAACACAATTAAAAGTTTTGCTTTCGATTTACAGCAATGCTTACCAACACCTTTTCTTCGAAATTCTACCAGTTTCTACAAAAGACAACTATGGACGTTTAATTTAACGGTTCACGATCTTGAAACTAATGCAGCAAAATGCTTCATGTGGCACGAAGCTATGGCTAGACGTGGTGGAAATGAAATTTCCTCGTGTCTTTTTAAATTTTTAAAAATGTTGCCAGCAGAAACGAAAACAGTTACATTTTATAGCGATTCGTGCGCAGGGCAAAATAAAAATTCGTTCGTTTCTGCAATGTTCATTTCATTTATTTTCAATGCATCTATATTGGATCACATTGACCACAAATTCCTCGAAACCGGCCATACACATATGGAGTGCGATAGTGATCACGCCCTTATTGAGCAAAAGAAGAAAAAAACATGTGTCGAAATTGAGACCCCAAGAGATTGGTACCAATTTGTAAATACTATTGGACCCAAATTGCAAACTATTGAAATGCAGCCAAATGATTTTTATAACTTTTCGGACTTATCCAAATCAAAACTTTCTTGGAAACGTTTCAATGAAGATGGCGAAAAATTTGTATGGAACGATATTCGATGGCTTCGTTACACCAAGATGTCTAACAAAGTCCAATACAAAACTTCATTAGATAATGAAGAACCATTTAAAATCTTAAAGGTTGGCAGAGAGGATGCTCTGTAAAAGGATTTGGAGAAATACAAATTATAAAGGACTTACCATGCATTTCTAAAGAAAAAAAGAAAGATCTCATGGACTTGAAACAGTTTATAAAACCAGAATTTCACTCATTTTATGACAGCATTCCCACAAGTATGGAGCAGCTTAATACCCATCCCGATATGACGGAGTATGACAGCAACGAAGATTTTTAAAATAAAAGTATAACTACATAAAAATATGTACATGTGAATTTGTTAACTGAACTGAATAAAATGGATCTTTAACTTTAATAAAATTTTTTAATTGTACTTCCAGAAAATATGGGGCATAGTTATAGTCGAAATAAAATATGATTTTAAGTTAGTTGAAGCTTTTTGGCAGAGTTTTTTATGTGCTATCTGTCAAAAATGCTCCAACTAACTTAAAATTACTATGAATATGCCCTATATGTGTGTATTTCAGTATTTTTGTAAATAATAAATATACTTACTATGAGTCATATCACATTGCAAGATCTACTATAAAAATTTACTCAAGTGAATAAAATTAATAAATTACAAGTAAGGAATAACAGCAGATCCACACATAAGATTTCAACTATCAACTTGTTTTATAAAGTCAAAATTTTTTTATAAAGTCTTATAAAGTCAAAATTTGTACGAAAATGTCATTTTAAAATGCTTTATAAATCAGTTTTATTTTTTATGAATATGGGGGTAAATGTACTAATTAATTATTAAATAAATTTGAATGTTATAATCTTTATTTTGTCGTGACGTTACCAAAACTTTTATATTTGTTCACCAGAATTGTTTGGCATGTTTTATGGCGCCTAGTAAAATATTAGAATATTTTAAAATATAGAGTTCTCGAAAAATATGAAATTTAAGTATTTAAAATATAAGATTTCTCGAACAATATCCAAAAAAGCTGCATTTTAAATACCTCATGTGAAAAGTGATGAATGCAAATGTTGGATTGACAGTTTAGAAGTTCAAACTCGGTGAGGATTTATATGAGTTATGCATGCTTTCCTTAAACTTCTCCTCCATTGGGTTGATCATCTTTTTAATTTATTCAGTATAAAAGCTTCTACTTTGGTATGCATCAGCCCAAAAGAATTTTTTTAAATAAAATTTTAGAACGTTACTTTTACAGCCCTATTCCAATTTTGTTATACCTGACAATTGTTATACTTTTGTCACTCCAAATTGTTATAGGTATGGCAAGGCGAATTCACTTACAGGTGATCTCATAAGAACATATGAGCAGTGGCTTCTTCTGTCAAAATAAAATAATTCTATGCAATCTGACAGGAGAAGCCACCAAAAGCAAAACAAAACACATGAAGTATGTGTGTGTATACAGCAACAAATTCGCCACGATATCACCTGGTATAAACTCGCCTTGAGGTATGCACAGCCAACAGTGACAATCAGAAACTTTTCTACATCACCACAAAAAAGGTAAAAACTTTCAATGAAAAAATTGTCAAAAAAGCTATCAAAATTTGATTTACTTATAAAAAACAAGGCGAATTTACTTACAGGTGATATCATAAGAACGTATGAGGAGCGTCGTCTAGTGTCAAAAAAAAAGAAATTTTTATACAATTTCACAGGTGAAGCCGCGAAAGCAAAAACAAAATACATAAAGTAGGTATGTGTATACAGCAACGATTTTGCCGCGATATCACCTGGTATAAATTCGCCTTGTAGAAAAATTAATACGAAATAAATTGTTAAACGTGTATGTAAGTTTAGTTCATTGTTTGATATTCCGAGAAACCGACGGAGAAGGACTGCCTGCCGCAGTGCGCTCGAAAATCCCCGTACAGGTGCTCCATTGTTCTTCCACCCCAGAATGTTGCAACTTCGGCGCGTGGTAATGTCTTAGTATGTTCCAAGCACAGTAGTGCCACATGCGCCCCAAAACTGCAGTGAAAGGGGCAGCGCCTCACCTGATCTGAATATATATGTACACATAGAGTATGCCCCTTCTGCTCAGTTTGAGAACGACTAAAGATCATTTGTACTTATTTAAGGCAGGAACACAGTCTCATCGGCACTACTGCCCTTCAAAAAATTATACTTACTAGGACCTCCTATGCCTTTTAGACATCAAGAGCCGAGCAAGCTCATCGGCAGTTCTATTTCCATATTATATAACACGTCCCTTTTATTCCTCCTGAAAATAATGGAAGAGTGTACGTCATTGTAGGATGGCTACAAGACTTCGAGCCCTTTACCCTATTATAAGCGTAGATTTTAGATTGAAATACCCCGCTGAGTGCGCAGCAAGCTTATATAAGGACATGCCGGTGGTGTTGGAAATATCCCTTCCACCGGTGGCAGTGGTGCTGAAGAGCACACTGAGCGTCGGGTGAACATCTATTGAAGTTTAGGCTGTATATCGCAAAAAGCCAAGCTACAAACTTTGGCATTACAATTTACTACTAAGGTGCAGAGTGCATCTTGTAATGCTTCCAGAAGCTCACCTCAATCGTAACTCTCCTTTAAAAATATCTCTTTCCGCATTGTCCCATACTCAGTAGGTCATAACAAAAATAATGACTATTGATATAAAAAAGGCTTTTGAATTTTCCCATGCATACCTAAACATATATACTTTCACAATTATAACAATAGTCATTGAGTTGAATTTTGTTATAGTTCAAGCAGAAGGCTATTATTTATAAAAAATAGATTTATATTCTCACTCTAATCTTAGGATTTTTAAGTATTATTATACCTTCCGTGAACATGAAATGGTATTATGACTTCAGTCCGATTTATTCATGAAACGAGCTCAAAACCAATAATAATAATTGTTCACTTTTCTGAACTTTGATGAAAATTATTATTGTTTTTATTTTTTTAATAATCATTTTTAATTAATTATTAAAAGGTTTTTAATTGAATGAAGTAGGAAAAATGTTTAGAGACAACCGCCATAGCTTTTCTTAGAGATCCATTTCGGAAGCTGCTAAGCTTCTTCATCAACAATACGCTGGTTTTGATGTCATCTAAGCTCCTAGTTATTCTTCTTTACCATATGCATGTACCACTTCCGCCATTTGACAGTTAGCAGTGTGATCATGATGTTTGTAAGTATGAGAAGGATAAGAGATATACCCACCAATAAGTATACCGAAATGCTCAGGGCGATAAGCTGAGTTGACTTAGCCATGTCCGTCTGTCTGTCTGTTTGAACGCAAACTAGTCCTCAGTTTTTGAGATATCGCGCTAAATTTGGTACGGAGTTGCAATTTTCGAATTTATAATTCATATGTCGGCACACCACAAATTGGAAGAGAAGCTTGGCGCAAAAATCTCTTAGGAGGTTTATGATGATATACCTGTTGTATATCGCGCCATAAAGAGAGAATTCATATGTCTGAACCAACAAGATCGGGCCAATACTACGCATAGCTTCCATACCATCGATTGTTCCGATAATCGGGTTTTGGTCAATAACTCTTGCAATTAAAAAGCTGGGAACGTAAAATTTTGCAGATTTGGTACATGTTATATTATAATGTCAATAGTGATAGCAGCGAGATAGGACCAACATAGCATATAACTCCCATATAATCGATAGTTCCGATAAATGGTTTTTGGGCTTTTACTCTAGCAATTAAAAAGCTAGGAATTGCAAATTCTGCAGGATTCATACATATTATACACGTAATGTGGCTAGTGGAAATAAGCCAGAGCGGATCAACATGACATGGAGCTCCAATACAATCGATTGTTCCGATAAAGGGAGATTGGGATATAACTATTGCAATTTAATAGCGAGGAACACAAAATTTGGCAGCTACATTACCTATTACAAATGTATTGTGTGTAGTGAAAATCATCAAGATTTGGCCATTGTATCGTATAGCCCCATGCAACACATTTTTCCGATTAATGAGGTTTGGGCTTTGCATCTGTTGTTTACAGGGTAACACCCTCAAATTTTTGCAGAGAGGGAACATTTTTACCAAATGCTCGTTGACTAATTGTTTAAACGATTCACTCAAATCAGCTTTTTAATATTCCTATCGACCTTGGTGGCATTACATTTTTTAACTGATTTTGACCATTCTCGCAAAAATCACTCTTCAATTTTTTCTCACATATGTAGACGGCAGCCACATTGTGCATCCACTATCGTAAGGCAAATCATCCCGTCAATTTTCATCTTTTTATGATCTTCAGCTTTTTCAGCACTTAAAGTTTTAAAGATTTAAATGATTCTTAAATGAGAAAAGCCTGTAAATGATTAAAACATGTTAATTATGGGTTTGCTATAGTTGCGAAAGGAAATAAAGTTTTGTAGCCCATTAAATTATAATGAAATAATTTAACAATTTTTGATTTCTTTAAGAATCACTTTGAATTTTTTTAAATTTTCTAACGCATGAACAAATTTTTTTTGAACTAAAGACACCGATACATGACTTCAGTACAGAAATTCAAACCTATATTTAAACCTTAAAGTTTGAACTTTATGATATTAAAGTTTGATAATGTAGAAAGCATTATTTTTTTCAGCTTTCCCATTTATAAGAATTTGATATTTTGATTTAACTTCTTAAATGATGTATGAAAAATAAATATATGAGAAAAATATTGAAATTCTTATTACAGTAGATTATTACAGCAAGTTAAACAACATGCATATTTTGAATCAGAAAGCCGAACATAAAATTTGGTAGCCAATCAAAATTTTTCTACGAATTTTTCTATAACGAAAAAACCAAACGGAGGGTGGCTTCAGAAAAATAAATTAAAAATTGTGAACAAATTTTTGAATATACTAGAACTAGATGAGCTACAAAAAAACGAATTGCTTTAAAAATGTGCAAAACTTACTTGAGATTTTTTAAAACCTTCTCAAATATTATAATTCAGAGAAATATTGAAATTAAAATGATAGTATATAAATGATTAAAGCAAAGCAATTCCGAGTTTGTTATAATTGAGCAAGGCACTAAAGACAAAGATGGCGGCCTATCGTCAGCTTTAATATATTTTCAATAAAACCCTATTCGAGGACTGAATTGCTTTTCGGATGCTGATGGTTATCGTGTTAACGGCCTAACGGATGGGTATTACTCAACCGCAGATATATAGCGAATATCTTATTAGATTACAACCAACACTTACGGGAACAAAGTTATATCACTTTGTGTGCTAAACACAACTAGCTTTAGCTTCAAATCAGCACTTGGTCACAATTTGAGTTGCAGAGGTTTACAGCTAGAGTTTGTATTGGCAGTTTTTTTCGTAAGGAATTAGCGACTTTTGAATAAGATAACAAAAGAAATTTTTTTTCATAATTTTATATTTTCTTTGCAATTCATATGTGAACTGGTCGCTTGCAAGATAGCAATTCAAATTGTGAACACTTATATTTTATTGTCTGCTGACCTATTGAAGTAAGCAGAAAACACTTTATCTGGCATGGAAATGTCGAGTAAAAACTGTCATTATATAACTAATATATAGAAAAATTTTCATAACAAAATATATCTACCGAATTTCCATATGTTTCAATCACATTACCTTATGTTCTCACAGCTTTCAGTCTGTTCACATTATGGCCAAACACTTGTTGCTGTCCTTAGATTTTGCCGAAACTTGCTCAAAGTTTTCTTACACAGCTTTACTTAATAGCAAAATTTTGGAAATATATCAAATTCACACGTTCATCATTTTTAAGCACAAATAAGTTCTAGCAGTCATGAAGTTATGTAACTTGCAGTTCCAATATCACAGTAATGAATTTTAATTTGTTCCATTTAAATAACCTTTTACAATTAATTATATAGTTATTTCACGAAATATTAGCAATTAAAAAATTGAACTTGATAAAAAAAAAATATTAATAACTCGAGTTGGAGCAACACTAAACTGTCGTTGAACGCGTCAACTAACCAACTGAGTCTAGCAATATTGCATTATTTGAAATGTGCACGGGCGAGCCTAAAATGCCAATGAAAAGCAATATGAGATGCACTCGGCGTCGACCAGAGGATACCCAAACAGCGACGAGCAACAGGCAATGCACGGAGGCCGACCAGCGAGCAACAGGCGACAAGCGCAACAGTTATGCGAACATGATAGAAAGCATGGAATGGCTTGGGAGGCAAAAGGGAGATGAAGGAGGTAGTATGACACGCAGTGTCACAGCAGTTGACATACAGAAATCCGTAAAAAGCTATAAAAGAAAAACAAACGAAATATAGTCAGAGAATGAGAAAAAATTGGAATGGAAGGCAAATAGAAACCAGCGAAAATTAGGGAGACAAATTGTAACAACAACTATACAAGGAGAGAAATCAAGCCTAAAATAAAAAAAAAATAAAAAATTTGCGAAAAAAAATCAAAGTAACTAAAAAAGTATTGGCGAGGGAGAAAGCAAGCACTAACGGCACCTACCTAATGATAACACAACGAAACAAAACCAACAAAACCTTTAGCAGTGTACAAGGTATTGCCGACACTTAGCCGATAGCGTATAAAAACGGTACTCGCGAACCTAAACGATGTGACACGCGAACTATATTTTTCCACAAACGATATACAACGTGAATGCTTGTATACTTGTAGTATGCCCTCAAGCGCCTAAAAGTATGCATCAAACTGTTTGGTTGTGCTGCAGCAGTTGCAATGCTGGCAAGTGTGGTGACCAGGAAGTTAACGAAATGTTGCAAGACATTGCGTATACTCACGTCATACATACACCTACCATACACAGAGCGCAAGCAACCAACTGTTGTGTTCGACATATCCGGTTCCTGCCTTTGACGGACACACATGCCGACAGCAATATATGAGCAAAAGAGAGCGCGCACATCATCTACGTACATAAAAGTGCGGATATATGCAACAGCTTACAACATGCAACAGGCCGCTCCCCATAAGCAAAGTGGGCTCGAAACGACCGTTGTTATGGTGTGACATCTTCAAACTGTTGCGTCACACGATGTGTTGTCGGAGAAAATTCGTCGGCAACTAGCGGGCTCGAGTAGTTGAATGGAAAAGTAGGAACAGCTCAAAGTTAGTTAAGTTGAATTGGTTTTACGAACTGTAGTCGGCTTTCTCCATCGGCTGCCTACCAACGACGTAGCTGCTTGCTTGGGTACAAAACCGACTGTAGGGGAAAGGAATTATAATACCTCATGATTTACTGCATCATTATTGTCAAATTAATCATCAACATTGCGGCAATGATCATGTTTTGTTGCTGTCGTTGGCTATGTTACTCTGCTGTTGTCTATACATTTCCACTTATGCTATGGAAATTTGAATGGAGTGTGTAGCACAAGAAATTTTTGGTTGGTATAGTGTAGGAATGGAAGCAAGGAAACGATTCGTATTAAGATTGTACTGAAAGAAATTAAAAAAAAAAATTATCTAAAAGTAAGAAGTTGCAAAAGCAAGGCGATACTCCTTAAACTTCAAATAACTACCAATAAGCTCTGACTGTAGGCAGGGGCTCTGTATGATTTTTCCAGGTGTCTCAAGTATTTCCTTAGTATTTTCATACTCCCAGGCTACTATAGATCATTTAGCGAAATAGGCCTATCAATATAGCAAGTCGTTTGTCCACTCTTGTCTCACTGTTGCCTTAATAGCGTCTCGCTGGTAGTGGCATTAAAAGTGAAGTTTTCAAAAGTATATTTTGTGCCCGATGTGACCACGACTTCCTCGCAGAGATCTCACGAGAGCTATATATACGTCATGACATTTAAATCGCTTTTTACGAATTTGAACCATAAAAAAGAGGTAATAAATTTCAGCAAACCCCAAAATTTGCTTATGTGTCGATAAGGAGGCACAAAAAATAATCCCCCAGACCAGGTGAACCGCAGGCATAGCAGAGGAAATAACAATATACATGTTTCTATCCAGCAAAACATTAACTCTTAAGAAAATTTGTACTCAAACGATCGCTGGAAATATTATAAAACTAGTTAGAGTAATATACTGAGTTTGAAGCCAGTTGAGATATCTAACCAGACCTGTTAAATAATGATAACTAATCGTAATGATTACCGGTTTTATTAATTATTTTCTTGATAATCCATTTAATGGTTGATTACCATTACTTTTAGTTTTTAATGAATATTTTCCAATTTATTAAGAAAAAATAATTTAAAAAAATCATGATTTTTTACGATTACTAAAAAAATCCAAAATAATCGAAAGCAATCCAAAAAGTTGTTTTAACTACTTTCGATTATTTTAAATTTTTTTCGATTATTTTGGTTTTTTTCAGTATGGTAGTAGAAGCACATAAATGTACACATTAACAATGCTGAAAAAATCAAAAAAAAGTTCTTTTGATTATTTTTTTTTTGTTTACTTTTGATTATTTATAAATTTTGTTGATTTTTTTTTTGATTATTTTCAGTATCATTTTAGAGGCATATAAATATACACATCAATAATTCTAAAAAAAATCTAAAATAATCCAAAATTATCCACAAAAAAATTTTTAAATAATCAAAAGTAATCAAAACAACTTTTTTTGATAATTTTTTTGATTATTTTAAATTTTTTAAAAAATGTTTCTAATTATAATCAACTAAAAATTGCCTTTTCTTGAAAAGCAGTTTAAATAATCATTATCAATTAAAAAAGCCGTCTAATTACTAATCATATTTAACAGGTCTGGATCGAACTTTATCACATTGCTTGTTCATACACTCATTGGTTGATAATTCCGAAACCGGTCGAGTTATCGAAATAATGGATAACTTGAATTTTAATTACAGCTTCTAGTAATGCAAGGAAGAAAGTTTCACTAAATTCTATTCAGCAGTTTTTAATTGATACGATCCCAAATGTACAGACAGACAGACAAAAATTCTGAAAACGGTTGTTTTGTGTTTGATTGGCCCAATAATGTTACATCCCATTAATTTTCTTGAATATTTGCAATGTAAAGATATCGACCTTTTAAAATTTTACTATGTGTAGAGATAAAGGTGAGGTGGGAATACTGTTGTGCACACAGAAATGCTACTAATGCCAAAGTGAAAAAAGAGATCAATTAGATTATAGCGGAGTCTAGGTACAGGATGAATGTTGGTTTTAAACAAATAACAACAACAACTTCTTAATTCAGTAAGAATAAATATGCGTCAATGAGTGGACACTCCAACTTAGTAGAGCGAAGTACTGTTAGTAAAACAAAAATAATTAAAGGAAATAATCTTGTTCTATCTGGAATAGTAACCCCTAAATGCATGAGTGGGCGAGATTGATAAAAACTAGAAACGATAATTGCTGTCGGGTAATTTTGTGGGTAAAAAAGCGTTTCCATTCTGACTTAACCTGGTGCAGGAGCAACGCGCTCGAGATACGGAGAGCAAGAATTTTTAATCAGTCAAATTAAAAATATAAATACTGTATTTGAATCGCATCTACGTTCCACTATACATGGCCATATTAGAATAGCCAGTTTCCTGAATCTAAATGGATGTTGTAAGAATGCATGTATGAACTACCCAATCCATGCAAAACCACTAGTCCAATCAAATTTGGTCATACTAACAAATAAGTTAATGAAGATATCATTCACAAAGATTTTTTAAAAGTTTTGCCCACTGTCAAAACTCGCACACGCTCCTCTTAATTCAATCGTAAATCAGGCAAGTAATAACAGTTGCCCACTCCATTGTGCAACAGGTAGGTAAGTTCCTAGCATCGCTTACCAAACAATAACATTTTAAGAAGTTAAGAGGTTTTCAGTATTGAATAAAAAAAAACAGCAAAAATCAAAAAGCTTTATATCGTATTTGTACAAACGAACGTTGATGCAAAAGTAGGGCCTGTTCTGTAACTCTGTTCGCAACAGTTTACGCCTCCCTCGAATTTTCGCATTATCCAGTCATGCGCACTAACTTTGCAGTATTAGCAGAACCGAGCTACTGTGGTAGGTTTCACAGAAATTGCTAGTTAGAATAAAATTTAAACCTTTTGCTATGTTTAAAACTAACTTCATATAAATAGACCAAACAAAGCGAAAACCTTTTAGAAGCAATGAGAGTTAAATATTTTGAATTAGTTTGATTTAGAACTCGACTGAGTGGAAGAAAATGTTTGAGAAACATAAAAATGTTCTTCAAAAACACTCTATCTAATCTGAAAATATATTGAATTTTTGGTCGAGATAAATGTTACATGAAACCCATTCTGTGATAAAACGTTTTTGAGGCAAATTATAAAACAAGTTGTTATTGAAAAAAATTTGGAGTTGGAGCCTTCTTCACAAGAATTCGGATATAAGAATTTTTTGTTGAGAGTTTGAAATATTGTTATCACTTACATACGAGGTGTCTTCAAAAAGTATCGCGAATTTTGTGTTTTTTCAAAAATTATTTATTTATTCATGAATATCTATTTTGTCCCCTTCAAAGTAATCCCCATGAGATATTATACACTACCATGAGATATTATACCAACGGTTTTTCCAATCTTCGAAGCACTTCAAAAAATCATTTTTTTGTATCTTGTTCAGCTCCTCCTTCGATGCCGTCTTTATCTCGTCAAGAGAAGCGTAACGTCGTCCTTTCATGGGCCTCTTCAGTTTAGGGAACAAGAAAAAGTCACAGGGGGCCAGATCTGGGGAATACGGTGGCTGCGGCATCATTAGTGTGTTGTTTTTGGCCAAAAAGTCGCGCACAAGCAACGATGCGTGAGCAGGAGCGTTATCGTGGTGCAAAAGCCAATTTTTGTTCTTCCACAAATCCGGGCGTTTCTGGCGGATTGCTTCGCGCAAATTGCGCATAACTTGCAGGTAATATTCCTTATTGACCGTTCTTCCATGTGGCAAGAACTCATGATGCACCACGCCCCTGCAATCGAAGAAAACAATTTAAACAATTTAAAATTGCACTTTATAATAGTAATTTACAGCAAAGTAAAATTTCAACACCAAAGATTTCAAGCTTCTATTTGCTCTTTTAAGGTCCCCGTATAACCTTTTTAATAAAGCCATCTGCACAGCCTAAAGAAATTTGAAATTGTTTCGTCCTTTATTTGTTTCCCGCAGTATACCAGTTGTTTGTGTGCGTGCGGCCCCTCCTTAAATTGTTCACTGATTAGTCTTTATTTGTTTTTGTAATCCTTCTTCACCTATTGCATCACTCCATCCCCAAATGTTTGAACTTTTATGTATTTGTGTCACATTCCCTCTCGGTAGCTATATTACATAAGCACTACTCACATATTATGGATAAACATTTGTAGGGGAAATGAAGTCAATTATAATTTCCCCTCTTTATCCGTATATCGTAATTGCTTTGGATGGACCTAATGAAGTTGCTTGAGATATTTTATGGTATATTCAAAAGCAGTCAGCATTGTCAAAATTTGTATTTCTTTGTGTTTGCTGTGGCTTTTTAACGAACAAAACATTTCCCGAAGGTTAAGGAGAGTGTTGTCGAAAGTTACAGGCCTTTGCCGGATATGAGCCCGGTACTTCCCTACGGTACGTGCCCGACTGTCGCGGAAGCTATTTAATATGATCAGTTCAACCTTCTAGGTCATGGCACCTCTCCTTTTGTAGGGAAGGAGAAGATGGGTAATGAGAAGTGAGAGGAATCATAACCGCAGATCAGCCATCGAGTTGTAAGTCATTACCTTTGTGCATATTCTAATTTCTTTACTCAGGGTTGCTTACCACCACGCCCCTTTTTCACATCCAGTGGGCCTCCTCGAAATTTAAGGTCAGTATTTTTGTCATTGCAAGAACAACACAACAGTACCAAGCAAACAAGATACGCTCACCCAGGGCCTCGAAAAGTAGTATATTTCACGGAAGCTTAGAATATATTATCCGAACTATATTAGTGTTCGGCAGAATTAAGTGCTTCCTTGGAGACACATTCTTATAGATTACGTACTAGCATTACTTTCCTTTGACACAAGAACTCAAAGAAGTCTCCTTTGGTGCAACAAGAAATATCATTGATACGCTCCCGTTCAAAAGAAACAATTAACGCTTGTTGTTGTTGTTGTTGTAACTACAAAAACACTCCCCGAAGGTTTTGGGGAGTGCTGTCGAACTGACAGTCCTTGGCCGGATATGAATCCGGTACGCTCCGGTACTCCCTTGCGGTACTGCCCGACTGTCGTGGTAGCGATTTATGACCAGTGGAACCTTCTAGGTCATGTCACCCATCCTTCCGTAAGGAAGGAGAGATGGGTAATGAGAGGTGAGAGGCATCATATCCGTAGATCAACCATCAAGTTGCACGTCATTACCTTTGTGCATATTAGTCGCCTCTTACGACCGGTATGCCTACCTCGGGCATATTCTAAACCCCTAACCCAGGCATATTCTAAACCCCTAACGCTTCACTCCTTGCTATTCACCTATTCGCTACGAGATTTTCAGTGGGCTCTTTCCAAGATATTTCGCATAACGTTTTATGTAATTTATATTGGGGGGGGTGGTTGCAGTGACATAATCTAAATTTACCTAATCCCTTCAGCTAAGTTTTAAGGATTGTATTACTACCTTAGAACAAAGTGTATGGTTGGAGGAAGGTTTTCTGGCAAGGGGGAGACTATGCCATCTGGTACTGTTGTTCATCAATACTAAAATCGTGGAGATCAAGTCAATTATATTTCATGCTTCAGAATCTTTCCAGTTGGAAATGTATGAATTTGAGCTTAGTATGCATGCCAGTATAAATGATCTTTAATTTCCACTTTACCCTTATCTCTATCGCTATTACTATCACTATCAGTATCTCTATCCCTATCCCTTTACGTATCGCAATCCCTAGTCGTATTCCATTCTCTATCCTGCTTGATAATACCCTTATCAACACGTTATATTTGATACCCATATCGTAGAAACATCTTCTAGGGCCACTACTGATCAACATTTTGGTCAATAACTCGGACTGACTCCAACGTCATCTATCGAGTAAGTGTTCCAAATATGAACCAAATCGGTTGAGCGGTGTAGCAGTTTGGTGGCATACAATGTACTGAAAACTTATCAAAATCCCGAAATCGTGACGTTTCAGCTGTCTTCACAACTAAATGGTTTCAATATTTTTTAATCGCAAAACCTTCAACAGAGAAGGTCCAAAAAATTACTTTTTACATAACAGAACTCGGTTTAGCCGTTTAGACATCCATCGCGGTCATACATACGAAAGGCATTTTATTTTTATATGTATACTCGTAGAAGAAGAAAGATAGAAGAAAGACGTTTGCAAGCTCCTCACATTTTGGCATCACAATTATTTTTTTATGTTGGAGTCCCTGTTTCCTATTCGCTCTTGCATAGCATTTGCCAGTGACTAGTAGAGAATTTATCAGTCGTCTGTTTCGACGATCGCGTACTGGGAGCTTATCATAGAACGAGTCATTTCGCCGATGCGATTGGCGGAGAAAATAGTTATTCGAAGCTCGAGGAAAAAATATTTGTTTATTAATTGATATTAGATAAAAATTACAACGATTTGCACAGCGATGGTGTGGAATGACGTCAGACTTGTTAAATTTGATTAGTAATAAGTAATCAATAGATTATACGTTTTTTTTTAATTTTTAATGATTATTTTTATTGTTTTCAAGAAAAGGCAATTAATAATTGATTACGATTAAAAAAATTAAAAAAAAATCAGATTTTTATACCTAATAGTGCTTCGTACACAAGGTATATTAACTTTAGTCGCGTAACGGCAGTACGTAACGGATCGAGATAGATATTGACTTATATATATCAAAATGCTCAGGACGAAAAGAAAAATTGATTAAGCCTTGTTACTTGAGTAAATTTTGAGATATCTTAATGAAGTTTGGTATGAGGGTTCCTTGACACTCATCTCCGAGCGCTATTTAAAATGGGCGAAATCGGATGATAGCCACGCCCATTTTTTATGTATATAATATTTCCGAAAACACAAAAAAAGTGATTACTCAGTACATAATACACCTATAAGGATAAAATTTGGTGAATACATTGAGATTGAGGCGTAAAATAAATTTTTCAAGATATTTTTGAAAATGGCGTGGCACCGCCCACTTTTGATTAAGTCAAATTTAGAAATAATTAATCATAAATCAGAAACCGTTCAAGATATCGAAACGAAATTCAGCACGCTGGTTTGCAGGTATGCAAGGAGTGTTCCAGGAAAAAAATGGGCGGGATCGGTTAAGGTTTCTGCCCACTTTTATATGAAAGATTTTGAAAAGGATCGTAGATATATTAAATAGGCAATAACTTTGCCTAAAATAGGTTTACATCATTTATATTTCACTTTTAAAGTTTCCGTAAAGAAATAAATCCAAAAACTAAAAATTTTCGCAAATGGGCGTGGCCCCGCCCCTTTTATAGTGGACTATTCCACAAAAATATTTATGACAAAAATATATTTCAAATATTTTTCAATTTCGAAGAAGTAGGCGTGGCGTCGCCCACTTTTCGCATAAAATTTCTGCTACTTTCAAAGGCAATCGCTTATAATTCGATCTTGATATTTCAATGAAAATTGAAATCGGTAAACACACAAGCGAAATATTCGGGCACGTAGTTAATAGCCCACTGCAATAGCGAATTTATATATCTTTTTTGATTTTCATAACTTTCGTAAACATTAAATGTATCTAAGTATGAGAAGAAGAAGAGAAAATTTCACTTAAATGATCTGCGCGATGAGCGGAGTCGATTTAGCCATGTCCGTCTCTCCGTCCGTCTGTCTGTCTGTCCGTCTGTATATTTAAACGCAAACTAGTATCCCAGTTTTAAAAAAGAATACTGAAATTCGTTGTTTGCTTTCGCCATTTTATAATATGCTAGCAAGTCCGATATACGTTGTTTTGACGTTTTGATATATAGAACACATCTATATATAAAATTTCATTAACTTGAACCAAATAAACCCCTAACTATACCGAACTGCAGCTTTATATGACCTGGGGGATTTTCCAAAAGCTATATACAGACTGTGTCGTGCCCAGCGAACTCCTAAACTTATCCTGAAAGTTCAAGAGCAAAACAAAACACAAAATATGTGGGCGTGGCATCGCCCACTTTTCCAAAATTATGTAGATATTGACTAGGTGACACGTACATCCAAAATTCATTAATTAAACCGAAAAACTTCCGAGTTATGACGAATTGAAACTTTATATAGCCTGTTGGCGTGGCTCCGCCTACTTTTCCAAAACAATATATTGTCTATGCTGTACCTAGTGAGACCAAGTATATATTGTGAAAATTTCAAAAAGATCGGTTGAGTTCTTTGCCGCCTATGAAAGACACCCTTTTTTATATCTATTTTTGTTACGAACACAAGGTATATTACTTCATTCGGCATAAACGAATCGAGATATATATTTATTAATGCATATCAAAACCTTCAGGATGAAAAGTAAAATATCCGGGCAAGTAGTTAATACCCCACTGCAAAAGCGAAGTTGTATATCTTTTTTGGTATTCATACCTTTCATGAACATGAAATGTTTGTACGTATGAGAAGGAAAAGAGATAGTCACATCAAAAAGTATACTGAAATGATTAGGAGGATGACCTGAGTCGATGTAGGCGTGTCCGTTTCTCGATACGTCTACCTGTCTGTCCGTCTGTTTATTTGACCGCAAATATGAACTGAAAGTACTAAAATAGACCTGCGTAAATTGGGATGACATAATAGATCACTACTAGGTATGTAATGTTCGGTTCCACCCGAACTTAGACTTTCTTACTTGTTTTGTTTACAGACGGCCAACGGACTAGCATGGCCTAATCAATTTCTTTTTTTCCTCCTGAACACTTTGAAATACAAAAGTCTGCATCTAACTCGATTCGTTTACGCCATATAAAAATAATATACTCTGTAAACTCTGTTCAGCTGAGCTTAAAAAAATCACTTGTAAACTAAATAAATATTTTATAGTGTTCATTGTAATTTTTCCTTTATGACCAGCGCAAGGTCGTAATCGCACATCAAAAACAGGAGATGTACAAATTAGTGTGGGGCACACGATGAGGTAATCTTGCAAGCAGGATTTTTTTCAAGTAAAACAAGAAACGTTTGTTATATCAAAACAACCGACTAACGCCAGACTGCCATCCCGCAAAATCCTGCAGTTTTGCCTGTTGCACTCCAGCTGTGTTCTAGTAATTAGACAAAATTACATGTCCAACAGTGTGAAAATAGTTGAAACATTTTTTTTTCTTTACACAACATATAGGAATTGCAGAAATCCATGTACGTACGTGTGTTATTGCTGGAACAAATCTCATTTATCTACAAAAGAGCGTTTGCCAAGGAGCAAGACATACGAGATGATCGAAAGGTAAGTGTGAACCAATATCTGCAGGTGGTCACTCATTAGTAGTTAAATCGATGTGCGACGAGCGTAATTCTACGCAACAAAGAAAAGGTGATGAAACATGTTTCTAGATGTGAATGTGTGAAGGTAATAAGTAGGAACAAAACCTAGAGGATGTGTTGCGTTTGCGAATATTTTTTAAGTTTTTTGTATTAACGAAATAGTGGATTTAAATCAATAAACGGGAATGGATTTTTTCAGAAGTACGTATCAAGCTCGGTAAGAATGAAAAATGTGTGATCACAAAGTAGAAGGTTTAATGAATGAAAAGGCCATGGCTTTTTCATAGACTATTCGGGTCTTCAAGCAAGCTCACATTTTTATCTTTTGCTGCCCTGAGTGTTTGGTAAGCCGGGAGTGCTCGATTTTAAGAGTGCCCGGGTATTGTAAAATATTTCGGATTTGGTATGTAAATTGAGCTTTATCATTTTTTGCCTAAGTTAATTTTTTCTATAGCTCTTCATCTTTCATTTTTCCTTTAGCATTCCGACAAATACCTAATCAGCAACTGGGTGGTTTTATACCCATATATATATCTTTTCACTTTTAAATTATATTATGATGTTGGCAACCATATAAAGGGTGTTTTTTTTAGGGGTATAGAACTTCGAATTGAAATAAAACACAAGAAAATCGTTTTAAGGTCCATCAATTTGGCTTTATTGGAAGGATAATTTTATGCCATTAATGTTTAAATATGATTTCGGGCATGTGGCCGCCGCGGCTGGCTCGAATAAAGCCAATTCTACAGGTCCAATTTTCAACCACTTTTTCGAGCATATGGGGCCGTATGTCGGCAATAACGCCACGAATGTTGGCTTCCAATTCCCCTACGTTTCTGGTTTGTTGGTGTAGACGAGCGACTTCACATATCCCCAAAGAAAATAATCCAATGGTGTCAAATCACACGACCTTGGTGGGCAATTGACAGGTCCATTCCGCGAAATTATGCGCTCATCGAATGTTTCCTTCAATAAATCGATTGTGACGTGCGCTGTGTGGCATGTAGCGCCGTCTTGTTGGAACCACAACTCATCCACATTCATGCCATCCAATTCGGGAACAAAATAGTCGGTTATCATGGCTCTATACCGGTCTCCATTAACGGTAGCTGCCTCTCCAGCATTATTGCGGAAGAAGTATGGCCCAATGACTCCACCAGCCCATAGAGCACACCAAACAGTCAGTTTTTGTGGATGTAATGGCGTTTCAAGGGTCTCATGTGGATTCTCTTCACTCCAAATGCGGCAATTTTGCTTGTTGACGTAGCCATTCAACCAAAAATGAGCCTCATCACTGAACAAAATTTTGCGATGAAAATCAGCATCGAAATCAATCTCATTTTCGGCCCATACACCAAAATCACGACGCATTGCATGGTCTCGCGGCTGTAATTCTTGCACAAGCTGGATCTTGTAAGGTCGCAAGCCAAGATCTTTGCGCAAAATCTTCCATAAAGTTGATGGACAAAGCTCCAATTGCTGTGCACGGTGGCGAATCGATTCATTCGGGTCCTCTTCAACACTTTGCTCTACAGCGGCAATTGTTTCTTCGGTGCGCACTGTTCGACGTCTCTGCGGATGCGTATTATCACATAGAGTAAACGTAGTGCGAAAACGATCCATGGTTAACCGAATTAATTGCTCTGATGGACGATTATGTCGACCATAAAATGGACGGAGCTCACGGTAAACTTCGCGAACTGAACCATTATTTTCGAAATAAATTTGCACGATTTGCAAGCGTTGTTCTTTTGTCAACCTGTTCATGATGAAATGGCAAACCAAACTGAACATAAATGACATTAGAGTTGCCAGATTTGACCACAAAATGCCAGTTTTATCTCTATTCGAAAAACGAACCTGTAAAAAAAACACCCTGTAGAAACATTATATATTAAAACGCTTAAGCAGAATCAATGCAGGTCAAGAGATAAATCGTTTATGGATGATTAAATTTAATATGATATAATTAGGGGTTACAGGAAGACGGGTAAATTAACCTACTTGTTTCCAGAGAAAAATAGTTTAATGGCTTCTTCATTATTAATTTTTATAACTTTCAGGAACATGAAATGGTATTATAACTTTGCTTCGATATTGTAAGTATGAGAAGAGAGGAGATAGACCCACCAATATGTATATTGAAATGATCAGTGCGATGAGCAGAGTCGATTTAGCCACGTCCGCCTGCCGGTCAGTTTTTGACATATCTAGATAATAATTGGCATAGGGCCTTCATTTTGTATTATATTAAACATTTGTCGAAACCAACAAGATCGGACAAATACAACGCAAAGCTCCCTTACAATCGATTGTTGTCTATAAAAGGGTTTTGGCCTATAAAACAGAAGAAAAGAAAATTTGGCAGCTACAGTACTTCTTACATGTGTAATGTGTATGGTGAAAATCATGAAGATAGGACCCATATATCATATAGCCCCTATACAACACATTGACGGGGCTTGGGCTATCTATATTTAAATTAACAGGGTAAGATATTTTACAGAGTTTGTACTTATTGTAAGTAAGGATTGGACACTTAAAACCGAGATGGGGAGTCATGAAAGGTATAAAGCGTTCGGTACAGCTGAAGACAGCGCTTTCCTTACTTGTCTTTAAATCAGTTTGGAGTTTACTAAACGTATAACGAACTTAAGCAACAAATATTTAGTGTATTTTCATATGTAAATACTGCCGCGTTAGTTTATAAAAATGAAATATCCGTTATGTTAAAAATATTTTTCCTGTCGAACCTTAGTTTTTTAGCTCAATCAATTACAGATTTTCAAATATAAAAAATTTGTCCTACTAACATATCTGCTGATTTCTCATTTTTTCATTTTTTCAATACGACCAGTCTAGAGGTAGTGCAATGGTATACTGTAAACAAAGCTCTGTAAATAAAACCAAGACTAATATCTGGAGATCAGATTTATATGCAAAAAAATGTTGCTTATATAAGTTTGTTCAGTGGCGGTTTTAACATTTTTCTAAGATATCGAAACATTTACTTCTTTCTTCTTTAACCTTTATGTGTACACCCGTGGTACCCGGGTAACCAAATGGGTTTATTTTATGTTTTTCTGATATAAAACACTGAAAGACAAACTTTATATTCATAATATGCCTTAAGCTGGGTTTTTTGGACAGAAAACAACAAGAAAAAAATAATTATTTTTTTTACTTCTTAGCTTTTTTCTACACTTTTGATTTTTCACCGCTAAGTGTACACCCGTGGTACCCGGGTACCTCTATATATATTATGAAAACTTAAAGTAAAATGTGGGTTGTTTTTGTGAAAAGTAATTAAAGAATGCTTATTTTAAGTAAGAATATTTAGTAAATATTATGTGTTTATTTATTTATTAAGTTTTTTAGCACAATTGTTTCAATTTGAAACGCTTACAGCATGGGCATTGCAAATCGGGTGGTTGCATTCAGAACATTGCTTTCTAGTCTTACGGCGTTTTTTATTTGGAGAAATAAGGCACATTGCACAGGAGCACCTATTTCGTTATTTATTGGGTGACCTAACAGAGCTTCTATCCCAATTCTTGTTGCAAAGTTTTTATATACATTTGGAATTCGTGATCTCTTTTCCATTTCGGAGATTGCTAATTCTCTTCCAAGCTGTTTGAGGAAACCTCGGCGAAAATTCGTGGCTTTCATCAAAGCCGGATTGTTTTCCTTGAAACATATAAACGCCGCGAGTGCTGCAAGGTCAATAATGTTGTAAAAAAAAGCCACTGGCCATCTTTGCGTTCTTCGTTTGCATGTGTAAGTACCCAGCATCTTGTCCATGGTGACCACGCTTCCTTTCGTGCTGTTGTAGTACTCAATCACATCCGGTATCTTGCTTGAGTTATGGGATACCTCGTTTTTGGTGTGAAACGTTGATAACATTATGACAGACTTATTTTTCTTGGGCACATATGAGCACATCATAATATTATCATTTGTGTAGCCAAACTGGGATGAAAATATTTCTCTTGATTTATTTGCCTTCATCTCCAGTGGAATGTACGATTTGTTTTTCTTTAGAGTTCCGACTAGAGAAAGTCGTGAAGACTTAAGGAATCGTGCCAACGACAGACTTGTGAAAAAATTGTCACATGTGATATTTCGCCCAGTGTATTTATACTTTCCAACTAAATCTACGACTACTCTCTCTCCTTGGTTGACTTCGCGATTCGGTCCTTCTTTTCCTTTGTAAATTTGGCCTTGAAGAGGAAACGAGGTGCGCCCATCGCAAGCCCACCAAACCTTTCTTCCGTATTTGGCGGGCTTCGAGGGGATATATTGGGTGAAACGAGTTCGACCCCTGTATCCGAACAGTTGCTCGTCAACGGTAATGCAATCGGGAGCGTTATAGTTAGCACTCAGGTTTGCGTTGAGTAACATAAATATTTCCGATATGGGTGCAGCTTTGTCGCTTTGAGATCACTTTAATCTAGTGGTAGCGTTATCAAAACGAAGAAATCTTGTGATTTCCTTAAATCGATTAATGCCCATTGTAGCACGATAAAGCGGATAAGCATCGGACTTCCATAGCTCTTGAATATGTTCTTTGTTTGAGCCATGAACTCCGGCAGTAATTAATATTCCAAGGTAGGCATCAAACTCAGTGGCAGTTAGGTCTCTCCATTCTTTTTTTTTTCATCCGCACATAAAACGGCTCGAGCCTTTCTCGGGTAATTATACTGCACATGCTTTCGTCGAAAAAGGTTTTAAAAGTGTCCTTTATTGAAAGATTTTTAGTACTCGGACCAGCTTTCTGGCGAAGAATGTTATGCATTCCTATTTTCAGTTGAGGAGGAGGGTTTGTATTCCAGCCGGTATTGTCTTTCCCATACATTACACTTGTAGCAGCTGCTACATCGTCAAATTCAACTCCCTCTGCACTCTCCTCATCTGTGGAAGAGTCTTCTGAATCATGCCATTCAACGCTAACGTTATCACCATTCAAACTTTCAACATCCGAAGCTATTTCATTTGATTCGACCGCATCGCCGTCTTCTGACCCATCCCCATCGCTTGACAAAATCTCGGCGAGCAAAGCTTCAAGGGATTGTTGCTGCTCTTCGTAGCATTTTGAATTGAATTGTTTCTTTTCTGAGGCCATAGGCACTGAGATAGGTTAAGTCATTTAATTCACTGTAAATTAAACTACACGTAAAAATTGCTATTTATGTATTCTATAAGACTCGTTAGGTACACACCTTTTCTACACTTCACAAATGTTTTTACAAGAACTAGGGTCACTCTTTACGTGTTAACTACAGGCGCAGTACTAATCTAAAATTTCGCAATTATTTATAAAATAGAATAACAGAATTCATGGCCTTCTTTGTTTTTGATTTTATATTTTATCGTGGCATCCTCCTATTGGTCTATTTAAACTTCTTTAGCTATTTTCCATGGCCTACTATCTTTTTATTTGAAAAAATTTCTAAATTTAGATTTTATTGATAGCCTACTAAACTTTTGACATACTTACATAAATCAAACGCTTAAGTAATTTGTCATGGCATACTATTATCCCGACTGATGATTTTCTTTTCAAATTTCAGCTAAGCATGGTATGAATTATTGTTGATTATGATACAGAGTGCAGTAAAACGAAACAAAATCATGGAAAAATTGACTGAGGAAGTTTGAGTTAGGTGTATTCTCCTCATTTGTATTTTTTAAGGCCTATCGGATGCATTATGACTATATATATTGTTTAATTCAAGTCGATATGTACCGAGGTACCCGGGTACCACGGGTGTACACTAGTGTAAGTTTTTTTCTGTGAACACACAACGGTTAAATGGTCATCTAACCGCCTGGGCGATTTTGACCGTCCAACATAGCTCGCCAGTCGTTTCTTCGTTGCGCCAACTGGCGCCAATTGGAAACACCGCGGGATCGCAAATCGGTCTCCACTTGGTCCTTCCATCGGAGTGGTGGTCTCCCTCTTCCTCTGCTTCCACCGGCGGGTGCCGATAAGAATACCTTCTGGGCTGGAGCATCTTCGCTCATTCGCACTACGTGGCCTAGCCAGCGAAGCCGCTGTGTTTTAATTCGTTGAACTATTTCGGCGTCTGCGTAAAGTCCATACAGCTCATCATTAAATCTTCTTCGGTACTCGCCGTCGCCAACGCGTAGAGGCCCACAAATATTTCGAAGAACCTTTCTCTCGAATACTCCCAGAGCCGCCTCATCAGATGTTGTTAGTGTCCACGCTTCTGCACCATATAGCAGGACGGGTGCGATGAGTGACTTGTAGAGTGTTATTTTCGTTCGTCGAGAGAGGACTTTACTTTTCAATTGCCTACTCAGTCCGAAGTAGCATTTGTTTGCAAGAGTGATTCTTCGTCGGATTTCTAGGCTAACATTATTGTTGGTATTAATGCTGGTTCCCAGGTAAACGAAGTCCTTTACTATTTCGAAATTATTGCTGCCAACAGTGGCTTGGTTGCCAAGGCGCGAATGTGCTGACTCTTTGCATGATGACAGAAGGTACTTCGTTTTGCCCTCGTTCACCACCAATCCCATTTTCTCCGCTTCTTTTTCTAATTTGGAGTAAGCAGAAGTTACGGCGCGGTTGTTAAGGCCAATGATATCAATATCGTCGGCATATGCCAACAGTTGCACGCTTTTATAAAATATTGTTCCAGCGCGGTTAAGTTCTGCAGCTTGTATTATTTTCTCCAGCATTAAATTAAAGAAATCACACGATAGGGGGTCACCCTGTCTGAAACCTCGTTTAGTTTCGAACGGCTCGGAGAGGTACTTCCCAATTCTGACCGAGCTGGCGGTGTTGCTCAAGGTCATTTTGCATAGCCGGGAAACCAAATTCAGACATAGCGCCATATAGGCAGCTCCTTTTCGTGCTATAGAAAGCGGCTTTAAAATCAACAAAGAGATGATGCGTGTCGATCCTTTTTTAACGGGTTTTTTCCAAGATTTGGCGTATTGTAAAAATCTGGTCGATGGTAGATTTACCAGGTCTGAAGCCACACTGATAAGGTCCAATCAGTCTGTTCACATCAGGTTTCAGTCTTTCGCACAATACGCTTGATAGGACCTTATATGCGATATTCAAAAGGCTGATTCCGCGATAGTTGGCGCAGTTTGCAGGATCGCCCTTCTTTTGGATTGGGCAGAGAACACTTAGATTCCAAGCTTCAGGCATGCATTCAACCAAACATATTCTGCATAGAAGCTGATGCATGCGCCTTACCAGCTCCTCGCCTCCGTGTTTGAATAGCTCAGCCGGCAAACCATCAGCGCCAGCTGCTTTATTGTTTTTCAATCGGGATATTGCTATTCGCACCTCATTATAGTCGGGTTGTGGAACGTCAATTCCATCATCTTCAATTGTGGGCTCGGGTTCGGCATCTTCTCTGGTTTCTTCTTGAAACATTTACTACTCTTTTGTCAATTTAGTTAAACGGTATTATGTTTACTAACTTCAAATATGCAAATGTATCTAATCTGATCCCTAGACATGACTACGTTAGATATAGTCTATACAAAAGATAATATTGCACAAAAAAATTAAGTTTTATTTTGTATATGTTATACCTTCATTGAACTACTTCAGAAAAATGCTATAGCCTTAAAGTGGGGGTTAATCCCAGGAAACGCCTTATTCGTCAACTCCCCACTGACTTTACTTAGAAATATTGTAGTGCCTAAATTTAGGCAATTTTTTTTGCATATAATCCGAACTCTACTAATGGTGGTTAGCTTGAACCTTTCTTCATAACTTGATAAATAATCTACAATATATGTTGTTCTTTTGAAAGCACAAAATCAAGCGATTTCTTTTCAAGATGAATTTCTTGAATACCATGGCTTTCGATGGCGTCCTGCGCAATAGCGGCGCAGCAGCTACGCAACAACGAGTAAGCAGTGCTCAAATGAAACCACGAAGAAAAGTGAAAGCGAAACGATCATTAGTCAAAGCAATTGTGTAAGTAAAAAGCATTTCTTTTGGAATAATCAAGATAAGAAAAAGTTTTCAACAAACGTATAAAGAAAATATTGAGCTATTGGTATTTTTTTGGCGTTGACTTATTGTGATCGTGAAATACAGTTTTCATAAATAAAATAACAATGAACTCCAACGGAATCGTTTAGAAGCTGCAATCACGAAAATGGCGAGCAGAGTCACATACGATAACAAGATGGTTACAAATAGCACTGTTTAAAAATTTAGTTACTAAGAACTTACACATTATGAACTAGAATTCCATAACCGAATTACCTGCATGGTTATTTGCAAAGAATTTAGAAACTCCAAAATTTTTACCACAAAATGCTAACCTCTTGATCTGCGATGGACGGGGCTAAGGAACAGGATCAAAACACCTTGCAACCAAATCGACCACGTTGTGATAGACGGACGGCATGCTTCCAGCGTTTTAGATGTTCGCACAATACGAGGACCTAGCATCGACTCTGAGTACTACCTAGTAGCAGCCAAGATTCGTACCTGCCTCTATACGACAAAACAGGTGCAACGAAAAACGCAGGGAAAGCTGGACGTCGAAAAGCTGCAATCGCAACAGACCGCCAATTATTTCGCAGATCGCAACGAGGAGTGTGTGTGAACACTACCGCGAGTTGAAGAGGGAAGCGAGGCGGCTTTTCCGGGCGAAAAAAAGAGAGGCAGAAAAGCGTGAAATAAAGGAGCTTGAGACGCTGGCCAACGGGAATAATGCCCGAAAATTCTATCAAAAAATTCGGCGAATGACAGAAGGTTTTAAACCCGGGGCAAACTCCTGTAAGAATGAGAACGGCGACCTGGTGGCCGATGTTCAGAGAGCACTCAGAATATGGAGGGATCACTTCTCTGTCCTTTTAAATGGAGAAACTGAGCTAGAAACTAGAGAAGATGCCGAGCCCGAGCCCACAATCGGAGATGATAGACTATAATGAGGTGCGAAGAGCAATATCCCGATTGAAAAACAATGAAGCAGCTGGCGCTGATGGTTTCCCTGCTGAGCTATTCAAACACGGAGGCGAGGAGCTGGTAAGGCGCATGCATCAGCTTCTATGCAGAATATGGTTGGTTGAATGCATGCCTGAAGCTTGGAATTTAAGTGTTCTCTGCCCAATCCACAAGAAGGGCGATCCTGCAAACTGCGCCAACTATCGCGGAATCAGCCTTTTGAATATCGCATATAAGGCCCTATCAAGCGAATTGTGCGAAAGACTGAAGCCTGATGTGAGCAGACTAATTGGACCTTATCAGTGTGGCTTCAGACCTGGTAAATCTACCATCGGCCAGATTTTTACAATACGCCAAATCTTGGAAAAAACCCGTGAGAAAAGAATCGACACGCATCATCTCTTTGTTGATTTTAAGGCCGCTTTCGATAGCACGAAAAGGAGCTGCCTATATGCCGCTATGTCTGCATTTGGTTTCCCCGCAAAACTTATACGGCTATGTAAAATGACCTTGTGCAACACTGCCAGCTCGGTCAGAATTGGGAAGCACCTCTCCGAGCCGTTCGAAACTAAACGAGGTTTCAGACCGGGTGACCCCCTATCGTGCGATTTCTTTAATTTAATGCTGGAGAAAATAATACAAGCTTCAGAACTTAACCGCGTTGGAACAATATTTTATAAAAGCGTTGTTGGCATATGCTGCCGATATTGATATCAAAAAGAAGCGGATAAAATGGGGTTGGTGGTGAACGAGGGCAAAACGAAGTACCTTCTGTCATCATGCAAAGAGTCAGCGAATTTGCGCCTTGGCAACCAAGCCACTGTTGGCAGCAATAATTTCGAAATAGTAAAGGACTTCGTTTACCTGGGAACCAGCATTAATACCAACAATAATGTTAGCCTAGAAATCCGACGAAGAATCACTCTTGCAAACAAATGCTACTTCGGACTGAGTAGGCAATTGAAAAGTAAAGTCCTCTCTCGACGAACGAAAATAACACTCTACAAGTCACTCATCGTACCCGTCCTGCTATATGGTGCAGAAGCGTGGACACTAACAACATCTGATGAGGCGGCTCTGGGAGTATTCGAGAGAAAGGTTCTTCGAAAGATTTGTGGGCCTCTACGAGCTGTATGAACTCTACGCAGACGCCGACATGGTTCAGCGAATTAAAACACAGCGGCTTCGCTGGCTAGGCCACGTAGTGCGAATGAGCGAAGATGTTCCAGCCCAGATCGTTTTCTTATCGACACCCGCCGGTGGAAGCAGAGGAAGAGGGAGACCACCACTCCGATGGAAGGACCAAGTGGAGACCGATTTGCGAGCTCGCGGTGTTTCCAATTGGCGCCAGTTGGCGCAAAGAAGAAACGACTGGCGAGCTATGTTGGACGGTCAAAATCGCCCAGGCGGTTAGATGACCATTTAAAAAAGAAGAAAGAATAAAAAACAAGAGATATCCTCCGAAAATAATTCCTAACAAGCCAAACTTTTTTTTTCTACCCGCTTTAGCACAGGATTAATTTGGGGAAAAGCTTTATTTTATGGAATAAAAGGTAATCGCTTGTGCTCTTAGAAAAATTGGTTGCAAACTTCTTTAAGCGTATAAAAAAATATATTAGAATATCGACATTTTATCGAATATTTAGAAAAGCGAATTCACTTAGCAACCAAAAAGTCCTATCTTCGCTAAAACTTAATTTTCTTTGAGACAGAGAGTTATCCTTAAATATTCCGAGATAAAAAATGTTACAAGCACTTGCTGAGATAGCGCCACCAAACCGTCGATATAAAGTTTATATGATTAAGATTAAGCGACATAATCAAGCCAAAGCCTATTGTATTGAAGGATAACTTTTTGCAGATCTATTCAAGCACCAAGAAACCTTTATTTTCGCAAATACCATCCTTAAGAAGCTTAAATAAGTTTAGCTAATTTAAATGATTTTCGATCAAAAAGTATAAGGTGAAGGATTAAAATTACCAACCGAAAGATTTTTAAGCTCCTAGTATTTTGAGCTCTTAGTATAAAACCTACAACCACTCTCAACCAAAGCACTTTTTTCAATATAATCATATTTAATCCCTGTTCACAAATGGCGCTGCTGATTTGGCAAACAACTTAACTACACATCTTGAATTTGTTTAAGATAATTAAGGTTTTGAAACCAAACATTTGTTAAATAAATCTTGGTATTCATACTGGACCCAAACACTTCAAACTGGTTTTATTATAATAATTTTGTAACACAAAAATGCGGCTAGATCTCTGTGAATAAATTAAAAAATCTTTTAAAGCCAACAAACATACATACTAATATTCATACAAATGTACATACGCTTGACTATAACTAATCTATGAAACCACCCCTTTTCTTTGATAGCTTATGTATACTTTATGTTTACACCTTTTATGTCAACAATGCCTTTTCCAAATGAAAACACAACACTTTTCCAACCAATCAACCATCCATCCATCCACACACGTCCTTTCATCTGTGCGCCTAAAAGCGCTCTATACCGGTTTATGATTTTCTTAAAATAACTAATTTGTTACTATAATTTATTTTGTTTATATAACGAAGGTACATGGGTGTGTTTGTATGTGTGAGTGTATATTTTGTTAAATCGTTTAAGTGGAAAATCCATACGCTTAATTAATTACTCAATATTCTATGGTAAAACAACATAAGGAAGGGTAACATGCGGTAGAAGCGGCTATGTTTCGAGTATTAGCGAGTGTGGCACGCTTGTAAGATCAAAAGGATTTGTCGTAGTGGTCACGTTGGCACCTTCCAGGTAATCAACCAGCTATGCGCTTACGGGTAATTGAAACAATATTTTGAAATATGTTAACTTCAATATCTTATGTGGGCATATTTAAGGATGTGCCGAGATTATAGACACACATACATTTATGGAAATTGTTAAACATGGCGGCTTACAGGGTCATTTTAATATGAATGACTTGACTTAAACTAAAAATATCTAGTATGAATATGAAAAGGTTCGAAAGTATATAGTTTGAAGGCACGCCCGATGCCCTTGGTGGCGAATACTTATCTTCCCGGTAGAGTAATTTACTAGAAAAGGCTAAAACCACCGTCCTTAAAGATATGCGATGGACAGGCAAGCAATAAAAAAAGGTTGCATTAAAATAAAGGTGGGTTTGAAAACTCAATTCACAACCACCCTAATATCCGTGGGGCGATATTTGATAACATTCCTATCTGCACCGCCCAAGCAGCCGCGATTGCAATCGAAGCACAAAACGCCTTTAAAATGTCTATCACTTCACCCTACTCCTGCGAGTTGGCGATAGTAAGGCTAGAGTTGGCAATAGTAAGGCTAGAGTTGGCACGTGCTGGAGAATTTGATGTAAGACTCTTGAATTTGTCCCATTTAGTTCTTTTCAGGTACCTGTAGTGGAGAGGTTGGCCGGATTGGCAAGTTAGGTCGAAGATAATTCAACAGTGATCCGAAATAGAATGTTTGTTTGACACCCTCTAGATCTGGATCTCTTCCTCCCAGCCTTGATATATTTCTGATTTAGGAAAAATGGAAGTGGGTTTCTTCCCGTTGTTACATTTACTTAGATTAGAGTTTGGTATATAGTTAAAAATGGACTCATCTCTAATATTTGTGGTACTGCTGCCCAAATAGTGTGTCTTGAACTGGCATCACAGCAAATGATCTTATAGGATATCTAGTTAACGTTTATGAAGCGTGTGGTCTCCGGAGGAGCGGCGTCCTTGTATGCCATGTAGACTGACACCAAGAACATCCCTTGGTTGCAGCCTTACTCAAGCACTTTGGGTTTTTGACCCATGGCTCTTGGATAAGGCTAATGCCTGTGTCGCTTATGATTCTTTGTCATCCCAATCATAGCTGGCACTTTTCGCCTTCTCAGCTTCGCCCTCATCAGATGTTTTGCCGCTTTGAAAATCTTCACCTTTGCTAGAGCAAATAACGACCAGTATTGGTTTGCTGGTTTTCGTTGGCGCTTCATCTTTCATTAGTAGGCGACAATCTTCGACAACCCGACCACAACCTGCACCTAGCTTCGTTTTATCGTCGCTCGCGATTTGGTGTTGGCGACCACTATGGCCACTCGAGGGTGATTCCTTGGGTGAAGTGCCTTTGATTTGCGGTTCAGCGCCAGCCCGTTTGAGCTTCTGCAGCACCGGCTCAGTGGAATTGTCATTTTTAATCGGGCACAGGGTGTGCATGAGTGGCTGTTGTTGTTTGTAGCGATAAAAACACTTCCCTAAGAGCTTGAAGAGTATAGATACTCTCGAGCAATCCAGCTGCCTTTTATATGGTATAAATTTTCCCTTTGATGCCACTACACGAGCCAAGGAGTCGATGTGTCTGGACAGATTGAGCGACGAGATTTTGTTTTTTTTAGTGCATAGGACTACAATCTATAGTTTCGATAAATGCGTTTGGGCTATAAATTTTGCAATTAAAAAGCTAGGAACGTAAAGTTTTGCAGGTTTGGTACATATTATACACGTAATGTGTGTAGTGAAAATCAGCCAGATCAGACCTACACAACATATAGCTCCCATACAATCGATTGTTCCGATAAATGGGGTTTGGGCTATGTATCTTTAAATTAACAGTTTTGCAGAGTTTCTACTAATTGTAAGTAAGGATCGGACACTTAACACCGTGATGCGTATTCCTGAAAGGTATAAAGTCTTCGGCACAGTCGAAGACAGCCCTTTCCTTACTTGTTATATTTATTATAGTTGCGTCTGTAAGTATCCCAGTCCTCCCTCCTCAGGGGATCTTTGCTAAGTCTTCTTGAAGAGCGTCGTTGCCGTTGACCTAAACCGACCCAGCTCTGTACTCCAACAGAACGGCCTGGCTTAAGTTTGAGGCCTAGTTACGGGACAACAGCATCCGAACGAGTGGGTCAAAATATCCGTTATATGATTTACTGCCTTGTCAATGTTGACATTCCCTTGTCTGAATTCTATTGTAGTCGATGCCAGTTTTTGTGAAACTTATGTAGAAAATTGTTCCCAGTTTGTATTCTTGCGACTCCTAAACGGCCGTGAGACTGCCAGACTTAGATTTTCCTCTGTATGATTTTTCAGACAGGGCTTGGGTACAAATATCTATCCAGGCCCTTCCTAGTTTTTCCAAGCCAATACTAATTAAGAAAAAAATTGTAAATTTCGAGGCAGCATACTACCCGGGGTCACCTCCGCATCTCAGTCGTCTTCTCTATCCATTGAGCTATTAAAATCAAACAAATCCTTTCAGCTGTTGAACAACTTAAATTAAATTTATTAATCGGAAATGACTAAGGAGGTCTCTTGCAGAATATAAGATAAACTCCCCCCAGAGCCCTAGGCAGAATTATCCATTGCAGGGAAAATCTAGTCAGGGCCTAGATTAAGTATACATTTTCCTAGGTTATTTTCTACTTGGGATATATCGATGCCAAATAGATAATTTATTAAAACTCGAAATTCAGAACAGACCTGTTTGGCATTGGTGGCTGATCTAAAGTGCAGCTACGTCCGCTAGTGTTGCCCATATGCACAATTGATTGTCGTTTGATGCATATGAGCAGAAATAATTAATTTAAGCACAATTCATTAAGTTCTAAATTTGTTCTCAGTGCACCTTTTTGCTCATAAGATCTGAGTGCTTAAAGTGGCTTTGCATAAAATTTTTGGGAAAATATACAGACAACAAAAATATATGTATACGCATCTCTACACCAGCAGATGGACTTGCACTCACGCATGTGTGAAGTTAAGTTTTTCTTTATGAATCGCAAGCAAATTAATTCACAATATTTTCCTTTACTTAAAAATATTTATGAGAATATTCTCGGAGAGTGAGCCGAGTAAATCAAATCAAATCAAAGTGAGGTGCAAATGTTGAAATGTTGTCTTTAAACTTAAGGGTGAGAGATGGAAATTTGTATTTAATTTAGTTATCTAGTTTTGCCGTAGTAAATTCAATTTGTAGCACTTACGGATGAGATGCACTAAACGCATGCATACATATGTACATATATTATTATGTATCTAATAGTTTGTGGGTGAGTAGAAAGTTTAGTTGAGGAAGATGCAGAGAACCCATGCAGTGAAACCAACTAGTTGCAAACTAATTCAAAACTATTATGTAAACCAAGCCCAACTAGTCTTTCGAATGTCTTTTTTCTTATAAGCAAATGGTATGTTTAACGTAAGGATGTACAGTTGTGTTCAATAAAATAGCAGTGAAATTAAATTGGATATCGTTCGACGCAATAAATAGAAGCTGTGTTTTTTATAATTTTTGTTTAAAATATAGCAAATTCTATAACAAAAACCACATAAAACGAAATTTCAAAGTTCAGGAAAGTTAATTCTCTCTCTATGGCGCGATATACAACAGGTATATCATCATAAACCTCCTAAGAGATTTTTGCGCCAAGCTTCTGTTCCAATTTGTGGTGTGCCGATTTGAATTTTCCCTACAAATTGGTGGGACCTACAGTTTTTTGCCGACTCCGAACGGCATCTACAAAGGAGACGAATTTTTGCTGAGAAGCCTGTCATGGCAGAAATACACTCGGAGAGTTTGCCAAACCACTGCCGAGGGGCGACCCCGTTTTGAAAAACTTTTTTCAAATCACTTTTGATGTTACCTGTACCAGGGCTCGAACCATGGACCTTCGGTGTGGTAGGCCGGCAACACTACCTTCACACCACGGCGGCCGCCCTGAAAAGTTAATTAAACTTTTAAAAATTTATATCAAAATTTCAATGTTTTTGAAAAAATTTGCTATAATTTGAATGAAAGTTATTAAAATCACAGCTTCTTCTTATTTGGTTGAACGATATCCATTTTAATTTCACTACTAATATTTTGTAATCGCCCAGGCGGTTAGATGACCATTTAAAGAAGACTAATATTTTGAACACCGCTGTAATAAAACTCAAAGCGTTATATATCCTGAACAAATTTTTTTCGGAATAGTTCGGTATCAGTCAGAGAACTCTAGTTTTATGTTGTCATTGTTTACTGACTCGTTCGGTCGGTTCGTGCTGGGATGTGGAAGTACTAATATGGCAAATAAATTACGATAGCGAAAGCCACAAAGGTGATCGCGTTGGTTGTTTTTGTTTTTCGGTCATGTTATTGGCCTACGACAGGCAGCACGCGCTTCAATGTCGCTATTTCGTGATGCCAATCTGCGGGTGAGTGTTTCAAGTTTTGTCAGCAATAAAAAACAACACTATCAACATAAACTTTACGCGCTGCAGACACTGTGCAACCTAGTCAGAATCAATTACAGAGAAGATGGAAATTAGCATAATTTTTAATTTTTTCAGTGTGTTTAATTGTAAAAAGTTAACTTTAGATTAAAAATAGTTAAAAAAAAAATACATAGCAATCCCAATTTATTGCGATTTCAAACATGCACCCCGTGAAGAATGCACGGGTTTCTCGAAAATTTTGAAATAATAAAAAGTTTTGAAAAAACCTAGACATTTTTTTCTTGATTTTCAAAAAAGTTTTATTTAGTTAACTTTCATAAAAAAAAACAGTTTTTTTTTTGAAATATATTTTATATATTTTTTTAAGTATATTTTATATATATATTGATGATTTCATTGACATTTTTGTTCTTAATTTGTTGCTATTTATGCCGGCTCAAGTTATAAAACGCGATTGAAAAACGCAGTTTTTCGGGTTTTCGTCCTCAGGGCCACCAATGACAACATAAAAACTAGAATACACAGACAATTTACTCAAAATAATTCAGCTACAAAATTTCACAAATGTAGGTAAATTATTTTATGTAAATTGTTTGTATATTCTTGTTTTTATGTTGTCATTGAACTTTGCAATCATGATACTTATTTTGTTTTATTTTATTTTATTGCACTGTGTTCACAAATATTACCAAAACAAAATTTCCTGCCGCATGGAGTGTTCTCTGCCGCTCTCATAAATTCCACCTAGGTAATCACTTCTTTTGTTTTTGTAAAAATTGTATGGTTAATCTGTTTAAAGAAGGAAGTATCGATAATATTAAGGCACAGGGGAACCGAACTACGGATTCTTATAAAAGACGGCACTTGAGCAATTTTGTTGGGATACTGGTTTTCTTTTTCTTTCTGAGCACGAAGTTAAAGAAACTTTTAGATAGTTCATCCACAATGATTTCGAGATATCTCATAAGTATTTAAGTCAAGATTTTTTTTGTTATATGGTATGCTGATTTCAAAACGATGAAAATGCAATGGATGCAGATAATTTTTCCATGGGTATTGTCCAAAATCTAGCATAGCTCAATTTTAAAAAAAATGTGTATTTTGTCGTACAGTGTTAAGGACGTTGAATGAAGTCGATATAACTACACGCACTTTGTGGCATTTTAAATGAATTGTGTAGCGGTACAAATTCAATGATGCTTGCAACAAGGGGAAGACGAAATAAATGCAATGAGTAAAAGGCACAAGCGCATGTCAGCAAACAACAACATAAACGAATGTAACGGCATCGGTGGCAACAAAAAGGGTGATGGAAGTGCAAACAAATTCATACCAAAACACACACACACTCGCAGTATTGGTTGCCACTTTGCTTTATATGAAGCACGAATGGTGCTTTTTGTTTATGATTTGTTGGTTTGTACCCATTCTTCTGGTTGGATGAAGCAGGGGACGAGATCGGTAAATATATAGCTAGGCTGTTTGATCCGAGTATCCACACAGAGTCGGTAAGTTTCTCTTTCTGAATAATGACATACACAAGGTATGGCCGCCGAACAGTATGCCCTTCATTATAAAATTCGAGTATTTATGTACTGAACTGAGCAAACTCTTCTAACAGAAAACTCAATGTCGTAACACCTTTATGGCATTTATAGTTTAATAAGACTTGTATTAGAAGAGATGAATGACAACTCCTTAAACGGATGTATCGATTATCGAATCATTTTCAGCTCTCATCACTTTAAGTTACCATTCCATATGTGATGGCGCTTGCAAAGCAGGCCTGGTAAATTTGATTACTAATTAGTAATCAATTGATTAGACGGATTTTTTAGTTGACAATGATTGTTCTAAGGAAAAAAAAAATTTTTTTTAAATCCAAAAAAATTTGTTTTGATAACTTTTGGTTATTTTTTATTTTTTATTCCTCACTTTCACATCTTTTCAGTATTGTCAATGTGTATATTTTTGTGACATGAAAAAAGTCAAAAACAATTTTAGAAAAATCGAAAAAAAAACAAAAATTATCAAGAGTAATCAAAACTACTTTTTTTGGTTATTTTTGATTTTTTTAATAATCGTAACAATCATAATTTTTTTTGATTCGTTTTTTAATTAACGGGAAAATAATCATAATTGGTATTCAAGCATTAAATGTATTCTCAAGAAAATAATTAATCAAACCGTTAATCAATACGGTTAATAATCTTTATTCATCAGGTCTGTTGCAAAGCTTGATGTGCAAGACCTTATGAGTTTGAAAAATGTAGGCCCTTTTTTTGAAATTTAGTCCCTTATTCCTATTTAAATTTGGCCCAAAAAAAAAATTGGTATGGCAACCTCTATGCAGATTCGCAGTCATACCATACGCACTCCCTACTCTCTTGCTCTTTTTCAAAGGTGTAACCGCATATAAACTGTAAATTTGCTTGTACAATCAAATCATCTGTTCGCACACATACTGACGTAAATACATATGTAGCATATAGGTTTGTACATTTTGTGTGTAGAACAGTGTTACACAAAGGATGTGCATAAATTAGCGGTACAGATTGCATGTTATGATGGGGTTGGAGAGGTGTTGGGCACGAGGTGAAAGGGCACACTTTATTGCATGTTTCGCTTCTGAAGGTCCTTTGCTATATTGGTAGTGAGATTGGGCAAACGGGGGCGTGATTGGCGAGTGGGCGTTTTTGTTTGAGTGTGCGTTGTGTGCATTGCTACAAACAAACAACCAGCGTGTGATACTATTAAAGTTCTAGAAAGGAATGCTGCACTGACAGAATTCGGTTATATTCTAGAGCCTAATTGCCTATTGCCTAAACTTAATTGCTCATTTTGTTTTTGTAATAACCGTGGACATTGACTTTTAAAAATTATTGTTCACCTATGATCACCTTGTTAGCAAGGCATAAACAATTGTATAGATAGGTCTGCTTAAGCTACAGTGTCTGGAGAAGATATGACAAGAAGAAAATCAAACTGATTCATCTCGCAGTATCTTTTAAATGTTATGTATTTCTGTGGAGATATTCGGTTACGTCAAATTTCGAAGTACATTTAATATTATCATTAATCGATATGTGCATATAGAGAATATTTTCGCTAAACCCTACTTATCGATTGCAAGAAGATGACTCCGCTGCTGATAACCCAATATTAGCGCTACTAAGCGTTTACCACCTGTGGGTTAGGGGCTCAGAATATACCCGTTGTAGACACATCTGTCGCAAAAGCGACCAAAATCCATAACCCGAAGGTTCGTCGGAGTCAAAGCACTTCCGCAGCGTACGGTCTAGTACCAGAAGTTCCTAGTACCGGATTCATATCCGCCAAAGGTCTGACCATACCAAACAATCAGGAGTGTTTTTCTCGTTATACACACTAACACAAAAACTCACCAATAAAATTATATTATAGTAGACGTAAAAGTTAGTAATCTTCTATTTAATAAACATGAAATTTTTGTAAAATCTCTCAGTGTGCATGCTTGTTCCACAAACGTGTGACATGAGCGATCTACTTCCAATATGTAATGACATATGTATGACTAGCTGCCGTTGTATTGGGTGCATGCCACAGGATGCGAAAAGCAGTGCAAAATCGCTACTACAAAAATGACATTATGACCTGTTGCTTTCCTGTTTGATTACTACATATTGCCTTTGTTTAAATGAAGGTTGATATATGCAAACTTGAATATATATATGTACATTCGACTGGGCGAACAAATTAAATTTTTTTTTATTTTTTGAAGTGTTTTTACTTGAAGAAGCTTGAAATTTTGCTGCATATAGTCTTTAAGCGACATGAACAATGGTAAGTTTTTTTTGTTTGTTTCATTTTCCTTCCATCGCAGTAAAATGAGGTGGCTACCATTAAGCCGATAGCTGAGAGCCTCAAGCGCTAGCCCTCCCACAGAAGAGATTACAAGGTACAAAAGGTGTCCCACACCTTTCGAATAAAATAACAATTATTACAAATAAATTCCCTATAGGAGGACTTTTCACAGCAGATATCATCATATTATTATTTCTGTAAGGTCTTTTTGTGTTATTTCCTAATTTTCTGCTCTCATTTGGAACCAATATTAATAAATAAGGTATCGTTTTAAAGGTGGGGGTTAGCTCTACATGCGAAACCATGTTTTAATTAGCGGAGTGCTTTTGTTTAAGCGTATTTTATAACAATGAATTCTTTAAAATAAACGATTGTGAATGCACAAAAAAATCAATTTGTACTGCAACGCTATTGTGACTGACATTCACATGCCTCGCGACGTCTACATTTGAATGCTAAGACTGAACAGTGCGCCATCTACACTTGAACATTGCTAAAATAAGTGAATAAGACTGCGTTCACATTGCGTCATAAACTCGAGTTAAAGGGACATTTTTTGAGTTAATTCATATTGATGTTGTCAATCAAGTCAAGTTTATGGCTCAATGTGAATGTAATATAAGTGGTGGAATTTCAAATAGCTGTTTACGCATATTTGTATGATTTTTTAGGGTGTCACAAGTGTAGCTGAAAATCTTTTTTTATAATTTGAGAAAAAGGTTTGAAAAATCCTGGACCTGGACTAATAAAAGGTTTCAAACCATTTTTGTTTTTTTTTTTGCGCAAGGAGCGCACGGGCCCAGCTAGTTATATATTATTCCTGATTGGTGTTTTTGTGTTCACACCTCATTTTCCGCTCACATTCGGAATCAATATTATTAAGTAAGGTGTCGTCTTAATGCTAGATATTAGCTCTCCATGTAGATCTTTTTACTATTTGGCGTAGTGCTTTTGGTTAGTCTTAGTTTATAAAAATGTATTCTTAATGATTGTGCGCTTGAAAGTATGCAGCTACCGACTCTCCATTTCCCTTAGAAAATCCAATGAAAGAAGCTGCAATTTATATGTTACAAAACCAATATAGTTTTCTAAATTAACAGAGTCATGACAAAGATATGGTGTGGGACGGTTATGGTATGGTGATTTATATGTGAGTTACCATTGTATATAAAATGAAATATATACAGTAGATAATGTTATGGCCCGGTACGGATGATCAGCTCTAATCTATTTTCTGTATATATGGTTTAGGGTAATCCGCAGCTATGTTTTTTCGTGCGTAAGATGCGCACGGGGCCATCTAGTAACAAATAATTTAAATAACAGCCGCAATATTACCGAAAGGCCGACTCGCACCCCCGTTCATCTCTTTGAACAAATAATTAAAGAATAAACAAAAGCTTCGATGTATAGTTTTGCAGTACACTGAATTCTCCACAGAAAAGTTGTGAATGAACATTTTTGCGAGGTGGGTATGCTTTTTTATTTGACTTTTTCTGAATTTTGATTGAGTTCAGTTTTGCGTTTCTCAGAAGTTGCCAAAGTAAACAAGTGAAATCAAATAGCTATACCAACGTTTAAAGCTTGGATGTTTTGGAACGTCCCACCTGATGAAAATTTGCATTCAAAATTATTTGCGAGGAATTCTGTTTCCTACAAATTTGCATACTTAGTTTTTCCTGCAATGGTTTGACAATTTAAAAGTACAAAATATATCATTCCTTGAAAACCTAAACTAGCAATGTTAGACCCCTTTAAGTTAAAAAATTTTTACAGTATTTGGTTATGGATATTCTAAAAAATAACATGAAAATAACGTAGAAAAAAAATTAAAATTTTTCGCCAGCCTAATGTGCATGGGTAAATACTTATATGCAGATGTATGCCCCGCAGAGGGAAGAACTAAAAAAATAAAATACATATTTTGCGCGATATATCTTCCACTTTATAGTGTGCTGCTTCTAATTTTTCCTAAAAATTGCCGGCACCTAGATGCTTTATGTAGACTCCGCAGGACACCGCAGATGAATTTTTTCTAAGAAACCACCCATGGCAGTGAGTTCTCGGTGAGTTGCCGACCACTGCCGAGGGGCTAGCCCGTTTTGAAAACACCATTTTCCATACATTATTGATGCTACCCGTCCCGTCACTTGAACCTGGAACCTTTGGTGTGGTAGGCCCGTATCACAACCACCACACCACACCGGCCGCTTCGAGATAGTCAAAAAACGGCATTAATTGCAGATACCAACAATTTACATTTATTCATGCGACTAAGATACACACATATCCTCATAACTTGTTCTGATACCCGCAAATTATAAATAAAGGATAATGGCGGAAAATCGTTCCAATATGTATTCGACCTTAGACCGTTGTAAGTAGAATCATCAGATCCAGAGCTAGAGTAGGGAAACTGAGAATTTGTAAAAGCGAATTAATGTCAGGAACGCTAAATACCATAAATACGCGATTTTTTATTCCAAGTTTTCGCCTGCTGCGCTTTTCTGAAAATTATCAAAATTCCTTGAATACAATTTTTTTTATTTCATATACATACAGATATGAAGCATAAAATTAAAATTTGGTGTCAAACCTGCTTAGTGCATTATCTATGTATGTGCATAACTGCACCTGAAACAGCAGTTGCGTTGTTATTATATAAATTGGTAAAGCATTTATGCTATTTAGCGCTCCTGACATTAATTATCTTTGTGAAGATGAATTAATGTAAAATTTTAATGAGAATTAACGTCAAAGAGAATTAATGTCACATTACATGACATTAATTCCATTGACATTATGACACGTCACCTTTTCCACCTGGCAGTCATCCATATTCAAACTAGTTAATAGCTATTCTACTAGCCTTCAGTTTCACTACGGGGTATATACTGTAATATGTGCTTCCGTGTGAGTGCAAATAAGGCGAGTGACATTGTGTTGTAAGGGAAAAATTAAATTTTGTTACCTTTGTTGTTGTTCGTTGTTATTGTTTATATTACAACACCATTTTTTATTGCCTTTTAATGCAAACAAAAAAAACGAACAATGAAACAATATTGCTTTGAGCTGCAGGTCAACGATACGCCCCTTTTTGTGCCCCCTACCCTAAGTTAAATTCACATACACGCACAAAGCTTTAAATTAACTGAAGCGAGAGCAAGCGACAAGTTAATTGAGTTTCGTTGCACATTTTCATTAGAATAAAGCAAGGCCATATAAAAAGTAGCAAAAAAAAACAAGGTATGCAAAATAAAGTAGAGAAAAATATATATACAAAAACATGCCACAATTTTAATGGAACTAAAAGCCCATAATCGAATATCAATGCGGCCCAGGCAATTTGCCAGCGAAAGTAGTAGGAATTACCTAAGAGCGGGATATGAATGCAAGCAGATATGATATTGAACAAAAACTTCGCCCTTACATTACAAGACGTCTAACATAAAACTTAAGATACGTTTAATTCTGATAACTGAATCGGTTTCGGAGTTATCGACAAATATGTGGACCAGGATGACCCAAAATGTGTTAGTACAATTTGGATATGAAACGAAAGGTGGTAACGAGTGTTGCAATAAGCGATGTGATTAAGTTTCATATCTGAAATGGTTTCGCAGATATATTGTATCAAATCTGAATCGGTCTATTACTGAAAGAAAAACCCGCTGTAGCCATTTCGAGGTCATATAAAAAATTGTAATAGTCGCTACGGGCTTTGTTGAATTTTGCGTTCTAGAAATAAACGGCTTTCAAAATATTTAGTCTCGGTATAAAAATTCTGCGGAAAATGTATCGACCAATAGCGTCCGATGTGTTATTATATTTATCAAGACAAAACATCTCTGCAGACAGGACTACTCCCACTCATGTATACATACACTAATGTTTTGTCATATGAAGTTTGCTCTATTCTCATTCCAATTGTTAGTCAAACTATTATGATGTTCGTTTCTATGTTTTATATTAACTGATATATTTCAATATTGTATCAATTGTTGCAGCTAAGTGAGTTATTTAATTAAATTTATCAAATTAAAATGTTTTGTTTATGTAAATTAGAAAATTCCACAAAATAATATAAAGCAGTTCAATAAAAAAGATGCATCGGTAGGCTCTTTGTGACGGCATGTACAGGGTGTTTGTTATATCTACAGCTTGTTTTGCTGCCCATCCTCAGTTTGCGGTCATGTAAGCAAAATTATACTTAACCGAAATCTTGTCATGTATCTTCCGAAAACATTACGTAAATAAACACTGAGCTCCCAGAACTAACATTATATGATTTTGAAGCGCATATAAGTGATTCCATATTTTATTATTTTTCGAAGGGGCTTGAGCTCGTTTTACACAAAGTTATAGAACAATTCTATAAGTTTGAGCGAATATTAATTTTTTTTTGTTACTTGTCCGAGGTTACGCAACAAATTCCTGAAACAAGATACTATCGATGATAGATGAAAAACCTATGAATTGCGAAAGTTTTTCGAACCATCCGCTTTTTTTTATGGATTTCAACTACTCTCTCTCTATGGCGCGATATACAACAGATTTTTGCGCCAAGCTTCTCTTCCAATTTGTGGTGTGCCGATTTGAATTTTCCCTACAAATTGGTGGGACCTACAGTTTTTTTGCCGACTCCGAACGGCATCTACAAAGGAGACGAATTTTTGCTGAGAAGCCTGTCATGACAGAACTACACTCGGAGAGTTTGCCAAACCACTGCCGAGGGGCGACCCCGTTTTGAAAAACTTTTTTCAAATCACTTTTGATGTTACCTGTACCAGGGCTCGAACCATGGACCTTCGGTGTGGTAGGCCGGCAACACTACCTTCACACCACGGAAGGCTGAAAATTGAAAAGATACTTTTCTGCACAAATTTAAAATGGCAGCCCTTTCAATTACCCATGCACTTAATAGCCCCAATTATGGCTGAAGAAATGAGACACAAAAAGCTGAGAACAAATAAATAAGCTATCATTAACAGATACTGCTGTTCGGAGGGTGCTTTATGAACTAAATATTTTGATTATTTTCAAACATAAAGTAAATTAAAATTAAACGTTTTTAATTAACTTGTTGGTGATTTATACTTTTCGGGACTTATGCCTTCTTCCTTAAAATGTTTTTGAAATTATAGACCGAAGGAAAGGTTTTCTGCCCTGCAAGTATGCCGAATATCTCATGTTTTAGTCATAACGCAGTTTTGCCGTAATGAGAGAACTCCCCTCATATTTCGAGAGAGTTCATGGTTGAAAGCATTGACTTTTTAGGACTTTACTATTTCGATAATAAGCTGTTGACTCCGAAATTGGAATTTATTTTGCCTTGAGTAATTTAGATTAAAATCAAAAGGTTTCTGAGTAAATAATAAAAGAAGTTTAAAACAAAATGGAGGACATCCTAATCTATACTATAGTGTTTGTACATTGAATATTTCTCTGAAAAAATTACCGAAAGTGACGTAGGGAATGTTGTAGAGTTCATCTGAGGCACTATTAGAGTTGTTGTCTGTCTGTTTGTCTATTTGAACTCAAGGATCTTGGAAACTAAGAAATTAATTTTTATGCTTTCACTGCTGAACAGCCTGTAACTTGGGACGTGTTCAATACTTTTTTTTTTATCAAAAAAAGATATACATGTTTGAGAAAAAATTCACCTAATCTCTCAAAAAAATATCATAGCGTGCCTCTTTAAAATATTTGTTTTCTGTTTTGTCAATTTCAACTAAATTGAAAATCAGTTTCGAGTATAGATACAGTGACGTACCAGAGCAACCTTTCTTTGTAAGTAAATTGTTTTTATCTTACCTGCAATTTTAGTTAGGTAAAGGATAACTTTCTATTTCTCATACTTTTTAAATATTTTCACATACTTTTTTGGAACGTTCCCACTGCCTGTGACATTTTTTGAGGTTTACAGACAGAGATTGAGCGAAAGTCAAAGTGCTGTACTAACATAAATTGTATTTTAAGTTTGTCCGCACAGTTCCTTGTGTTCACGGCACAGAACGACGGTAGATATAGAGCTCTAAAAGGTTCTAAGTAGGAATAGAGAATTTCGTCCGCGGTTCATTCCGTCTGAACACAAGATAACTTAAGGAAAAAGGTTGCTACTGAAGATGGGCAAAATATGATAATCGCACGGCCATTTTTAATATAGAAGATTTCAAAAAACATAAAAGATGAGATAAATTGACTACTGCAGCTAAAATGTGGAAATTTGGTAGTTTTATTGACTTGGAAAGAATTGTTAACTTTTAATAGCTTCAGAACCGTTTACGAAGTGTAAAAGTACATTACGTAGTGCAAGGCATATCACTATTATGGAGAATACACCCAGTGGACAAGTTAATTGAAAAGATGGTCGAAAACTACTACATATTCTGACAAATTTTATGTTCGGTCCTGCACCTCACAACCACTGCAAATTACTAAATGTCGAAAATGAAAAAAAGTAAGATTTCCCGGAAATATTACATATACAATGATATATAAGGTTTCTTGAAGTTAATTGAGAGTAAAATTTGATTATTGAAATAGATCGGCATTTTTTATTGATGCAACAGAAATAACAATTGTAACAGAGCATATTATTAGAGTTCAAGTAATATAGTATTTGGAAATAGCTAATTGTTAGGTAGGGTTCAGATAATTTCTGGTTGCAGTTTAGATACTTTTTTTTAGATAATTTCAGAAATTTTTGGGGATGATTTCGAAAAATATTCGGGATATTTTCATTACGGGATTTTCCTTATTTTGGATTGTTGTCGTGATATTTTCGCGATCGCTTGAGACGGTTTTTGGAAATTTCGAGACCATTTCGGTGACCATCACCAATTCCAAAATAATGCCGAAATGGTCCCGGAATGTTTCGAAAACTATAAAGAAATGTTTTTGAAAATGAGCCCGAAAAAAGTGAAAAGTTACATCTTTTTTTACAACCTTTTTTAGAAAACTGTTTTTCAGACCACCTTTTTTTTATTGAGGACATAAAAATTTGTTACTATCTCTGCTGAAATTATATTGAATTTGCGTTGAGATAGGGCATTTCCGAAACTCAATCTGAGATCAGGCGTTCTTCAAAGGGATTGGGTGGATGAAGATATCTGTAGTAAAAATGTAATTAAAATTTAAATAATGATTATTAACCATAATGATTACCAGCTTCATTGATCATGGAAGGATTTATTTAAGGATTAGTTACAATTGCTTTTAATTTTTAATTATAATTTTGTATTTGATTTAAACAAAAAAATCATTTCAACTTATTATTTGATACGATTGTTGAAAAAAAAAATAGTAATCAGGTATATGGTACAATAAACAGGTAGAAGCATCAGAGTTGCATTTTTTATTTTTTTTCATTCCAAGTGGTATTTTAATTGCCAAACTTTGTTTACATTTTCGGGTTTGTTTACATTTTTGTTTTGTTTACATTTAGCAATAATTTTCTAATTTATGCTTTTTTGTTTTTAAAATAAAATGTAATTCACAAAAGAGTTTATTGAATGAAGGAAAGGTGTAACACAAGTAGGGAAGCCGGTGATAGTCCTTTTACAGTTGCAGAAGGTCCCAAAAGGATGCGGGAGTTGGACAAAGCTTATATATTTGAAGCTTCAAGTTCGAAGTAAAAACGAATTCGATTTTGATGATGCATTTAATCTATCACAGCTTTATATATCACAAATTACCACCACACTTTAAAAAATAACCACAGAACGCCCAAAATTATAAAATTTTGCTGGAAACCCGTTTACTTATTTTATGCATATGTAAACAATAATGAAAGCTGTGTAAAGCTGTGCGGATTTGCATTGCGTTGGTACCGATGCTACTGGCACTGATACATTAAGTTGATATTTTGTTAAAATGTTCATCCTGGCACAAAACTTTTCAAACAAATTACTTTATCGGGGTCTATCAGCAGTTCAAGCGTAGCTCCCGCAGATAAAAATATGCCGTCACGAAGTTCCGAAAAACGATTCACCAATTACGATGTTTTCTTAGTTAGTGCTGCCTACATACCAATAAATAAATCATTTGGTTAGCAAACCCGATATTAAAATTAGTTTTCAATTTTCGTATTTTATTTTTTATCTAAATAAAAATGAGTAACGCCGAGTTACCACAATTTGAACTTTCGAGGGAATATCGTGATCCGACGTAGTATCTGATAGCACCTAGGTCCTCTCTTAACTAAAATAGAAAAAATAAGAGGTTGTAAAGAGGAATGTACATTTATACGAGTATTTGAATGTAAAAAATAAATGTATGATGTGATATAAAACAGGTACTATGCCATCATAAACCCCCGAGGAGATTTTTCCGATGATCTTCTCTTCCTCTTTGTATTTTTATCGACTCCGAAAAGCATCTGCAAAGCAGATGAATTCTTGCTGAGAAGTCTTCTATGGCAGAAAACCAATGCCTAGGGATGACGCCGTTTTTGTATTAGTTTCGGTGTTGTTTCCTAAACTGCGCCACCCCCAAAATTTTATCGCGATTTATTCTAAACAAAAATACTATTGATCGGCGCCAAAAGAATACTTAGCCCAATTCCGTAAACACATTGCGCTTCATGGTATCAGCGCAACAAAATGTGCACCAATAACCAGCCTTAACTTCCATCACTTTTGATATGACTTTGGCAAAGGGAATTGTAAACAGTTATTGACATTCTACGAACCTGAGCTACCAACAAAATACATAGCATGGTCGCTTTTTTATTTCTGATTCTACATGGTTATTGTAGCATGGGTATTATCAAAAATATTTGTTTGATTTTTTTCTTACTTAAAATTTTTTGGATTTAATTTTTTTTTCAGTTTGGTTATTTCTAAATTTTGTTTGATTATTATTGCTCTAAAAGAGTTGTAGAAGAGGTTGAGTCCATTTTGGAGATGTCGGGGAGGATTCGAATTCTGCTATCAACTGTCTTACAAACATTCCTACTTGGAAGGATAGTTGTAAACCTTATTCAATTTATGAGCCCGTTGAACCTTTTGTAGGCTGGTGAAAGTTTTATTGTTCCCAAAAGCTTGACACCATGTAGAAGATTAGCCTTTTTATTATTATTGTTAATGGTATTCGATTAATAATTGTATGCTCCTCTAAAATATTTAAATAATCATTATCGATTAAAAGAAGCATCTAATCAATGGATCACTAATACTAATTATAATTCCGACGGAACTGCCGACGGGAGAAATGTAATAGATCATGAGAGAATAACCATCGATATTTGGCAGTGAATTTCGATAAAATGGATAGAGATCACAAAACTCTATTATGATATCTGATATCCCCAATTTAAGAGGTCTCCCTAAAAACAACATCACACCAAGAGGTGCATATTTCGGAATGTATGAAAATTTGAACTAGGGGCCTCTCTCTGCTTCACAAACCTTGACTTATTCAGAAAATAATTTTTTTTTAAAGCTCCAGGTAGCACCATGTTGTAATACATGAAACCTGTTGTTTGCCATATCTAATAGGGTATTTGGTTACATACATTGCACGATAGCAAGTCATCTTGTCTGAAATCTCACTTTCAGGTACCCGTCCAGTCCAGACAGAGAAAACATCAACAGCTTAGCGTAATTTGACATCGTCGTATAGGATGTGTGTCGACTCCCACAGCTCCAGTTCTACAGTATCGTGAATATATGGTACTGCCATGGTTTTTATCAACCCTTCATTTTCTCGCATGATCACGTAGATAGTTATTTTTCCTTAGCAAATCAGAATGATAACTAGGTGTCATAAATTCAATACATTTTCCTTTACAACATTTCAGCTTTGTCATTACGACCGTTTGTGTGCGACCCATCATTTTGTCTTGCTCCATCGGCTTCGATTGCCTTAATTGAAATTCATAGAAACATAAGTGATTTAATATTTTGCACCTTACAATTGCATTCAAGCACTGAATATTGTTTTGGTGTTAAGTGCTTTTTAATACTTTTTATGTATTAAGTTTTTCGTTGAATTATTCCAATTTTTTTTTCTCAATTTTCTCATTCAGTCCATTATTCATCACTACTCACACGTTTCTTTTGAAATAAAATGGGGACTGTCCAACTGAGCACTGCACATATGCAGATATCGATTTAAAAAGCAATTAATGTTTAACCAGTCAATGCAATTGTTTCGCCCAGTTCTATCTTGTCAACAATAGAGCAACAACAAAAGCCATACACAAATGCATTGCTGAATGCTGAAAATGGAGTGTTGAATGACAACGGCAGGTGTTGCACGTATGCTATTTGGCAGTGTACGAGTATATGCATGTATGTGTAAAATCTTTTTTTAACTACAACAGTCAATATATATATTAGGGTGGATCGATTTGTATGGACGAAAGTTAACCGATATCGCGCCATCGATTTTTCGATAGATTTTGGGAAAAAAAAGTTCCACTACGCATACCCATAAAAATTATTTTCGAGCCTGCGAAATTTCATTTTTTTTTTTACTTTTTTCGACTTTGATTTTTAAGATTTTTTTCATGACCTACTAACAAAGTTTTCACTTGATTTTAAAATTTTCATGTATACCCTGTCCGGCCCAAAAATGTCCGATAAAAACGTTGGCGATAACAGTTTTTTGAGAAAAAAAATATTTTTTGGGTTTTGGTGAGTGGTTTGGTCAAAAAATTTACCCTTTCGCCATTTTTTTAAGGGTTTTTTCAGCATGCATGCGAAAATGTTTTCGATGAAAACGAATTTGTCTCATATTTCCTGTTCCACTTAAAATTATGCGCCAAAAACGTTGGCGATAACAGTTTTTCGGGTTTTGTGACTTGTTTTGATCGAAAAATCGACTTTTATATTTTTTATGCATTTTTTTTTCATTTTCAAGGCCCCAAATCATTTTTTCTGTATTTTATTCCGTGTCAATTGGCGTAGTCCCAAGTGGATTCATGCGCTAAAGACGGAAAATCGATGGCACGATATCGGTCAATAAATCGATCCAGTCTAATATATATGTATATAAAGCTTATGTGTATTTGTATGTATTTTGCTGTAAGCAAATATTGCTGTTTAAGCTAACTAAAACTATTTATGATTCTGTGCTGATTCATTTATTTCTGTGACAGCAAGCAAAAACAGCCAAAGTCGAGTTAGAAGAAAACTGTGTTATTATTGATTAGAAAAACTACTCAAGCTATTATCTGTTGAATTTTTTTGGTCAACAGCTCTTTAAGTATTAGCATTAATTTAATGAGAGTAATCTCATATAACTTTTTCGAGTCTTATTATTTTAACATAAGCACTTCCATAGATACTTCCATTGAAAAATCCGATTTGTTTGGGAGGTGCCACACTTCCTTATCTTATATCCCAATTTTTCCCTGATGTGTTGGAAAGAGACTAACGTCATATAACTTCTTTCCGCGTAACATTGTTCTAACATAAACACTTTCGAAGATATATACATTGAAAAGTTCAATTTCCATGGGAGGTGCCACGCCTCTTTTTCCCGATTTTTAAGGATATGTTAGAGGCTCAATTAATCGCTAATCGAATTCAATTTTCTAGCAAGAATATTTTCAAAGATATGCAATATATTGAAATAAAGATTATCCTATCTTTTAAGTTAAACAATCTTTTAAGCCGATACCAAATTTGATAAATCAATTATGTGGCTTCGGAGTCCATTGCGAGCAAAGTTTGTTACACAAGAAATATGCTTCTTTAGAAAAGTTCACCATCAGTATTGCGCCAGTACAACAAAAGTCTTAAGAATTTTTGTTTGTCTGTCGGTCTGTCTGTTTGTATATATGTTTGGGCGCATATCACTCAAAACCTGCCGAATAGAATTTAATGCAACTTTCGGCTTGTGTTACTAGACGAATAACTTAACATATAAGATATCCCTTGTTTAGATAAGTCGACCAGTTTCGGAGTTATTAACCAATTTGTGGACCAGAGTATTGTATTAGTACCATATGGGTATAAAACGAATGGCTCTAATGAGTGTTCCAATAGGCAATGTGGTTAAGTTCTATATCTCAACTTGTAAGTTCTGTCGGGTTTTCTTGTATATAATATAACACCTCCCTTTCAGCCGTCTGCCGAATCTCTGATTCAGGGTCAGTATAAGGTTTCGCTTTTTCCTTTAGTTCTCTGACAAATCGTGAGTGTAAGAGCTATGTATTTCCTATATGTGGTGTCATATTGCCGATGTTTAGATAAGATATACTTCGGAGTCTTAAGGGATCAAGTGAAGCCTCCTTGTTTATTAAAAAAATGAAGGAAGGTATTAGAACTAGATCTTCAAGCGCAACATTAGAGCTCATTTCATATATTTTGATAAACGAAAAAACATTTTCTTATTTGAAGAGCGAAAGTTTTTCCAGAACAAAGGAAATGACTTTTATTATGTAAACTCAAAAATTGAGAATAAGGAACTGACCTCTAAGCTTTTTTCTTCAACTAGTAATTAGTTAGGTTGTTATTAGAAATCACTTCAATTAGTAATTAGTAAGGTTGTTATTAGACTTTTTCTGTGTGGGTTTTTGCCTTTCCCCATTTTTTGCACAAAGTTTCGTTCAAACTTTTCTTAAGCTGTTTTTGCTTGCTACGCGTAAATAGGCCGGTGTTCTCTTTTATCCTTCTTGGTTTTGCTATGATTTTGATTGACATCGGTCTTTCATGTTGCATAAACCAGTACATTATTCCACATGGTAAGAAGTGTACCATCCCGACAGCACTTAAGCGATGTGTGAGTGATGAGAGAAGTAATTGATATTTTAAATGACTTCGTCCATTCAACGTTTAGCTGCTAAGAATTAAAAAAAAAAATTAAAGAAAGCTGACTATTTTTAATTAGAGGTGGTGAATACTTAACCAATTCACCACCTCCAATTGCTGCTGGCGCTTCATCTCACAGATAGCTGAACTATTTCTGTCAATCTAACTCAGAGTTTAACTGTGGATGATGAAAACAACCCTTGGTGAGCCTATTGATAACATCGGAAGTTTAATGCTAACCACAAAACATATTTTGTGTATAAAGCCCCACTAATGTCTATACTGCGGAGTAATCTATCCATTACTTTACTTACCTTTTTCCAAACATCGGTTTGTCGCACAAAACCGAGAAAACCTTTGTTGAAAGTACATTGTTTGGATGATAGCTAGAGTTGAATAGTCAAGGGCCACATTTACTTTAAAGATAAATTGAGCATTTCAAATGATAAGATCATGGAATGACAAATACCAATTATATATGGAATTGCTTTTGATCTAAATTAAGGGACAAAAGCCTTAGAGATTATTTTTTGCATTGTAAAGTAGCGAATTCAGGAGCGATTCAAGAAGTATATCAAGAATTCTCATCTGGTCAACACATATAAACGTACGAAACAATTTTTATATACAAGGTGGCGCAAATGTAATCCTCCTATCAGAAAATACTAGAAATTTTGCGATTGGCCCCTAAAGTCAGTTCTGTTTTGACATTTGTGTAGTAAACACATGCGAAATACACGTTAATAAACAATGTTACGCTACACTGATCCAGAACGCGGAATACTGCTGACTATTTATTTGACCAATAATCGGTCGGTGACTTTGGCAGAACGTGAATTTCGTCGCAGATTTCCTGGCCGTCCAACGCCTACTGGTGAAACACTGCGACGTTTAGCCGCTCGCCTCGAAGAGACTGGCAGAACACGAGATTCTGCCAGGCGTGGCAGACCCCGGAGTAGCCGTTCTGCAGAGGATGTCATGGAAGCGCCGTCGACATCGACCAGACGACGTGCCACGCAAATGGGTATCAGTCAACGGTCTTTACGGCGAATTTTGGTACAAGATTTGAAGATGTTTCCATACAAAGTCCAGACGGTGCATCAGCTGTTAGCCGCTGACCGCCAATCGCGTCTAACATACGCTCAAGCCATCCTTAATCACCACCAAGAGGAAGATGATTTTTCATCAAAAATAATCATGAGTGATGAGGCCCATTTCCATCTTAGCGGGTACGTAAATAAGCAAAATTTTCGCTTCTGGGGCACTGAAAATTCGCGTGTAACCCACGAAGAGCCATTACACCCGCTCAAAGTCACTGTATGGTGTGTTGTTTTCGCTGGAGGAGTCATCGGACCTTTTTTCTTCGAAGACGTCGCGGGCCAAACGGTTACTGTGAATGGTGAGCGCTACAGAGCAATGATCAACGAGTTCTTTTTGCCGCAACTTGATGAATTGGGATTGGAAAACATGTGGTTCCAACAAGACGGTGCAACAGCACACACTGCACGTACCACAACCGATATGCTGAAGGATGCATTTCCCGGGCGCCTAATCTCCCGTTTTTACGATTTGCACTGGCCAGCAAGATCGCCTGATTTGAACGCTCCAAACATCTTTTTGTGGGGCTTTTTGAAGTCGCGGGTTTATGTCAACAAGCCTCAGATTCTTGCAGCTCTTAAAGACAATATCCGTCAAGAATGTGAGGGCCTATCGCCGGAAGTTTTGGCCAAAGTGATGGAAAATGCCATAAAAAGGGCTCAAATGACAATCAACTGTGGCGGCGGCCATTTACATGACATCATATTCTTGACATAATGTGAGAAAAACTAAAAGACCAAATAAAAATAATCCACAAGAAGAATTAAAGTTTTTCATTTTTTTTTTTAATTACAGCCAAAAAACATCGGAAGCTTACTTTTGCGCCACCTTGTATTTCATAAACATGAATTTCTATAATAAATTTGGTCCGATGTCCTTCATTTTTAGAGATATCTGGCTAAAATTTGGTTTTGCTACTTTGTAATATAGAAATCATTACTCGGAACCATCAAGATCTGACCTATATAACAAGTAGCCCTCAAACAACATTCTAAGAATTTCTACTTATGTGTTGCCACTCAGGATGATTTTGCGGCGTTGTCACCTATCTGTATTTTATTGAATGCATTGAGACATGCCAATATAGGCATCAAAGGAAAGGTACTTCACATCGCCTCTAAAACGAATAATTTTACTTAAGGTTACCACCCAGCTTAGTTCCTTTTCAAGATAATATGAGTGAAGACTCCAGTTCAGAGCGTGGGTGGCCGCCGTGGTAGCTGGCCTACCACACCTAAGGTCCAAGGTTCGATTCCTGGGACAGGTAACATCAAAAGTGGTTTGAAAAAGATTTTCAAAACGGGGTCACCCTTAGACAGTGGCTCGGCAAACTTTCCAAGTGTATTTCTGGAATGGCAGACTTCTCAGGAAAAATTTATCTGCTTTACGCATGCACACGGAGTCGGCAAAAAACTGTAACTCCCATCAATTTGTAGGAAAATTTAGAAGCAGCCCACCACAAACTGGTAGAAAAACTTGGTCTTAATCTCTTCAGAGGTATATCGCACCAAATATTTACTTATTGTACCCTTCATGAACATGGAATTGTATTATAACTTTGGTCCGATATTTGTAAGCATGAGAAGAAGAAGAGATAGACCCACCAATAAGTACACCGAAATGATCAGGGCAATGAGCTGAGTGGATTTAGCCATGACCGTCTGTCCGTTCGCCCGTCTGTCTGTTTGAACGAAAACTAGTCCCTCAGTTTTAGGGATATCTCAATGAAATTTGGTAAGAGGAAGGCATTTTATAAAGCATTAATCGTTTGTCGGAACTAGAATGATTGCACCAATACAACGCATAGCTCCCATACAATCGATTGCTCCGATAAACGGGGTTTGGCCTATAACTGTTGCAATTAAAACGCTAGGGACGTAAAATTCGCAGTTTTGGTACATATTATATATGTAATGTGTGTAGTGAAAATCACCCAGGTCAGACCAACATAACATATAACTCCCATACAATCGATATCTTCGATAAATGGATTTTGGGCTATAAATTTTGTAATTAAAAAGGTAGGAACACAAACTTTTGCAGGTTTGGTACATATTATATATGTTATGTGTGTAGTGAAAATCACCCAGATCAGACCAACATAACATATAACTCCCATACAATCGATTTTTCCCATAAATGGGGTTTGGGCTATGTACCTTTAAATTAACAGTTTTGCAGAGTTTGTATTAATTGTGAGTAAGGATCGGACACTTAAAACCGTGATGCGTATTCATGAAAGTAATAGTCTTCGGCACAGTCGAAGACAGCCATTTCCTTACTTGTTTTTTTTTTTATTTATTTGCCACCGAGGCTGATTTAATTTGTATTACCCAGGGTTGCCACCTATTCCCACTATATTTACTGTTATCTCGAAAACCACTTGACCCATTTGGATGAACCTAACCGTTGCCACAAGAAAGATGTTACGGGGTTGCAAATTAATTATTACAGACGGATGGTAAGTAAATCTGTATATAAAAACGAGTATTCACTGATGAGTATCTACCAAAAATCCTGAGCAAAGTTTGGTCGCACAGCTACTCTTTCCATTAAGAATGCAACAAGGTAATATTCCGAACATGTTGTACTTATCGTAAATTAAGATCGGAAAGTGAAAATCGCGTTTCGCATTAATGAAAGTTATAAAGCCTTCAGCACAGCCGAAGAGAACCCTCTCATTATTTCTTTACATATCCTTAGTCAATTTCTTAGGACTTGTCAACGGTTTACTAAATCCAAATCCTTCTATTAAGTTGCATCTGCACTTTTGGCAAATTGTCTCATTAAATTGCAATAATCATCATAAATGTCATAGCTAATGTTGCCAATTATATTTTAGTGAGATAATGGGAACGTGCTATTAGCGTTATATCTGCAGCGTTTGTGTCCTTGTGCAAACGAAATACTTGTTGCCAAATTTTATAGATATAATAATGTGGTACAGGTAACATCAAAAGTGGTTTGAAAAAGTTTTTTCAAAACGAGGTCACGATCGACAGTAGTTTGGCAAACCCTCCGAGTGTAATTCTGCCGTAGAAAAATTCATCTGATTTGCAGATGCCGTTCGGAATCGGTTTAAAATTGTAGGTTCCGCCAATTTGTAGGAATTTACTTAAAAATTTGTTTAAAAAAAAGGGGATTATCTATATGGGTACCGAAATAAAAACTGTATATTTCCTACTTGGATAATCAGTGCCCAACAACATCTGGAATATAATAAAAAATTTGTCGAAATTTCCAGGTGCGTCATTTGGTTTTTGCAACGCATCAATGCTGTTACAAGCAATCAAGATATAACTACAGCTAAGCAATACTAAAAACTTGTTACAACAACAATAAAAGCAAACAATTACAACAAGAAATAAAGACAATGAAGATGACTTACGATGAAGCGTGCAAATTAGTGATGAAATTTTTTAGATTTTGCAAGACCCGGGACTTTTGGGATGTGATTCTACCAAAGGTTTAGGATTTTAAAAAGTTAATAAATTGCTCCTTAAAACATATAAAGAAAAAGCGTACTCTAAAATTGTTTCTACTTTAAACGAACGTTATTTCATTAATAACAAAACAAAATTTAATTGGGACCAACATTTTTTTTTGCAAAAGTTTCGATTTTTCGAATTGTTAAGGGATGTTTTTTGTACAATTTTGAAAATTTTGATAAACATAAACACTTTGATAAAATGGCCTTTTTTTGTTAATTGATATTAGAGGAAAATTACAACGATATGCACAGAGATGGTATGGGATGACATGTTTCGAAGTCACCAACAAATGGGTTTTTATTTTTTGTGAACAATTTTTATTTTGCGAAAAAAAACTGCCTTAACATTGTCAATCTGGATAAATAATCAAGAAAAAAATATTTGTATCATGTTTTTTTTTTGTAATTTTGAATCAAACACAAGAAAAATTATTTACTTTTGACGAAGAATTCAAAACACTTGATACAAATATTTTTTTTGCAGAATATTTATCAAGATTGACAATTTGTCAAGAATACAGAATCGGGGGTTAAATATAAATAATCTAATATTGAACAAATAAATGGAAGACTTGCGATAACGGGGGCGGTAAGCAGTTTCTAGTTGCTAGAAAGCCTTATCCCGGGTAGAAAATGTAATAAATTTTACTTTGGGCCTGGCTCGATTTTCCATTTTAAAAGGAAAACATACGGAATCCAGTCCAGTCCCAATCGTGGTAAAACTAGGCAAACCCTTTTGCAGAACATACGATAAATTGCCCATAAATTGAGAAATTTACGATTTCCGGACTGGCAGAATTGTATATTATAGGGAATGTCTAGTCTGAAACTAGGTTAAGTATAGATTCTCCTAAATTGTTTTCTACCCAGGTTGTTATGTTCAGTAACAAAATCAAAGCAAATTAAATTAAAATATTCAAAAATATAACAAATCGGTAAAAAAAAAGTATGTATAGACTTTCGGTTGGCGCTGAACGCCAAGTACCCAGCTGCGTAAAAGTGGGCTTGGTCAATTACTAAATTGTTGTTCGGTTATGATCTTTACAGGTTAAATACTTCTTCTAATACAATTTGGGCAGTAAAATGGCCATTCCCTTTAATTGAATTATCATCTTTATAGAAATCAGTTACTAGAATATCTCCTAACACATAAAGTTTTTCGAAATATTCTATTTTGGTTTTCAAGCATGCGTCATGAAAAGTGGAGGAGATTGGTTGGCAATTTGTCGTCTTCGACTGGACATTATTTCCATTACAATAATATACCTTGCCAACCAAGCTTCGTTATTCTATCGTAAATGGTTCTGAAGTTACTAACCGTAGAATTACTGCGGTTAATGAGATCTTACTTGGTCTGTTTTTCTAACTTATATTCAGTAAACTTTTATGGAAAAATAGGAGTTCTGTGTACAAAACTATTTTACCGAACTAGTACAGCATTACATATTGAGCTTTTGCTAACATTTTTCCAATCCCGAAAATACCGCGATTTTCGGCTCTTGTGCTCTATTGTAGATGTTACAAAACACACTCGATTATCTGCAATGACAAAGCAAGGCGAGTATGGCAAGTATCTGAAGTAAAACTGCTTTTTTCCTTTAGCCACAAGGAAATTTTCAACCGTAAGTTTTATCTTTAGTTGACAAGTGCGAAAGAGATCGGTTTATAGAATGCTAGGTTGAACAAAAATCTTCTATGCAATTCATCAGCCGTATTTTGAATAAAAAATTCATAGTAATGTTTTCACTTCTCCCCTTTCTTCTTCTTCTTTAAATGGTCATCTAACCGCCTGGGCGATTTTGACCGTCAAACATAGCTCGCCAGTCGTTTCTTCGTTGCGCCAACTGGCGCCAATTGGAAACACCGCGGGATCGCAAATCGGTCTCCACTTGGTCCTTCCATCGGAGTGGTGGTCTCCCTCTTCCTCTGCTTCCACCGGCGGGTGCCGATAAGAATACCTTCTGGGCTGGAGCATCTTCGCTCATTCGCACTACGTGGCCTAGCCAGCGAAGCCGCTGTGTTTTAATTCGCTGAACTATGTCGGCGTCTGCGTAAAGTTCATACAGCTCATCATTAAATGCTCTTCGGTACTCGCCGTCGCCAACGCTTAGAGGTCCACAAATCTTTCGAAGAACCTTTCTCTCGAGCCGTCTCATCAGATGTTGTTAGTGTCCACGCTTCTGCACCATATAGCAGGACGGGTGCGATGAGTGACTTGTAGAGTGTTATTTTCGTTCGTCGAGAGAGGACTTTACTTTTCAATTGCCTACTCAGTCCGAAGTAGCATTTGTTTGCAAGAGTAATTCTTCGTCGAATTTCTAGGCTAACATGATTGTTGGTATTAATGCTGGTTCCCAGGTAAACGAAGTCCTTTACTATTTCGAAATTATTGCAGCCTACAGTGGCTTGGTTGCCAAGGCGCGAATGTGCTGACTCTTTGCATGATGACAGAAGGTACTTCGTTTTGCCTTCGTTCACCACCAATCCCATTTTCTCCGCTTCTTTTTCTAATTTGGAGTAAGCAGACGTTACGGCGCGGTTGTTAAGGCCAATGATATCAATATCGGCAGCATATGCCAACAGTTGCACGCTTTTATAAAATATTGTTCCAGCGCGGTTAAGTTCTGCAGGTTGTATTATTTTCACCAGCATTAAATTAAAGAAGAAATCCCCTTTTTCTTATTCTAAATAATGTTCGAAAAGCAAGGCTATTGTGAGTGGAAGTTTCAAGAAATCTAGTGAGGATAAACGCTTTATGATCGCCTACTGCCCAGGAGTATAGCTGGGCGCTCTCTCTGAAAATAAAAAGTATGTACATATACACTAATTATTCGATCGCCTTCTTCCGCATGCTAGAGATGTTATAGTAAAGATATGCAAATTGTCTCTCAGAGCAGAGTTTCATTTGCGCCTCTATTCACAAAAGAATTCGGCTAGTGCAAGAATTGGTGTTTAGCGGGCAAGAATGTTTGTTGGCATGCAAGCGACACGAACACGTGTGACAATTGCTAAATGGCAATATTCGTTGCGAATAAAGTCATTTTTAAAAACTAACAACATCTGACTTGCTAAGCAATGCGGAAAAATGAGCCTTAAAGCAATAATAAACAACAAAACTACAAACAGTGAGTTGTAGTATAAGGGCTTGAAGTTGTCAAGCACTACCATCGACGTTCGAAGTATTGTAAGCGAATTTGTTAAGGTCGTGTTGCAGGCGATTTCGAAATGTCATTCCATACGATGGGATGAGGAGACATAAATAGGATGTTGTAAAGAGATGCAGCACACACTTTCGAAAAGAAAAAAATTGGCTCGGAACGAAAGAACATACTATGTTGGGGTGGTGAAAACTGAGCTGCTCCCCTGACAGATCTAAAAGAAGCAGGCTGATGTGCAGGCAAGTACGCAATCGCATAAATTTGATGACCCATTCATAGCCGCCACAAGTTCCAAGGAGTAACATGCTAACTTCTAGTCCTCAAGAGCTGCTCAACCAGTAAGCTAGCTTTTATTTCGCAATTCTTCCACGACATACCCGAATGTGGACGTGTTGAGAATTTGTAATTTCGTTATATAGGGTGCTTCGTTTTGGAGGAAACGACTTGAAGATAAAAGTACGCGATCTGTAGAAGCTTAGAGCGTCTTCTGCTTACAACGTTACTGTAAGGTATTATTATCAATTGCGTGACTGGGGAAGTTTTTCAGAAATGTTAAAACACGTTGGTAAACAAAGATATGGCATCCCAATATGTCCCGAAGCGTCATACGCAGGAAACGCTGCTACTTTTACAGTCCATTTCTTTTCTTAAATCTTCTTCTTTCATTTCCTTTCCTTTCTTTTTAATTTATTTTATTTTATTTTAAACTTTTCATTTACCTGCTGTTCGTTTTCTTCGCCCTTTTTACTGGGTTTCTTCTTTTCCGTTCCTTTTCTAAAATTGTTGTTTTTTCATAATCTTATTTAATTTAATTTTATATAATTTTATTTTTTCACCTTTCATGAACATCGAATGGTATTATAACTTTGGCCTGATGTTTGTAAGTATGAGAAGAAGAAGAGATAGACCCACCAATAAGTATACCGAAATGATCAGGGCGATGAGCTGAGTTGATTTAGCCATGTCCGTCTGTCTGTCTGTTTGAACGCAAACTAGTCCCTCAGTTTTAGAGATATCTCGATGAAATTTGGTAACAGGCATCCATTTTGAAAAGCATTAATCATTTGTCGGAACCACCATAATTGGAGCAATACAACGCATAGCTCCCATACCATCAATTGCTCCGATAAACGGGTTTTGGCCTATAACTGTTGCAATTAAAAAGCTAGGAACGCAAAATTTTTGCCGGTTTGGTACATATTATATAGGTAATGTGAGTAGTGAAAATCACCCACATCGGACCACCATAGAATATAGCACCCATACAATCGATTTTTCCGATAAATGGGGTTTGGACTATGTATCTTCAAATGAACGGTCCTAATTGTGAGTAAGGTTTGGACACTTAAAACAGTGATGCGTATTCATGAAAGGTATAAAGTCTTCGGCACAGTCGAAGACAGCCCGTTACTTACTTGTTTTTTATTATTTCATTTTATTTCATTTTATTTTATTTTATTTTATTTTATTTCATTTATTTTGTGTTATTTTATTTATTTAAAATAATTTAATTACATTTTGTTTTATTTGATCTTATTTTATTTTATTTTGTTTTATTTAATTCAGTTTTATTTTGTTTTATTTTAATTCACTTTTATTTTGTTCATAAACACTGTTTGTAGCACCAATGAAGTTAACATATTTGCTCTCGCACTATCGCTATTAGCGATTAATAAAATAACATCAACTCAAGCAAACATGTATGAGATTCTTTTATTACAGGCATGTGGACAGTATATTTTAAGCCCCCAACGCGCTAGAGGTCTGTCGCGTTAATTTTTTAATCGCGCACTTATAAGGCTCCAGGTAACTTCAACCCCTCTACCTATAAGTGACAGAGACTTGTAAAAGCGATAGAATTGAGCTTGCTCAGCCATTTTAGCAAGTGAACCATGAACTTAGAGAGTAAGAGCACCTTTTGTATTTATGTTCGTCGTAAACTTAATGGGCATTAGTTTTCAGAAAACATTTACATCAAGGGTTTTGGACTAAGGTAGACTTGACAATTGCTTGCCGCCTTGTTGTAGTGGAAGTGTGCTTTCCTACTAAACCTGAAGTTGGTTAAAAAAGTGGTTTGAACAAGTTTTTTTCAAAATGGCATTGGTGATAAAAACGTTTCTCAGTACACATACATCTCATTTATTGAATACCCCTTTAAGTATGCGAACTTGCATTAGACTCTTGCATAGTCTGTCTCTATTCCGTTTCCTTGAAAGGCATCGATGGCGTAAAAGCAAAAATGAATTTATGGCTAAATAAATCAAAGCCAATATTGTCACATTCTGGCAACAACTTGCAACAGTAGCATGGCATGGTATTTCCAACAATTTCAACCGCTTCACTGGCAAAGCAATTGCGGTTCCAAGTAACTACAATCATAACTTGACTCGTTTGTAAGAGGCGGATACATGTGTGGGTCTCACTTGTATGACGCATGAGAGTCTCATATTGCGAAGTTGAGTTTGTGGCATTTGCCATAGACATGCTGGTGAGATGGGCGCCAGTCCTGACCAGGAATTTAGGCTATTGGTGGCCATTGACTGTAGTCTACTCCTTTTAGCAAGCTTAGTGCATTTATAGTGGTTTTGACGAAAAACAGTTTTCTCTTGTTACTATTTTCTAAGTAGCAAATATTTGTCCAATTAGACCAAAGGCCTTTATAAAAACGTAACTGCCTTATAACCAGGAAACGCAAAGATACTATAATGTTCGTTATAAAAAAAGAATTTTTTTGGGCTTAGTTAAATCTCAGAAACCCCCACTATACTCTTTAAACCTAGACTAGATACTCAAAGGAATTCGGTTACCAAAGTATCGAAAATGCTCTGGACAACCCTTATCACATCTTACATCCGATTAGTACTGTTAAAAACTTGTCAAACATATTGACACCACTTCAGCTATGCTCAACCCTTGACCCGTTCTATGTTAGTACTTCAAGCATCCCCTGCCCACATCTTTATCTCATCTTGTGTCAAAGTATATGGAAATTTTCAATGAACTGCAAAATCTGTTTCATTCAGCCAAAAGCTTTGACATGTGTCCATCGTATTCAAGCACTTCCACCGCCCGCTGAACTCATTTGCACCAAGATTAGCGTGCTGGAATGCCAAAAAGTGACAAAGGGCAGAGTTGAGTTGTTAACACATATATGTACACTGCATGGACATATGTATACATATTAGTTGGTTACTTGGTTGATTGCTTCATTGAGTTAGTTAAATGGTTAACCGGTTATGTGATTGGTTACTTTCATACATATGTAGATAAGTGTATGGATGGCTGCTCTGGTTTTTCATCACTTCATTGTGTGGTTAACATGAAAGCGTGTTCAATTGCTTGAGAAACTTTTTGAGTTTACGTTTCATTCCTGTCCATTGATTAAGTATTGGCAGAGGAATGAGGGGGTATCTAATATATTTTCATACACAGGGCCATTTTAAAGGAGAAGGGGGGGGGTGGCGGGGGGCGGGGCTAAATGGGATTTGACTCATCAACAGGATTTTTATATAAAACATTCTAAATAGCAGGAGTGGAGCTAAGAAAACTTTTCGTAGTGAAGTTTTGATACTCAAGGGTGATCTTCGATAAAATCATACAAGGTGGCGCAAAAGTAAGCTTCCGATGTTCACCATATCGGTTGTGGCACGTGCAGTGTGTGCTGTTGCACCGTCTTGTTGGAACCACATGTTTTCCAATCCCAATTCATCAAGTTGCGGCAAAAAGAACTCGTTGATCATTGCTCTGTAGCGCTCACCATTCACAGTAACCGTTTGGCCCCGACCGATTATTGGTCAAATAAATAGTCAGCAATATTCCGCGTTCTGGAGCAGTGTAGCATAACATTGTTTATTAACGTGTATTTCGCATCTGTTTACTACACAAATGTCAAAACAGAACTGACTTTAGGGGCCAATCGCAAAATTTATAGCATTTTCTGATAGGAGGATTACTTTTGCGCCACCTTATATATATTATTTCTGTAAGGTCTTTTTATGTTATTTCCTAATTTTCTGCTCTCATTTGGAACCAATATTAATAAATAAGGTATCGTATTAAAGGTGGCGCAAAAAAACCGATCGATGCAAACCACCCCCGTTTCTGAATATACACACACAACACATGCACACACGTACACAAACAGACACCCATGCTGACGTTACCTGCTACCTACTATAAATACAAGACAAACGACCACAACAGATCAGAACGAAAATCGACACTGATGATGGCACAACGCCGAAACCGGTTTGTCTCAAAACCAAATTTGACAAGGGATGACGAAAAATCGTTCCAATATACATCAATCATTCACTCTGTCGGAAAAACAACAAAACAAAATAAAATAGCTGAAAATCTTTTTTTATAATTTGAGAAAAAGGTTTGAAAAATCCTGGACCTGGACTAATAGAAGGTTCAAACCATTTTTTTTTTTTTTTTGCGCAAGGCGCGCACGCTCCACCTAGTTACTTGTAATGGTGTAAATCGTGCACAAAAGTGTTGAAAGTTCAGTTATCAAGGTATGAAATAGCGGATGTTGTTGTTTTTTCGGTTTCGGGTATTCAATATGGCTCTGGTTCAGTTGTGCTTTAGGACAACAAACATAATTTAGCAGAATTAGGAAACATTCCATTCCCTTTTTGTGATACTGGTTGCCCGCTTCCCACTAAACACATGTTTATTGGTGTTTTGGCGGGGCAGCGAACTATGGCAGCACCTGCCGGAGCAGGTTTTATCTATGTTTGAGTATCTTCGACACTCGCACAGAAAGTAAAAAGGTCGAAAGGTTAAAAATTCGACCAGAATGAAAGCAATCACCTCTGGATTTTTAGGACTGCCATGGATTCTAACCGGTTCCTTGGATTGAAACTCGTTTTACTTAATTCTATTTTCTTCAGGTTTTTCAAGGAGATTTTAGTTTGAAATTTGAGACATTGATGTCTTTAGAGTCACCGACCAGAATCGTGTACCGCAGTCGCAGACCAAATAATCGAATTAAAAAAGCTTAGGAGGTCTGTTCGTAAAAACTAAAGAGGCCTCTTCAAGTTATAGACATTGCTCTCATTTTATTTTCTAAAGAAAAGATTCAACTCTAAACGAAATATTGCCCACATCTAAAAAAAAATAATATTAATAAGGCTCTGATTATGTAAGTCACAGCGACACTTTGCAGTCGCAGTCACCTTCACCTGTATGTAATACCAAACAATTTCACAAAGCAACTTCAATTTACTGACAGTCATTTTTCTTTAAACGAGAAGAACTGACTGGTTGCGGTGCATCGAGATTAACATAATGAGCCCCTTTCTTAGCATTTTTTATAGTTTTCTACAATATAGCTAGTTATGTTATTAATTATGGAAAAATGTTTGGGAATAGTTTATTCTGACACTACTTTAGAATTTTCAGTGCACTCGGGCGTATCCTTCATTCACTCGGCTTAACTGGCTTATCCATAGAGTAAGTCTGCAGCGAATACCTTTCTTTCTCTTGAACTCGCTAGGTATGTTGGCGGTAGGAACACCTTCAACACGTTCCCCTGAATACGCCCCTGTCTTTAAATACAAGCACCTTTACTTCCACTCTACTATTCAAACACTTGCATATCCTCCACTATCACTTGGCGGCACTCGAATCTTTTCATTTTGTCTACTTTGGGCGATGTGTTCGACTTTTTTGAGTATCCTTTGATTTGTTTGCTAGTACTGGAAGGGTTGCTACAATAATGCTTTTGAAATTTCACTTGATTACCCCAAATTGTATATGCTTATGCTTGTTCTTCCTTTAGTTCATATGAGCAACACTCAATTATTTGCTCGCTTGTGAAATGCCAACGCTAATTTTGCCACATCGACTCGTATTCACACTTCACTGATGTGGCACACGCTGCTCATTTCCGCTTCTTTAAGCACAATTATAAACATGTTTTCGGATTTTGTTAATCTATAAAGATTATTAGGATTCTTTGCTTAAGGTTTGTAAAGAGATTGACAGCTTTTACTAGCAAATAAACACAAATGAATGCGTCTTTTTATACTCAGCTGGGCATAGCTCAACTCCTCCAAGCCCACTCTTATATAAAATATTACTAAAGTGTCATAGATGAAAAAATAGGCAAAAATTATATTCAAACAATGCTTTATTCCTTCCAAAGTGATGTTGTGAGAAAAACTAGGAAAAATATAAATTTAAGATATGGGTGTGGTATTTCCCATTTCTGACAAAAACTATTTCGATGTTTTGGTAGCCATAACTCGAAAAGGAGTTTATGTGTCATAACATAATTTGATACAAATAGTTCACGTACAACAAGAAAGACTTCCGTTAAAAAGGAAGAAATCGGTTAATAGCCACGCCCAATTTTTGTAATAGTATAAAAACACGGTAAGTTTTGTAAAACGATACCTCAGAAAACAAAAGAGTTGCAAAATGGGAATTTAGCAACAAGAACAAACTAAACTGAACGGTCCGACAACCATGCCTATATGGTAAATGGCACGTAAGAAAAACTCTTACTTTGTTTGCCAAATCTCACAGCAAAGTATATAATGTTTGACTACTTCGAAACTGGACCTTCTTACTTACATATTTTATTTCCCTTTGATTGTTCATATGAAGTCGAATTGGCCTTTTTTCCAAATATTCATGCTCAAGTGGGCAACGGTCCAAATATTGGCTCTTCAAAAAAACTGTAAGAATATATTTTAATCAGTGTCAAGGAAAATCAATAAAAAAAATAGCTTTCATCTGAATGTATCACACAAGGGTTTGAAGTGACGAAACTGTTTCATTTAAGGGTTTATCCCGAACCGTGGTCCGCGAGTGCGATAGTTCGCTATGTTCAATAATTGTTAGTCATCCCTGAGGGTAAGGTTTAAGAATTTGCTCGAGGTCGATATGTCTGTCATAAGAGGCGACTAAAATGTACAAAAGTAATGACGTACAACTGGATGGTTGATCTACGGATATGATGCCTCTCACCTCCCCATGACATTAGCTAGAAAGTTACACTGGTCATACCAAATTGTTATTGTCATTCTAGTACCGCAAGGTCCTATCTACCAGTTCCATATCCGGAAAAGGACTGTTATATCGTCAACACTCCCTAGGACTTTCGGGGAGTGTTTTTGTCGCTTCTTAAACAAACAAACAAACAATGATTGTTGTTGCCATATTTATTTAAGTTAAAAATGCCATCTAATTTCCGGTCTAGAAATGGGTTTGTACTTAGTTACTTGCACTATCTAGACTCTTAGATTAACCTTGTTTTCGATGCATGGATTTTGATCTTCCAAGCTTAGTTTTACCAGGAAAGACTACTATTCGGTATTTACTTCCATTTCTTCCAGATTCATTGCATCTACGAGTTTTTAGAAAGGATTCCGCTTATATGGATAAATATAAGTTGGTTAAGAGGGGTTTTAGACACTTTATGTTAGTATAACACAGCTGCTTGTTACAAAACCTCATTAACAATGTGGTATACCGAACTCTCTTATAAGTAGGAGGTACAATATCTACTTTCCAGTAGCAACTAGTGTTTCAAGTTAAAGTAGTCTATAAAAAATTATATTTGTTCCAATATCTCGAATTATTGTAGGACGAAAAAGGAACTCACTACGTTGATATTGTTAAAGCTTACAAGACCCGTTGTAGTAGCTCCTACGACGTCGATGTGTGCAGTCATCGAGTCCATAATATATTTTGGAAACACCATCATCTCTAGAAAAGGGTAATGTCCAGAAGACGCTTTCGAAGTAGAAACGGTGTTAATTACCCTACTCGGCTATATAATTTCTAAGATCAGTATTCGATCTACCGATGTAAGTAAGCACAGGTAGTGTTTTTGTCGCTAAAACAACAACAACAACAACAGCATATTTCACACTATCTCCTCAACTACGCTGTGGACACCATGGACATACGAGCTCCAAAAACAAACGAATCAACATAGCGTCACCTCGATTGGGAAGAATACTTCCTTAGCGGTAGTAGGCACTTTTTATTCGCCATTTCGATGCCAGATAAAATTGTTTCTGCTAAAAAAAAGACAAAAGCAGCTATTATAAGCGCTCAAAATTTTGGTTGCTATCTTGCAAGTGATAAGTTCACACTTGGTTTTCCAAGAAAATTTAAAATTTTTGAAAATAAACTGCATTGTGTTATTTTATTCATACGTCGCTAATTGCTCACGAAAAAAATCGGTTATATCGTACCCTTTGCCGTTAAGATAGACGCTGGATAAAAAAGTGAGGCCAATCCATAAGAACAATCCTAAAACACGTGGCATCATTCTCATTTAGAGATCATATAGTTTCTTTTCAGCGTTTTGTTGGAACTACTGAAACCTATTTCAGAAAAAAACCTAAGACCTGAGCACTTTATGTTACAACACAGGATACCTACCGCTCTGTTTTCGTAATGCTTAACCTTCCGTTGTGGTATAAGTCAACCGGGTGACTTTTTATTTAAAAAAATGGCTATGTTCTAGCTAAGATAGGAGAGTGAGACTTTTTGACTTTACTACGATTTTAATTAAGATCATTTTAAGCTATATATAATTTTTTTTTTACTTGTTTTTACATGTTAACCCGACATTTAATTTCTATCCCTTAGTTATGATATTAGTCACCTGGGTGACTATTTATATAATGTAGTTAATGTATTAGCACAAGGATAATATATGAAACACAAATGTTATTTGTTTTATCAACTTTAATTTTAACATCAATATCTAACATTGAATTAATTATATTAAATACTAGTAAACCCATCATTATATCAACACACATACCAGATAAGATATGGAACTTAACTACATCGCTTATTGAAGCGCTTCTTATCACCTTTCGTTTGATACCCATATTGTACTAAACTCATTTTGGGTCACCTTAGTCCTTATATTGGTCGATATCGAAACATATGGTATCTTAAATTTTAAGTTAAACATCAAGTAATATAAGGGTAAAAGTTACATCTACTTCCATTCAGCAGCTTTTGAGTGATGCGCGACCAAACATACAGACAGACGAAAGTTCTAAAAATGGTCGATTTGGCTTCTATAGATTTTTCTAAATATCTGCAATGTACAGACATCGACCTGTTACAATTTTATTATATGCAGAGATTATAATTTTTAAAACTTATATATATAGTAAAAATATTATTATAACAATGATTTATCATCTCCGACAGGTTAGTTTTTTCTTAGTATCTTGAACATAAACTGGGTTTTGGCATATTGCACAACGTTGACGCGAACTCCTCTGATGTTTATCCTGTGCACATATGTGACATTTTCTTTATAATTTTATTCGACCGCTGGCATCAATATTTGGAGTTTCAGAGTTATAATGTACATTTGGTGATACTTCATAGCCAAGCATGTCACAAAAGATCGAAGATTCGGCTTGCCTATAATATGCTGATTTTCTGAGCGTCGCAAGATGTTGTTATGACATATAATAGATCTACTGTAAATTTAGCAAGGAATTGTCGACACGAAGAAAATGTTGAATTCTCCCGAAACGCATATGTACTCTTTGCAACCGGATCGCCTGGCTTACGCATTACGGATGCATCTTTTATTGTCTTCTTGTTTCCCGGGTTATAGAATAATTGAATCGAATGGTTTTTAGTATGGTTAAGAATTGTTTCAGCTTATTCATTGACTCATAGTTAAGAAAATAAACGAAATTTTTTAACGAATTCCATAAACGCGCATTGCACTTATTATATCCCCATCACTGCTCAAACATTGTTAAACTTGAAATACTTATTTATGTATGTGCACTCAAAATTGTGATATGATGTGATGTGAGTGAGTGGTGAGGAGTATCTGTCAGTTCGGTTGAGTCATGAAACATCACCGATAAGCGTTAACTGCGTTACTAACATGACAGCTGGCAATGCGGTGACAAACTTCCACAAACAACTACAAACAAGTAGGAATACTCTCAATGCAACAAGGACTGGGTAGTCGACAGACAGCTGTACATCATAACTAAGAGAACACATCACTCATTAATTTCTTCATTCATTTTACTCACAGTTGATTTGCGCGTGGCATTGCAACGATCTTTCAACTGATGGATGTATGAATGTATTGTATGCGAATGCAGTTGCGGTTGGTGAATGAATCTGCATAGATATATATACATTAAACCAGACCAAAAAAAAAAAAGTTTTATTTTTAAATTTTGTTTTTTATATTACTTTCCACAAAAATATAGTGCATATGAATTTTCTCCAGCCTGTCCATTCCAGAGTTATGATATCACGTTTTTACTACAGAAATTCTTCAGAAACACAAGAATCAATTTACAACAAGTAAGGAAAGGGCTGTCTTCGACTGTGCCGAATACTTTATACCTGCAGGGTTATATACTTGCGTTATATATTACTTTATTCATTTTTAAAAATTGTTTTTGGTTCACTGTTGTTAAAGGTTAATTATCAAAATGAAATTTTTTGAAAGTTAAAAATTTAAAATAAAAAAGAGTTTTTCACCTGATATTGACAAATTGAATTAACAAAGAATTATTATTTGAACTTAAAAATATATGGACTATTTTCCTATAATTGGCGATCCTGCGAACCTATTCAATAGGTACTAATTTCTGACCAATCTACGAACTTCCCATCCTGTGAAATAAATTTCGAATAAGCTCACCATCAACAAGCAATTTCAAACGGTTTACAAACAACAACACAATAGCTGTCGACGGCTCGAGGTACTGCAAAGCAACTCCCCCGTCCCTTAAGAATTTTACAAGCTCAGTTCCAAACTCAAATTCAACCTTAAACTCAATTGAACTCAACTACTATCAACTTAAGGTTTAGCTCTGTATTCAATATACTACAAATATTTCAACTTTTATCAGCAAAGAGGCACCATACATAAAACGAATCAATATTGACCATAACTGGAAAGCGGGAACCGAATAATAGAACTATAGCAGTATCAATAAGAACAGCAATAACAAATAGTTAACAGAATTACCTATAACAATATTGTAATTTTCAACAGCAATCTCAACAAAAGAATCAAAAAAATAAAATAATTATAGAAGGCTCAAAGATTAACGGAAATGCTAATACCATCAACGACTTATGTGTGGTGAGCAGTATCCATTTTATTTGTTTATACTGACTTCTATATAGTATATGTATACATAATTCAATTTTTTTTTACTCATTCATTAAAAGTTCGTTTCTTAAATTTTTCGTTCAATTTATATAAATACAAAAACATAAAAATAAATTATTTTATTACGAATAATTAATGAAATTATTAAAATCAAAAGCCATTAATTGTATTTTATAATAAACTTTTCCAAATTATAATCTATTTTAAATTTTTTAAATTAATTTTCGTATTAAATTGTTAATTTAATATTTATTTTTTATTAATATTAATATTTAAATTTTTATTATTGTGTACACTCTTTCTCCAGTTAACTAAAATGATTCGATCACCTATTCATACAAGAAGTTTAACAGCAACAGAAACTCAAAACGAAAACCACAACTCAATTCCAAGACACTTCACATCAACAGAGACCCAAAACGAAAACAACAACTCAATTCCAAATTTGAACCTCACACAAAATATTAATACTGATAATATGCTTCCAGATAATAACACAATGTTTAGAGATAATTTTAATTTTTCAAAATCAGTTAAGTTGCCTTATTTTTGGGAACAATCCCCTGAAACTTGGTTTATTCTCGTTAAAGGACAATTCCAAATAAACAACATTCAAAATGACAATATAAAATATCAGAATATTTTAATTGCACTTCAACGAGAAACCATTTCAAAAATTATAGATATAATTAATCCACCTCCTGTGATAAATAAATATGAAACTATTAAAAAATCATTAATTGATAGATTTTCTCTCTCCGAAGAAAAAAGATTAGAACAACTTATTTCTAAAACAGAACTTGGTGATCGTTCTCCATCAGAATTATTTCGACAAATGACCTCTCTAATTAGTTCTTATTCTATAATTAGTAAAGAACTTCTCTTTAAATTATGGATTAGTAAATTACCAAAAGAAATACAGATTCATTTAATATCTTGCAGCAATAAAACTACTGATGAAATTATTACTTTAGCAGATAAAATTTTTAATTTAATTAATAATCAACAATCTTCTAAAATTGCTTCACTAGATAGTTCGGAAAACATTGCCCTGACAACATGTGTTAAAAATTTGACTGAATTAACTACTGTCATGTTTCAAAATTTAAATAAAATTAGTGAAGATATAAATGAACTTCAAATTCGATATAGATCTAGAGAACGCCATCGATCTACATCACGTAATTTTTCTAGTCCCCGAAATTTCAATAACCAAAATAAAAATATCATTTGTTGGCATCATCAAAAATTTAAACACAACGCTTATAAATGTATTAAACCATGTCATTTTAGCTCAAATTATAATATAAATTCAAAGACTTTAAACTAAAACGTCACGTTATGACAGTGGCTAGTAGCGAAAGTGACGTTAAACCTTCTCGCCGCCTATTTATTTTTGACAAATTTAATAAATTAAACTTTTTAATAGATACGGGTGCTATTGTTTCTGTAATCCCCTTTTCTAAATTTAAATCTCATAAAAGAAATTCTGATCTAAATTTAACTGCAAGTTATGGTTCTTCAATTAAAACTTTTATTACAAAACTTTTACAACTTGATCTAGGTTTAAGACGCGATTTCGAATTTCCTTTCATACTAGCAGATATTTCTACTCCCATAATTGGCGCTAACTTTTTAGAGGAATTTGGCTTACTAGTTGATATTAGAAATAAAGAAATTACTGTCTTAAAAACAAAATTAAAAGTTTCTGGCTCTAGTGGATTTTGTGATATATTTTCTCTCAAAATACCAATTTCTGAAAATAAATTTACCAATCTCTTAAAAGATTTTCCCCCAATAACTTGTGAACCAGATTACACCAAACCAGTGCAACACCAAACGGTTCATAGAATTGAAACTAAAGAAGTTTTACCGTTCTCAAAACCTCGTCGTCTAGATCAAATTAAATTTAAAATTGCAAAAACAGAATTCGAATTTTTGGTCAAAACAGGTATATGTAGACCTTCTAGTTCTCATACTGCATCTCCTTTACATTTGGTCCCAAAAAAAGAACCAAATGATTGGAGACCATGTGCAGACTATCGTAGACTGAATTTCATTACCATACCTGATCGGTATCCATTACCCCATATACATGATTTAGCTATTGATTTAAAAAAACAAACAAATATTTTCGAAAATTGATCTAGTCCGTGCATATCATCAGATACCCATGGCCGAAGAAGACATTCATAAAACAGCAATAACTACACCATTTGGAATGTTTGAGTTCGTACGCATGCCTTTTGGTTTACGAAACAGAGCACAAACATTTCAACGTTTTATAAATGAGGTATTTTCTGGGTTTGATTTTGGTTTTGTCTATATTGATGATATACTTGTTGCTAGTGATGACGAAGATGAACATTTTGAACATTTAAAATCTGTTTTTGAAAGGTTGGCGGAATATAATTTAAATATTAAACCTTCGAAATGTATCTTTGGAACGAATAAGTTAGATTTTTTAAGTTATGAAATGTCTAGTGAAGGAATTAGGCCATCCTTAGAAAGAATTGAGACAATAATCAACTTCAAAAACCCTATTTCTATAAATAAATTACAAAAATTTTTAGGAATGGTTAATTATTACCATAGATATGTTAAAATGTTAGCAGCACTGCATGAAATGTTAACATTTGCTACTAAACATAAACTTAAAGAACTTAGTTGGTCAGAGAAGACTATTAATGCTTTTGAAAATGTCAGACAGCTTTTTGCACAGAAAACTTTACTCACTTATTTTGATAAAAACGGTAAATTATCTCTTGCTGTAGATGCTTCAAATGTAGCAATTGGTGCAGTCTTACAACAAGTTAGTAGAAGTATTTTAGAACCACTCACCTATTTTTCACGTAAATTATCTTCTACTGAAATGAATTACTCAACTTTTGACAGAGAGCTTTTAGCGATTTACAATTCAGTGAAACACTTTAAACATTTTCTTGAAGGTAGGACATTCACTATTTACACTGATCATAAACCCTTAACAGAAATTCTTAATTCAAAAACAGACAGATCACCACGACAAATTCGACATCTAGAATACATAACACAATTTACAAATGACATTCAATACATTTCAGGAAAAGAAAATATTGTTGCTGATACACTTTCTCGTATTCCGGATATTAACACAATTTTAGCTAAAGACATAAATTTCCAGACCTTATATGAAGAACAGCAAAAAGACCAAACATTTCAAAACATAATATCTGATCAAAATTCAAACAGCAATTTAAAAGAAATTGGTATTACAGTTCTTAATCTTAATATATGGTGTGATATTTCCCAAAAACCTTTTAGGCCGTTTGTTCCTAAAAAGAAAAATTATTTTTGACAAAATTCACTGTTTATCGCATCCAAGTGTTCGCACAACTAGAGGATTGATTCAATGTAAATACTTCTGGCCTAATATGCGCAAAGAAATAAATAATTGGTCTGCTACTTGCTTAAATTGTCAAAAATCAAAATTTCCAAACATACAAGAACACCTATACAAAAAATTGAGATACCTTTTGGACGATTTGAACACATTCATATGGATCTGGTTGGTCCATTACCTGTATCAAAAGAAAATCGTTACATTTTAACTATCATTGACACACATACACGTTGGCCTGAAGCATATCCGCTTAGGGATATTCCAGCAAATACTATAGCAACAACTTTTGTATATAATTACATTCCTCGTTTCGGTATTCCACTTAACATTACTGTTGATCAAGGATCACAGTTCATATCAAAATTATTCACAGAACTAACTAAGTTATTAGGATCTCACAAAATTCATACAACTCCATACCATCCTCAATCAAATGGAATGATAGAAAGATTTCATAGGACATTGAAAACAGCTATCACTTCCTCAGATGATTCAGTGCACTGGTCTGAAATTCTCCCATTGATTTTATAAGGTTTACGCACATCTTTCAAAGAAGATTTAAAATGTTCTTCTGCGGAATTAGTATATGGACAAACACTTAGATTACCAGGTGAACTAGTTGTTTCCAATAATAATGGTAACGAAGTAGATAATACGATTGAAATTCTTTCTAAATTAAGAAAATATTTTTCATATGTCAGATCAAAGGTCCTACATCACAACACTGGGTATTTTTTCATTCCTAAAAATTTAGATTCTTGTGAATACGTATTGGTTAAAGTTATTCACAAGTCGAATTTACAATCACCTTATGATGGTCCGTTTAAAGTTGTTTCTAAACATGATAAAGTATTCAAAATTCAACATGGAAATACTATTAAAACAATTACCAAAGATTTACTTAAACCTGCAAACATAATTACAGATACAGTACTTAACACTAACTCATCAACACTTTCAAAAAACAAAAAGAAAATAACATTTAACATAAATTAATTGAACGTTTCACTGGAGGGGGAGTATATGTAGGGTTATATACTTGCGTTATATATTACTTTATTCATTTTTAAAAATTGTTTTTGGTTCACTGTTGTTAAAGGTTAATTATCAAAATGAAAATTTTTGAAAGTTAAAAATTTAAAATAAAAAGGAGTTTTTCACCTGATATTGACAAATTGAATTAACGAATAATTATTATTTGAACTTAAAAATATCGGGACTATTTTCCTATAATACCTTTCATGTATACGCATCACGGTTTTGAGTGTCCGATCCTTACTCACAATTAATAAACTCTGCAAAACTGATAATTTAAAGATACTCGTACATAGCCCAAACCCCATTTATCGGAACAATCGATTGTATGGGAGCTATATGTTATGTAGGTCCGATCTGGCTGATTTTCATAAAACACATTACATGTATAATATGTACCAAACCTGCAAAACTTTACGTTCCTAGCTTTTTAATTGCAAAATTTATAGCCCAAACCCATTTATCGAAACTAACCATTGTTAGGGAGCTATGCCTTGTATTGCTCCGGTCTTGCTGATTCCGACAAACGATTAATCTCATCAAGATATCTCAAAAACTGAGGGGCTAGTTTGCGTATAAACAGAAAGACGGACAGACGGGCATGGCTAAATCGACTCAGCTCATCTTCCTGATCATTTCCGTATACTTATTGGTGGGTCCATCTCTTCTTCGTCTCATACTTGCAAGCATCGGACCGAAGTTATAATACCATTTCATGTTGATGAAAGGTATAAAAAAGGTAAACACAAATTCAGAAAGAAGGACATTTATAGGAAGGAGTTCCTCAAGAAGCAGCTCATACATTTCTTTAAGAAGTATATCGGCCATATTTGGCCCAATTTGGGGTCTGCTCTATTTGCTTAACCTAAAATTGTCTTATTAAAACAAAATAAAAACAGATATTTACAAAAATATAAGAACTCTCGGAATGCGACAGCACTGCGTACAATTGAAGAGGCAAATAATCTTGAATATCTCAAAATAAATCGAAAAATCGTGTCTAATGTAATGCACTTTACAATAATTAATAAAGACAGCCAAGCAAAAAAAAATTTACAATACATTTTTTCAACGTAGTTGAAGTTGGTTAAGCGGTGATAGGGAATATATTTGAATATAGGGAAAACAAAAATCAAATAAAGTACATATCGATTAAGATTTGTCTAATAATGTGTTTGTAAAAAAGTAAAATTTTTGTTTTTTTTTGCACCAAAGCTTTTTAATCAATTTAATTATTTTACATAAGACACGAGTTTTGAGTGCAATTAATTGACTTGAAATGTTTTGCCAATTGCCGAGCTTCCATTAACGCTTAAAATTTATTGCCTTAGTTTGGAAACATGCACTCCACTTTTACCTCATAAATTGATTAAAATTAGTATGATTAAGATTTCAAAACTAGAACGCACAGCTACGAAGTCTTTGTTTAAAGAAAGTCTTTTAGGATTTTTCAGAGACATAACACTTATAAGTGTTTCGAATAAATGCTGCTTCATAATAATTATTTGATACAAAAAATATTTATTTTTCAAATAATAGTTATGCGTTAACGTTTACTCTATTTTTTGGGCATCAGTTATTTGTCAACGGTTATTTTTTACTTTGCTTGATAATTGTTATATATGAGAAATATTTTGTTTTTCGTTGCCAAAAAAAGTTTTAATTTGAACTAAATTTTGTTATATCCTTCATAATAGTATTCACACACGCTGCTCGCTGAACTCGCTCTTACCGTGGCCTTGCAGGGAGCGTGGCCATATGTCTACTAAAAAATCGATTGCAAGATTCCCCCCGTTTTTCACATGTCTCTATAATCGCACCACTTAACTGAATTTTTTTTTCTAACAAACCATACCATCATCGTGTCCTGAAGTATGTCCCTAGGTCACCAGGAAATTTGTTAAAAGTCGATAGCAAGATTCACAAGCCAACGGGCTTTGTAGCATTTGTCAAGTTTCAAGTCTGTAGCTTACCGAGAAGTTAGGCAAAAACGATCGCAAAATTACCCCCCGTTTTTCAGGGATTTGCATTTGGTTAGATCAGCGCGATCAGTAAGGGAAAGTCCACAGTTACGAATTTATTTGAGTCATGTCTCAAATGGCTTTAGAAAAAATCTGCACACCGACGTTATTTATACGGATTTCAGCAAAGCTTTTGACAAAGTGTGTCACTCATTACTTATTCATAAATTCGACCAGTTGGGCTTCCAGCCGGTTCTCAATCGCTGGATCTCTTCTTACTTTAGTGATAGGACGCAAAGGGTAGTGTTTAAAAATTTGGTATCCGATGTATGATGTTGTTAACCTGGGAGTTACTATGCACGGTGTGCCTGAAGCAAGTTTAATTGAAAGGTCAAAGCACAACCGATTTTCTCGTGGATTCTTATTTTATGGACCAAATTAAGTCAGAATCCAAAATTTAAGCTTTTTCTACCGAGCCGTTTTTGAGAAAATTCGATTGAAATTTTGAAAATTACAAAAAATCGGGGTAATTCTATACGACAGCACGTAACTGCTAATATCCGTCCAAAAATCTCGGGAAAAGTATCAAACGACGGGTTTTAACCTCCGTACCAATAATCCGAAGGCGGAAGTTCGATATTTTATGTCTGTTCAGAGATATTTGTAATCAAAGTTGAAAATTTTCTGTCATTTTCATGTGGTTGTTGTAATCACAGATGCTGTACCGAAAAGTGCAAAAAGTGTGTTCTGCGCAGAAATACTGTGGACCGCGTAGCCGGTGTTGGACCGGCTAAGGGTTATTTTTTTGAAGCGCGGTCGAAGGCCGCCTACGCAGAAAGGTGTTCTGCACATAAATACCTTGGATCAAGCCCCCTATTTGGGATCGGACCTAGGCCATTTTTGGGTTTTTTGCTAATAACTTTTCACTGAAAGAAATTATTTTATTTCCGCTTTCGGATTATTGATACAGAGATCAAAACGCGTCGTTTGATACTTTTCCCGAGACTTTTGGACGGATATTAGCAGTTACGTGCTGTTGTTGTTGTTGTAGCGACTACTTAACCTGTCCAGGGTGTCACCCCCAACCAACATTGTCATCAGGCTCTTCTAACGGAAGTCCAAGAAACCTCGCGGCTTCAACAGGGGTGGACCAGAGTGAGATTGGAGTTAGAAGAGTGGGCTCGGTTGAGCAGAGGAACAGATGGTTAGTATCGTGGGGAGACACGCCGCATGCCGGGCAGACATTTGGCATGTCGGGGTTCAGTCTGGATAAGTAAGAGTTTAGTCTGTTACAATATCCAGAACGAAGTTGAGCCAGCGTGACTCTTGTCTCCCTGGGCAGTTCGCGTTCCTCGGCGGCAACAGGTGGAGCTTGTGCCTGTAGGACCACATTCACTGGACGAGACCTGACAAAGGAGTTTACCGACTCCGTGTGGATGAGGTTGAGGGCCCGCCGGTGCACCTCTGGATCAAACGGCGAGGAGATGTGATGCCGGATCTCATCATAGTGCTTACGGAGGTGACTCCTTATTCTCCTGGGAGGCGGATTTTCGTTGAGCAGGTTCCTGTTCGGATGCTGCTGATTATGGCAGTTGAACAGGAATTGTCTGGACAACATCTCGCAATGCTCTTTGACATTGAGCATTTTTGCCTCATTATGAAGGTGATGCTCAGGAGACATAAGGAGGCACCCCGTGGCGGTTCTGAGTGCGGTGTTTTGGCAGGCCTGCAACCTCCTCCAATGTGTGTCTGCTAACCCCGGCGACCATATTGGCGTCGCGTAGCTCAGAACCGGCTGGCCGATTGCCTTGTACGTTGCCAGTAACGTTTCTTTGTCTTTCCCCCAAGTACTGCCAGCTAGTGACTTGAGGATTTTGTTACGGCTTTGTACTTTGGTGGCAATCGCGGCTACATGTGCGCCGTATTTGAACATGTTATCAAACGTGACCCCTAAGATTTTGGGGTGTGTGACAGTCGGAAGCTTGATGCCGTCGACGTAGACGTTTAATTCCATGTTCGCCTGCGCTGTCCACGTCGTAAATAGGGTGGCCGAGGATTTGGTCGGTGACAGTGTCAGGTTCCGTGCAGCGAAGAAACTGGAAAGGGTTGGAAGGTATGAATTTAGTCTCGAGCAGAGCTCATCAACGGAGGGTCCAGTCGCCAGGATCGTGCAGTCATCGGCGTAGGAGACGATCGAGACGCCTTCTGGTGGGGAAGGGAGCCTCGATATGTAGTAATTAAACAGAAGCGGGGATAGGACACCACCCTGTGGCACCCCCTGCTTAATTATACGTGGTTTTGATCTTTCGCCTCTAAATTCAACCGATGACTGCCGGCCACTCAGATAGTTGGCGGTCCAACGCTTTAAACAGGGGGGAAGGTTTGAATCTTCCAGGTCGTTAATGAGTTGTGCGTGATTAACAGTGTCGAAAGCTTTCGACAGATCAAGCGCAACTAGCACGGTCCTGTCATTTGGGCGAGATTGGTTGAGACCGTCACCTATCTGTGTGGTGATGGCGTTTAGCGCGGTGGTAGTGCTATGCATTTTGCGGAAACCATGCTGATGTTCGGCTAATCGCAGGTTAGCGGTATAATAAGGGAGCAAGACCGCCTCCAAGGTCTTCACTACTGGCGAGAGGAGTGATATCGGTCGATATGACTCCCCCACGTTAGCCGGCTTGCCGGGCTTTAGTAGTGGCACCACCTTTGCCTGTTTCCATCTTTCTGGAATGACAAAGGTGGTCATGGACAGATTGAAGACGGTTGTTAGGTACCTTACTCCCTCATCGCCGAGATGTTTTAGCATCAGCATGGATATACCGTCTGGCCCAATGGATTTAGAATTTTTGGACCTCCGTATGGCCTCCCGAACCTCTGTGGTGGTGATGACAATGGGCGCTTGGTTGTTTTTGCGTTTGTGCGCTTCCCTGATGGCGCGCCTGATTTCCTTGTCAACCGGAGGATGCAGTACGAATTGCCGGCAGAAAGCGCTCGCGCATCTCTTTGGTTTCGACTGTACCTTATCACCAAAGGTGATGGATATTTTGTCGTTAGGTTTGGTCGGATTAGACAAGGATTTGACAGTGGACCATAATTTGCCAACACCAGCAGAGATGTTGCAGGACCTTAGGTGCTCCTCCCATTTGGCGCGTTTGTGTTGATCGACTAGCCGTCTGATCTCCGCATTGAGATCTTGAATTTGGGGATCCGTAGGGTTCAAGCGTCGCACGTGGTCACGTTCATTAGCCAGGGCCGCTGCCTCTGCGGGGAAGTACGGACGTATCTCCTTAATTCTGCCTGACGGAATGTATTGATTGGAGGCTGAAGCTATGACCATGCGAAACGCTTTTTCCCCTTCTCGTACATCAGATGGGATGGGAAGAGCAGCGAAGGTGCTCTCAGTGAAACCAAGAAAACCAACCCAGTCAGCTTTGTTGAAGTTAGTGAAGGTGCGCTTCTCAGAAGTGACGAAGTCATTGGGGCGATCGATTGAGAGGACTATCGGCAGATGGTCAGATGCAAGAGTGAGCATTGGTCGCCATTCAACGCAGTTTATGAGACCTGCGCTGACAATTGTGAGGTCTGGCGAACTGGAACAATTTGCCGCAACTCTCGTGGGAGCGTCCCCGTTCACAGTGCAAAACGTCGAATCGTCTATTTGTTCAGCCAATTCCTGTCCCCTACCATCGGCTTGTAGGCTTGAGTGCCACAGATCGTGGTGTGCGTTGAAGTCTCCGATAATTACACGGTTATCGCCCCTGAGTAACGCACTGATGTCAGGGTGGTAATCTCTCGGACAGCAGGTGGCAGGAGGTATATAAATGTTTATAATTTCAAGGTCGACGTCTCCTGTCCGGACAACCATTCCTTGACGTTCCAGGAGGTTGTCCCTCGGGTCGACGTCAGGCTCAAATGTACGATATTGCACGGATTGGTGGGTGATGAAGGCGAGTCCGCCCCCAAGTCCCCTCTCTCGGTCACGTCGGTGGATGTTATAGCCGTCACAAGTCCGAAGACTTGATCGGGCGTTTAACTTCGTCTCCTGAATGGCAGCGATCTTGATGTTCTGACGCTTCATGAAGTTCACTATTTCACTCACTTTCCCAGTTAGGCCGTTGCAGTTTAGTTGTAGGACGCGAAAGTGCGAAGGGGGAGAAATATTCACGCTGGGAATCAGGGACTGGTGCGTATGCCTTGGTGGAAGCAGGCTGGGTCGCACACTACGTCGCACTCTAGAAGTCGAGGGATCCGAAGCACCAGAAGGTGGCGAATCAGTTGACGTTGTAGGTTGCGTAGCTCGACAACATGGTGCGACGTACGTATCAGTCCATAGGTTCCTGTTTCCAAGTTGAGAACATATAAGCAGGTGACACAGGCCAAGGCAAGAGTTGCATTTGACTGATGTCGCAGGTGTATATAATCTCAACCGACAAACAGAGCACAAGGTGTAAGGGACCAGGAGCTGGTGGCTTTGACTTACATTTGTACTAGTGCTGGAAGAAGAAGGGGAAGTTGAAAGTGGGCGGGGGGTAGGCTGTCGCTCGGCATTGCTCACTTCTGAAACAGAGGTGCTACGTAGAAAGTAGCTGTGAGCGGCTGTGTGAGGTGTTGGCGCCTGTGGGCGTGAGCGGCAGCGGGTGTTACACACTACTTGCTGGGCGTTGTTTGTGCTATTAGTCGTGCAGACTGTTACAGAAGCTTGTGACGGTGCGATACTAGATCGTCGTTGGCCACGGGACGTCCGAGGGCGTGAACAGCAAGGGGCCACGAAAGTTTTGTAGAAACTAGCGGGCCTATGTGTGGAGGGATTTAGCCCGGAGCACCTGGTTTTGTGCAACCATCTTTTGCAAGAATTGCATTGGACGGAGTGTGAACGCTTAACGTAGATTTTCTTCCAGCAGACGCAGCAGATCCATTCTCCTGGACCCGGGTTGGATTCGACCCCAGCCCGGATAAGGAGGGTTTTGAGCAGCCCTGCTGCAAGGAGCTGCTCGGAGGATGACAATATTAGTGAAAAAGGTGACAGGTTAGACAGGGTAGAGTCGAAATAACAGCCCTTGGTCGGATGTAAAAATCCGAGTCATTCCGGTACGTAGAACCGGCTGTTGTGGGAATGAGTTACGTGCTGTCGTATAGAATTACCAAAAATCAGTACTAACTTCTTTGATATCAGATCCATGGATTTTGTGTTTGTGTCTCATAATTTTCATATGAACTGTCTGTACCTTAATAGCTACGTAAATAATTTTCTAGAATAAATTCCTTTGTTTACATATTTCGATTCTCGGAAAAAGTTTCTATGTTCAGTGTATGAGAACTATACATTTATAATTTCGTAAACAAGTACAGATAAAGGACGAATTTGCGTGAAACATAAATATTTCAGGGTGAGAGGTTGTGTGAAATTGTGGAGTGAAAAAATGTCTGTAAAAAAAGGACCACGCTCGATCTCATGAAAAAACCCGCGAGAGAATTTGTTTATTTTGTTTAAAGAAAAAACCGAATATGAGAAAACTTGAGGGAGAAACGAAAATGGTTGTTGGAGAAGTTTTTCCATTGTTCAAATTTGAAGACATTCGTTTTCCGAAAGTTATATGCAGTGCTTGTGTAATTAGAGTTTATCGTGGTAGAAAAAGTGGAAATTCTTCTTCTGTTATTAAGTTAACGGATAACTTTCAATTTCCACATCTACCAGAGAGCAAAAGATTTCAAGCAAACAAGTTTTGCACTTGTAAATTATGTGAACTTGCGAGAACTCCAGGACATCAGAATTTCGTCAAAAATAGGATAAAAACCACAAAGAAAAGATCTCGTGAATCAGGTGCCCCTCTGAAATACGACAATCTTGTGAAACACATTCAGTCCACATTACCTCCAAAATCTCAAGAACATTTAGTAGTCGATTTGATGAAAAATATTACTTTGAATTCGAATAATAATGTGCAAAAAAACCGTGGTGCTCAAATTACTTTATCTCAAAAGGTCGGTCGACCACTAAGGGTAACTTTCAATAATAAAACTGAAAATAAACAAAAACCTATCAAAAGTAAAGATGTTTTGAAAATCGGGACAGCATTTGGACTTTCAAATAATATTATTGTTGGCGTAGCCAATGTTCGAGCCACAAATGAGAGATAAACTGCGTACTATGAGACACTCATTGGACAACTATTTTATGGTAAAGGAGTGCAATGTCATTCGTACAAAAGAGAATAATAAGAAGATTAAGAGTACAGAAACATTAGCGTATTGTAGTAGCATTGATGGTCTTTTAGACGTGATTCGTGAAAAGAGAGTTGTAAATGAAACGCATTTGAAATTTGGAATTGATGGTGGAGGTGGATTTTTGAAAATGTGTCTTTCGGTCCAAGCGACGAATAGAAATCTGACCAATGAAGGACGAAGAACTTTGTACAAGGGAGTTGGTTTTCCAAGTTTAAGGATACTGGCGTATGAAAACATAGATATGTTGTGGTCATTACTACAAATAGGTGGATAAGAGGCGACTATAGCAACAGACTTGAAATTAGCCAACATTCTCACAGGAATTGCGTCCCATTCTGGTTCTTTCCCGTGTACATGGTGTTCTGCTCACAAGGACCACCTACAGATTTGCGGAGAATACAGAACTGTAGAAACTTGTGCTAAAAATTATACTGCTTGGCGGGAGAGTGGTAGTAAGAAAGTTCAAGCAAAAAACCATGAAAATTGTGTGCATGTACCCATTATTTCTAGTAAAAAAGATACACAAATAACCTGAACTTCATTTAATGTTAGGAGCATATGAGCAAGGAGTTCGAAAAAGATGCTGCTGAATGGGCTGAAAAATGTTATGTTAGCCAGCAGTTTATTCATGGCGGGCACGGCTTTGCAGGCAACGCGTGTCGAACACTTTTGAAGAAAGTGGATATCTTGCGAAGTTCTTGTTCTTTGGGATGCTTGAAATATGTTTGCTGCTTTGCCGACTTCAATAATGTAATAATTTCACGTTTTTCCAGTGATCTCAAAATAACTTATGAAGAAGATATAAAAAAATTCGCAAAAAGCTACAAAGATTTGGCGACTTCTGTCAATCCTAGGGTTCATGCTGTCTTTTTTCATGTTCCTAAGTTTTGTAAAAGAACACAGCAAAGTCTTGGATTTTATAGCGAGTCAGTACACGCTGATTTCAAAACGATTTGGAAAAGTTACAAGGTTCCAAAAGACCATACAGATTATGGAAGAAGACTACTCCAAGCAGTGCGAGAGTATAATTCAAGGCATATATAATAATGTAATGTTTCCCCTGTAATTAAAGTCATTGTTTTTTTTCTCAAGATTTCTAAACAATTCTAATAAAAGAATATAATTTACGAATTTCTTATGGACACATGGTTCCAGAAAAAATTAATTATTTACACACTTTTATGTTTTCACATTAAAAAAAAATTGGTAAAAGTAATAAAATCTATGGATCTTATATCAAAAAAGTTCGTATTGATTTTTTGCTATTTTCAAAATTTAAATAGAATGTTCTCAAAAACGGCTCGGTAGAAAAAGTAAATTTTGGATTCTGCCTTAATTTGGTCCATAAAATAAGAATCCACGAGAAAATCGGTTGTGCTTTGACCCTTCAATTAAACTTGCTTCAGACACACCGTGTATGGACTACAAGCTCAGTTTCAACTGCCATAATAACGCAACAGTCAATAAGGCTAGAGGTGTTCTAGCATTAGTTCAACGGAGGTCTAAAGAATTTAGCGACCCTTATGTAACTAAAGCTCTTTTCAATACATTCGTCAGACCGATACTTGAATACCGTTCTATAATTTGGTACCCGCTTTACCAAGTCCATATACATAGATCGCCTAGAATCAGTTCAAAAACAGTTTTTACTATTTGCCTTAAGATATTTTCATTGGGATCCGTTGAATAATCTGCCACCCTATACTAATCGTTTAAACCTCATTAATCTTCACACACTTTGTAGTCGGAGGGAAATGCTTGGAATTGTTTTTATGATAAATGTGGTCCATCAAGGCATTTTAAACTTCTAGTCTTAAAACAGTGCCGAACCAATTTTGAGTTAAATGAGCCTTTTCGCTGTTTGTGTCAATATTATAACTCTCCTTCTGGTAGATTTGATATTTCAGACTCGCTTTTCAGCATAAAAAAGTCAATTTTTTCTATCCTAAATACATAGCAAACTAAGTGTTCCTTATTCTTTGACTTTTATATCAACTTCTAACAATAATTTTATTCTGTTAACTAATTATTTCTTAATGTGTGATCTATCTTATATCTACTTTACTTAGCTGATGAGGTTTTATCTGTAGCTGAGTAGTTTTAGATCTCGACGATTAACAAACCAAAGCCTTTCGACGACTCGACACGAACGAACAGTCCATGCGTTATGCGGATGCGGCCCTCGCGCCGGTCGGGCAGGATATGGTGGGTATTCCGTTTGGGAATTATTATTATCTAGTGGAAATTTTGTGGGCAGGGTATTGCAAGGTATTCCACTGTTGAACTATGTGTCACGTTTGAATGCTCTACCTTGCCGAAATGTTACTTAGAAATGAATGGCAAGATTCAACATTTTAAATAAATTTTCCGTATATCGGATTTTTTTTGCTCACATTTCATAATCACGAAGTTCTGAACTATGTTACAAGTTTCAAGTGTCTAGCTCATGGGAAAGCTACATAAAAATACTTTGCAATATTCCGATATTTCGTATGGAAATAAGCGGACACACAAGAGATGGACTTAATATTAAGGTATTAAAAAAAAGGTTTTTTGACCCAGTCTAATATATATGCTTACATGAAGCACCATTTTCTGCACTTATTTGTAATAACAGCTTAATTCGACTTATGCATTTATGTAAATCATTCAACTTATCTCTTTGAAGTTCATTGAGGTTTTTTTTTTCGAGGGGCCAATTTAAAAGTTTCACATTTGGTTTTTAGACCTGGAATAAAGTAGAAATTTTCCATGCGTCTATCATTTCTTTTATGCTCTCCTTCACTGTCTTCCGATTCCTCTTTCTGTCTCCTCACCTCTAACTTTTACCATACGTCTTTCATAATTTTTTCTGGCACCCTCGACTTTTTGCCTAATTCACTTTCCCCAATTAATTGCCTTAAATAGGTCTTTCGTATACTTAATATAAATTGTAAATGTTTTTTTTTTAATCCCGAGTTAGGAATATTCCAGACGATAATTAAACTGTTGAGCAATTTTTCAGCCTCCAGGCCCGTGCGCAGGAAATATCCGAGGTGGGGTTTAAACTCAAGTTACCTAATCAATGAAAAAAAATAAGAAATTTATTTTCGGAGTACGGAAATTTTATTGTCAAAAGTCATATTTAGTTTTAATTATTTAATAAATCAACTCTTCGAGGTACTGAAAAAAACTCTTTCAAAATTATTTGCGGTTCGATTTTGACATCGCGATGTACATTGAGTGAGGCTAAGCCGTTCAGACGCTTGATTCAATAACTACAAGGTTAGCTCTCTAGTGACATATTTTGACAATTTCCGCAATCTTGCTGCCTGAAAAATTGTCATTTACATTCTGGGTTGCCTTTTATCGAAATTATGTAAATATAGTAGTTAAAAATGTAATATTATAAATAATTTTAAATATGTTGGTTTCAGAAAATAGATTAATTTGCACTATTATTTAGATCGACTTTTGGGAGTGTAGTGTAGTCGTGGACGTTTAAAACTCGGGACATTCCGGTATGTAGCAATGGCTGTCTTAAAATGTTGTCCCTGCATTCTTATATAATTACTTAGGTCAATCGTGACTTCAAAACTGTTCCTTATGTGATTCGAAGTCTTGTTTTTAACAAAACTTAACTACTATTATCTGGGTTTGAAAATCAGTTCTGGCTTAACTTGAGTATAAAGCAACAGTTTTAAGTCAACTTTTGTTTAAGGTGTGCATGAATAATTGGAACCAATCCTATCTTATTGAAACTTATCACTTTACTATCCACTTGGTAGACCATGTCCGTTTGTCGGTATGTCCTCAAAGGTTTCCAACAAATATGCATCTGGTTAATTTGTCATTATAATTAAAAAAAAACATAGCCCTATAGTTTGATGTCAATGTACACCGAAATCAAACTTTTAGTCTTGTTTTACCAACATTTTTATTTATGATTATGAGTTTTTTATTGGTTTTTAATTGATTATAGAGAAAATTTACAACGATTGATTTTTCTACTACCATTTCCTAGACAAATGACTACTTTTTTTCCTTCGCAATAGAAACCCAGAAAATGGAAGTGTCAAAAGTGAAATTTGTTAAACATTTGGAAACGCATCTTCATTACAAATATCGAGTGCTTCAAGTGAGTTTTTTCTTTCCTTTCCGGCAATGAGCTTCCGCCGAATTTGTACTTCGTTCACCCAGATGTCACGGGAATCGTCGTGCAAGGTTGAACAGTATGATTGGAATAGTTGAGCGCAGGACTCTTCTTCGAACATTTTCATTTTGCTGGGAAAAAGGCAAGCGAAATTTGATAAAATATTGCGGTGATTAAAGAATGGATCTTGCAATTGTGTCAGAAACGAATCAATGCACGGTATGTAGATTGTTATACGGAAATAGTCTTCAATTGAATCAGTTTGTACGTTGGAACGTTGGGTCTGTTTCGACGCAATCCTTGGCTTTCGCATTTCGATTTCGTATTGCTCGCTAATTTCGCTCACGGTTTTGAAATATTTTCTGAACTCCCCCTTGGCGTTTTCTCTTCTTTCCATCAAAATTTGTTTTGTAGCATCAGCCAGTTGATATCCTCTGCCAGATCTTGATTTTTTCCTTGAAGCACTCGACTCGAGACAATGTGAGAGAATGCACCGAGCTCAAAATATGCATAGATATCTGGAAATTTGCGGTTTTTATAGTTGGGAAGCTCCAGACGAAGTCGTTGGGTCTTTCCAGTTGGTGGAAATCACTTCAAGAGCGCTAATTACTGCTTTTCGGGTTTCCGATAAATGAAGAAGGAATAGATATTCTCTAGTACTCCCAGACTATTTTTGATCCCCGTTATATTGCACGCAGAGCTTACCGCCAAATTGAAGCTATGATCACCACAATAAGAGTAGAGCGCGAGTGGGTAAGTTTTTCTGACAACAGATTGAGCCCCTTGGAACTCTCAGCTAACCGCTCTCGCACCGTCATGAAGAAATACCTGCAATCCAGTCCAGAAGATTTTAGGAAATCAAGGTAAGCAGTTCCTATTCCCTTTGCAGTGAAATCGGTGATAGGAATAAAACACAAAAAATCTTCCTGAATGATTACCTTTTCGCCGCATGGCGTGTCATCTCCAAGTAAAGAAAAGCCCTTCGATTTGTTCACTCGATCGATGTTGTAATGCATGATGAGGTGGTGACAAATGTTGATTATTTCATTCTGGACACGGTTGCTTATGTTCATAGCATTCTTTGGTAATCACTCAGGTGTTTTCTTAACTGCTCATCAGTTTTGGCTCGATATCTTAAGAGAGCTCTAAATTTTCCATCATTCGTCAACGGTTCGTCTTGAGAAATTATTCCCGTATCATTGAAACCTCTGAGAGCAAGTCCTTGTCGGCCACACAGGATAACTGTTTCAATAATTGGAGTCATGCGTAGTTTGCTTTCATTCACAAAGTCTAATTTTTGTTTCTACAGTTGCAAATCAATGGGTGAAGCGTTTTCTTCTTCGATTCCCATTCGCAATGCCGCTTTGCGGCTCAGTTATAAGTAATAAGGCAAATTCAAACAGCTTTATAGTCCAATTACCCAACGACGTGTATAACGTACGTTTACGTATCCCGTACGTACGTACGTTTGAGGGAATCTTATGCCCGTGGCGCCAACGAAGAGATCAGCAATTTCTGTTGTTTAGATTCAATACAATGTTGCCATTGATCAGTTTTCATGCATGCTAACGCAAACGTGTACTTTTGAAACAATTATTTTTCATTTTATGAGGGTCCGAAACTAATATTAAATAGTTATAGCTAGTTAATTTATTTAAAAGCAACAACTTAATATCGTAATTTCAGGTTATTTCAACATTATTATGAAAATTCAAAAGGTATTTTGAGCTATTTTTGTAAAGCAACTGCAAACGATCCATAACCAGCATACATACGTATGAATAGGCAACACTGCATGTGAGAGAGCACTCAGCTGACACGTTCTTACGGAAAAAATCAAAGTTTCTTTGATTTCTACGAAACGTTCTACGTATACAGAATAATTGAACGTCGGTGAGTGTTCGTTTACATGACACTCTCATAAGACAGGTCGTGTCAGCTGACACGTACTACGTACATACTTGCGTCGGTGGGTAATTGGACTGTAAATGACAATTTGAATACATATGCCCACCAAAAAATTTATAAGGAGTATCAGTTGGAATGGAATTTGGTCATTTGGAATATAAATTTATGTTGAAATGCCCCCAATAGGGGGGATCAAAATAGCACCTGTGGGAAGAGTTCTTCCGCTTGTTTCTTTCTTGACAGCAAGCCCTTAATCTTGTTTTCCCGCCTACTGCAGGTTCTTGCCAAAATATGCCGAGAGCTACTCCTATCATTTCATTTTTCCAATATGCGCAGGGTGAGATTTCATATAGAGTGGTTTGGGTATGGTACCTGATTCGTTATCTAGCGCTGCGAAAAGGTTCTAAGTTCCCAGTCCTCATTGTTCCCGCAAAAATTCACACAACCTCTGCAACATTTTAGCCATACTAATCAGTGCAGTTAAACTTCTTGCAATCACTCCGTTCGTCCTCCTTTCTTCCTTTTTTAAACTAACATGTTTCTATTCTCCCTTCTAACTACAATGCAACTGTTCCCACTAAGCGGCATCCGAGTTGACAAATTATTTAGCACATTTAGTAGTAGAGCTTCTTCGTATACGCTGGAACAATTTCGTATTAAAGCCCGTGAAAAAAATTCTGTTGTAGAAGTATTTAGCAGGTATTCGCTATGCTTAGTTCAGACTTTCAACCATGTATGCATATTCCCGAGAAATTCTTGGACGTCAACAAAACTGAAGTAGGCATGTTACCCAACTTCTCTTTGCTGTACGTGAGCTGGTGGGTGAGCCAATTGATCAGCTTATCGTCTGCAAAGCTTTATTTGATTACATTGAGGGTCGAGTGGGAATTCGGCCCTCGCGGAGATCGTAGCTGCTGAACGAAAGTGATAAATTTCGTTTCCTATTCGCTGATAATTAGTATCTCAGGAGTATCTGAACCGAGGCTCAGTGAGAAAATTTAATTAAAAATTATTTGGATTCTATTGTTGTTGCTATGTTAGCGATACGTGCGCTGTCTAATCGTCACTTTCCTTAACTAGCATTGTCATCAAGATTCCAGAATCTTCGCGGCTTCAATAGGGTTGGACCAAATTGAAATCGGTATTAGAAGAGTCGGCTCAGTTGAGCAAATAAATAGACGGTTAGTGTCATGAGAATACACGCCGCATGCCAGGCATACACTTGGTATGTCAGGGTTCAGTCTGGATAGGTAAGAGATTAATATTTGGATTCTAGTTGGATACAGCATTAGAAGATGGAAGTCTAACGCAGGAAAGAGAGAGTATCGCCACAGGTTTCATCAAGGGTTCCCCAGCAGAAAGTTTTTACAGTATTTCTGATGCAGACGACTGTACGATAATACGAATATACCACTGCTCTTCCGTTAGTAAGATGGGATCCAAAAGCATTCGCTATCACGGTTTTCTCCATACTACTATGAGATGCCTTCTTATGACGATTACTTACACAGTGCGGCCAAAGTACTCATAAATAATAGTTGGAAACTATTACATCCTAGTGTACAATTATTTAAATCTAAGCTGCCTCCATGGAAAATTAGGTGATATCTCCGAAAGGCGACGAGATCCGGACTTATCTAACTAAGTCGTTTGATCTACTTATAGTCACTAAGCTTCAACATCAGTACTAACCCCGTATTTCTAGGGACACGCGAGTCCCTTTGGCTAAACTCTATTCTGGATGTTAAAATTCAGACTGAACCCCAAATGAAATAAAATAACGTACATTTAACATATATTTCATTCAGTTCATATGAACTTTGTCATGCACATAACGCACAAATCAATATTCCAGCTTCAGCAACTCGTAAAGAGGTATCTCCTGTTTTGTAGTCATTATTTCTTTCATTTTAAAGAGACCACTCTTTTCAAGATATGTTGGTCTTGACAAATCTGTACGTTGGCGATAAAATTCTATAAGAGCCTTGACAGAACGCAAGTGCCCGATGCCCTTGAATAGTTTCGCGGCAGAGAGCAATTCATCTGGGAACACAGTTTTTATAGGTTGATCACGCCCCATTGGTAACCCAGGTCGCTCTCTGTATGGCACCGTACGTCCAAATGCAGAACTAATAACTTTCTTTGGTACATTCTTCAGTAATTCCTTAATATAATTTTCATATTTGAACTCAATAGCCATCTGTTGGTAGGAAGAGCAAACAAAAGTGGTAAATGTAAAGGAAACCATTAGCTGTTACAAGCTCAAACATGCCTCTGGCAAATTCCATTTATCTGCTACAGCTCTAGCGATAACTTTTACTTCCTTCGGGTCAGTTTGTATAGATGCTAAAAGTCGACGGTCGCCTTCAATTGAAAAAAGTGCCTTTAGTTGTGCTTTTGACATATCAGTCTCATGATTGCTACTCAATGAGTTGAGCCATTCGGTAAAACGTTCAGCGGACTAAAGTATGTAGTAAGAGTAAAACATTTTTAAGCGCAAAAGCGCAATAGCTTTGAAAGCTCTTCAAGCGTTTAGCTACTCACCGCATCCATTAAATGTGTTGCTTGTTCATCGAGTGTTTTCTCTGCTAAAGTTCTTTCGAGTTGATAAATTTTACTATCCCATTTTACGCGTTCCCGTCGTGGCTTGCATATATAGCCTGATGCCCAATTAATTGATTTTTTTGCTCGCGCTTTACGTTCCACGCTAGTATCGAGTTTCAATTTTAAATCTACAAACTCATTTTCCATGCATTCGATTTCAGAGCAGGTACTTTCATTGAAGACGGTCTATAGGGCGAAAGGATATTCAATAGTTACTAGACATAGTAGTATCATTAGTACAATACCTTCCTCTTTTCCTCCTTGTTTTCGGTTTTTTCTTCTTCCTCTGACGACTCTTCTATACCATACTCTTTCGGCGCCTCCACCTCAGATTCGTCAATATATACCAAGCGGTCATATTCATCGAACTCATAAGGCATTATTTTTTTAACGCGCGCCCGCAAATCTTCTGGTAATGTGGCTGAGAGGTCATAATCTTTAATAAGATCTCTGAGTGTTTTTTGATGTGCTGCATCTTCGATTTCATATATTACCTCCTTCCAATATTCTTTGTTTAAGAGCATATTTGAATAACGTTTGGCTATGTATTTAAGGTTGCACAAAATTAGTTTCTCGTATTATTATAGAATATATATATATATATATAATTATATTCAATGACTGAAATTTAGGGTTGGAAGTGTTGACTATGTAAATATATTTATTTTTGTCGCTAAGGCAACTTTGTTGATTTATCAATATGCTTGACTGTAAATGTGATTGAGGGCTTTTGAAGCTTTTCAGGATTTTAAAGCTTTATTTAATATAAAGGTTTGTGCAATGGAAAACTGTTATAACTGTTTTTATAATATGAACAGTGGAGTATCAAATAGTTATGCAAATATTCTTTAGCACATACAGTGGTGTATTTTTATTTTATTTATGAGTGGAGTAAAAGCTTAAAAACTTAAGCAGTAGTTAGAATTCAAAATATATGAGAAAAATTACTCCCAAATTTACTCCCTTATTTAAAAAGAAAAGAAAATACATAGCTTAAATAATAAATAAAAAGCTTTTTCATGGCAAAAATACACAGACAATTTGCAGTACCTAGAGGCGACTGCGTTTTGAAACCACTTTTGATGTTACCTGTCTCAGGACTCGAACCTTGGACCTTAGGCGTGTGCGAAAGAATTTCAAAGATGGTCTATCCCAATTAAAATTAAACTAATTTTCAGCCAAAATAGAGCGTTTTCGAAGAAAATCTGGAGATAGGGATTGGTTGAAAAAAATTCAGAAAGATAAGGCGCCTTGTTAACACCATCGCGTTCTGAGCTAAGCGTCGTCAATATGTTCGACGATTTGAGGAGTTACACGTTACAGAGCCACCTCTCAGAACGGCCGCCTGATGTCTTCCTATGACGCCTTCATAACATATACAGATCGAGGAAGACTTTTCTGAAACCAATCTCGCTGTATCTTAAACCTACGGTTTCCATTAAAAGAGGTTGAAGAAAATAGGAAAGTGGCAAATCGGCCAATATCATAAATACGTATTTTACACCCGGTGACGTGTACTAAAGTGGTCATTTAGATAAGTACAGACTCGGCGACGGAATTGTGGTGGGAGTGGTTTTCGATTTGATATGATCCACGTTAGGGCAAACTTTTTAAAAATTGAATTTATCTCCGCCAATGCCACAATGGAGGAGAAGAATGATATGAAATAGAAGTATTCTTGGCGCCTTTAATTGTTAAAAGCGTTGGCTTGGCTGGCTATGTCTTTTTCTGCCATGGAATAAAAAACAGCAGCTGTTGGGGGAGCCAATATTTGATGTTCCCCAACTAAATAATTTAGAGGAAAGTAGAAAATCTCCTCATACATAACTCGTAACTAAAATCAAAAATATTCCAAATGTGTATCAGGAATCATACAGAAATCTCACCTCAGATTCCAGATAATCAAACAAAATTAGTAATTTAAGTCGCTTTAAAAATACAATGAAAACACCAACATTTGATTGTAAACAACAACAAATAAATAGTTTTCGCATAATAGTGTATTTTTATTGTTGTAAAAACATGCACACGTCCTACGGAAACCCTCGTTTATACCTACACAAATATACATACGTACATATTTATTTACAATCTAAAGCAAATCTTAAAACCAAATCAACTTCTTAACTGTTTCCACGAACGTGTCTTGCATACGTAAACAGATAAAGATTGTTTGTGTGTATTAAATCAACAATAGGGAAAATACATTCATTTCCACTCAAAGTGCACTTACAAAAAGCACACTACACACCTTTACATATACGTAATACGGTAGGGATGCGGCGAATGTGGAATTTTAGACATAGCGGGAATCCATTTGTTTCCAATTTCGGTAAAAGTTTCGAAGTAAAGTAACTACCAGGCAGACGAAGATTAGATACTATTTAGACGAGGTGACGTCGTATGTTTAGGATATCGAAAACTCGAAAGACCGGATACGTACAGAAAATGAATGGAACGGTACCGAAAATCAAAAAAAAAAACGCTTCTTAGTCACTCCCTCGGTATATGAGGCAGTTTTGTGAGTGCCTTATAAAGGCCAGAAATTGCATGGTTGTTAAATGGTGGACATACCAACTTTTCCAGAAGGACTTTCTGAGAACCGTGAAGCAATTGCTTGAGCCGACAAGATCTGGCCACAATAGAATATACATACCTCACTTATAACCGTTGGCTCAAAATTCACTTAGACTGATGTAGGCGATAAACTTATATATTACTTAAGACGATTGGATTGAGTGCTGAACTTACCTTAAAAAAGACGTGAGTACCAACTACTCGTGGAGTTTGATGTGTAAACAAGTGTATCCTGTGAACAATTTTATTTCTTTTTTTCCTTTTCTTTCCTTCGTTTCCCTTTCCGTTCCTCTCCTTTACTTTGATTTCCTTTCCATTCCTTTCCTTTATTTTCCTTTCCTTTGCTTTCCTTTCCTCCCCTTTCCTCCCCTTTCCTCCCCTTTCCTTTACATTCCTTTCCTTGCCGTTATCATTTTATTTTATTCCATTTTATTTGACTTTCATTTATTTTATTTATATTATACTAGTTAATACCCGCTTCGCTTCGCCTTATGGGCAATTTTGCATCAGTGGAAATGGGCGACGTGTTTCCTTTTTTATCAAGGGTTTCGATACCAATTTTTTGATTTTAAAATATATTTAAAAATGTTTGATAACATGCGCTTTAGAAGGTCGCAAAAAATCAAAGTTGTTTTATTTAAGCGCACACCCCCTAATTTTTACCATTATGCATCAAAACCTATACTGACAAAGTATAATGTAATGCGAACCTTGGCAACTCGTGCCGACTTTTAGTCATTAGTAAAATCTTACTGCATTCCACTGCGTTTTGCAATTTAATTATTTAAGTACTCGTTGTACTCATATTACTGTATCCTTACAGTTTATGAAGTCCTCATAATATAAAATTCGGTATTTTATTTTTTACCAGATTATCAGGATCTCCTTTCAAGGATCAAAAGTTGTAACGCATACCGAAAAATTTCAACAAAATGTAGACATTTGGTCACTAATTTAAAGAATAATTAGAATTTAGGTTAAATATACCTTCTTTTTAAACTATCCTTGCAGGATATAGAAGTAATGTCCTTTAAAATTATTATCTTTAAATTTTCTAAAAACTCTATGTGCTTTAAAAAGTTGTAATCTAATAAAAGCCCTGAATGTGTATAAAAAATGTTTAAGGATGTACGGTTTTTGAGATACAAACCAAAATGTGGACAAGGGATACCCTAGAAATAGATTTAATAATATGGATAGCAAATGAAAGGTTTTAATGAGAGCCTGAACGTGGTGTAAGTTTTATTTCGATATTTTATTCCTTTTTGGAGATATCAACCAAAACATGAATACAATTTATCTGAACTTTTATTGAACAACTAAATTTTACTCATACGCCGTGTATAACTGCACTTTAATTGCTAAATTTCAAGATATACACAATAATTTTTGCTACGCTCTAAGGCGCATGTAAGTATTTACTTCAAATTTTATTTTCCATAAAAAAGTTTAAAGTATACATGAAAATATAGTTACAAAAATATTTTTTACATAATAGTTATTTGGATTTCAGTTGTTGTAAACCTCTATAAAAACAACATTAAGCGTTTCATTTTCATTTCCGGGAATTAAAAAACTTTGATTTTCTGATGACCTAGTGCATGAAAGTGCCACATATAGTTGGCCATAGGTAAACACTTCGTTACGAAGATCAATGCCGGACACATTGAAGGTTTCCTCTTAAGACTTATTTATTCACAAAGCATGTCTTACCTGGGAACTGAACACGTTTAAATGTAAACGGAAAATCCGATGGGATCATTGGAATTCTTGGAATCATCGTAATTTGGCCCTTTGCCGGACCGGTTAATATTTTTGCCTCTATAAGTTTGGGAAAAAAACGTAGGACTTGAAGACGCGTACCATTACACTCTGGAGGCTTCAAATTCCGCAAAATAATTATTGGTGTGCCATTTTTAAGTTTCAGCTCATGTGGAGGCATACCACATGGATTTAAGGAGTTAAGAAACTCTACTGGGTAATGAACTACATCGTTGGGGACAGTCACTGTATTTACAGACTTATAGAGTTTGTACTCCGATGATATTTTGCTCAATACTGCTTCATTAATTTCTTCGGCTGGCGAATTTTTCGAATTGATAATTGCACGTTCACAAAACCATGTGGAACTCATAGTTTGTATGCTTTCAATGTTTGGGTAAACATTATCAATAAGTTCGTCGATAGTTCTAACACATTTTCCTACGATATCGGGCATTGTAACATATCCATTGCGTGCTGTAGTCGCTGAGCCGTTCCCTATTTGTAGAAGATACTGAGAAAATATATCATACCCACTATATTCAGTAAAGTACGCGCGCATGTTCACCGATAAACTCAGTTTCTTTAAATGTGGCCAAACTTCCGAATTTCGCCGTATTTGCAGTATTTGCCTAAAATTGCCTGTGAACACAAAAGTAACACCTCCTATTACAGCATCAGATGATCTCAAATATTTAAGGGTTGTATTGACGGCATTAATGTGAGATTTGTGTGACATCGTACACTCATCCCATATAATCAGGGATGCCTGCTGAAGAATCTTCGCAGCTCCAAAATTTTTTTTTATGGTACATGTGCTGCTTTGTTTCGGTGAAATACTGAGTGGTAGCTTAAAAATATAATGCGCAGTTCTTCCTCCAGACAAAAGCGTGGCTGCGATTCCAGACGACGCTACGGCAATTGCAATTTTATTTTCGCTACGCACTTTAGCCAAAATCAGTGAAATAATAAAAGTTTTGCCCGTTCCCCAGGTGCATCTATGAAGTAAACATTACCTGTACCTTGACTAACATTAGTGTTAATTTCGTTATAAATTATACGTTGTTCTGATGTCAGTTTTGGTTCGGTTTCTTGTACACACGTATTAAGCTCAGTAGTGTTATATGATGTTTCTCGTATGAAAGAGAGGTTGGTTAAATATGACCTTTCTCGATTAGGCCGTGGCAGTCCAAAATCACTGAGCCATTTTTTCCTTAGTTGAAAAACTATATCCTTAACAAGAATAATACCTTCGTTAAATATGCCATCATTGAAATCCATTTCGGAATTAGTACTTCGCTCTCTGGCGTTATGTAAAACATCATCGTATAAATTATTTTTAAATATATTCCACAATTCTACAGGATCCGATACTTCACAAAAAATAAGTTTTATTGTAAAAAGTTCTCTCATTTTATGTGCACTTGAAGAAATGGTTGCATCGGATAAAGCACTTTTCCAGTGCGTATCTTCTTGAAACACATTTCGTGCTTGACATGCTGCTCGATAAGTAGGTAACACCACTCCACCGAATTTTCTTAAATCCTCAAAACTTGTGGGACATCGAACCGAATGCAATAAGAGTCTTAGATAAAAACACTCCGAATAGTTAGGATGTATGGTATAAACTCTTCCCAAAGCCGCGCCTTGCTTAATTTCTGGGTAATTGGGAACATCTTTTCCACGCTTTCTCAGTTGCCACTTTTTGTTCGTTCAAATGTAATATGCTGGAACTTCGTTGTAAAGCTAAGTATTCGGAAAGCTATTAGTCGCACATAGCTTAAAAAAATGCAGAAGAGTAGTTTGCGGTGGATTCTGGATAACGTGGTTTAAAGTATTTGGAGTAAAGTACACTCTTTGCCCATTTTCCTAATGAACCGCTAGATGTATTACTGTCGGATAACGTTAGTGGATAGAAAATCCCAGTATTCTCCATATTCCTTCAGAAGTGCTTAGATATCTCCCATTTAAAAAATTGGTTACTTCATCATGTCTAGTCTGGATGGAAAATGTAGCTCCATCACTGCCCTTATTAACGTATTTGCATATATATTTTATAGCTTGTACAGAATGGCAATATTCAACGTTAATATGAGCAGCGAAACATCTCGAAAGCATGGTACAATAAGGAACTATACATATATTATCGATTGTGTAACCGTTAGAAATTAAGTTATGAGTGAACCCCCCATCGGCAGAATATCCTCTTCTGCATTTAGGATACCCCCCGTCCCCTGTTTGTGTATGCGGAAGGAATTCTCGTGGAAATCTTTTAGAACATCGACCGTTTACCATGCATGGTGAGGCGGGGTTATGCAAACCACATTGCCCATGTATCATGTTTTTGCAAATTATGTCATATAATAAAGGATCTTTTTGAGCATAAGGCATTTCCGCTGAAATTATACTGTCTATTTCATCTGGGCGTGTTTTAACGGCAAGCCAAATTAAGATATAGGCATGTGGCATATTGCGCTTTTGCCACTCTACAGAACACATGTGGCACATCACTGAACCAAATATGTTATGTTTGGTTATAATATCTATAAACTGTTGCAATTTTAAAATGGAACACTCTTGCTACAATATCATGACGCTCGCTTGCGCGTTGGCCGGGAAATAATTTCTGTATTATCTCACTCCACTCCGGATTACATGTAAAAGTTACAAGCAGATTGGGTCTGCCATATTGCCGTACATAAAGCAGGGCATCTTTTGTGCCATCATGAAGGTATCTGGGTGACCCCGAAAAGTGGATGGTAGAATAACTAACTGGCCTATATTTTCTGGATTCGCATCTTCATTTACCGCGTCCCGTAAGTGGAGGTAGTTATCGACTCGTAGTGTTCTTTGATGAGCTCGTAAAACGTTCAAGCGCTCAGTGATCACTTTTGCAGCTACATCTACACAATACTGATTGAAAAGTTGCCCATACCTGCGTATTACGTTAAAACTGGTTTTCTTATCATAAGCCTATAAGAATAGTATTGCATGCAAGACACTAATTTTGTCGGGAAAGCTCCCCAGTTAGTGCCGATACTTGTAAAATGTCAATATTGTAACCATCCTCGCCATTTAAAAACATTATTGGATATTGTAAAGGATCGTAAGAGCATTGAAATTCGGATATCCGCTGGAGGCTATTATCGCGCGAAAGTAAAACAATATCACGTGGATCAGTACTTCCATCCACCATTAACAACGCAACCTCGTTTGTAGTAGGGGCATTATGTCGAACGCGATGTTCATTGGCAGGATGTTTTTCAGCATGGATCACAATTTTGTAAGATTAATCGCTAGTGGACATACTTTCCATTGCCGCTTTTATACTTAGCACATAAGCATTACTTTCTTGAAGAATTCGCTGGAGATATTCTAGAATATCACTTTTAAGAACGGGTGCGGCATTTGTCCGCAAAGAAATTTGTTCCTCGTCAGTGGTAAAATATATCTGGAGAAATTTTGGCGTAATTTGCGTTGCTGGCATCAAGCTACCAATAAAATGGTAAACTGGATCATGAACCTTGTAAGTAGGCATATAATTACCTTCTTTGACCTCTTTGCCACCAAACGATGTCATTGCAAAGCAGCTGTTGTACTTTCTAATATGCTTAAGGAAATGGCTTGGTATTTCGTGTGTTCCGCTTAGCAAAGCTTTAAGTAGATCTGGAGGTTCAGGAATATCATTAAGTCGAACTTGGCCGTTGCTACAGCAAATTCCATTTGGTTCCTTTCGCCACTTTACCGCACTGCAGTGCAAACAAATTTCTGTCATATCCCCAATCGAAAGACCTGAATCACCTGCATTGATATGTAAGCGATTTGTTATGACAATAAATGTCATTCTAATATCACCTAAATAATTGAATTGCTGCCTATAATTGAACGCAGACCTATCTGCGATTGCAGGGTGTGATTCCAGCATGGCTTCCCTTCGTGTTAACGCTCTTACGGTTCCATGCCGGGCCTCTGTCCTTGCTGCTCTCGTTCTCCTCGATAAATTTGGCTTAACTTTCGGCATTTCTAGTCACTTCGCACCTTTATGGTGTTTAGAATTGTCTTAATATATATTTTTTTTATATACTTAGAAAACGAATGTACTTACTTTTTAATATATTTAGAAATATAATGTCCCTTTTGTGGAAATAAAAAAATGCACTTGCGTATTCGACTCAGCAACATTAACCCGAATCTTCCCACGATTACCATATGGTAATGCAAACATGCCGTTGCAATTTTACGTATTATGTCTGAAGTAAATAACAAAAACAAAAAAGAATAACTGTATTTCACGCAGAGGAAAATCGAAGCGAGGAAAATGAAAATGGACTTCATTTTCGTGCTCAGGAGATTGAAATACATAAGTATACAACATTTCACAAAAATCCAAAACAAAAAAAGTTATGGGACTTCCCGGGTTAATGTCTCAATAAATTTTCACCAAAACGGTGATATGGATGAGAGCGTTGACGGTAGTTTTTTATAAAATTGTGGCTCAATAATTTTACATGCTCAATGCTTTAACGCATTTGAATACTTTTGTACTGTGAGTTGTAAAAAAATCTCAGTGCTTCAACCATTGTTGAGCAAATACGCGAAATACTCATACACAAATTTACTTTGCTGCTGCCTCAAAATTTTGAGTGTTTTAATTATGGCTTTTTTACTCTCACTGCTTGCAGCAAACTTGAGCGATCGGAGCTGCAATAAAAACACTCAATACCTGCAGTAACTTAAAACTTCGATTGTTTTGGGTGTCCAGCTTCTTGTTTGTATGGATGGAAATGTGCCGCTTGCGTCCACCTGTTAAAGCGCTGATGTTCCTGCTCTGTGAGCACATTGCTTGCATATACTCAAATTGAGTAACTCAAAACTTGCAGTAAATCAAAACTTTGATTGTGTTGAGCGTCGAACTTCTTTTTTGTATGAATATGTGTGTGTCGCCCTACGCCCATATGCATTGCTCTACGTGGCGCTGGCAACTAATCATATTCAGTGTGACCAGAGTAGCCTTTTCGAGGCTAGATTTAGCCTTTTATTTTGTCCTTTAGCCTCATAATATGGGTTTTAGCTTCGTGGCTGTTTTCTAGCCTTTTTTACTCCAAACCTTTTCTGATCCCAACACCATATTTTATATACAACTTCGAGGAATATATAAAATCAAAGTTGAATAAAGGTAGTATTGATGACGAAATACAGAAAATTATTCGTAAAAATTGTCAACTATGTTATTATAGTTGATAACCCAACTGCGACATTGCCTACCTGATAATATGAACTGTTTACAAAAGATACATTTTTTTTCAGTTGATAATTCTTCGAAAGTTACAAAGCCGGATGTATTTTCTCACTTTCAAAACGAAAAGTCTAGGTATTCTCCAAGTCAAGTAGCATTGATTTAGCGTCAGTGGCGAAAGCTAATAACCGTACAGTGGACAAGTGTGACCTCTACCATTGAATTTTGGGCGGAAGTCCGAGAACATAAAATTCACTAAACGAACCCCCTTTTTTAGAACTGGACGAATCCGTATTTAACTTTTTGGTACTACCTTTCAGTAATGGGGATGTTGAAATAATATTTAGTGCCAGGAACATTTTAAAAACTAAGTTAAGGAACAGATTTAAAATTTAAATGCTTAACTCGCTGCTTAATATAAGATGTTCGTTAAAACGCTTATCCAAATGTTGCACTGATTTTGAAATTACCGATGATCTCATCTTTATTATAAATACCCAAACTTTATACACAGAGTCAAGCTCTTCTGATTCATCAGACGAAGAAAATATTATATAACTAATTAGTTTGTAGTGATTTTTCTATAGTATGTATTTCTTTGAAAAAATTCGTGTTGAAACAAGAAAAGTTTCTTTAAGTTATGTCTACAGCCTTATATACAAATAGTTAAAACTAAAATACAAAAATTGAAATAGATTTCGGAAAAAAATTTCTGACCTTTTCTTAGCTCCTTTTTTTCTTAATATTGGCCTTTTCTAACCTTTTTTATTTGCCGATTTAGCTTCTTTTTTTTCTATCACCTGGTCACACTGCTTAAAACTCAGATATGCACAGAAACAACATCAACAAGAAGGCACAGACAGAGACGGAGGCAGATCTTACGCGTAATTTCGATGCTCTACCTAGCCCAAAGATGTCCACACATCAAAGAGAAATATCCATATCATAAACATATATTTGAAAGTTCTCTTGCAAATAGATAAAATTTGATATAGCGTCCGATTTTATTAATATGAAAAAACTTCTTCGAAGAGAGTTCGATATCGTCCCATTTCTACTTTAACCTTTTACCTAAATTTGAGTAAAATTTCAGGAAAGTAAGGAAACCACATAAAATACTTACATTTTCTCTTACAACTTATACTCGTAGTTTAGAAATTTTATAAGACATCATATTTCCTACTTTAGTCACACACAAATTTTTTAAAAACTGACCTGCTATATCTGTTTTTTTTAGACACATAAACATCTGCGTTTGCTATTAAAAACAGTATCAGTAATTGCATATTATCCATAAATTTATTTGTCGGCACTGCCCACAAATTTTAAGGCAAGCAGGTATTTGTTAACGAAGTAGAGCAACTCGCAAACTTACATACATTTTCTTTGTTTGCATTTCGTTTGGTTTTAAGGGATGATAATACAGATTGCTAAAAGTCAGTAAAACAGCTTGCAAAATGTGGAGATACCTACATCATACAACTTGGAAGTACTGATTTTATCAGCCAATATTTCACAGTAACAGATAAAGGTACGATTATGCGTGCAAAAAACAGGGATATTTTACAAATAACATAAAACGGATGGTTTAGATATTATACACGACACTTACTTTTTAGGACCGCCAGGACCGTGAAATTTTATAACGCTGAATAAATCTTGATACATAAAAATCTTCTGTGTGTCCCTATGTGACTGGCCTCATTCTAAACGTCTAAGACATTTTGATGAAATGTGAAATCTGGTTGTCCCCAGAATGGATTAAATTTACAATCTAGACAACTGGATGAAGTGGATTGAGGTAACGCATATCTCAGGTATTATTATTGGTAGAATAGTGAATATTGATAAAGATTTTTATGGATCCAACTATAGAGTTTTTAGAATTTATGTCTGTCTATCTTTATGTTTGGAAGCGCGTCACTCAAGAGCTGCTTTATCTTATATCTTGAATTTCCCGTCATATATGGGAACCATATTCCTGAAAGAAAATCAGAACTATGAACATTGCAATTGCACAAGGATCGAAATGTTCAGAATACATACTATTAATAACTCACAATACATGAAAGAAAGTCGAGAACATATTAAAAAAGAAAATAAAATTTATTTCAATAATAAATTAAAGCGGAAGTTCCTCGTTTGCATACTTGAATGCGAATATTCGTAACATCCCTATACACTACAACTGATATCGATGTATGTACTGAAAGTGGAAAATATACCATACAATGAATAAAGTATGTGTACTAATAGCACTAGTTTTTATATTCAACAGCACCTGTGGGCTCTTGTGGTTATTTTTACATTAGACCATACAAGATTTTTATTTTTTTTTTCCTTTGAACAGGCGCAAAGGATTCGTTGAACTGTAAAAAATGGGTTTTTGAAAATTGAACTCTTAACGTTAACTGGCATTGCATCATATTTATCGATAACAATTTTAGTTTGAAAAAATTTAGAAAAATTAAATCACGGAAAACATCTACTTCGAAATAAAGTCTCACAAGTACCGACAATGTTATACGGACTTGCTGAATACAGCTTAGAAAACAAAAAATTTTACTTTCCAATGAAATTTAGTGAGACGCAGCATCATAATACATTTGCTTAAGATGATATAATTGGTGAAGCACACATTGCTCTGTTTGTTTATTATAAAGTTGAAACTTGTCGACTCACTAGAAGATACTTTCTGTTCAGTAATCTCAAGTCTAGCCATGGTTCCTTCAATCTTTGGCATAAGTCTTAAAACGTAATATATTTTATTATTTCTTTGGTAAAAGCGTTACTTTTTTTGTAGATCACCCTAATATGTGCATGAGTTTGCACTTGTTACCTTTGCTAATATAATATTATTCAATTGTTGTTTATATTTTTCCTTTTAAGTTGTTTGCATTTGCAGGTGTCAGGTTGACATAAAATGTCACCACACAAATGTTTTTTTGTATTTCCAATCTTCTTCTTACTTCCTCAGTACTTTATTTGCTAACATACCAACATTTTTTATTTGTGTGTTTTCCCTTTGATTTTGTTAGTGTTTTCCTTTGATAATAAAGTAAATAGTTACCCTTGTGGAATAAGGTAAATGGGTTGTAGTGTGCCTTAAGAGAAGTGTTGTCACTGATGAGGTAAAATCGAATAGATTTATAGTAAACTCAAATCGTTCGGAACAGATTACCTTATAATGTCATACTTCTTTGGGGTCTTTCGTTACAAGCTGTATGGAAGTGAGACTTGCGTTTTCTCTGAAATTTAAGTCTTATCTGCATTCTATGAAGAGGACGCACTACTCGTTACTATTTTTACCTTGTCTTAAATAGCCGAATTCTTATAAAACAATTTTGCAGTATTATTGCAACCATTCATAGTGTATTTTTAAGGCAAATTTCGACTCATTTATATGTGTTGTTCCATTCCTTTAAAATATGAAATTGTTCATTTCGGCGATCTATATTTACAAAAGGTTTGCTTCGTTTTATAATTCCAAGCTGTTGGATACATGTGATTTTGAAAAAAAAAAATATAAAATCATAAAGTAGCATTTCTATTTGACTGTTTACAATGCACTTTCGCTTTCAAATTGAAAAAGTAAAATTCCAATAAAATGGTGATCCCTCTAGGGACGTATACTTGGAAACGATTGCATCAAAGTTCTAGACCGACCAAACGCCCCTTGTATATGCATCAGAGCGCCTACTTATTTCCATATGTGTAAAAAAATTCCCATTGTTTACACATCAGTTGAACAATAGTTTTCAAAAGTGGCATAGGAGTATGTCTTTGTTTAGGCTGACAGCTGTTTAGTTAACCACAATCACTTTTTCATTCAAGAAATTGAGTTTTGATTGTTGTTTGCTTCTTGTTGTGTGTTACCTGTTTTGCTGCCGTCAACTTTATTTGTATACATATTTACCATGAACTAATACAAGCGTGAGTTTGTGTTATATGTTTATACATAAATATGCCTTTGTCCGTTTAGAATTTGTTTTAAAAAATCTGTGCATCAGAATTTTTCTGAAAAAATGTATCTCAGGCTAAGCGCTATGCTATTCCGTAAAAAAAAGTTACGGACCTGTGTGGGAAGGGAAGGCCTTGCTGAGTTTGGGCCGGTAGCTAATTCAGTTACGAAACTGTTCTATTGCAAACTAACGCATTTAATATTAAAGCAGGACCTAAGAATTCTTCATAAACTATGGCGAATAGGATTCGAAAATTTGTTCAAAGCTGCATTTGAATTTACAAGGATATTGAAGCTTCTCCAGAAATATTTCGCTTGATGAAGGGAATCAGAAAATATCATGACCCCAATATATTTAAAGATATAGATGTCGTACAAAGTATTGTTTAAAAGAAAGGGACAAGCTCACAGATCGACAACATTTTAATGGCAACTTGATAAAGGTCGTAGCAAATCGTTTACATGACATTCGTTCTTTCACTTCAAGATGTCAGTAACAGAGCGAACCCGACTAGTAGTGGGACTATTTCGAATAATATTCGAAGAAATACTATTCGAATAAACAAATAATAAAATTTGTTTAAAAAAATTCGAATAGTATTTATTCGAATAATTTATCCGTTTATTCGAATACTTATTTAATTATTCGCATAATAAAAAAAAGCTATTCAAACCCCTTTTGCCTAATATGGAACAAATAAATGACAGTTATTCGAATAAACAAATGTAACTACTGCTTATGCACACAATTGTACATACATCCAAACATATATACAAACATAAAGCGCATGCATGCTAATACGTTCAAGCGATGAACACACTGAATTTCGCACCTGAAATATCTTGCTTTAAAATCTAGCACAATACACATTATTATGCAAAATTACTGAAATATTTATATTAACGTACATACACATACATATTTATACTAAATTTAGAGTAAATCTCCTGTTAGAGTTTCTTGTATGCACATGAATAGGTTAATTATTCGCATTCCATCCAATAGCCCAAAACAGCTATTCGAATAGTACTACTCGAATAGTAATAGTAATATTATTCGAATTATTTATAGCCTTCGAATAAATGGATTTTTTATTCGAATATCTGATATCTGGACATTCATTTTAGAAATACTCACAAAAACTATTCAAACAAGGAAACAAATAATATCTAATGTTTGATGATGATTCAATATTTGACGATGCAAAAAATTTAACGATGGAAAATATTTTCCACGTACAGACTATGAATTATTGAGCATGACTGTAAAAACAGGTAGGTAAAGAGTAGTGCTGTGTCCAATAAAAAAGCAGGCGATCCTGCAAATTGTGACAAGGACTGAAGTCTATCACCGACCAGCTGAATGGCCTGCGCCAGAGCGGCTTCAGATGTTGTAAGAAAAAGATATAAAGTCGAAAAAGTCGATTTACGATTAACTTTTTTGGGATTATAGCATTGACCAATTTAAAAGATAATAAACATATATATCTGAAAATAATTAGTTAAATTTAAGCCCATTGACTGAGCTAGGCAAAATAATAAGGAAAGCACTACTGAGTGGAAAAAATGGGTAGAGGATGACTTGGATAACCTATACATTTCCGATAGTCTTCAGATATTGCTAAAAAGGGAATCTTGGCGAAATCCGCAGATTACCCTAGAAACCATTGCCAACCATATGGAAGCTCTGATTAAAACCCCACAAAAAATCTCGGAGTGCTCATAATTTAGGAGTTCGATATGAGTCCTAAATATGTGAAAAATATGAACCTCAGAAATGCGGTCATATGTGAGTCTTTTATGACTCCGATGTGATGAAAATTATGAGCGTTATACCGAGAGTGTTTATTTAACAGAGCAACTTAAGAGCAGATATTCATATTGTTGTTTCTGAAAAAAAAAAAATTGTTTTCCATAAAAATTTTAAATTCTTATAAATTTCTTACGAATTTTCCGTACATTTTTAAAACTAAATTTATAGCTCTTGCAGTTGACATTGACACATACTTTTATATAGTCTTCGTTAATACAATTTTATTAAGACCGAAATTTGTGAAAATAGCAGAAAACCACTGTGCTAATACTTCTGTCGGGCACTATATATACATTTCGTGGATGTCATCTCAAGTCATCTGTAACGGAAAAGAGTGGTCCATAAAATTGTGACTGTATCGATATGCCTTACCAATGTATTGGTGGTTTTCATTGTATTTTTTTTTTTTTCTTAAACACATGGGAAATATACGCAGATGAATCTTTCAAGGGGTTTCTCCCAAATATCTTTTAACCAAATGTCTGAATTTTAGTTCCAAAATCAGATTATAAAGACATAAATCACTCCGAAAAGCTTCGTATAGCAGTCGTTTTGGAGACCATATGTGTCGATTATGAGGCAAAAAGGTATCATATATGACTCTTAATTAAGGTCATATGATATATGATATTCGTCTCATATCAGACTGCCATCGCAAGAAGGGAAATACCCTCATTTCGGACTCCTAAATGACCTCATAAAGAGCGTAAACGCTCCAATTTGGGACTCCTCTCTGACTCTTATGGTTTGTTGGGAAACAATCAAAAATTTTTATTAACACCAAAAGCATATTTATAGAATTTTTACCTTGCAAAAAACTATGCCGAAAGCGATTAATCAATACTTTTTGTCTATTCGCCGTAACATCCAGAGTTCTAATAAGTCGATTCAAGTTGTGTAGTTTACTTATGGGTGTTGAAAGTAGATTTGTTCGACCGTATCTATAGGGGAACAAAGGGGATCTGTCTGGCACTAGCCGTTCAGGCATAAAAGGAACAATTAGTCTCTTCCGTATGCTCAAAAAAAAACAAATATAACTTTAAGCTATATAAAGAGATCAAAACTGGCATTAGTCGCACCCTCCTTTGCGACTCATTCCGGACTCATCCTAAATTAATCGCATTTTTTGCAGGGTATGGAAGTTAAGAAGTGCCTAAAAGTAGGCAAGCTCTCAGACCCCACACCTAAAAAGAAAAGCGATTTCAACACATTTAAAAAGTAAACTTCTTGAAACAAAATTTCCGAATTTTTTATCAGAATTTTTGGGTTGCAGGACACATCTATTATACTAGTTTTTATCTATTAACGGTTAGTAGGGTCCCCACCGACCATCAACGGGTAAAAGGGTGGGTAAACAGTGAATAGCGACTGCCAAAAAAGTGGACAATATTGTTCGGAGAGGTTCACTTTTTAACCATGTTGAAATTGTTTCTCCGTGTAGGTGTGAGGACTGAGAGCCTGCATACTTTTAGGCGGTGGTTGGTTTAAATACAAATCCTGTTAGTAAAAATTTGTAATTCTTTGGAATCAGAGTCTCACCACGGTTAGGTATTGTTGGTAGAAGCATTAATATTTTACAATCAGGTCACAACACAAAACACCCAACACTGTCAAAAAAATTCATTGAAACCATTGGCATATGTTAATGCGCCTAAAAGTATGCGATCAAATCCAAAATTTCCTTTTATCGATAAATTCTTGTTCCATTTCCACAACTTACTCTTTCGCGTCGTTTCGAATCATTTAAATTCTTTATAAGTGAATGTTCAAAAATGGTGATCTAAGAACCTAAAAATACTTAAGTAATATGCTTAGTGGGAAAAAGTACTGCTACAAGTGTGCTACGAAGGACAACGTCAACGAAAATATCTTTTTCGAAAATTACAATTGTGCATGTGTTTGTGTTTGTATTTTATGTGTTTGAGAATATGTTTTCGTACAAAATGGAATATTAAAATTCCTGGTAAAAAGCTTTTGACATAAATTAAAAGTTTTGTCAACGAAAATGCATAAACGGGGCTCTTCGGCACAAACACGCCTACACACACACATACACACAATTCCTTTCAAAAATGTTTTATACTTAGCGTTGGAGCATCTTGCAATTGCAACACACTTGTAATCACGAGCGTACGTGAGTGAGAGGGTTCACAGGAAGTGCGAGCAAGCGAACAACCGTTAAGTTGGTTCAGAAGGCGAAAAGGTTAATGTATGTTTGGCATTTGTTATGTCATGTAAAATGCGAAATGGCAAAAGCTGTGTTCAAACTTTGTTGAATGAAAAGCAGCAACAACAACAATTGCTTGTAGTTGCAAATTAAAAGATGCCGAGAACAAGTTCGATAGCAGAAGAAAAAACATGTTGGTAGCCAAAAACTAATTCACGTCTCTGAGTTATGCTTTTTCCATTTTTGCTTGAGCTTTTGCCAAATTAATAGCAAAGTTTTATAGCAAGTTTATTGATAGTTAATGACATGTTTGTCGTAAATTGCCTTTAGTTGACTTGATAGTATTCTGTGAGCGGCACATAATAAGTCGTCGATCGAAAATTACTATCCATCTTTTGTTAACTAAAAAATAGAAATAATTTACAACATGTAAAGCCTACTCAATGAAAGCTTCTTTTATGACATATGCGATTAATAGAATCTTGTAGAAAAAGTTTTTTAATTAATTCTTTACCATAATACGAGCATTTTTAGCAGCACGTTCGTTCACATTCGATTCTGATGCCTGATTTAAATAATTCTTTATACCTAGCTGTGATCTTACTAAATTTGCTTAAACCTTATAGCAGGGAAACACATTTTAGTATATTATCAATACCACGATTTATACCACATATGTGTCACCTTCATACCACGAGTATTTGTAGACTGGTTGTAGTATACTCTAAACTACAGTATCGATACTGTAGTATCTATACCACATGTGTATCAACGGTATTAGTAAACATTTTGTAGCTGTAAATAATGACGTGACTGTCACAGGCATAGGTTTGCCGATACTCTATTTGAACAACAAACGTACTTTATTTGGCCATCGTTCACCACAATACTCAGTTTTTTCGTTTCTTTATCCAAGGTAATGATAAAAGAACCTAAGAAAGGACTGTCAAGGCAAATACAAACATAATCTTGTCGTAGATTGTATCACAGCGGTTTACTGGATATATTCGCTCCAGCATACGAAATACACAGATAAACCGGCAAGCACAGTCGTAGTACCAAAAATGTCGGACAAAAAAAGTTGAAAAAGTACAACAGTGTAGTTTTCATATAAACAGTTATTACTCTTGGCCTTGTGCTCATTTATAGCCATGAACACTATTTTTGCGATAGTTGCTGCAATTTGTGGGATCCAGAGTAGAATAGATTGGCCAGATAGAGGTCAATAAATATTTCGAAGAATCTTTTTATCGAATACTGCCAGAGAAACCTCTTACACAATATATCAGTTCAAGTCAGACCATGGAATATCAGGTTCGGTTTCCCTCTCTCTATTTAAAACTAAGGAAAAGTGATTCCACCCTAACTCAAAAACGCTCTTTACTACGTGTACTGTTCGAGAACTCAAAGCTCAACCCGGTCACTACATGATGCATTCAATAGTAGTCAGATATTCAGCAAAATATATAACTCCTACAACATAGAAAACAAGCCTAAAAAAGTAAAGCTTGTAGGAGCACATCTTTGTAGAGCCGCTCCTTAAAAGTCAACGATGTCATACTCGTCTTTTACTCCAGCTTATTCCGAATCAATGAGAGAGTGTACCTACTACTGCTACAAAAATAAGAACTAAGAAGGTATCAGGGATTCAAGCTGAAGAGCTTATCAAGTACTAGTAACCACACCTGTTAAATTGGTAATAATTATTTTAATTGTTTTTCAAGAAAGACGATTAGAAAAAATCGAAAAAAAAAAATCAAAAAAAAAAAAATCTAAAATAATCAAAAGAGTGGGTTTGATTACTACTGATTATTTAAAATTTTTTTTTAAATTGATTTTATCAGTATTGTTGATGTGTATATTTATTGAAAAAAATTAAAAATAACAGAAAGAAATTTAAAAATATTAAAAATAATCCAAAAAAAATCAAAAATTATCAAAAGTAAATAAACCAACTTTTTAGTATTATTATTATTTTTGGTTTTTTTTAATAATCGTAAAAGATCTGAATTAAAAATTTAAAGTAATTGGTAATCAATCATTAAACGGATTCTTAAGAAAATAATTTACCAAACCGGTAATCATTACGATTAGTAATCATTATTTAACAGGTCTACTAGTAACAAAGTCACCTACCCGATCTGAATCCTGTTTCAAATAAGAATATCTGCATGCGCACACATACTTAGCAGACGAAATTCTGGAGTACCTAAGTTCTTATGGGAGAAAGATGACCCGGTTAGCAACAACTGCCAAAAGCTCAAGGGATGCAGTCGATTTGCGGGATCCAGAGAACACTTACCAAAACCCTCGGGGAGCGTTTTTGTCGTTTAAAACAACAACAAAACTGAGGCCAGGCAAAGGCTTGTGACATGCAGCTCTATGGCTGCTATGAGAAAATTACAGTTATGTGTCACTGTTAGCTCAAAGAATATTTTTGATTGAGTAGAAGAACAGAACAAATAGCTCACGAGACAGTCTGAAGGTACTCGGACCGGATAAAATACGGCAAAGGACTATTCATATCGGTAAAGGTGGTTGCTGGTCATAATAAAACGCAACGCAACGCAGATCAGTATAGTCCGAAGTTCGCAAGCCAGCCATATTTGAGGCCATTAATGTGCGAATATGGGAGTGTGCTGTTTAGTTCTGTTTGTACTTCAACTTTTTAACCTATCCCTTTTTTGTTTTACTCTTTTAATTATTCTTCATATGGTGCCTGTGCCGCTCTTGTTCCTTTCCCCAATTAATTTCCATGGTTTGTGTTGCCAAAACTCTTTGCTCCTTGAAATTGCTTTATTCTCAACTTTGCTTGTTTTTCTTTTTGTCTCTCGATCCAGCCGCCTTATTAAACTTCCCTTAGCTTTGCATGTCAAAGAATCTATCTTGGAACGCCAACTAATTCGGCTGTAAGTAATCGATACAAAGCCATTGTTGTATTTGTGGCTTTGCTAGTACGTAAATTCGCCAAATTTGTTATTCCAAGCACTTTTCCGTTCAAGTTTTCTTTAACGATGTAAATTTGTATGCTGTGCGACTGCTTTTGTGATATTAAAAATTAATTTCGCCTCATAGATGTGACAGATTTGCATGCGAAATAATTTATGAGTTGCGTCATTGAACTTTGTTTTAGTGAAGCTTACGTGTACTGATCTGTTGTGGTGCTGTGTGTGCGGTGGACAAAAACAGTGAAAATTATTTGAAGATATATTTATGATTAATGTATCAAGGCAGTTTAAGCTATCTATAGAAATTTCGTCTATTTTCGAAGTTAATATTTCGTATAGTTCTAGTCCTCACTAAGAATTCTTCTTTTCTGTCTTTCCTAGTACTAAAAATTTAACATTTCCGGGTTTTTTCTTCAACAAAATTCCATTTTTATAAAGAACGAAGCAAGACTATTAATCTATCGGATAGCTTTTGAGCCAATAAGTAGTAGTTTCGAAGAGTTACTATCATCGGAATAACTGTAACTTTTACCTACCCAAATGATGTCTTTGTAGCAGGACCCTATCTAGTCGAAACTGCAACATGCTATAGCAGCAAAGGACACAGGGGCACCTCTTGCCCTTCAATGAGAATTTGGTTTGTTGCTTAAATAAGTTGTTGTTTTCAACTAAGCAAGATAAATCTATGAAAATCTTAAAAGAGACTTCAGTCTACTCTGTCTTTTCATCGTTAAAATGTTATTGCAAAAAACAATAATATAAAAAGTTTTGTTTTTAATAAAGCCAAGAGATAGCTCATACGCACTGGGAATAAACAAGTTAAGTTAAGAGTTTCCTTAGTTTCCATGTATGCAGGTGAGGTACGCACAATAAAATGTCACATCATCATATGTTGTCACAGACTTTTAGTCAAACTTTCTTAATAATAAATAAATCAAAATGTTATAAGCTCACTTCTATCCGCAGGTGAATGACTAAAATGCTGACACTTTGTGCCTGATTTACTTCACAGTCCTACCAACAATGCAATAAAGATTCGGGTAGGCAAATATACTAAGTAAAGTGAGAGCTGGGGAAAGGTTTATATTCAAAAAGCAAAAAAATTACCGTGTGCAGAAGTCCACGCAAGTGGGGAAAGTTTCTGATCGCCATTCACCTGGGAATGGCCAGAGCGATTCTTTTGCATGCGGTTCAAGCAGCTCAATACTTCCGGGCTTTGCGCCCAAGTATCCTCTGGGTAACCACCGAACACCTGTTTGGTGGTGAGCTAAACGTGAGAAGGCGACAACCTGGTAAAGCCACTCCGACACAATCGGTTTAAGGGCTTGCTGGAGGGTTCAAACAGCAGCGTCTGATCACCATGTGGTGCGGCTGCAAGCGGGCGTCTGTCTTGGATCAAGCGGCTCGCTATACAAACGTGTAATAGAATTCAACCTTCCGTGAAATAAGTAGTGCGTTGGGTTTGGGACCAACCACATAAAACAACGTTCCAATGAAATTCAACAACAAAGCCTCGGATATGAGAACCCCTTTTTTAGATGACAACACCCGTAAACGAAATAAGGATTATGAGATAAGGGCATGTACCTGGAATGTCCGGTCCCTTAATGGGGAAGGTGCCGCTGCCCGGCTGGTTGAGGTCCTGAGGAAAGCAAAAGCTGACATCACCGCCATAGAAGAGATGCGATGGACGGGGCGAGGAAACACGATCAAAACACCTTACAACATCTACTGGAGTGGGCATGAAGACAAGCGCAGATTCGGCGTGGGATTTGTGGTGGGAGAGAGACTCCGTCACCGAGTACTGTCGTTCACACCCGGGAACGAGCGTCTCGCTGCAATCCGCATAAAAGTACGATTTTTCACCATATCGTTTATCTGCGCTCATGCACCGACGGAAGAGAAGGACGACGTGGAAAAGGATGCATTCTACGAGCGCCTGGAAGAAGCATACGAGCGCTGCCCCGTCATGATATCAAAGTCGTGCTTGGCGACTTTAATTCCAGGGTGGGTAAATAGGATGTATTTGGCCCCACTGTCGGGAAGTTCAGTCTCCATGATCAGACTTCGCCAAATGGATTCAGGCTGATCGACTTCGCCGATGCCCGAAACATGGTCATATCCAGCACCAGGTTTATGCACAAGAAGATCCATCAGGCTACATGGCTGTCCCCCGATCGAAAAACACGCAACCAGATCGACCACGTTGTGATAGATGGACGGCATGCTTGCAGTGTTTTAGATGCTCGCACAATACGAGGACCTAACATCGACTCTGATCACTACCTAGTAGCAGCCAAGATTCG